>JAIFZK010000009.1:8267500-8887500 GCA_027481765.1 Tenualosa thibaudeaui | reverse complement strand
AAAGAAGGGCATTTGCCTAAATATGGACAAGGATTCTCTCTGTCTTTGAATATGAGTGTTATTGGATGCGGGGGGGTGGGGTCACTGAGCCCCTCAGTGGGGTCTCAGACTACCCGATGGCCCCAGATGGTTGACCTCAGAGCAGCGGCTGGTGAACAGCAGGGCGAACAGGTGGGCGTCCGCATTATAGCCCTTCGTCACACAGCGGTGGCCAGACAGAATCACATTACATCACACACATACACACACACAAAACCAATGCATTTCATCACACATACAAAACCAATACATTTAATCATTTAATACATTTGCTCGCACGCACACACACACACACACACACACACACACACCATCTTGCTACACCTCAACTGTTGTTCAAAAACCAGTCTGAAAACTCCCTCAATTCAACTTACATAGCCAGAATCAAAAACACGCACACACACACAGGGGGTTGGATGCTCTTCCTAGACATCCCATGGCCAGTACTGACAAAGACCCTATAATTCAGCCTTCATCACCTAATTGACCTTCAACTTGTATTCTCCATCACTTGCAGTGACTTCAAATGACCTCACTCATTTTTGCCAAACTCCGATGGGACTGAGGCTGAACTAACAAGCCTAGGTGACATTACTCCCTCTGTCAGCCGTCTTGTTGTGCTAACAGACAGCTAACAGCTGCCTGAGCTAGCTGCTGAAGTCTTGTTCAGAATGTTAACATTATGACGCTAGAGCTAACAACTAGTATTCTCCAATATCTATTTTTTTAGTATTGGTTTAGCTCGCTTAGAAGGTACCAGGTACCAGATTTTAGTAATGGAAAAGCAAAAAAAGTGGGTGGAGTTGAGCCAAACTGAGCTGGTACCAGTGAGTGGAAAAAGGCCACTAATTCACTTCCATCATGCATTTTGGCTGCAGTGACCTTACATAACCCTTGTGGAGTGTGCAGTAAGACTAGAAGCAGCTAAATGGAACTCATTGGAAGTGCTTGTGTGTGTGTGTGTGTGTGTGTGGGGTCATGGCTCACCACAGCTTTGGCCTCAGCGATGAAGAAGAGCTCCGTGAGAGCACGGTGCAGGGGCAGCAGCACGGTCACGCTGGTGGGGTCTCGACTTGCTGTGCTCTCCATAGAGGTAAAGAGAAGGAAGAGTGGCCGCAGCAGCGTTAGGTCACAGGCCCTGTGTGGGGACACAAGCACACACAGATGAAGTCAGGCACAGAGAGAGAGAGAGAGAGAGAGATAAAAAAATACATAAAGACACACACACACACACACGCCCACATATAAATCAGATATACATACATTTCAGATAAACGGAAGAAATTGTTTTTTCATTTCCTGCACAGACTAATCTAACAACCAATTATTGTGTGTGCATGTGTGTGTGTGCAGAAAAGGCACTCCTGGGTGTTTATTCATTAATGCCATGGTTTCAATTGAACATTTTTTCAGCTGAGCCTCATCCACCATCCATTACCCCACTCATTCGCTAGTGGTGATGTCACCACCGAGTTCTGGCCATGGCGATTTGGAAAATATGCAAACGGCCACCAAGGCCTGCAGTCCTGTCTCCATGGCAACAATCAAGGGAAGAAGCCTTTAGATGGAGTTTTATGCAAATGTTGTGTAAATCAGTAGCAATACATTGCTCACACACACACATACACACTCGCCGGTAGAGGGTTGGGTGTGTGGGGCTTTCATTAGCATTAGCTGATGAAGCTGTGTTTAACCACTGCTATGCACAGCTATGGGGCATGAGGATGTTGGAGTGAACACTAAATGTTAACTAGTTATCTACTGCAGAACCCAGGTAGAGGTGCACACAAAGGTAGTCACACACAGATGCAATAGCTTAGAACAAAATCAGAGGCTCCTCTGTAGCAAGATTATTAAGTGTGTGTGTGTGTGTGTGTTCTTTAGAAGTCAAACCAGTCATCTCAGAGGAACCAGTATATACATCAAACAAACATTGTCCTTCAGATCATACGAGGAAGTTGTACAACTTAGGCGAGTGCGAGTGTCTGAACAGTATTGCAGTATTTAAGGATCTTTGCTAGTGCTCTCAGGAACACTCGGGCTACTGGCTGGGAGCTGCTCACGCTCAGCCACATTAATGTCCCAGAGACAGAAAGTCTGCTGAAGCAAAGAGGACAGGAAGGAGCTGTCAAAATAGCTGCAGCTGGGTTATGCCCTTACACTGTGTGTGTGTGTGTGTGTGTGTGTGTGTGTGTGTGTGTGTGTGTGTGTGTGTGTGTGTGAGTGAGTGAGTGAGTGAGTGAGTGAGTGAAAGAGGGAGAGAAAGAGGGGGAAAGAAGCAGAGAGAGAAAGAAAGAGAAAGAGGGAGAGGGAGAAAAAGAGAGAAAGAAAGAGAGGAGAAAGAAAGAGACAGAGAGAGAAAAGGAGAGAGACAAAGAAAAAGAGAGAGAGAAAGAGATGAGGATATTGAGAGACAGAATAAGCAGAGACACATAAAGAGAGAGCTAGAGCAACAAACAAAGCAACAGAGGTACAGGTAGGTAGCTAGAGAGAGAGACAGAAAGAGAGGAAGGAGAGAGAGAGAGAAGAAGATAGAAAGATAGAAAGAGAGAAGGAGAGGGAGAGAGAGACAGAGAGAGAGAGGGAGAGAGAGAAAGATGAGTATATTTACACACAGAAAGAGCAGGGGGCAGAAGAGACACATAAAGAGAGAAAGCTAGAGCAACAGAGGTACAGGTAGATGGATAGATAGAGAGAGATAGGGAGAGAGAGACTAATGAACAGAAAGAGAGAAAGATGAAGAAGAGATGACGCTCACCACTGTGTGGGGCACTGCAGGAGGCGCAGCAGCAGGTGGATGGCCTTGAGGCGCTGGTTCCCTGTTTGACGACACGCCACGCCCACCTGCCACTCCCAGATGTCGGCCAGAGGCAGGTGGACCAGGGCCTTCTCGTCCGCCAGCATCTGCTTCAGAATCTCAAAGCCTAGAAAGGCACAAGGGACAGAGATCAGAGAAATGCACGCACACACAAACACACGCACACACACGCGCACACACACACACACACACACACACACACACACACACACACAAGTGTGGTAGAGACACATCTTAATGAATGGTAATGGCCACTAAAGGGTACATGGATTTCTAAAGTAGGACCCACAAACACAGACGAGATGAGCAGTCAGACATGTATAATTTATAATAAAAATATGTTGAAGCATATTTCACACCAACAGCTATAGTGTAGGTAAGAACAGTTGAGAGGAGGGGAGTGTTCAACATGTGTGAAGCGACATGTTGGTGGGAGTCTCTGAGGTGGGTTATTTGTTTTCTGTTTTTGAGGTCACATGAGGTTGTGTGTGTGTGTGTGTGTGTGTGTGTGTGTGTGTGCACATGTAGGGGGTGAGGATGGCAAAAGCCCAATTATTCTTCCAATTAAAAATGACAGCACCACAGGTGATGAGATCGCAGGTGCCGAGCTACTCCGGCTGGCTGTGGTGATCAATCATGAACTTTCACGCCTTTTGGCGAGACAGGAAACTACGAGCAGAAAGCGAGGTCCTCGCTGAATAATGTGCATTCATTATCACTCAACCTGTGACATTTTTATTTTCTTTTTTTTACAGAGGGCCTTTATAAATAAAGCACACTTGTGAAGAAAAACACAGGCAAGAAAAGTGAAATAACAAAGGACACAAAAGACCCAAAGACAAAGAAAGGAACAAAAAAAAAAAGAAAAGATAAAGACCTGTTTGGAAGCGACCTCGATGGCCTCCCGTCACAGTGAACTTGTAGCCCCATTCAGTGTTGCTCATATCAGAGACAAACCTGTAGTGGAGGGTGTCCCCTGAAAGAGATGGCCAAAAGCATGCCATTTACGTACAGCACTCAACACACACACACACATTTACATTTACGCATTTAGCAGACGCTTTTATCCAAAGCGACTTACAACTCATCAACTATCAAGTGTTCAGGGCCAGTCTCCCCTAGAGCAACTTAGGGTTAAGTGCCTTGCTCACACACACACACACACACACACACACACACACACACACACACACACACACACACACACAATGCTCTACCCACAAACCACACAATGACAACAGAAGATGACTCTTGCCAAATGCAGCACACCCTGAACACAAACACAACTGCCATTGTGTGATATTAGCTGTGTCTGCTTCGAAACAAAAGCCTGTGTGAAGCATGACAACCAAAAGCAAACAAAACAACCAACACATGAGGGCACAATAGCCAGTCCACTCTAGTCTAGTCCCTTCTCATATAGTAAAAATAGTAGTGATACCCTAACATTAGAAATGTCTCATTTTGTTGCCATTTATACTTAAAGAATGGTGTCTTAATTAGGATTAAATAATGCTTAGTAATCAGTCTCAAAACAACCGATACAACTGTTTCTTAAAACATTAGAAGCTAATTATAACTGTTTATTTTTATAGAATAATTGCATTTTGCATGTTTTTGTAGTCTTGTTTCGTATTTTGTTATCTACTTCTATTGCTGATGTTTGAAGCTTCTGCTGTGCAATTGTGCACAGAAAAAAAGAAACTTCCTCGTCCTCATCGGTTAGCGTTGGCTGCCACTTCGCTATTTGGTCTAGCATTTGGTTGTTAAGGGAAAATCCCTTAAAGACCTGGCATCATATCGAAATTCTAATTTGAATGCTTTGACCACACTCATCCTGTCTGGTCCAGTGGAGCCTCACCAGGAATCTCAAAGTCAGTCCACTTCTGGTGGGAGCCGCTGAAGTTGTGCATGTCCTGCAGGAAGTCTGTACTGCTTGCCATCAGCAGCTCATCACAGCCCTCCTCTGTGTGGCAACGCGGGTCAAACTTCACAGACAAGTAAATGGCTCCAGGAATGTGCACCTTATCCTGGTCCCACAGTACACACAGACACAAAGACATGGCTAATTAAAAACACGTGAAACAAACATGACCATAAAAAAAAGCAGCCAAACAGAGCTTTAGGCTTAACATGTACAGATGGGATTTCAATGGTAAGCAACAAGAGTTGAGCTTCATGCTTTTCACCCCTCCACCCTGCCAGTCTTTCCTTACTGCCTTAAACCTAACACACAGAGCCAAGCTCAGAAACTCAGCAACAGCAACAACAGTGAGCCAAACCACCACATTATGTTTAGGAAACATTGAGTGTAATCATGCTTTTTTTTCCGTTGTTAAGCATTCCTCTTAACTCTTTGTACTACTGATTGACTCAGTCTAGATTAGCTCTGTTGCTTTTTTTTATTTGAAAGCTTACAAAATACTGTAGGTGTCTTATACTTGTTTGATCATCTGATATTGGTCAATTAACCATGGGAGGGGGGGGACTACAACTACCTCAATGGAGATACATGACTTACAATCGCATGCTATAATGTGAATATCCCCCTGTGTTGGGGGGACCCAATCCTCAATGCCTACCTGGAAGTTGGTGTCGTTGTCATAAGGGTGCTTGGACTCCCGCATCTGCACCGCCATGCCGGGTTCCTCCATAAACTGGCAGGCCGTCAGTGACAGACTACCCAGCATGCTCTGGCTGCAACCCTTTAAGACCTTCTGCAGGATCTGAAAGCAAGCCAGAGCAAAAGCTAATTAGTGTTCAAAGAGAGGACAACAGCATATAACACAAAACAAAAGGCATAACTGTTACAATTACCAATTGTTATTGTTGTTAAATCTAACAGACTAAAACTTGCCACCTCAGGCATGGGAGTCAAGTGTGTCTTCAAGGAGCCTTTAAAACCACGAGTGTTAGCATCTGTTGCTAAAACCAATCCCTTAAAGAGTTACCCATCCCAACAGTACCCATCGGCTACCATTACACATTGGAAACTGTTACACAAACACACACAAACACAGAAACAGACACAGACACAGACACACACACAGACACAGACACAGACACACACACAGACACAGACACACACACAAGCACCCTCACACTCACCCTCTCCCAAAGTGGCCTCTCCTCCAGTTGCATGAGCATGTCCAGGATGTAGGCCAGGTGCGATGCACCACTCAGCTCCAGGTCCTCCTCGCTGATGGGGGTGCCGGCGGGCCAGTCGGCCAGCAGCGAGGCCAGCACGTGCCGGGCGTAGAGGATGGCGATGGCCTCATTCACCTTCACCAGATACTGCCGCACGGCCTTGTTGCTGCGCGCGTCCAGCTCCTTGTGCAACAGCGCCGAGCTCTTGGTGCGCCGCTGCTTGGCGTAGCTCAGCTGCAGGTCGCTCTCCGTGTTGGTGATGAGCTTCTGCGTCACCATGTTGCTCTCCTCCGTCGCCTTCTCACAGCGACTTGGCTTGGACTGGCCACAGAGGCAGGTTTATAGTTAGTTACCCTGCAGTTAGCTGTGCAATGATACTGCAGTTGTTATAACTGCAGACACATTGCCATTGTGTTGTGCTAGAGCTACATTGTGATCACACTAAATTTTTAGAGAGAGTAGAGATAGACTAGACTTGGATTTCACTTGTAGCCTTGGCACAGTTCTAATATTTTACAATGGTACATAAAGAACATTTCAATAACACTACAAAGTACAGTGCTACTGTACAGTAATATGTAGCTGCTATTTTTGTAGCTATTTTTGGCAGTATTTTTGTGCATCAACAAGAACAGGTGCAACACAGCATTGTTTCTGAATTCAGAATGATTACAGAAAGTTCCAGCTTGATTTTCCCCACCGTTTTATTTAGGTATTTACCCATACTTTTTTTGTAATGTGCTATAACAAGCCACTCACCACACACGGCACGACAACCATGTCTGTGTCCACAGCCTTGGTGGCGATTGAAGAGCGGGTGGTTTTGAAGGGCTGCCACTTCTGTGCCAGTGTGCGGATGGCCTCGTCTGTTTTGATCCTATCTCCATCAAACCTTTCAATAAGACAAGCACACCACTGTTTATGGCACCAGGTTTGTTTTTCCTTTTATGGAGCCAGGACTGCATGAATACACAAATACACACACACACACACACACACACACACACAGCTGAGAGCTGATTATTATTAGAACTGTAAACAAAATATTTTGGTTATCAAATCATGTTTTGTGACATTACAGCCAGGTGTTTCAATAACACAGGCGCACGCAGGTGGTGACAGGACACGCTAAGGGCTTCACACAATAAAAACATCTCTCTCTCTCACAGACACACACACACACACACCTTTTCTGCACCTCCAGGAAGAAAGAGTCAGTTCTCTTCATCTGCAGCTCATACATGGCCCTTAGAATGTGCAGTGGTGCGTTCAAGGCATCATGGGTAATCTGCAAAGAAACATGAAAACATGAACCATGACACAATGTTTTTTTTGTGGCATTCACAGAAAAATACTACGAGTTTAAGACACACAGACAACTGCATCTCTTTAACACTACTGATTCCTTTCCCTCTTGTATCTTTCCAAATTTGAAAGCATATTTGAAAGCATATTTGAGCATATATACAGTATAGCAACACAAGCTAAACAGCGCTCTCTACCTGGAAGCATATTTTTGTCTCCTCATCCAGCCCCTCCAGCGGGTCGGGCCGTCCTGATTCGTTC
The DNA here is from genome assembly GCA_027481765.1 of Tenualosa thibaudeaui. Taxonomy (NCBI): domain Eukaryota; kingdom Metazoa; phylum Chordata; class Actinopteri; order Clupeiformes; family Clupeidae; genus Tenualosa; species Tenualosa thibaudeaui. The sequence goes on along the minus strand of JAIFZK010000009.1, from coordinate 8,879,930 downwards.
TCGTCCCCGCAGCAGCTGGAGTGGTCCGAATCGTGGCCCTTCCTGCCGCCCTCCTCTCTCCCGTCCTCCCCTTCTTCCTCCTCTTCTCCGTCCTCCTCGCGGTCGGCCTCCGCGTCCGTGTCCTCGGCCATGGAGTGGATCTCGCGCTTGGATGAGTAGAGCATAATGGAGAGGATCTCCAGGTCGCGCAGGAGCCACATCTTGCTGAAGCCCGTGCCCTTGCTGCACTTGTGCACCAGTAGCTGGGTCAGACCTGAGCGCTGGATGGCCTCCTGAGCCTGGGCCACACCGTGCTTCTGGAGGGTGGGTGGAGGAAGAGACATAGGAAACATGCCTTTAAGGATACAAATTTCTATGGATACAACATTAGTATCATCAAATATCAGCTTAAGAATAATACTACCAGCAGAGATACAGATAGGACAGATACAAATATTTCACAGATGTATCAGCTAGACTAAAAGTGGGACAACTAATCAACTAAAATGAGTTTAAAAATACCAGCATTTCAAATATCGGTCTACAATATATCATACATCCCTAACCAGGAAGAATAAATAGGCTATGAATCAGGGAGCTATTTTTGTGTTTGACAAACTAAGGAAATTCATAAAAGACCACCATGATTTTGACTACTGCTTAAAGATTTACATTTTCTGTCTTTTCTTTGTTTGACAATATCGCTCACATCTGCTGTGTAAATAATAATGATGTGATAATATTGTAGATACATTTCAACGACTACACCTGCTCTTGACATCTAAACTGCTAAAGAAATATTTGTTTAAGAACAACACCGTCTGGTTTGTCAGCATATCTATTTGTGTGTGGAGTGTGACCACGGCGTGCGTCACTCCGCATTTTTGTGTGCGTGTGTGTGTGTGTGTGTGTCTAGTTTATGCACACACCTTGAGTGTGTTGTAGAGGCCCTTCAGGGCCAGAGAGAGGACCCAAGTGGCCTCCACAGCGTCGGTGGCACTGCTGTCCACTCCGACCTGGAGCAGGTGGCTGATGATAGAGATGAAGTTGTGAAGGTAGCGGGACAGGTGGGCAGAGGTGGGGGTGAGCACAGGGCCGTCGCTGTACAAATCCAGGCCACTGGCGTCATGCTGCTGAACCAGCTGGTAGTCCTTCACTGTTGGAGAAAAAGAAAAAACAGGAACAAAGAAACTGAGTGATAAAAACACCCATAATGCATTGTAAGTACCAATATGTACATTTTATACATATATATACACATACGTATATATATATATATATAAAAGTGTGCTATATCAGAATTCACCACTCTAACAGTAGTGAGAGTGAAACATAGTGATGTTAATGGAGTGACACAGAAGGCTTAGAAAACAAAATGGCTACATGTGACTTGGACATTTAAGATGGCTGTCCTTTTTTTTGGCTGGTTGCTATGAATTCTGTCCACTCACCTGTTCGCCTCTTGCGGGTCTTCACATCAACCACAGCTGCCCTGTTCTTCTCTGTGAAGTGCTTCAGCAAGATCATGTTGTGCTGCTCATTGGCGTTATCAATGAACACTGACTGAGTTCCCATACATAGAACCTGTCATCACAAGGCAAAAGGTGGAAACAATATAAAATTATGATATGATCCTATTCAGACAAAACACTTAATACAGTCTCTCCAGCTAATTCTAGGCATTTAAGAGTTGTTTCCTTGTTAGTACTGGGTGAATACTGTTGAATCACTGAAATATTTGTATTTATTTTAAAGTATTCTGAAATATTTCTTTATTTGTTTCCAAAATAAACACCAATTTAGTAAAGAAAAAGTGTTTTGTCAAAGTGCACACCATAGGTACACATATGGTTAAGGATGTTTGTGATAGACACCACATGATCCACATTCAGTCCCCTCCCCATGAAGTCTATCAGTCAGGCAGCAGTATTGACTGGAACAAAGTTCTTCTGCCCTGTACAGACCAAGCCCTTATGTAGCCTGGAGGAGCAGGTACACAGAAAAACATATAGAGAGAATGGGAGAGAGCGGGGAGGGCAGGTAGAGAGAGAGAGAGAGACAGGCAGATTGGGGGGTTGTATTGTACCTCAGGAAAGCCCACCAGCACCAGCAAGGTGAAGAGGTTGGTGCGCTTGAGCTGCTGAGGGAGCTGCTGGATGCAGTGGTCCGTGAAGCTGGCCAGGATGCCCGACCACTGCGGACAGACATTCAGGTTGCGCAGGATGTCGGCCACTGTGCAGGCCCAGTCAAGACCAATGCGGCTAGAGGAGACAAAACATAAACACACAAGATCATACATCTCCATAACCCTAGGTGCTAAGTTCTCAAAATGGTAAATTTGACTGAATTAGAAATCATTGAAATCCAGGAATTCTTGATCTATGGATCCATGAAGACTTAATACTATTCCTGTTCAAGTTGTCTTTGTGTACATATATGTGCCCATTTGTGTGTGTGTGTGTGTGTGTGTATGTGTGTGTGTGTGTGTGTGTGTGTGTGTATGTGTATGTATATCTCACCTGTCTAGACACACAGCGCCCAGACTGAAGAGCAGCTGAGTGGTCTTCCAGCCAGGCGTGTTCATCACATTCCCAGCGATGGCCCCGTCACCCAGACTCAGCAGCTCGTACTTGTCGGCCAGCGCCTCGGTGACGGCTGCGTCGGCCTCGGCGGGCACAATGCGAAGCAGCAGCTGTCCCAGCAGCCCCAGCGTCAGGTGGTAGGTCTCGTTCAGGCAGCCGGCGTTGGAGATGACGCCACGGAAGAGCAGCGGCAGGATGGCACTCAGGCTGCTCAGGGGCATGCAGCTACCCTGAGGTGGGTAGAAGAGAGGGGGAGGAGGAGGAGGAGGAGAAAGGAGGAAGAGGAGGAGGAGGAGAAAGAGAAAGGAGGAAGAGAAAGAAGAGGAGGAAGATTAAAAAGAGGAAGAAGAGGTAAAAACAAGGGAGAGAAGAGCAGGAAGAGCAGGAAGAGAAGGAAGAAGGAAAGGAGAAAAATAAGGGAAAGGAGAGAAGAAAAAGGAGGAAGAAGAAAAGGAGAAAGAAAAGGAGGAGGAGAGGAGGAAGCATAGAGGAAGACATCAATATTTGCTTATTTTACTCTAGTTTGACATATTGTCGTAGCTATAACAATGAAAACAAAAAACATTATCCATGGGCATCTCTACACAGCCTTTACTCATCTCAAATGAACTTGATATGCGTCTCTTTACCTGTTTGGCTGGAGGCAACATGGCCGCCAGCAATCCCAGGATCCTCTCCCTGGAGCACTCGGCAAACACATGCTCCTGTAGGGGCATGCGGGCCGTCTTCTCCTCCTGCACCTTGTCCCCCTCCACGGTCTCTGTGGCTGGAGATGTGACTGTGTCCCCCTCCGACTCTGGGGCTGCGAGTGTGAGAAAAAGAATTGGTCACTCAGTCACATCCACCAAGAAAACCAGTACAGTTAACAGTTAACAGTTTTGTGTGTTAATATTTCATATCTCTTTCATTTTTGTATTTCATTATTGTCTGCTGATGTGAATGTATGTGTAAAGCACATTAAACCTCTTTTGTATGAAATGAGCTATACAACTAAAACTGCTTTGCATTGCCTTGCCTATAGCTAACATACAATGCCATCGGGTAAGGTTACTTTCCTATGATTTATTCTTCATTGTTCATTAATGTCACCTACAAGCATCAGAGATTTCTTATCAAGCACATATCTGTTGGTATTTGTTGACGTACGTGCATTCACATCTCACCTTTGACCCCAGGGGAGAGCGTGCCCTCGCTGGACACGGATGGCGTCTGGCTCAGGCTGGATGAGTCCAGGGTGTCCTGGGAGACTAGCTTCCTCTTGGGGCGCTCGCTATCGGCTTTGGAAGGCAAGGGCACCTCAGCCTCCTGCTCCTGACTCTTCCTCTGCAGATGCACAGGGAGAGGGAGACAATGAAGAATATTATAGTACAAAAATCCAAATAGCAGATCCAAATAACTACCAAACCAGTCTAAGGGGCGGTAAACAGAGCACTGGTGAACACATTCTCTGAATTCATCAACAAACAGAAGAATTTGATTGGCTAATGTGCCTAACATTCCAAATGTAGGACACAGGAAACATGCCTTTAGGGATGCAAATTACTATGGATACAACATCAGTGTCATCAGATATCAGCTTAAGAATAATACTACCAGCAGAGATACAGATAGGACATACAAATATTTCACAGACGTATCAGCTACATTAAAAGTGGAACAACTAATCAACTAAAATGAGTTTCAAAATACCAGCATTTCAAATATCGGTCTACAATATATCATGCATCATCAATATATATTAATATATCATTTGGTTACTGATATATAATTTTTCTTTGAATATGCCTGATGTGCAATAGTGGGGAGGAACTAAAGCCTACAGGTCTCTCCGGTTCTTAAGAGCACTGACAACTACACTGTGTGTAATGTTTTCTCTGCCCCCTACTGGCTAAATTATGCAATTGCATTTCGCTTGCCGAGAACAAAAAAATAGCGTCCTGTCTTCAGATAGCTGTAATAAAGTAACACTGTATTGACAGTCACTGTCAACAGACAGCACTCAGAAAGTGCAACTCCTTACCCTGTCTTTGGGGGGCGGCGGTGAGCAGACAGCAGCGGTGCTGGCGGGGAGTGAGGACGTGTCGGTAGTGCTGATCTCCTGGGAGGACTCTGGGCTGCAGGGCGCCAGCTCACTCTCAGTGGCCGACTCGGCCGAGGACAGCAGCGAGATCAGAGCGGATGCCTTCAGACCTACACAAAGGGAGCGGCAAACAAATGGACAGTGACACATCAGGTACAAAAAATGAAGAAAAAAAAAAAAATAACAACATGAAAAAACAAAGAAGCACCCTGTGTTACTTCAACTGGGTGCTTAACCTTTCAGAACATCAAAGACTTCACTTTGATTTACTCTTTTAATCGCCTCATGAGAACAAATCAGGTAAACAAATCCCTTCCATGCCCTGAGGCCACAGTGTTAGTGAAACCATGAAACTGAAAGTGAGTAATTGTGTGACTGTGTAACTGAGAATGCAATTGCAGCATGCACAAACTGCACTAACTGCTCTAACTCAAGGCAGCACTTCTTGCCTGGCACCTACCTTTGCCTGTTTGACCCTTGAGGAGGCACTCTGTGATGAGCTTGGAGCAGCGGGCATGCAACTTGGCAGCCTGGTCTACTGTTGCCGTGCCCAGACCCTGGTCCTCATTGGCTCTCTGGCTGGTCAGCTCGGAGGTGAAGAGCGCCAGTGCGGCGAACAGCAGCCACGAGTAGTTGTGGATGTAGGGCTGGATGAGGCGATGGAGGTCACTGATGCGGATGGTCACCATCGGGTAGACAGTGATGCGGTGGGTGGGGAGGTGACTGGAAGGGTGTGAGAGAATGAATATCATTGGTATCATAGTCATGTCAATAAAGAATATACAGAATACAGAATTTCTTCTTAGAGAGGAAGAGATTGAGCGTAATTAGTGAAGTTTAGAACTAGACTTCAAAATAACATCTAATGTTTCCAACATTGCCAAACTCCTTGTGACAATACTGGCTCCCCTTGAAGGAAACACCCCACATCACATCCTGAATTCCATGAACTTCACCTGCAAGATCCAGAAACTGTAACCGGCCCCTGACAAAACCATAATATTATATGATACTACATCTCTGTTCACCTGCATCCTCAGAACTGAAGCAGTGGAGACAGTTACAAACAGACTACACCAGGACGGATCTTTGCACACCAGAACTAACCTCACCGATTTGCATTCTGTTGTAACTCTACCTCACCACCACCACCTACTTCAAGAACAGTGGGGGATTCGACAGACAGAAGCATGGCTGTGCCTTAGGTTCATCAGTATCACCCATTGTGGCCAACCTTTACATGGAGGGGGTGGAGAGTCAAACTCTGACATCTTTCAAAGGACCAACATCAAACACCAACCCATTGGTTTAGGTATGTAGATGACAACGGAATATAACTTTTCTGGATTGTGAAGTTCTGGTTGAGAAAGATGGAGGCCTTGTCACAGAGGTCTATCGGAAACCCACGCTCACCAATCAATACTTGACTCTCATTACTCTCTGGAACACAGTTTGGGTGTTTGTGTTCCAGCATCCCATCCAAAACTTAGGGGAAAGAAAAGGAACATGCACACATCAAACAGGCACAACAAACTTGGTGGCTACCCCAACTGGGAAATCATCAAGACAGGAAAGAGACAGAAAAAAAAACAACCAACACCAAGAAAAACAACAGAAGAAATCACATGGTAGTCCCCTATGTGGCGGCATTACTGGAAAAACTACACAACATCCCAGTTTACCTCATGCCTGGCAACACCCTCAGACAGGTCCACCCCAAGGACAAAAACTCCAAGACACAACCTCAACAATGTGATGAGGAGCGCCTAGATGTGTACACTGAAGAAACGAAACAACCACTTCACAAGGGCAAGGCCCATCAGGACAGGACTTTGCAGTACATCTACCCTTAAAGGAGAAGGGACACTCCTTTGAAGACACTGATGTGCTCATTTCGGACAAACAAGGCAGGTGGTATGATAGAATCTTTGTCCACCTGGAACAACCAACTTTGGACAGAGGGCTACATACCATTCTGCCTTGAGATCTCTAATCCTAGGAGATTTAACTGTTTCTCACAACCTAAGCAGTTTTCACCCTCTGGATCTTGTGATCATAATGACTCTCACTTCAATTCACACTTTGACTTATGTTAATTATGTTAATGAGTGAGTCATGTGATCCATTGTCACATGATGAGAGGGTGTGGTCTACAGCTCAGCTCATCTCTAAATGTCCAGAGATACATCTCCTAGGTCTCCATCATAAGTTTCAGAACTGAAGAAGCCTTTTGTATGAAAGGTGAAATGTCTTCAAGTTCCATAAAGAAGTCCAGTTGCTTACAACTTTTGCACTTTTGACTACCATGACCTGGATGAATGAGAATCTTCACAGACAACATCTAATGTTGTTCCAGTTGGAACAACATAAGAATATAAAGAACACACACACTCAAAAGCACTTGCAGCAAAGTTGTAAATTGGCCTGCAAACCAATTTGTGGAATGTAACTTAAGGATAAAGTTCAAGATTTACCTTTTATGAAATGGGATTCTTGTGACTACCAACACAACAACTTAATCCACAGAAATTACCTGTCCGGGTATTTCTTCGCATTGTAGCAGCCGAAGCACAAGTCAAAGTCCTCGCAGACGTTGCAGTTGATGCGGCTGCCCACGATCAGACCTTGGCAGTGGTCGCAAGCATACTCCATGTTGACCATTTCATGATCGTCCTCGTGACCCTCAGGCTTGGCACCACCTGTGATTTAAACAGGGGGATTGCTGTAGCCTCTGATTCAGGTGTAAGTGTGATTCAAACAAGCAGATTACTTTAGGCTCTGATACAGGTGTAAATGTGATTCCAACAGGGTGATTGCTGTAGCCTCTGACTGAGATGTAAGTGTGATTCAAACAGGGAGATTGCTGTAGCCTGTGATTAAGATGTAAGAGAACCCTGAGGAATCCAGTACTGTAATATCTGACTTTTTGTGCTTCCTGTTTTTATTACTACAGTTTTATTATGCTATGACTATACTATAATTACACTGAAGATGAATGAGGCTAAAATTATGACCCCTTGCCTATAATTGCACATGCAACGTGTACATAATATATACATGTATATAATATATAATAGTATAATAGAATATTATTACAAGCACCTCAAACTGAGAGTCTATAAGAATACTGCTTTGTGTCTCCTAATACTGCACTGTATACAATACTATACACAATATTTACAGGAAAACATTGCAGAGCAATTTATGGTCACACTGTTGTGCTCAAAGGGCACTTTGATAAGGACCTGGCCATGTGTGTGTATCTGCTGTACACTAGGGACTGACTCACTGAGGAAGCAGGTCTTGCAGAGATCCATGTCTGTGCACTGGAGACAGCGGTAGCGGTGCCACGGTGCGATCCTCTCGCAGCCGTCGCACGAGATCTCCACATTCAGCAGGTCACAGTAGCGCGCTATGAACATGTGCATCTGCAGGAGCACACAGAAGAGGCCAACGTGAGGCCTGCAGGTCAACACAGGATAGTAGCAGTTTATATTGTATCTTTGTAAACCCAGGGCTCTCTTGCAAAAGAGATTCAATATCTCATAGGGGCATTGGGACTGGTAAATTAAATAACTAATAAAAAATAATCCGTTAAATACTATTAGTTGAATAGATGAATGAGATTGAATGTCGCAAATGTTGAATATGCTATCAACGTGAAAGGCTTTTTTCATGAAACGTAATCATGATGTATAACATGGGCACTTCATACGTAGTGATTCTCCTCTCCACTACACATAGGTAAGATAAGATAAAGGCCTCACCCCTCTATGTCAAATAATAATTACGTCCTGGCTCAGGAAGATTTCAAACACAAGCACCGGGAATAGAATGAGTGTTGCAATGACTGATAAATATTTGATAGATAAACAACCTTTAGTTTAGTACAATAGAGGGCAGTAGGCCACATCTGTAATCAATATTTGAAAGCACTTCAAAGTCAATTTACAGCTGACTCTTACATCAGTACTACGCTGAATAACACAGGGCAAACCCATGGGAGCCAGAGCACCAACAATCACATTCACTAAATACTTACAGAACATTAAACTGTGTTTATGTGTTCCTTAGTCCACAGTGTTTATGTCCAGTTTCTTCTTGGACAGCAGAGTCATTGACCATAAAATTCCAGTTCTGGGCTAATACAAACTCTTTGTAGAATGTACTTCTCAACTCATCAGTTGAGAACTCATAAAGTCAGTTTAAAAGGTGGATTTGTGTAAAGAGAGGCATGTGTTTCTTCAGAAGGACAAAAAAGCAGCCTGGACACTCACTATCTGTCTGAGAACTAGTGAAGTTTGGAATTGGACTTCAAAATAACATCTAATGTTGACAACATTGCCAAACTCCTTGTGACGATGCTGACTCCCCTTGTAGGGAACACCCCTATTAATCACATTCAGAATTTCATGGAGTTCACCAGCAAGACCCAGAAACTGTAACCAGCCCCTGACGAAACCACAGTATATGATGAACTGAAGCAGTGGTTACAAACAGATTACACCAGGACGGATCTTTGCACACCAGAACTAACCTCACCTCAGATCAGATTTGCATTGGTTTGGAACTTTGCCTCACCACCACCACCTACTTCAAGAACAGTGGGGGATTCAAGAGACAGAAGCATGGCTGTGCCTTAGGTTCATCAGAATCACCCATTGTGGCCAATCTTTTACATGGAGGTGGCAGAGCCAAACTCTGACCTCTTTCAAAAGCTGGGCCTCTTTATTTACCTTTCTCCTGCTCTCCAGTGTCCCTTGGACCACCTTGTCATACCACTTCTCCAGCATGCCGTCCATGCACTCATCCATCCACTCCATGTTCCTCTCGTAGTCCGCAATCTCATCCTCCTCTGTCCACTGACTGGGAGAACACAGAAGAAAACAGATGTCCCCATGCGCAACACTGAGAGAAAATGCCCCTAGTTGAGGCCTACAGCAGTTACCGTCGTACTGGGTGTAATGCCCATGGTCGTATTGGGTGTATAATCTATGGTTGTTTGTACGCATGATTGTTTGTCCATTTGTACGCTTTGAAAAAAAAGCATCTGCCATGTACCCATAAACATTAACACAAACATAAATATAAATATAAACATAAACACAAACATAAATATAAACATAAAAAATAATATAATCTGTGGTTGGATTATGCCGCATGTGGGAGTTACCTGATGGCAATGTCATGCACACTGATGTTCTCTTGGGACATGGTAAGCAGCAGGTCAGGCAGCTTAATGTTCAGGAAGAGGGACAGGTCCTCCACCTCCCAGCTCATATCCAGCAGGTGGAGCAAGCATGTCTGCACACAGGACAGGGCAGGCAGCAGGACCCTGGGGACAAGGAAGGTTCAGAACTAGAACATTACTCATGTTTTTTAACAAACAATACACACAAAGAACTCTTTCAGTCCCAATCAAAATACCAAAAAGTATTTTACCGTCTTGCACTAAAACTGCACACTGCACACATGACACACCATAGCTGTTCTGTATAGATAGAAACTATTATGAAATCATTTTTTTTCAGTAATTCCCTATGTGCATGGGGGGAGTGTCAGGATGGTCGACTGTTTCTGGTAATTAGCTTTTACGAGCTAACTATGAAATGAACCACAAACTACAGAGGAAAACACAGAGCTTATCAGTTAGATTTACTTTTGATAATAAACTTGTATAACTCCACTGTAAAACTAATATGTATGCCTAATATCAATCTAGCCTACCGTACTTCACAAAAATAGACATTCACTGGAAAAGTGCGCATCCTGAAATGAATGTCCTTCTGGAACGTTTCGACCATGCACAGAGCCCATTACAGATGTGTGTGTTTCTCTGGGAGGATGGTGGGGTGTGTGCATGTGTGTGTGTGTGTAAAGAATAGGTAAATGAGTAAAGATGGATGAGTTACTTCGTGTTGGGATGATGGTGGGGTGTGTGCATGTGTGTATGTGTGTGTGGGTAATGGGTGGATGAGTTACTTTGTGTAGGGATGATGGTGGGGTGTGTGCATGTGTGTATGTGTGTGTGGGTAATGGGTGGATGAGTTACTTTGTGTAGGGATGATGGTGGGGTGTGTGCATGTGTGTGGATAATGGGTGTATAAGTAAAGATGGATGAGTTACTTTGTGTTGAGGGAGCTGAAGCTCTGCACGGCCTCCACCAGCATGAGCACCAGCCGGTGGTAGGAGCTGCGCACCTGTTCCCTCAGCTCCTGCCCGCAGCCCGACAGCTGGGAGAAATAACTACACACACACACACACACACACACACAAAGAGCAGACAATTGGGTTAGTGCTACACACACACACACAGCACCAAATAGGAGAATAAACCTAAAAAACATGCATGCATACACACACACACACACACACACACACACACAAACAAAGACAGTTAACCCTAAAACTAGATTAAAATCTTTGTGGACTTTGAAGTTTATTTTCCTTTAGTCAAAAACTTGGTTTGACCCATGTTCTTGAAACTAGTTCTACCATTTGAATGGTTTCGGCACAGGAACCATTTGACCTCTGAGGTCCTTACCTGGAGAAGTCCTTCTGACAGGCCAAAAGTTCCTGCAGGAAGAGAATACAGGGGGCCTGGAAGAGGTGGGGCTTCCCCATGGAGCGCAGACACCACTGGACAGTCTCCAGCACCTTGCACACACTCTGAGCCTGGGTCTTCTTCAGGCAGAGCATCTGCAGGACACTACAAAGGGCAAAACACTCAGCATCAACATCTAACACCAAGGTACACAACTGACCATGTTATTGTACTACAAATGTGCGTTTAGATTCTTGATTGAGATGGTGTGGATTCTATGATGATTATGTGTTAACGAGTACCTGGCCACAGTGACTGCCTGGTCCTTCATGAAGTTGAAGACATCTTTGAGGATGGGGAAGCGTTCCTTGACGGAAGGGGTCATCCGAGGCTCCTCCATGGAGCGGAAGGAGAGCAGGCGGAGGCGTTCGCGACTAAAGAGCGAGCGCCGCTGCAGGGCCATAGGCGAGACTGGCTCTGCCGCCGCCGCCACTGCCCCCACTGCCCCCATCCCACCTGCTGCTCCTGCGGGTCCACCACTACTACTGCTGCTGCTGCTACTGGGGGTTCCAGCGTCCGAGGCTGAGGACACTTGAGACTGGACCCGGCTCGGGTGAGGCGACGGCACAGGGGTGGGAGCGGCGGCAGCGGTGGGGGGTTCGGCGGCAGTGGCAGCCTCGGCCTTAGGGGGCTGGGAAGAGGAAGGACTAAGGCTGGCCTGGAAGTCGGCCTCAGATATGGAGACGGAGCGGAAGAGAGGGCCAGCGCTGGCTCCCCCATCTGGTCTGGAGGACACCTGAGAGAGCACTCCTCTAGGAGCGAACCTAAAGAGCAGGAGGCTCTTTTCAATGCACACCTCCGCTGCAAGACAGACAGACAGACAGACACACACACACACAGTAGAATATGAACAGGTGAGTAAGTTTTTAAGCTGCTCTGTATTTAGTGGTCTTTAGTGTATTACACGTATTTTGTGCATTAGATATTGACTACCGCTGTGAGAGTGTGGCTTACCTAAGGACTCCATGCTGACCTCTCCCTGCTCCTTCTCTCTCTCCTCCACTACATTCATCTTCTTGACCAGGTAGCGTTGCTTCATCTCCAGCTGGGACAGGGGAGAGAAGGGTCAAAGGCACGTCATATGCAGCTTTCTCCGTTCATACAAAGACCATTTTAGAAATGAAACATACAGTAGTATCAGTGTCTGGTATTTCTATGAATTTCTGAAATGGGCACAAATGGTGGTGGTGTAGTGGTTAAGGAAACTGGCTAGCATGCTTGTAGCCTGGAATTTGGGGGTTTGAATCCTGACTGCCACCTTGAGCAGGGCACTTAACCCAAGTTGCTCTAGGGGAGACTGGCCTTGATGTAATTGATAGTTAACCAATGTCGCTTTGAATAAAAGCGTCTGCTAAATGCATAAATGTAAGTGTTACAATATGTGGAAATATGAATAAATTACTTGCTAAGTTATGTATGTTAGGCATGATCAGGAATCATTCCAACACCCTATAGACACAACATTAGATGATTAAATTTTCATAAATCTGATCAGATTCCTCTATATCTTTTTTACATTTAGCAGTGTCATAAAAATGCATAACTGGGTTATCAACTTACCATCCAAGTGCGGATTCCATCTGCCAGCTTGTAAACCTGTATCAGATCTTCTGGTAGACTGACCCCACCACCATTGGACACTGCACAGGGGACAGAGAGCACACAGAGGAAACATTACAGCTGACCACCAAACAACAAGCGAGTCAAACCTTTTCCCACCCATTCAAACTGCCACTAGGCAGGTAGCTCAATGTTCTTGTTCAACATCATTGGTTCAGTGCTGATAAGTGCTACACTTTGCATAAGACCATAAGGCCATTTACGAGAAATGCACTATACGTGTGTAACCCACTTCCTTCAATTTTGACAAGCCTGCAATTACATTTTGTCGACAGCCATTGTCTAGGACTACCTGGGCGCAAATTACAGGAGAGACCGTGGGTAAACATGAGGTACAAAAAGCGGGTGCTTTCAACCACCCAATAAAAGTAATTTCCTCTAAGCCACCTCACTAAATACTCGTCTGATGTTTTATTAAAGAGCGAGTGTCTCACTACCGTAGAGTCTGAGGCTGTGATGGAGAGTTGGCGTGTGGTAGACCATGGCTGCCCATACGGCATTCACTGCCTGGTCCACCTTTGCGCCGCTGCCGATCTCATTCCTGATGTCCTGCTTCTTGCACGTCAGCATGAGGCTCCTCATCAATTCCACTTTAGCGTCAGGGGTGTCCTGAGAGGGGGGATCCCATTTGGCAAAGGCCACCAGGAAGTCCACCAGTCCATCTTCTGTCTCCACCTTCCCAAGCAAAAGGATCAGATTAAGATCAGCAGCAAAAACAGTAACATTTTTGAGACTCTATTATGCATGGTTAAAATGGCAACACTAAACACTTACTGATAAGGGCAAGGAAAGTTAGTTTCATTTTGCTTGCCTTGTTCAGTTAGTGTTAGCTGATGATTCGCAAATTTGTCCCAAATTTGTTCTTTTTTTTTTTTCAGCCGTCACTATATTTTGAAATGCATTGCAATTTTACTTTAATATGAAACACGTAATTTTTGAGGCTCTTACCCCCTCCATGAAGACATCATGGGGTCCATACCTTTTCTCTGTCCTGATTCTGAGAGTCAGAGTTGCTCAGTCCATGCCTGAAGATGGACTTCCACAGGGTGGATGAGAGGACATGACTCATCTTCCCAGCAGGCTGTTCCTTCCCTTCACTGGTGTCTGAATAAAGCCATGATAACAACATGCTTAATTACTAATGACCAATTCAAATTTTGACAAATGAGACCAATGTTGCATTCTCAGTTCAACAAAATTTCTAACTAACTTCTTCTCTGTGAGCATTTGATGGCCAAAGCAACTATGGCACTAGATAAATACTGATAGATATCAATTCAAACTGACAACTGTATATCAATGGGAAACCATGAAATCCATAAACAGAGAAGTCAAACAGTGTGCCAGTGGCCTGGTGCTGACCCTGAGGTGTTTTGAGGGCCATGGTGCGAGACGCCAGGTGACCCATAAGTCTGGACACCAGGAGCTGCAGGTCGGAGATCCAGGAGACAGTGACGTCGGGCAGGCCGTAGGAGGTCACAGTGAACTTGTAGCCCCACTCGTTGTTGCTGCTGTCGGAGTGGAAGAGAAACTGCAGCTGGGGACCTCCTTTGAATGTTACTTTCTGCAGACAGACCAAGTGTAATAGAGCAAGGTTCAGAACTCCAATAAGTGTAGTTAAGTTCGAGATAGAGTTTCTCTGGTTTCTTTACACATGGCATAATGTTTGGATGTCGCAAATGCATATACACAGACTAAATTTAATTTTTTTTAAAATGTGCATGGCAGCATCACACATTCTTCATGACCTTACCTTTGGCCATTTCTCTGTGCCAACCTTCATATCATATCGAACCTTCCCTCCTCGTGCATCAGTGAACTCCAAGTAGTCATACCTGCCAGAAGTAGAAAGGAATAGCAGAATATAATAGAGAATAGAATAGAGGAGAAGAGAAGAGAAATCTTTATTGTACACCACTCCATCACAAAATGAAAGTAAATTGGGGATATGACTTCACCGAAAACACAGCCACGCCTACCTCTTCTCTGTCTCACAGCGGTCATCAAACTCCACCTCGAAGGACGTAGCCCCAGGGCAGACAAATACAGTGGTCTCGTGCTGACTGTTCTCGTAGTTGTGAGGCGACTCCATGTCCCACGTCTTCAGAACCACTGGTTGCTGAGGTTGCTGACAGTTCTCCATGTCCGCCTGAATCCAATACACACCACCCAACACACACGCTCAGAAATGAGATTCGCCCTGAGAGCACATCCATAAGCCAACATCCCCTCCACCCACCTCAAACACACATCAATGAACATGCAAAAGCCACCTCCAACACACTGTAAGCTACCATATGCATATAGCACCTCTAATACCCACAGATTATAGATGGTAATCCAATGGTAGCCAGGCTTGCTCTGCCTAATGCTTCCCCTCAATTTCTTTTAGCTCCACCAGGCTAACGGCTGATGCATCTGGCTAATCTAATGGCACTGTAACGGTGCGGTAAAATCTAAATAATGGGATAATCCTAGCATTTTACAGTCAGTGCTTCACTGAAGTGACAGTAAATTGTGGTGCTGCTCATGAGAACTGACCGAGGAGAAGATGTCACCCGTGTCGCAGGAGAGGCTGGAGAGCAGCTCCACCACAGAACAGAAGCTGTGTAGGAGCTCACAGTGAGGAATGTCCAAAGAGCACAGCTCCAGCAGGAAGATGATCTACACACACACACACACACACACACACACACACACACACACACACACACACACACACACACACACAGAAAATACACAAAAGAATACTGTGCCTCACAGATGTTGATATGTGAAACTGTGCCAGTCCTGAATAAAAACAAAGAATTATTTAAATAAAATCCTGAGTCACTTTTTAGGAATAAGGTTACAATTCAATCTCAAATTTTGTTTACTGTTTTGTTCGTTGTACTGTACTGTTTCACTGTGACAGCAATCCACTATCTGGCCACTATCTGACAACAATACTATATTAGGCAGTATATGCTCAGCCAGCACAAAGGAAGGAAATGAGGCATCTGAGAGAAAAGGCAAGGGAGTGAAAGTACCAGCTGCCTGGTGGCAATGGCCATGATGGATCCGCTCAGTTTCTCCATGAGCTCAGTACTGCTATGACGCTGCAGCAGAGATGTCAGCATGGTGTGCACTCCAGACAGGAACTGATGCACATCTATAACAGCAGAAGGAAGAGCAGGGTCTCACACACAAACACACACACACACACACACACACACACACACACACACACACACACACACACACACAGGGTACAATTGTGGTAATGAAAAACTATTACACTCAATACAGTACACATTTTCTTAAGCCGAGTCCTACACAAAGAGCTAATTCTTACTATGTGGATTTTCACAGACTGGTACAATACTTAATCGTGAGGGACAACTACCCATTATGTCTGATTTCTTTCAACGTTTAAGGCATCACTGTTTGAATTTCAAGGGAAGTTCTCGAAGATGACACATGGCATAATTTGTAATGGCATTGTTTAAGGAACCTCATGAAAAACAATAACAGAAATGATAATCTCATTCCAACCCAGTTCTATGAAGGGCAGACGGGAGTGTGGTGTGTGCAGCCTTACACTCAGTGAGGATGGCCCTGGCCAGCTCACAGGCCGTGGGGATCCCTCCTTTGAGCTGGAGGTAGCACCAGGACAGCAGGTTCCCCTGTAACGCCCAATAGAGGGACAGCAAAACCTTCCGGCTAGGCCCCCCGCTCGGTTCCACCATCACCGCCTCACACTGATGAACAAAACACACCACACACACAATTACACTAGATAGCAGAGTGCTGTATAGCATTGCTATGTTCGAAAGACAGGGCTGCATAATAGGGGGGGCTTTAGTTTGCATACTTTCAGGCCGTATTCAGAGAGAATGAATAATGTAATGCATTGGAGCAAGTGACATGCTGAAAACCCTGCAGCTCATGTATATGAAATTTACAGGTTAACTAGATTTGAAAACTGATTACATGGTGCCGAGTAATCAAAGATTTTGGTTTAATCCTCAGACACACTAAAGAAGAGCATGTTGACTAAATCATAACTCTGCTTAGTTAATCATTTCATTTCATTTTTAAAATTTATGACATATTACTTGATTTATAAAGCTTAATTGTCTTGAAACTTGTCACCATATTAATTAGCTCAGCAAACAATGCTGTTGTTTAAGATTAATAGTAAACTCATAATATAAGAGAAGAGCAGCATTACATCATAAAGCTAAACATCAAATGAATGATGCTGCTCTAAAAATAACACTTTACAAAGCATTTAGCCTGAGCCCATTAAAAATAGCAAGAGCAAGAGCAAGAAGTTCCAGAAATGATGATGAATATGAGTCATGAAAGGATAATGAAGCTCTTTTGGGTTGTCAGGACCCATGCATATTTTATGTCCAAAGAGAAAATAAAACAGGCACAGCAAAGGCTACCGAAACCACTGCAGCCCTGTGGAAATGGGAAAGCCACAGCCACGACCCACCTCTCGCATCGCCACGCGGATCAGTGTGTCCATCACACTCAGGACGGGGCTGATGTTGAAGTCCGAGGGGGCATCTTTAGGAGGTAACAGCAGCAGACCACTAGGGTCTTTGTCACTATTAAAATAAAACACATTTACATTTATGCATTTAGCAGATGCTTTTATCCAAAGCGACTTACATTTTTTGTCAACTATCAATTGTTCAAGGCCAGTCTCCCCTAGAGTAACTTAGGGTTTAGTGCCTTGCTCAGGGGCCAGATGCAGCTGGGATTCAAACCCACAACTTTTCAGGCTACTTGCAAGCACCTAGATTCCTTAACTGCTATGCTACCACCACCCCAAAGTTATAGGCACTAGACATGAGTGAATATGCATTATAGGGGGTGGAGTCTGTGGAATCAGTAGTACACATAAGCTGTGACCAGAGATAGATGTATACTTTACAACAATACTTAAGTATGTTTTTGGAGTATCTATACTTGAGTTGTTAAAAATCTGCCATACTTGCATACTTTTACTCCACTACATTTTCAATTGGCAGCATAGTTACAAGTATCAGATGAATCTGTACTTTTACTGAAGTGGGGCTTTCGGGTACTTTATACAACACTGACTGTGACTCACCTGAAGTAATTGCACAGAGACTCAAAGGTCAGTTTCACTGACTCTAGCTGATCTTCCTCCGTAATACTTGTCTATGTAGAAAAGAAGAAAAAAAGTTTAACTGTATCAATACAGTGGTTATTGTAATAATATATTTTTCAAAAATGATCACCCATCTCACCATTAAGTCAAAGAGCTTGTCTCTCCGGCTTTGTTTGTAAGGGAAGAAGATGACGGCTCCATTCAGAATGGCCCTCACAGCTTCCCGCCTGAGTGCTTTGTCCATAGCTGTCTCGCCCCCTGGACCATCCACCACTAACAACACAACACAAGTTAATCTACTGTTACCCACCCATGTGGACCAACACATTCCTAAACTATATATATCACACCAAAAACTACTTCATTTGTAATGCCATTATCATAAGCCCTATGGTACTCAGAAATACAGAGGTGATAACAACCCTGTAACAATCAATCAGCAGGCAAGCTGCATAAAAACACACACACACGCACACACATAATGTGGGTTTTTTATTCTTTAAAAACAACAGCTTTATACTAACTCATTTTGATGACGTGCATTATTATGATTTATTATCAGACCTAACAGACATTTTAAGACATAACAGGGATAACAGAGCGAGCGTATGTGTGTGTGTGTGTCTCGTACCCTGACACAGGTGACTGTAGAGCTCCCACACGGCCTCCGAGTGATCCCTGTCTGTGCTAGAGGAGGCCTCCTCGGAGCTGCGGCTTGCTGAGGGGCTGGGGAGCACCGGAAAACAGTTCTGCAGCAGCTGAAGAAGCAGGACCCTCGTCTTCACCGCCTCCTCTCCCTCGCTGCTCAGGCGTGCATGCATACACACCACACACACACACACACACACACACACACACACACACACACACACACACACACACAGGACACTGATAACTTATCCAAACAGACAGTTGATAACTGCCACAGAACTGCTAGGAATGTACATGTACTCACATATTCCTGAGTTTGTTGTAAAAGTCCCAGAAGAGCTGCAGGTTTAAGCCACTAAAGTCCAGCAGGAACTTCTGCTTGTAAAGGGACACATCCTGTGCCAGATCACAAACACAGTTTGATCAACACATCAGAGGACATGTGACAGGTGGACAGGGGAATAGTAGACACCCGACTGTAAAAGTGACTAAGTAAAGTAGGAGTCACGGTGGCAGCAGTGCGTAGCATACCCACTGATCTCTTTTGGAAACAATAACATTGACATTAACATAAACACTGACACTAACGATGACACTAACAATAATCTCTTTGGAGATCAGTGAGCGTACCATGTCTCTGGTGAGCTGCTGGATGAAGAAGAGGGTCTTCCTCAGGAGGGTGTGTCCAGTGGTGAGGTCCTGGTCTGTCCCCTCAGGCTCAGGGCTCAGCTCCTCCAGGGACTCCGTATGGTCGGACCCCGGGCACAGATATCCACTGAAGCCAACCTGTTGCACCCCCAGACGCTCGGCTGACTCCTGCCGCGCACACAGGAACTTCACCATCAGGAACTGGAGAGATGGAGTGATTGAGAGACAGAGGGCATATTTAATTAATGTCAGAAATGGCTCAGCATCGAGCAGCCAGGTCCATGCCACACACACCAATGTCTTTTTAACAAAGGTTTAACAAAATAAGTTAATGTCAAACTAAATAATCAATCCCTACTAACCCTCTCTGTTTAACAAGGCTAGATAAAGTTTGGGCTATTAAATGAATGCATAAAAGCATAAAAGAATGCAGACATTGACACGGAGAGAAAGCGCGGCAGAGCGCGCAAGAGAGAAGGAGAGAGCACATGTGTGTGGAGGAGGAAGAGGAAAGACAGTGAGTGAGCATACCTTTGACACCCGACACTGCCGAAGCTTGATCTCCACATCGTTCCAGTCCTCCTCCAGCTCAAAGCAGCCAATAGGATCATCCTCGGACTGCCCCACACTGTTGGTGCTATATGCAGCCAGACAAGAAGCATGCACCAGTCAACACACACCATCACACTCATGCTGAAGGTTATGAGTCACATTTACAGCTCAGCCAGAAATACCCCTTCTTACACTACATGCCACAACAGCACATCACATGGCAAGCTAGTACAATTTCACAACAAATGGATAAACAGATACATTTGGAAGAAAAAACGCACATGGGTCTGAATAAAGTTTAAAGATTTAATAAATGTATGCAACATATGCTACTTACCTGTTCTGAACAAAGTCCTTATAATCCTTATAGTCCCATACATCAAACTTTTTGAACCGTTTAAAATGTCTGTCTGCATTAAAAGCTTCTGGATCATTGTAGGCAAACACAAGGCCACACTTGGCACCTATTGCTCCTTTGCGCACCTAGGAAAACAATGCCGTAGAAAAAACAAGAACTTTTCAGTGTTTCCAAACAAGCCATTTTGAAAACTACAAAAGGCTTCTCTCATCAACAACAATGATGTAATTCTAATGGTGAAACAAACAAAGGTGAGGACAGTGCTTCCTATTTTCCCCTTTGTGCCGTGCATTGTGTGCTTTTAGCTGTTATTACAAGGACTCGCTACTCGCCATTTTCAGTTCAAAGAAACACAAACACAGACAGAGGCCAAAAAGTAACAAAAAACTACATAGTCCAACTCTTACAATTCCAAAATGGAATGCTTCTCTCTGACTTTAGGCCTGTCTGAGCAACATTAGACCAGGCCACAGTAAGCATACATTTCCTATGGGGACCTCAGGGTTGAATCCATAAACACATGGGCTTACTTTGATCTTTATCTGCGTGACCTGGAAGCAGCTCTGGTCCTCAGTGGACAGAATCACACTGGCTCTCTTTTTACCAGCCTCTGTCAGGAAACCTGCAAGCAACAACCAATTAGCATACAAGTCGCGTCAGCATCTAAACCCAAACTCAAGGCTATTTCATGCTGTCCTACAGAGACAAACAAACAAAGACAATCAAACTTTTTTAAAACCTACATTTATTAAACATGTTACATTCTAGTTGTATTTGTGTGGGATATTCCTTTGAATCACTTCCATTTGAAACAGAAAAGCACCACATCGAACAAACAAACTAACTAAATAATAATAATAATAATAATAAATAAATCAAGAAATAAATAAATGCTGCTGCATCCAAATCTGCCCTACCGTCTCCTGTGTTTGGCTCTGTCAGCATGCTCTCTGGACCAGACTTCTCCTCTTTGCCCTTCACATCACAGGCCTGCAGGCGTAGCTGCAGGGGCTTTCCTGTGAGCCAGCAACAAATATAAACACAAACACAAACACTCAAGTAAACTAACAGTGGATTAAACTGCCACAAACTTGTGTTTTGTCATGGTTCCACATTTTGTGGTGTATGTGTGTGTGTGTGTGTAGGATGTTACCGTGTTTGTGCAGCAGGCGTAATCTGACAGTGGCCATGGACTTGAGGAGTGAGGAGGCTCTGTACTCCAGGTCTAGGTGCTCACAAATCCCAGACAGGGACTGCAGGACTTTGGCCACGCTTCCTCTGGCCAGTGCGAAGGCCAACAAGGTCAGCTCCGCATCGGGAGTCACACAACAGCTGCAGATCACACAGACAAGTAAAGACATATTTAGCAAATACCCAGATCATTTCATATTTCAGAATATTTTAGTTTATTTTCCCTGTTGAGTTGTATACCATGCTTGACACATTACCCGACCCACACAGAATCCTTACATTAGAGCTCCAACACTAACCCAAACCTAAAGCTCTTAGTGCAGAGACGTATGTGTGGGAATTTGGAATTACTCTGCTATCCGGAGAAGAAAGCCATCCACTTCTTCCAGAACGTTTGAGGAGAAGAACTTGGGGAACTCGGTGGAAGCTGGAGTTAAGGACAGAGGGGGCATGTGCTGTAAGGCTTTCCTGCAAACAGAACAGAGAGTGGCCAGGAGTTCAGGCAACAGAGACAGAAGAGTCTTCAAACAAGTGGTTAAGACTTTAGAATTTGACCATCATGTCCACCATGGCTTATTATGGGGCTTACTCAAAAAATGCCAAAATAATGCCTGCTATGCTTTTTATGTCGTCATGACAAACAAAGTGGACATGCATCATGAATGCAGACATAAAGAAATATTCAGCCAAGGCTATTAGTTCTCACTATTCATATCTCACTAAATCCTGAAAACACCTACAGATCTGATAACACCACATTGCCGATTTTCGCTAGCAAAAAATTAATTCAAAAGCCATGCTGCTTTCGACCGACACATAAAGAAACAATGCCCAAGGCTCAACCTACAGCTTTTGAAAAAAATCAATACATTAAAAGAATGTCATTACAGATAACCATAAGTCAGCAAAAAACATTGTAAAGAACACATCCAGTTTCCAAAAAACATCACCTCGGTTGCCCCTGAGAGCATTCCAGAAAAGCACAATGAGGTAACCCTGAGACGCGGTGGAGGAGAGCTCAGCCAGTGGGTGACTTACTGAGTGTTCTGTAGGACCGTCCGCGCCAGGACGGGGTTGGTCTCCATGGAAGCGGTGACCAGAGATGTCAGGAGCGACAGGTACCAGATGGCTGAAGCGTCGGTCACGGACACCTCCTTGCTCTTGGTGATCTGGTAGCCCATGGTCTTCAGGCCATGGATACGTGTATCACAGCCATCACTCAAGCAGCGTTTGATGTTGATTTGTACATCTGGAGGTGAGCAGATATACAATCACATACATAAAGCTTGCACTACAGATAGAAAAACAGACATCAGAAGATTAAGATTATATAACTACAGATCTTATAGATCTATGTATACATAAATACATTATAAAATAACGTAAGTGTAAACATTACAAACATTACACTGTTCTAGTTGTGTGAATGTGAAATGTGAAGCAAAGCTAATTGAGCAGAACGGAGAATGGCTGACATGGATGGGTGATGTTGGCGTTCTCCAGCAGGGCCACGTAACCCATGACATTGCTGGGGATGCGGACCTCGCGGATCTCCTGCAGCGAGTGTCGGTTTTTCCCCACGGCCACCGACACCAGCTGGGGCATGTAGCTGTGGTCGTTGGAGGCCACGGCAATGGAGAGCCGTCTCAGCACCACGTCTGGTTTCATCTTCAACCTGCGGGATGAGTGACAGGGTCTTACTTGAACCAATCGTACCCTTTATGCACTGCACATGTGATCAGAGCGCTCTGGTGATCAAACACACTTTTGGGAGTTTTTTTTATGGGAGTGACTAGTCTCATTAGTATAACCTTATCCAGTGGGAGCGCGCACTGCCGTCTGACTGCCAGTAGGACGTGGTGTCTCCGTTTGTCATTTTGCCTGCTTCGTGGGTGTTGGATGAGACCTCAACGAGGCTGTAGCACTGAGTGACCACCTTCACCTTGTCTACTTCTGGGTCACGATGAAACTCTGCCCTGTATTGGATGTCTAAATCTAGGAGGAAGTCAACCACAAATCAAGGGTCAGGAAAGTCGATGAACTAAAGAAATGGTCAAGTCAGTTTAAAATCAAAGGGTGCTCAAGACAACCTTAAAGCTTGCTTGCAACACAATGAAGGCATGGTGTTTACCTTTCTCTTTCTGCAGCAAGTAGTCTAGGTAGTCCTGCATGACCTTTGCCCTCATAGTGCAGATACTGTTGTAGCCCTCCAGGAGGGGGAAGGGAATGGCATTACTGGGGATGCGATTCCGATGCAGGAACTTCAGGATCTTGGAAGCGTGGTCCCCGAGACGATCCTTTGACTTAGAGAAAATATCTACAAAACCTAAAGAGGGGGTGGGGATGACTCAAAATTTACAGCATTCTCATAGTGTGTGAAAATTGTACAAATGCTTAAGGCTTTAAGGTATAAACAACATCATGATTAACAGGCAACCATTACCCTAATCAGAGTGTCTACCTTCACAACACTGTCACCTGGACAAAGGTTTATCACGTGAGGGGAAGGTTATGTACCTGGTGTGAGTGAGCAGGCCTGGAGCTGCCTGATAACATGACTCAGTTCTCCCTGCAGGTTGGCGCCATTGCAGTTTTTCAGGGCCATAATCATGTTCTCCACGTCAACAAAGCCATCTCCCTCTGCATCAAACTGCCCAAAAGCCTACACATAAAGGGAGAGGGGGTCTTTGAGCTAGGTGGTCAACACTGATTAAGTCAATTAAGCCATCACCAAATAGGACAAGGTCACATAACACAAAACGACTTTCCCCATTTCATGGCTAGAAGCTATAAAAGAAATGCATTGAATGTGGGTACCGTTAACTGATCTAGCCACACTGAATACAATGTAAATCACTGAAACTCTACATAAAAGCTGTGCTTTCTGTTGCCAAGGGAGGCTAGGGAACACAAGCCAACACTGAGAGATGACAGATGTTTCATTAACAAAACTTCTAAACATTAACGTGGGTCCAATTAACATAGTCGTGTTCCTGTTTTAACTTCTAACCTAAATATTTCGTCTACTTTTGCACCAAGATATTTGTATTGTGTTCTCGATATCTGGAGATTACAGCGGTGGACTGTACAATCATCAGAGTTATTGGATTTCCACAATCAGTCTCAGTCACAATCAGCCATAAGGTATGGAAGATGACAGCAAGTAAGTACGTGAAAGAAAAATCTAACATTTGGCGTGGGCAATCAACAGACACTCACAACGGGCCCACAAACAAAACCAAAACCGAGAGAGTAGTTAGACCAGAAGAAATCATAGATGAGTTCACCCCTCCAGAACATCGATCACCATAAACTGAGCTGACGCCTGTTTGGCCTGCTGTCAGCCTGGATTTTATAGATACCTCCTCGCACTCCTCTCGTGGGGCGTCTCTGCTTTCCAGCATCTCACAGAACTGCTCCACTGTTACCGACTCCTCTCCCCGGCCAAGGCGTTCCTCCAACCACCGCACCAGAGCGCCCTCATTCCGGGTAAGGACCGACTCCGATATGGCGACCCAAGAGTCTCTCATACGGGCCGCTGCCTCTCTTAGTTTGACTTGCTCTAAAAGGTCTCCGGGGGTGGGCAGTCCGCTACTCGGTACGGCAGGGTTATTCGATCCCCTTCCGTTTCTTGCTGAGCCAGAACCTCCGCCACTGCCAGCCCCAGCGCCCGTGGCCGCAGAGGCCGGGCTGCCTTCCGCAAACCCTGGGCTTTCCGTCTCGACATCTTCCTCGTCACCACTAACACCGCCGCAGCCGCTCTCTCCGTTCCCCATGCTGATCAATGTCCCCAGGATTTCTTTTGATTCTCAGCGGCGCGGTAGGGGTCAGTTTCACACTTGGGCTAAACAAATCCACAGCCCTTCCCAGCCCGTGTGTTCCTTCGTTGTCACCAGTACTACCGCATTGACGTACTGTACGCAGTACGTAAGCTACGTCGGCACTTATTTTAAACTTCCTTGTTTGATCATGGGTGCCTCTAGCGGCCAAATTAGAATCAAACCAGATCTAACAAACATAAAAAAGTAGAAGCATGAACATGAGGCTGCAATAATAAACAAGATAACAAGTAATAACAATAACAACAATAATAACAATATAATAATAATAATAATAATAATAATAATAATAATAATAATAATAATAATAATAAAGTTAGCATTCCGGTTTTCTCGGAGAAATCGAGTCTATTAAATTAGACACGACTTATACAGACATTTATTCTTAGAAATATGGCTAAAGATAGGCAATGCAAACCCCTAATACAATTAAACTTTTTAATGCACCAGTTGATAAATTCCTCTACAAACGCCTTACGACATAACACAGAATAGTCTAGTTAAAACATATCACAAACATAAACGTCGACTATCCGAATGATGAAAGATCAGGTGCCAGATCATCCAACCAACAGACATGCGTGGTAGTAAGCCGTAAATGACTTCCGGGAAATCCTCAGGAATGAATGATTCTATTTCGCTACTATGTAGCCCGTCATTTTTTCATTTATAGATTAGTTATACTCTTGAAAAGGGATGTTGACATATTTCATTGTACTTCTATGTGCGTGTTTAACTGCACTCATAGTCCCATATGATTGGGCAGCTCTTTATGGGGACGCCGTGTCTGTGCTTCTCTCACTTGGAGCATCAAATGCACCTGTCCGGATGATGGGGAAAAGTGAGCTTTCAAAATACAACGGAGAAGTCAATAGTCCAGGGTTATACGTGGCAATTTTGGGTCAGGTGTTTGATGTGAATAAAGGACGAAAACATTACGGCCCTGGTGGAGGTTACCATTTCTTTTCAGGTAGCCTTTTTCATATTTCCGTTCAATCTGGTCTCTGTCTCTGGTCTTGTCATCCTCAAGCAGCTTTCAGTAGCCTAGTCGCAGCAGCCTATCTGACCCACTGAATGGCCAAAGTTGAGCGGTTGGTGAAAGGGAGATCTCAGGGTTGAAGGCCTATGTCTGACTGGGCATGTAACGTAAAGACAGAACAGGCCTATGTCCTAGTGGTCAGGTGAGGGACAGATCACAAGATAGGCAAGCCTTCTGCTGAGTTGAAAGCACCAGAAGATTTTCTTTTTTTTTAATCTAAAAGCAAGCGAATCAGTCGGACTGCCTACCTAAGACACATGCAAAATGCCTCAAAATAGCAGTTAACTTAGTACCACTTATAGGGGCTTGTCTTGTAGCAACGTATTAGGGACACAGAACATGTGTGGCTAATGGAAACAAGATGCCTGTTTATCTGTCTTATGGACATATGTCATCAAAATAGATCTTAAGACAGACCATAGTTATTAAAAAAAAACGGGTTAAGCGGGTTAGACGTGGTGCAGTTTCTTCATAGAGGTGATGGTGGTTTCTATTGGAAGCAAATGGTAAGAATCTGCAGGAATTTCTTTACTCCACTAGGGGGCAGTCGCACCTCTAGAATAGCAGTGGTGTATCTACCTACACCAAAGCCTAATTTAGGATCAATAGTATTGTCATGTTTGCTTGTTGGCAATGCAGTAAACCTTGTGTGTCAGAAATGTATAGACAAAAAACATGTACCATACACTAGGCGCAAGTTACACATTCAGTGAGCAGTGAGTTTGTCAAATTAAAACAGGGCCATCATATAGAAATAATACATGGATACATTGAGTTTGATTCTTTATTCACATTGTTTAGATTGTTGTGACTCATTTCACAAACACAGCATTTCAGTCTTTTTTCTGAGGTGTGATCATTATGCTGTAACCATTGTGTTTATAGAGAAAGGCAACAGTTTTTTGCAGAATGCACTGAATTTACATAGTCATAATAATGCTGTATGTTGTGATTTCAGGTAAAGATGCATCCCGAGCCTTTGTGACTGGGGATTTTACAGAGGCTGGATTGACTGATGATGTGTCTGACCTCCCACCCTCTCAAATAGTGGCCCTATATGATTGGCTGGCCTTTTATCAAAAGGATTACACCCCAGTAGGTGGGCATGTCATATGTCATCTACAGAAAGCACAGTCATAGTTATCACAACAAAGTTTCTATCCACAGATGTCTTTAGTCATTGACATCTATAGTTAAAGGGACTGTCCGAAGTGAATTAACGTGTAACCCTGTTGTTTCACATTGTTGAGTGCTGTCAGCAGGTAAGAGAATGATGCAGTTTGGTAAACCAAATGACGAAACAGCAATCAGTGCTAACTGATGAGGGCAAGGAAGTTTTGTTTTCCTGTTCCCCCATCAGTGCCAGTTCGTAAATTTGGCCTGTGTACCAAATGCTGTTCTTATACCTACCAACAGCACTCGGCAGCCCCAAAGAAGAGGAATGTGGGCTGATTGACTTTGGATTTTTCCTTTAACAACTTTAGATAACAATTATGTGAGATCTTTAAATGCATGTTTCACGGTAGGAAGTCCTGTGTGTCACCTGTGTTACAGGTAGGGTAGTGGGATATTTCTATGGCGCAGATGGGGAGCCCATGGAGGCTCTGCACCAAGCGGAGGCAGCTTTAGAGGAGGGCCTGCAACTCAAGGCCCAGGCTCAGGCCAACAGTCTGCAGTACCCAGCATGCAACACTGAATGGAGCTCCTTGGGGGGGCGCGTCTGGTGCTCCACACAAAGGTGGGGTACTCACTGACTGTATGACAAGTTAGGAAATTGTTCTGTCTGGAACATAAGGAAACCATAGACAGAGCAACAATTCATGACCTTACTCTAGCAGTGTACATGGTTCATTTAGTCAGAAAGACCCACCAGTGACCCACCAGATGTCATTGAAAAATCTGCTTAATGTACATTTCATATTGTAACTATCTTTACTTAATGTGCCAAGTACCTGATCTTATGTTGATGAAGTTGTATTTGGAGTGATTTGTGTCGATCTCGTTCATTCATTAAGTCCTTTGTGTCATTTGTCTTTGTCTAGTGGTGGTGTGAAAAGAGACTGGGTTGGCGTGCCAAGGAAGCTCTTCTCTCCAGGCTCCAGCCGCTCTCGCTGTGTGTGTGTGCAGCAGGAGGAAGCCAGTCCCTCGGACAACCCTAACCTGAAAGAGTACACAGGCTGTTCTTCTGACGCAGAATCTTGTTTTGTCAGGGAGCACTGATGGAGCTAGCTCGTATGTTGCATTCACAAACTGTACAAACAAACTTTAGCCTTGTGGACCAGACTCTTTCTCGTCAGTTTCACCTAGCACCTCTCAATAGGCATACGTTAGCTTCCTGGATGGCAGATACTTTCTGTGAAACTATTAGGCATGCCCTGAGCATGGCCTCAACCATTCACAACCGTTTGGTCATGACATCGCTTTTAGCCCACCTATCGAGGGCATAACCCTCTCTCTGTTCGCTGATTGGTCCTACAAATGTTTTGCCTCAGGAAACCCAAGCCTGTGGATAGGTACCGTGGTGAAATGTGTTATTGAACGGAAGCATGTTGCATGTTGCAAATAAATGTTTACGTATGCCATGAGTTTTTCACTACAATTATTTAAATAGGTTTGGGTCTAAAATAACAGTTTGGGTCTAAAACTGGGCAAGCAGTAATAATATGGTTGGCACCGTTAAAAGTGTGAGACTTTAGTTGACAGCTGTGGTTTGAATGTTCTTATTACAGAGTGCATATCCTTGATGCTACAAGAAACTACAGGTGTTTTGTCGTGTCTTCATCATCACCATGTTCCATCAGAATTAATGTGAAGATGCTACCAAAAGTTAGCCTGGTTCTGGCATACTGATCTGCAAAGCAGTAGGCCAGTAGGCCTACATCCACTTCTCACATTTGAGATAGGGAACCAATCAAAAACTGACTTTTACCCCAACAGAACGGCGGCGACCTTAACACATTTTTGTTTCAAATTGTAATCTCATCATTGGTCTGATTGGTTGAAGGCATTTTCAATGCATGCAGAGGCATTTTGATCCATGTGTGTTAATCCTGCCTTATGGAAATTGGAGATCACATGAAGTTAGCCAGACTGAGATGCATCACAGATCAGTATGCGTGAGAACAGGCTAACCAAAAATACATCTTCAAAAAAAATATACATTGAAATTTGGCTGTTCGTTGTGCAAGGAAGAAGCCCACTCAAAGGTTTTATTCTTTATTCTGTGTGCCAGCACCTACTTTTTTCCCACTTAAAGCACTGGGGGTGGGGGGATATGGACTCCTCATTTCCAGGCTTTCCAGAAGCTCACACAAGAGTGTCATGAATGTGTGAACACTTCTCAATTCACATTCCTAAATCCAAACCCTATTCATTCATTGCCGTGTTCACACATTCATATAAACAATTTAACCTTCATCAAGAATCTGTTCTTGGCACAGCCAGAATAAACTGAGACAATGAAAGGAAGCTAGGAAGAACATGGTTATTTCAGGCTATTTTTTATTCATATGACCTTTATGTAAAGTTGTCCTCCCTTTCTTGAAAAGGATACTAGAGGAAGCGACAGGCTAGATATCTGAGCATACAGATACGATACAATGTGCATAAAAGATTAAACAATGTGAATAAAAGATTAAGAGGCGAGATTTAGGTTTGTCACATAGACAAAAAAGCACAAACTGCATTAAGTACAAAACAGTTGTAGTGGTCAAAAATATCATACATTTTATCTGTACAATTTAACAATGCCTAGAGCGGACCATAGACTGATCAGAAATGTCAAAATGTAATTTGATAAAGTGCACCTGTTCAGCTCTGTCATGGAGAAGCATTTTAAAACATGATAGGTCAAGAGAACATTTGAAGTTTTAAGCAAAATCAAAGTACAAAAAAAACAAATTAGAGAGCAAGACCACCCATGTAGGCCAAAGACTAAATGGAATGGATCTTTTGGGGCCCTTGGAGAGCAATGATCATGATTTTGATCGAATGCAACATTGCAGCAAATTAAACATCATGCATATGCATAGTGGGCAAGTCATCTAGCTTCCTGTTCCACCTACAGTCTTTTTCTTGAGATGTGTCAAAAGAACATAAAACAAAAGTAAAATCGGAGGATTCCACAAGTCCAGTTCTGAATTACCCACACAAAGACGCAGACTTTGACACGGATCATATCCATTCCAGACTGCACCAATATCTGGATAATATATACAGAAAATCATGATGGAGATGGGATGGAGATCATGTTCACAGACAAAATGTTGATGTATGCGTCTACAATGACGAGCTCCACCAAGCTTCATAATAAAGGCCCTTTGAACTGTTGACAATGGCTTTGAATATATAAGATGCATGAAAGGACAGGCAAGGCCATTTTCATTAAGTGTAAATACACATCTTCCTCTTAATTGTATTAGTGTTATGCCTCTTCCCTCCTAAATAATCATTGGTTCAAATGAATGTTTCAGCAAACATGTTTTGCTCCTGGCCAAAAGAATGTCTGAGAGCTTAGGGAATGAACCTTCAGAACATTTGGAGTTGACCACTGTGCTTTGGCTCAGCATACTATTGTTTTCCGAGACACTTACAAAAATTCCTTTAATTAAGTTCACTGACTGGTTCCTGTTAACAAACACCTCCCTGCTGTGCACGGGAGACTCAAAGAAATGTTTCTGTGTAAAAATTTGTCTGGTGTGTGTGGTGCCATGAACTGTTCTCTATAAACAGCTTTCACTCTGTTCAAAGACTTGACTGAGAATGTGGGACACTGAGCATTTTTCTCTTGCCTGTATTGTTTATGATGTATATCTTTTATAGATGACGAGTCTCTGGGTTATGAATGCTTAATTCAAAATATAAAATGACAGCGCTGTTTTATGACTTAGCTTGGTCTCTTAAACACTAGACCTGTCCACCATCTCTCCCCCCTCCCTAACCGGTAATACTAATAATAAATGACCGTGATCGATCGGAAGTTGATTACAGGACTTCTCAACAACCTGTGAATTGCCTTCATCAGCAATGAGGCAGCTTTCTCCTTCACGTAACGCTTCATTAGGTGGATCCCCAGATGATGGTGCACTTCTAAAACAGTACAGCTATGACATACACATCTTTTTTTTGTTGTTTTCTTCTGATAGACTGGAATAGTACAGAAGTTGTGGTCCAAATACATATATATATTTTTTTGTCTAGGGCCTTTTTTTATGTCACTTCATTCCACCGACATATGCCAAACCTTGGTGCCAACTTGCCAACCTCTGGCACAGCAGCCCTCCACCCTCAGCAGCGGCAGTGGTGTGTGTGTGTGTACGTGTGTAGATGTGTTAGGACACCCCGCCCAGAGTCAAGACATCAAAGCAGATGTCACAAACACGCACAGGCTTGTTCAAATCAAACTTGATGATGGGGATCTCCTTCACAGAACACTTGTGGCAAAGCAAGCGTCCACAGTGGCGGCTGAGGAAGAGAAAAAATGGGAAGGGAACAAACATATTTAGTACAGAAAGTTCTATAATATTAGACTAGAAATCTAGACATACCCTAGCGGTAGCCAATAGTTTTGCTCAGCAGGTACGTCTAGCCATGCACCATAGGGCCTCAGTAGGTCTACTACCAAGGCTTGGTAGGACCAATCACAACGCTTTATCTTTGTAGAGTTGTTTGGCGGGCTTAGCATGATGACAATGGGTGCAAAACAACTATGATGGCTGTGGCCAAGGAACAATGGTCGTTTGAACCTGCTTTGGCATTGACTTTAGAAGAGTTAGACTTGGGCTTTTCTTTGGAAGTTAAGCAGAAAAAGGCAAGTTATTTGTTTCAAAGAATGCTGTATTTGCTGTTTCGCTGATGTTGCTGTGATTGGTTGTAGCGCTATCCTATTGCATGCAGAGGCAGACAACCGATGATACCACCCCTAGGATTGAGCCTGATCGATCGATCATGTCCAAACTATACATTTTGATATTATAGTCTGGCTTGTCAGGTTACTATAATATAATATACAATAATACACTACAATATACTATAGTATACTATAATATTATATAATATATAGGAAACAAATGTTTACCAGTGATGTTTCCTTGTGGTAACTCCAAATTTGGCTCCACATTCATAGCAGTTTGATCCATCACACCATGGGGGCTCTTTGGATAGCATATCTACATTGGGACAGGGAGAAAAATAATACTCAATCTCACTCTAAAACCTTGTTTCCAATAGAGCTGTACTGTACAGCTTGGTACGCTTATTTATGTACGCTTCAGAACTTCTTACCATGAAAAACACAAATAATTGCAACCAAACTGAACTGAACTATACTGTACTACTTGGTGGAAACGGATCATATACTTACTTCAACAATTTCACTGCAATCATTTGCACAAGATATACCCCATGCCACCCAGAGCACACATGCAGTCACAGTGTGTTACCAGTGGGCAAGAGTGTTCCTGAGAGCCTTACCGAGCAGGCGGAAAAGCAGCTGCTTGGTTGCCACCTGGTAGTTAAAAATGTTGGTGCCCTGGTTGTTGTTGACACCCAGGCGAGCGCCTGATCTGACGATGGCACGGCACAAGTTGGCATTTCCTTTCATGTAGGCTAGCAAAAGAACTGAGAGACATGACAACAAGCAAATCAACCAGTGAAAAATCCAAAATGTTCCAGAATAATCTAAATTGGCCAGAAGTGTAAACATCAATGCTGTCCCTCGGTCCGTCATGGCTACTGTTTTAGGATAAAAACTCACAAGTTCTTCCACCTACCTGTGTTCCCTTCATTGTCTGGTTTGTCCAGAGGGTACTCTGGCATGCACTCCAGGAAGAGCTCAAAGATGGCCGCCGCATTCTCCTTCCCATAATGTCCCAGTACATGCATTGGTGACTGGCCCCTGGAAACCAAGTGGCATTAAATGCTGTACATGTTCACATCTATTGGAAGCTAATGCTTAAGATGTAGCTGTCTAGAATATTCTGAGCCAAGATAGTTTGCCTTATACCATCTGGTTGTATTAGCTGACTGCACAGTGCCAGCGAGTTTGTTTTAATAACATGACTGCTTAGCACTGACTAGGTTGAGTCACAGAATGAAAACATGGCCACAAGCACTCAATGCTATTACCCAATGCACACCAGTGTGGGTGTAATAGAAAATGTGGAACGGGCAATGATAAAATGTGGAGAGGCAGTAGTAATTGAGAGTAAGCTGTTGTGAAAGAGAGAGAGAGAGAGAAAGAATGTGAGTGTGTTTTTACCTGAGATTGTAAGCCTCTGCATCTATGTTGGACTCTGTGAGGAGTGCTCGTACGTTGCCGAGGCGACCATGCATTACTGCCAAGTGTAGAGCTGGGACCCACCAGGAGGCGATGAGCAAGAAAGGGGAAAGGACAATGGCATAAACACACTAACCCTACAGTCAGACTAGCTGCAAAAGCAGGCATTGCTAGCTCATAAACAAGGCTGTGATTCATTGGTAGCTAGTTGTTAACTTGCTAACGCAAGCTGGTAGATACATCGTATATCACCACAGATGTATTTTCCAGGTACGAAATGTATGTTCTTACATTTAACAGCCAACATTTCTCGTCTCGTTTTACAAAATACCAAGCCATAAATCCCAAACATTTTAGTTTAACATAGGTTAAGTATAATATAGGTTGCGTTACCTATATTATTTCATCCAGTTCATTTTCAAAGTCTCTTCTCACACATGCCTTCACCTGAGTTGTTGCCAAGTTGTATCGCTGAACATTTACATGAAATAGACTTTTTTACTATTCTGGCCCTGCCTACCTGGTGACCTGTCGCTGGTCGCTGTCAAACACTCACTCTCATTGAAAATGAATACAAACCTGTCACTTAGCAGCTGTCTCTGGTTGCTAATGGGTTAGAAACACTCCAAAATCACAGGCACAAGCAGATCTGTCGCATTAGCCACTGACGATGTAGTGGTGTGACACAAGTACAGCCCATACTCAGACGGGGTCACAAGGTCAGTGCGGAAACAGAAAGTCTCTGTGGGGCACGAAGGGGTGGGTTACGAGGGCACTCACCGTTGTTGCCGTTCTCGTCGACAGCAGTGAAGTCGACTGCGTTCTCCAGCAGCACAGAGCAGATGGTGGCCAGATCCTGCTGGGCGGCCAGGTGCAGTGCGGTCTGCCGGTGTTTGGTCAACTCGTTCACTTTGGCGCCAGCCAAAAGCTAGACATGTCATCACATAGAAGACATAGCAAAAGTCTGAGTACATATACTGCCTAACAAACACATACACAGTGCCAATCAAGCCAAAATGTTTTTTTTCTATAACTTATGGGTCAGATTGTGGGTCAGAATTCTGTTCTGAAGTGAGACTGGGCCTTTCTGGGCTGACTGACACAAGTTTAATATGTAGGTGATCTTAGCAGCTACTCAGCAAAATTTCAAAAGTTAAGGTGATGTGACATTTTGTAGTCACTTGTATCGAAAGCAAGTCAGGCTTGTAAAGGTGGGGACAGGTCGACTGATTGTTAGTGGCGACATTGCTCAACCACATACTTTCAGTGGCTAATAGACATCACTACAAGAAGGGATGGTTTGGTTGGGGCCCATGCAAAGACACACGGAAATCTTGTCTACATATAGAGATGTGTTCCATCACCTGTTGCTTGTTGCTCCAAATGTTAAAACTATTTTAACTTTGTTGGGCTGATATCAATAATGGTTATCTTGCATGTAATCACTGAATTATATTAACACTATATGGGTCTCTTGCTGGTTGCTTACAGTCAGGGTTTACACAGTGGGTTCCAATGACAACACAGGAGGATCAGGAAGCGATGGTAAGCACTGCGTGGTTAGACAAGCAACAGTACTGAGGAGGCTCACCAGATTGCGGACTATGATCTCTGAGCCGGCCTGCACAGCCAAGTGGAGAGGGGTGAGCTTGGCAGCGTCCTGGACTCTGGAGTTCACGTTGGCCTGGACGCTGATCAGGAACAGCACGCTCTCGATGTCAGACGCCTGCACCGCCACATGAAGGAAGTTGCGTCCTTTGTTGTCCACCTGCACAAAGTATCGGTGCGTTTGTGCGAGTTGTGATGAAACCAACCAAAAAGAAAAACATCTGAATCTGCAAAGATGTTTTCATTCATATCAATTTGATTCTTTCAGTTCAATCAATTATATCGATTCATATCAATTGACAAAATGGCCTCTTGTTCCAAGCTGATAACCTGATTAAAATCTACAATGCTCTCTTAGATCATACCAAAGCGTTTAAATGGATGCTCACACTAACGCGTGCAGACACACGTGCACGTGCACACACACACACACACACACACACACACCTGCTCAGCTGCTCCCGGCTCTCGTTTGAGGATGGCCTCAGCAGCCTTGTTGTTCTTGTGGGTCATGGCGCAGGCAAAGGGTGTCATGCCTTGACGGTCACGCAGATTGAGGCGGATGTCTGGATGCGAGATGAGCAGTTGGATGATGACGGCGTGCTGGTTGCTGATGGCCACGTGCACAGGCGCCCTGCCCTCCGCGTCCTGCGCACACACGCGCACACACACACACACACACAAACACACACACAGAAGTGACAGAACAGCAGTGTAAGAGGACTACATTTACAATGTACTAGCCTCACAAAGTCTTTGCAAAAGCATTAGATTTGTGTGGGGTAATAATACACCTACAACCGAGCATCCAGTACTAATTTCTAAGGTTATCCTGCAATTCTGTGCCAAAAAAATGGAACTGGATTTAGGCATTAGAGAGTACCAGTTGAGTATGTGAATTCTATAAACCCTTATGGCAGAACATTATTTTCAGAAATTACACTCTGTGTGAGCTGTGTGTCTGACCTGTGCATTGACGTTGGCTCCAAACTCCAAAAGGCACTGGACCACCTCCTCCAGACCCCAGCAGCCAGCCAGGTGCAGTGGGCTCTGCCCGTCACGAGCCTCCTCATCACCCTCACCGTTAGGGCCAGGCTGCCTGGGGCTGTTCACATCACAGCCACTGTACACACACACGCACACACACACACACACGCACAGCAATTCTAAGTGTAAGTCCCTATAATTAAACAGTAATTAGTAATTACACCAAACATGGCCTACAATAATCAACCAATGAGGGCAGTGTTTCCCAAAGGGTTTTACACGACCAAAGTGGGGTGTTGGGATAGAATACATGCGGTACATTCCTGCTAGTTTGATTACAATAATGTGAGAATCAGCAATGACCTGCGAATTAGGAAGCAGGCTGTCACTTCATTGTTCTCATCAATGGCACGATGGAGGAGGGTCTGCTGGCAACCTCCAGGTCCTGGACTCCAGCATGTGGCATCACAGCCATGCCTTACCTATTAGGAGCAAATACTCAAAGCATCAACCAATGGCAATGGTTCTCTTTCTCTCTCTCTCACACTCACTCCCTCGTTCGATCATCCCATCACCCTACTGATATGACAGCGTATGACAATTCTACTCTACGATAGTTCAGGTTTTCGCTCAGCATCATCCTCACCAGTGTTGAGGCGATATCTTCCAGATTGTTCTCTAGGGCCAGCCACAGCGGAGGGTTCCCTTTCTCGTCGGCCACAGACATATCAGCCCCGCGAGTGCAGAGCGCATCCACCACCAGGGGGAGTTGGTTGCTTATGGCCAACTGCAGCGCTGTCTGTCCATCCTGGGTCCTGAGCAGAGACTCAATTCTCATCTCGTTTTACAAAATACCAAGCCATAAATCCCAAACTTGGCAGTTTAACACAGAGATAGTTACTGTTGTGTTAGCTACACCATTTTTTGATCAAGTTTAGATCAAGTTATCAATCATGCCTTCACCTGCATGGGTTGTCGCCAAGTCGCATTGCTGAACATTTGCATAAAATAGACTTTTCTTTAGACTATAGACTATTCTGGCCCTGCCTACTCAATTCAGTTACTTTTTTACTTCACACTCCAATACTATGTCAAACAGGAATTTTAACATGAGCAACACCTTAATTATAACTGCTTGAGACAGCTGCAGACTTCATGGATGCTTCACTGTTCTTCTTTAATTTTGCAGTCTACTTGAAGACTGTCCGGGACTAAATTTGCTTCACTGAAACCGTTGTAGAGCCGAGTAGACCCTCAGGTATGCACAAAGTGTAACATTAGCCTAAGACCACTGACTGCCCCAGCAGACGAGGCACTGGACCTCTGCCAAGTCATTCACAAAGATTTCTGCCATACAACAGTAAGAAAGACCAGCGTTACTAATTTACTGCTCTCTTGGTCTGCTGAAGGCTGGTACCTGACGTTGATGTCAGCCTGGTGCTCCAGCAGGAAGAGCGCGCTCTTGCTGTCCTGCCTCTGGATGGCCATGTGCAGCAAGGTCTGCCCATCTGACATGGGGTCGTTGATGGCCGCCCCAGAGCCCAGGAGCTGGGCTGCGATCGTGTGCATACCTGAGGATGCCAACAAAATGAAAACGGGGTTAACATATGTCTCTCCCACTAGCTCCCACTATTTTCTTGAGATGTATTTGACATTTACCTGGGACATCACATAATAATTTGTTCACTTGAGTAATTGATGGCATTTTTTTGTTTTAAAGACAATTCATGAAGCATTTAAACCTACTTACATTCATCAGTTTATATGACAATAGTTATTATAACAATTATATTACATTATAACAATTTATGGTGACTGACAACTTCTTGATTCGGTTCTAAATGTAATGTTTGACTGTTCTGTTTTGTCGAAGACAAGCCTACCTGTCCACAGAGCAAGACCCAACACGGTCTGATCCATGGAGTCTTTGAGGCTGAAGTCTGGAATGATCTGTAGGTTGTTTGTGGCATGGAGTGCGTTAGCTGTAAGTCAGTACAAATATTTGTGAGCGGGACCCAAAACAAAGGCAAGACACAATCATGCTGCAACATGCTCTGACAGCACAACAATTAATTGTGCAAGAGTTCAGTTTAGTTCTTGAACATTTAATTTAATTCAATTTCAAGTACAGCATTAGAATTTAAGGGTTGCAATGTATAGTGGTATAATGTATTGAGTTTTATCATTCATCCCTCGAGCAATGAACCAACAAAAGCAGGAACATCTCAATGGAACAGGCTCTTGTCATGGACCAAAGTGGGCATCCGTCTGTACCTTTCTGTTCCAGAATGACAGACACCACATCGGGGTGGTTGTGGGCAATGGCCATGTGGAGAGGGCTCTGCAGGGAGATGCCTTGGCCACGTTCCCCACTCTCGGGCACGGCGCTCTGGGTCTGCAGGTTGGGGTTGGCCCCCTGTTGGAGAAGCTCCGCCGTCAGGCTGGCCAGGCCACAGCGGCAGGCCGCGTGGAGCGGAGTTTCACCCTATGGCACAAGGAGAATGCAGTGTGGCACTTGCAAAACAAGATACACAGGTATCTACACTGCCCAATCAAAGACAAGATTTATCTGGGAAATGTTAACCTAGAACTTGCAAGCCACTTAGGCATGAGCAAAAACAAATACACACACCCTTTTGAAAATGAACAAAAGGGCTGGTGTGGTGTTCCAAGCGTCCGAGCACTGATCAGACAGCTGCATAAAGTACTACAGCTAGACATGGCAGAGCACTGAGTAAAAAGTATTTCTCGGTCCAACTCTATCAAATACCAGCCAACATCAGACTTGGTTTGTGTTCCAGACAGTTATCCTGAGATGACACACTGTGACAGCATCAAGGCCACAGGGGCCAGTTCAGTGGAAGGTTGACAGAATACATGGATGTTTACACACGGTACAGCCTCCATTAACACAGCTCGGCCTTTGTTTTGTACCCTAAAGTCTCTGAACAGAAACTCTGAATAAATAAGAATGTAACCACAAGCTCTCCAAAGAAAAAATGTGGTGAATTTATTTACCCATTTATTGGTGTGGTTGACCTTTGCTCCATGGGTAGCCAAGAACAGAGCTGCAGCCTCGCTGTTGGCAAGACAAGCCCTCTGCATGAGGCAGTTACCTAAGAGGACAGGAGACAGGTTACAGGACAGAAAAATAACACACACACAGACAGAAGCAGACACCATGGATTTAACCTTGATACCAATCTAAAAATAGATCCTGATGTTTTTTTTTTTTTTTCGTCATTGGACGGCAGATGCTATTTATCATATCTGCAGGCAGCAAAGGAAGTCAAGATCATTTGGAGGATGTGGCTGGGGAAGGTGTGTGTGTGTGTGTGTGTGTGTGTGTGTGTTGGGAGTGGGTCTGGCCACTCTGCTGGTTGTACCTGCAGCTGAGTCTGGAGCATCAGGGTTGCTGCCCCTTTGGATGAGCTGTGCAGCGAAGCTGTTCTCATCGAATGTCGTGCCGTTGACCACAGGCGCATCATCCTCGAAGGGGTTGACGGAGGGGTCGGAAGCCACTGTGATATACTGGAGCGCCAGCCAGAGAGCTGTGCTCCCCTCATAGTCCATCAGCTCCAGATCCAACCTGAGGGGGGAGAGAAGGAGGACAAGGCAAGGTTATACCAGAGCAAGTATATCTGAGGTTGTACAGCACCGGCTGTTAGCCAGGGGTCTTTTAAGGTTGGACTTACTGTTTACACTGGAGAAGTTGCTTGAAAACAGGCTCGTTTCCTGAAACCACAGCTTCATGCAAAGGGGTTCTGAAAATATTTCAACAACAAAAAAAATTGTACCAGCCCATGAGTGCAACTTCTGCTTTCGTTTAACCAACGTGAAGCTCTATGCAGCCAACTATTAAGTATAATAAAACATATTCCCTCTTAAAGAAGCCTCATTTTATGCCTGACAAATGACTTGATATTGTCAGTGATGGCTAGGACTACATTACCCACCTGCCCTTGCTGTTTTGCATATTGGCATTAGCCCCAGCCTTGAGCAGAGCCTCAGCGATGCTCGCCATGCCCTTCATGACCTCCTCGCTGTGCTTCTTGGGACTGAAGGAGCAGACCAGGTGTAGTGGCGTCTCCACAGCTCCCACCGTCGCCGCATTGACCTGCGCCGAATGTCGAATCAGGAAGATGGAGGCAAACTCATCCCCTGTGGATTCAAGTCAATTTCAGCTCAGCTTTATCAATATGGCATTGGAATATAAGAA
The DNA here is from genome assembly GCA_027481765.1 of Tenualosa thibaudeaui. Classification (NCBI taxonomy): domain Eukaryota; kingdom Metazoa; phylum Chordata; class Actinopteri; order Clupeiformes; family Clupeidae; genus Tenualosa; species Tenualosa thibaudeaui. The sequence goes on along the minus strand of JAIFZK010000009.1, from coordinate 8,839,569 downwards.
TACAACCCAAAGCACTTAACAGGACAAAAGCCTGAACATGACCCTTGATCCCCCTAAAACAAGCAAAGTGACAATGACAGTTAAAAAAAAAAAAAACTCCCTTGTAGGGAGACACACTAGATTGAGACACAAGTGACATCGAAATGGCAGATCATGCCTTTTCATGCCCTTCACATTATTTTAATTTCAAACATGGAACACATGCACACCTCAATAAGTTGAGGCTCTTTCTGTTTAGCCTGAAGTTAGCCATAGGTTCCTACCTCTCTGGATGGCTTTGTGCAGCAGACTCCAGCCGCTCTGATCCACCATGTCTACATCTGCCTTGTTGTTGACCAGGGTGGTGGCTATACTCTCCAGCTTGCGGGACAAGGCCAAGTCCAGAGCCAGATCTCCGTTATTGTCAAGCTCATTCAGCTTCCCCGGCAGCTAGGAACATTTACATTACATTTATGCATTCAGCAGATGCTTTTATCCAAAGCGACTTACATTTCAAACCTACCTATCAATTGTTCAGGGCCAGTCTCCCCTAGAGCAACTTGGGGTTAAGTGCCTTTCTCAGGGGCACAACAGTGGCAGCTGGGATTCGTCCATGAGCATTCCTTGTATAGCTAATAAATCATGAGTATTCTCCAAATTGCTTTATCGTACCACACACATCAGTCATGATGGATATATGGCCTATGAAAAAAGCAGTCACACACCTGGGAGTCCATCTCGATGAGGTAGAGGAAGACCACGTCTTCGCGCTCTACCTTGATGGCTTTGTGTAGGGGGTACTCTGTCTTGGACTTGATCATCTTGTAAAGCAGCTGAGCGCTCATGGTGGTGAAGTCTTCTTTCCTCAGGTCGTCCTGTAAGAGCACAAGTCGCAGGCAGACAACTTCAGGAATGCGATGATTTCATTACGCTATACAACACTGACAGCATCATTTCATACTTTAAGCCCATTACTTTAGAGTGAGTCCTCACAGCTGCAGGAAGGGTTACATTATACACCAGCAGTGAAGTCATTGTATAACTGAATGTGTCACTTTGCTTCACCAATCCCCTGGCAATCCTATTATCTTGTCAAATACCTTTAATCGCAGGTCTACCTAACGTCAGTGAAATTTAGCCTCTTAGAAGTCACAAGTCATTCTGTGAAAAATCTGCCTAGACAAACAAGACAACCTTGCAACCTGGCAAAAACCATAGCTGCTAACCAGTTAGCAACCTCTCTCAACCAACTAAGTTGCTAACCAGTTAGCAATTGGTTGGCAATGGGCAATTGCATTACAACCAACAAAGAGACCCCTGAATAACAACTTGGAAGATTAACTGGCATGAAGTCTTCGTCCCTCAACCAAAACAATGTGGATAAACTGGCTAGCTGCTTCTGGGTTGTGATGGGGGACCATACTGTGGGACGCAGTCCAGGCCTTGAGGGCCAGGTGGCTGTGGCAGGGACTGACTCACCCAGTGGCTGGCGATGATCTCCCCGCAGTAATTCATGAGCGTGGAGGCGTCCAGCTCTTCAGCTGTCTGGTAGAACCGTATGCAGTTCCTCACATTGACCGACGACATCACGCCTTTCTCGCACCTGCCACAGCACACACACATTATATCACACAGCAAATGGCTACAGATGATTCAGTCTTTGTTACAATGGCAGGATGTGAAAAGTGGAAACAGCCTCTAGACTACAGAGAGTGAGGCAAACAGCAACACACACACAGACACACACACACACACACACACACAGTCAAACACCATCTAAAAAAATCATCACAAAGTTCATCACAATTAATCACAATGAATCAGAGATTTAAAGTTCCAGAATTCTCCTTTATTTTTTAGTCAAGAAATGTCACACATGCCCCTGGTTAGCGCAGGCTTCAGCAAAGTGGCGCTCCTCAGTTTCCTACACACCCAACGTGAAAGAGTGTAGCTGCCACAGGTTGTCTATGACAGGGATGCCCAGGGGTGACCGACCACATGATTTTGTAACACATGATGAGATTTATAATCCCTATATCAATTCTACCGTCTTTCATATATATGTATATGTAACTTCTCAAAGCGAGAATGTTAGATCACATTGCGGAGTGTGCGCTTGCCTACTTCTCAAAACAAGACCATCTATGTTGGCAAAAAAAATGAGCAGTGTGTTGGCTATTTACAGTATGAGCGCTTTGAACGCACGATATATCACCACTAGCATGAACTTAAATACACTCAAACTCGAAGTCAAAAACAAACGAGCTGCTAGCATTTGTCATGTTAAAGCAAAGCTTCAATGGGTCTTTTGCTAGAATGAGGTGGTAAACTCTACAAAGATAGCCTAACCACTTCTTCAACTTTTTCTCAAATAACAGCTACAAGGGATTAGTTAACCACTTTGGCCATTACAAATTAATAATCAGGAGAAAGAACCAGTCAGTTGAGAATAGTCAGGAGAAGAGAGGGGGATTACAAAGATAACCTTTATAAGTGAGTGATGGTCAAGAAGTGACCCCCTGCCAACACATACACGTGCACACATATTTAAACACACAAATGGAAACTGGCACAAGCCAAGTAGATTTCAGACTTAAAATCATGATCTACAATTGAGTGACTTGTGAAATTTTGTGACCATTTTGTGTCTGGTAGCCAGAGGCAACAGTACAATTAGGAAATCTTAACACTGAATTCAAAACAATGTCTTAAATTATTTATAAATTATTAAATTAGTCTATACAGTGGGCTAGCATGTTGCTAAAACTGGGCTGCTAAAATACACCGGCAAACAAAACAATGCGAGTGGACAGTCAACAGTCAACAAAACACAGCAATCACAGTCCTTGCAGGGTTTGAAAATGAGGAGGGCGCTGGCGGGTAGTGTTTAACGTATGCGTCTGCATAATTTGCATTCAAATGTTTACATTAATCACATGCGTTAACATTGCCAGCACTAATAGAGACCCTCAAATATTGCTGAGTCATGATACATTGTAAACAATGGGGCACACATGAGGAAGAGGGCAAACTGCCCAGCAAGTAGCAGAGGATTTAGGGCCCACGCTAAAGGTCCTAAAGCCCATGTTCAGTCCTGCTCAGGCACATGGCATGCCAAAACACAAGCAGCAGCTATCTCTTCATCTTGCTCCCTTTGCCACAGTATGGTAAAATCAGCCCGCTCCTGATTGCACTCTTCACTTTGATCAAGGAGTCTGTGATGGGGTGCCAAACAGGGGCGAGAGACACTGTCCAAGATGATTATCTATTTGACAACATTCCCTCATAACCACCAACTCAAAAGTAATTATGCCCAAGGGCACAGTCTAATGACTTATAAAATGAGTGTTTATGACAAAAGCTGTCCATATTTTTAGACCAACTTGCTAGACGTCATAATCCATTTACCAAACATCCAACGGGAAAAAAAATCAACATTGTGTGCCATTTAGGTTCGCCACACTTCACAGGCATTCAACATCAGTATTCAGCAACGTCCTAGCAGTGAGAGCAGCGTATGTTTTAAAGTGTAACAGTGACATCGAGGTGAAGGTGCAATAGAGAGGCAAAATAGAAAATAACTAGTTTAGCAGTGGTCTGGTCTCTGGAAATATTTGGGACACCAGTATAGTACATACTCTCCTATACAATAGTATAATACATATTAAATATTTCCTTATAGAAATATTTTCTGAAATACAAGAAACTATTTAGCATATATTCAAATCATTAAATGTTTCCCTTTCCTCTGAGAGACTACTATACATGTTATTTGCTGCTCCTCCTTATTCAGTCCTGCTCATTACTTCTTGTCCTGAAGGTAATGCTCCCTATTGCCTACATAAATGCTAAGTAGGGAGTAGAGAGAGAATTAGAGGGAGATGGAGGATGAGAGAGGGACTGAGAGAGAGGGACTGAGAGAGATGGTTGGAGGGAAGGAGGGAGAGAGGGATGGAGGGAGAGAGAGTGATGAAGAGAGAAAGATGCCATGTCCACCTTTCGCGCAGCAGGTGCAGCTGGAAGCGGTTGGCCAGCTTCATGAGGTCTATGAGAAAGGCATCGTCTTCACTGAGCTCCAGCTCGTCTGTGTAAGCCCAGCGTAACATCGCCATGGCAACCTCCGACTTGGCTTCTAATGAGCCGATCAGTGGGGAGAGAATTGCACAGAGAAAACATGTACATGAGAGGAACATGTACAGTAAACACTACTATCCAAAGCAACACTCTACAACACTCAATAAGGTATGTAACCAATCTATACAGTATGTGGTGTGAAATTATTGTTGTTAATATACCAATATGCAAATAATTCACTGCATTCTCAATGCAACCATAGTACAAAATTTTCCTGTAATTATAACAATATTTAAACTAGCTTAATGGTGAATAAAGGGAACAGAACTAAGTTCACTCCTCCATGCAACTGTGTGAATTCCTGCAGGGATAGAACCCTGGGCAGGCAGTAGTTTATTCTTACCTGACAAGTCCAGTTCAGTGGTGGAGGCCAGGTTGGCCAAGCTCCACACCTCACTGCGAGCAGCCAACACAAACTTATGGGCACTGAAACTTCTGTCTCCAACCTTCACTTTCAAGTCACTAAGGAGAAACCAAGCAAATAATGCAACCGTTATGTAAAACACAAGAAGACCATTTGCAGAGTCAACACAATAACACAGTACACTGTATGCTATTTTGATAAAAACAAAGCAAACAATTCCTTAATGTATGCTACTGAAGTATTACAGATACAGATGAAAATTATTAAATAACAAACCCACCCGCACCTCCCACCTCACACAGTCAATGCAGCCACCATGCCCAGAGGAACTCAGAGGGGAACAGTGGGCACTCTCTCAGCTTCTGGCCTCACCTGTACTGGTCCTGCTGGTAGAGATCGGCCACTATAGCCAGCAGGCGGCTGATGAAGGAGTCGCTGGCGGCTGAGGTCCCTGGGCCCGAGGCCTGAGCAGCCAGCATAGCACATTGGCGCTCCGTCTCCACCAGCTTCTGCTGCATCTTCACATACTCCTGCCGCAGCAGGGTTAGGTGCTTCTGCAGCTTCTGCACCTCCTCTGTGTTGGGTGGCGGGGGGGGGGGGGGGATGGAGGACAGTCAGGGAACAGAAAGAAACAGAAATACTTCAGTGAAAGGGAGGTCATTGGAGATGCCCAATAAAGGGTGACACGAAGAGAGGTAGATAGTCAAAGTTCACCTCCACAGCGTGAATGACTAAATGGGAATACTTGTCTGTATCTATGCCAGGCAGGGTCCAAAAAGCTAATTGGTGAATTGTGACAAAAACAACATTTGAAGTGACTACATTTATTTCAAATAAACATTATTAATATGGAAGAGGAGCATGCCAGCAATGTCTATGTCTGCTCTTGACAATCACAGATCTAAAATATAGATAGATCTAAAATTCAAGTAATGATGCCCATCTAGTCTCACATTAGTGAAAAAAGAGCAGATTGTATCAGTGAGAGTAAAATCTGAATATTTTTGTCAGGGTGTGATCCTATCATGGCCACTGGATGATGCATTAATACACAGTGAATCCAACAGCATTCACCAGACCAGACTTTTTTTGCAGGGAAACGCTGGCTGGGAGGATGAAGTCTCATGTTCCTGAGAAGGTGATTCATGTCTTTTGCACAATCCCTGCACTGGCAAGTCAGAGCTGCTCTGCTCCTCTCCTCTGCAAAACTTCTGAGACACTCCTGCTTCCTTCCCTGTTTTTTTGCGGGCTTACCCCCGAGTGTCTAGTGGCTTTCCACATAGCGCTGATTAGGCAGTTTGCCTCAACCCGCCCTCGACACTGGCTTAGGCTGACGACTGGCTGGCTGAGGAAGTCACTCCCAACCACCTGACTTATACTCCACAGGAAAGCCTCAATAGTGCAAAAACAGCAAGTTGTGGCAGTAACGTGACAAAAGCAAGATCCACAAAGAGTGGCATGAACAAGGCCAATAATTCTTATGCAACTTTCATGAAAAAAAATCTAATTCTACTGAGGAACCTACAGTATATTGCGAGAACACTCAAACAGGTCAATAAAGTGTTATGGGCATAACAGACTGGTAATCACCTGGGTGCTGGGAACAGTAAACTATGCAAAATTTGAATCTTGAAAATGAATGCAAGACATCTGGACAGGCACCATTTCATTCTCTGTTCAACCCGAGTAACATTACATAAGCAAATTAATGAGCATTACTGCATACAGGAACTAACTAAGTTAGGGGTGCCAAGAGAAATTCTGCACTCAAACCCGTTATAGAGCAGACACAAACGAAAAGCTACTGGTGACAGAGATAACTCTGATAAAGGCAACGGACACTTTGCGCTTGAAAGAGACGACCAATATTTCATTGGATTCCTGAAATCACAACATACTTTGCAAATTATTCCTGTTAATGGCCCTCAGCATTAGTTTTAGACTATTTCATGCGCCGGAGTAATCCTCAAAATACCATCAGCTCTCGGCGCACGATCGATATAATTTTACAGAAACAATTTTACAGTTAAACAGCTTAACAAGAGCGAAAACATAAGTTGTAATACTCAAAGTTGCATGGCTACTCCGGGATTCATGAGTGTGTCGACAAGCGGTGTCTTTTCTTTAACAGGTTGTTGGAGGACACATTTTGTTTACAAACGAAAAAATGGTCTGTTTATTAGTTGCAGTCATCAGAATAATCAAGACGCTGAAAAACGTTGGATTTTGCTAGACCCAAGCTGTAACACAATAAAAACGATACTACTTCATGTTTATTAAAAATACATCAGCCCACTCATTGTCCAACCATTCTCTCAAGGGCGACCTATATTGAAATTAACACAGTTGGCAACCACAACACTGTGGCGACGCGCATGGTACCTGGCGTACACTACGACAAAAGATTTTACACATCAGTATTTTAATACAACCACCTTAGTACGGAGCCACAAGTCACCCGGCAAATTAATAAGCCACAGTACCACCGCCCAACCCACCACTTGACTGACAATCCCAACTCAGGAGGTGAGCTTGGAAAAATTAACATAAAAACGATGACGCCAAAAGAAACCAGAATTGTTATCACTCTTTCAACTCGTCACGTCTATGTTTGCATTATTAATTACGTAGTCAGTATCCACATTAAATAATGCCTCGACAAAAGATAGCTTGGGCGTGAAAATATGAAAGAAATCAGTCACATACCTTCCGCCATGTTGGATCCGTGGCTATTCACCCTCTATCGCGAGAGAACGTATCAAGAATATTTTGGGCGGGGCGAGGAACAACTCGTCAGACTCAAACCAACAATCCATATCTGTCAGTTGTATGGGTTAAACAAGATCCTATTAACAGTTCTCTGGTTGTACGTAGTTATTGAGCTTCCTATGTGCACACAGAGATTAATTTAAGCCCCTGATAATTGCACAGATCTAGACCATGGTCGTGTCCAAATGGCAAGCCTAGTAATTTGTCTAGACAACTCACAACTGGATGAGGCCACTAAAGATGCCAAGAGTTCATGGGATGAAAGGATGAAACAATCTGGGTCACGCTGTTGCATTACTTCCAAATAACTTCATTCACTTTCTGAAGTCTCCAAATATTTAAATGTTTGAAATATATGATTATGGTACAGAGGAAATTGAAATGTGCTGATGTAAGCTGTGCAGAGGCTAGGGTAGAGGAATCAGGATTGCCCTAGCTGGACAGCATCAGTAGGCCTACCAGTGATGGATCTATGAGGAACCCCACTATCACTGTTTTTGCATGACTTGAGAAAATATTAAATGAATATTCCATGAGGTAGGTTGTCCCTTTCTGTAGACATGATCTTTTTAGTGTCAGGTCAATGGTCTACTTTTTCAATTACACCTATAGGGCTACACCCAATATCTGAACCAGTAAATCAGAAGGTGCATGTTTGACAAGTAATACATCATAATATCTACTTCACTCATATCACCGAACTAACAACCACCATGAAAACACATTTTCAAGGTTCACAGCAATCCACATTTCACCAGTTTTATCTGGTTTCCAAAAAAATGGCTGGGCAGTTTTCTTGAAGTTGACCATATCTGACAGCTCAAGTGCTCAACCCCAAACCCTGATGCCCAGGATGCGCAATCCTCTCTATGGAAGCACATAATACACATGACCTTTGTGACTGATCAGACACCAGCTGTGGGATGGTACTACTGAAGATCAGTGTCTTGGTACTAGCATAGCAGTGCTTATAATGTACCATTTTTGCCATGTGTGTTCATGTGGGTCACGACAAACACACACACACATGCTGGAAAACAATTTATTTTAGAAGAACTCACTAGAGAAGGTGACAGTTCATAACATGAAAAATATACATCAGTATTTTTGTCTTTGTACATTAGGCAACAGAAACTGCAGTAGTCCGTCAGAGCCAGAATAAAATAAATTGAAAACACAAAGGTTGGAGGGGGTGGGGTGTCAGAGAAGGTGGTATGGGCTAAATAAACACTCATTCAGACCATTTTTTTCTTATTTCTTCTTTTTTGTTCAAAATAAAAAACCCAGGAACTCTGGCAGAAAACCCTACTTTGAAACATGCTGCATAAATGCTACCAAATCACCACATGAAATAAAACAGCTCTGCAAAGTAAAGGTATAGGCAAGGGATTATTGCTACACCAATGCAAACAACATTTCAATAATCATAATGCTGGTACAAAGGGTTATAAAACAAAACCAAGGGCAAAATAGAAAAAACACACTTCACGCATACATACACTTGGGGTGTAGAGCAAATTTGCTGACATGTTGCACCCTTTTAATGTCTGTCAATGCAAGTGTGTAACAGACAGGCGATTGCTTTGGAGGCACTTTTAAAAAAGAAAACCAAATGAAACCAATATAACTCAAACATGCATGAATTACCACTGATGTGCACTGAGGCTCCCCAAGACAGCACCACTTTTGGAAAAAAAAAAAAGAAAGACAAACCATAGCCATTTTCAGTGTAGCCTCGAGGTGTTGCAAACCGAACCAACTCAGCTCGCTGATGACTGGCTCAAGCTTTCAGGCCATGTTGATGTTTTTTACCTGAAGTGCTGAGCGAAAGTGTGCCCAAGACGGCAAGGCATGCTATACGGATCAATGGATTCTTCTTCCTCTACAAATCACACAAAATGGCCATTTAGGTGGCTTCGCATCTTAGTATCTGCGAATGAGTGAGCTTACACAATAGCGGGAATCTACTCAAAAAAAAAAAAAAGTAAAATAGTCTTACCCTTCTCAAAGTTTTTACCATGTTGGCTTTCATTTCATCTGTGCCAGAGCTAATGCACACTACTAAAAGAGATGCCTTTGTCGATAGGAGGGATGTGAATATTCTTTCAAGATATTACAGAATTCAAAACCTAACTAAATATTATTTGGTGCTAAGTGTTTTGCTGGATGGAGAAGATCAGTTCTTATATTATCCATTTTTTTGTTTGTTTTTTTAAGTCTGTGCTATGTACAGTTCTTTACAATTGCTTCCTGAAAGGCTGTATCACTTCAACGATTAGAGAGACTGAGTGATGCTTGTTGTTTTATTTTTCTTTGCTTTTATTAGATTGGCACTTGCGTGGCCTCTGCCAGTGTGTTTGATGGTCATGTGTTCTACTGCAGCCTACTTTTTTATTTGCCCTGTCCATCTCTCCAGAGGCTCAGTCAAGACAAATCCATCAGGGTGATAGAATGCAGGAAAAACAGTGCCATGTTGTTTCTCAGCTGGAGACCTGACAACAAAACCAGAGAAGTATGTCAACACAATCTAAAAATACACATAATTCCTCTTTCTTATCTGAGTTTTGCAGGGAGAGATATTCACGCTGGCGGTAACATGAATTCTTACAGCGTGGGGATCAACTGGAGACGAGTCACGGGACATAAGTGTGTTTTTTACAAGACAATGAGGAGTTTCTTAACTAGTCCAGGGTTAAACACCACGAGACCCGACACTGTAAAAACCCTCAGGTAAAAGTCCAGTTCACTTACCCTGAAAAAAAATTGTGAAGCTACAAACTGCTGGATTGCCATCAGTCAAAGGCAGTCTCTTGGCTCCTCCTTACACAGCGCGCAACTTTCTTTTTAAATTCTCCATGCCTGTCTTCCCTCCATTCTTTCTGGATGGTTGAGAAACACACATTTGGAGATCAGCGGTTACTCCTGAAGTTACCTGGGTTGGCCAGTAAGCTCGCCTTTTCTGAGTAAACGTTGATCTCAACAGCATGTCACTTCAGACACAGTACATCAAGTGAAAAGTCTATCTGGAGAATCCTGGTTAATCCTAGTTGTTAAGCTAATGACTTGCTTCGTAGTATGCCCCTCTGTTAAACAAATTTTTATATGGCTTGTCAACAGACACACACAAAGGCACCAAGTAGCCACCAGACTCTCCTTCTCCACTCCCCATTATATGTAGAAGGGTTTCTCTGCCATTGCCCCTACACATCTGGAATGTCTGGTGCTGAACAGAAGAAACTCTGGTGTAGAACATGTCCCTTTTTGCAACTCTCCCAAAGACACACCGTCACTGTCCAGCTTGCAGGGTTCCCAGGAAAGTGATTGCACTGTCCTGGAAAACGCTAAAGGTGAGTGAGCACATGGAAAAGGGCGAAATGCCATTTTTTGTACTCTGCTTTAAAAGAGCTGTGTGTAGTTTTTGTGGAATATTTTCAGTTTTGAGGCGTCTTGAATGCAGCTCATCATTCACTCACAATGGATTTAATACAGCCACACATGGCAAAATGTAATATGGAAAAGTCTAGCATAAGCTAGTTGATTTGCATGCTAACTGCAGTGGATATCTGAAAATCAGGGTGCTTGGTCTTTGGGATGTTCTAGTCTAAAAGAGTAACATATAGCTCCTTCAAACACCTCAATGATGAGAGAGCCTGCAAGGACTTACAGCAGCATCCACGTTGGCGGGGGAGTCTCCGTTGGGGTCTGCTAACATAGAGATGACACTGATCATGATGGTCTCTACCGTGTGAATGGGGAGCCAGCGCTCTTCTGGCTTCTCGTAGCCGTACTTATCCTCCCCGGGCTCGTGCAAAATAGAAATACAAACATCACCGTTCTTGTCAACTGGAAACAAGATTGTGAGCACAAAATTAGGCAACGGGAATGTCCAAGACCGAGCAAAATTTATGAAATATTAAAAGGTAACTAACAAATCAGAGCTATTTGAATGATTTGAGCAAATGGGCTACAACAAAACAAAAGTCCATGGTAATCCAGACAGGAATGGGGATGTTAACAAGCTCTTACCATTTGGGTGCCATATTTCTGTGATGAATTTCATTTTGGGAGGCCTGAGTGGATAGTCTTTGGGAAATGTCAGGTGTGCCTTGAACACTCCCCCTTCGCTGAATGCATCAAGAACAACATGTGTTAACCAGAGTGTCAGTGCCCGACATACATAATATCAGCATCTAATCTCAGCTGGAACAATCAGTGCAGTCTATAACAACTTATCATAAATACATCATACTTACTACAGAGTGTCTGGAGGTCCAATTATTAGAACTTCCCATCTGTAAAGGTCATTATCGTCTATCAATCCTGCAGAGAATCCTTCCACTGGGTTTTTATTTAATTCTATATGGAAAACAATAATAACAACACAATTAGTATTAGGCTACATTTTTATACATGCATTTTTTTGTTTTGTTTTATTTAAAAAGGTGAGGTTCATAAACGTTCACGTTCATTCGAAGTGAGAGGGGAATAGAGGCATGACAGGTTGGGTGCAACTAACAGGGAAAAATTTTCTTTTTAACACCTTAAAAACAGGACACATGGAGCTTGAAAAATCTCCACCCTCTAAACACTGAAGAATGACTGAAAATGTTAGAGAATGTTAGAGCACCCACCGTCTAAACAATGGCGAATGACTGGAAATGTTAGAGAACCCCTGCTTCAGCCCGAGAACCAAATCTCAGAGTTCATTGCACTTGGCGTATGCATCTGGCCCCAATCCCATTCAAACAGATTTCCACCCAGGCGAAAACGATCGGGCCAATTAGGCCTACAATCATCTGTCTGACACATGGTAGGCTTTAGGCTATGCAATGACAGACAGAGGAGTGCACCTTAACCAATGGCTGCCCATCGCTGCTCACATTAGTATTATCATCAAGAAGTATAGCCCGCTTCCTTAAAAAGGCTATGCTAAATGAGCTCACCACCAATGAGGCATGTAAACACAAATTCCACTTTGGGTGAATCCTGCAAACAGTCTCACCACAAACCACTATGCACTGCACACACTGGGTAGCTAGTGTTGCTCAAAAATCATTGTGAAATGTGACAAACTGATACCATAAATCTTGATTAAGAGAGTCATTGGGGATTGCATCCAAATGTTGTACACAATGGTCCTAGTTGTCTGTTCAGTGTTCCCTTTTCCTAAGTTGCTGAAAAAAAAACATGGTTATATTTCTTTCTACGTCTTATTTACACTGACATTATGAGTCCTGACATTATGAATGCGCCTAAAAAAACACTACAAAGGACTCCATATGTGTGTTCTGTGCTGTGTTCTGTGCTTTTCAACAGCTGGGATGATAAAAAAAAAAACTTGAAATAGATTTGAAGAGAATTCTCTCTTACAGACAACCATAATTTCTTGAATGATCGCCAGCACAATCCATGAGACAAACCATGTATGTATGGTCACGAGATATCTTTGTTCACAATACCAATTTCAGTTTTAATGGAAACTAACAATTAAAATTAAATGTTAAAATAACAAAAAATAAACCACATGTGCCCATTTAAGTCTAGATCATGTGGCAAATAGTGGTAGCTCCATGCCGTTTCAAATTGGGGGGCCAAACCCTTTGCTACTTGGTGGAGAAACCACAGGGGGTGGGCCTTGGGAGATGTGTTTGCTCCCCTGAATACCCCTAAGAAATATCTATGGCTTCGCTTTCAAGGAGTAATTGTCTTGGAGCATGACATGACGGCAACTAATCTATGCGGACAGATCTGAAAGGAGAACTGAATATCAAAACTGCTTTCTCAAACACACCCATACAAATAGGCTACTGGTGTAGTGCCATTCATCTTTGTCAGACATACTTAAGCTGCTATATAAACCCCCTAAGCAAGCACACAACTCTGAGTGGCCTTTTTTTTAGAGCTTGAAGGGGTTGCCAAATCATATGAGCATATCATTATCTTGTCTTTAATACAACAAAACATACAGTTTGTACCAAGATGTACTGACTGCAACATAGAATATGTCTGTTAACTTCACATAGACCTTCTTTGGGCTGAGCATATCTGTTTTAAATTCCAGATCACCAAGGACTGATGACATTCTTCCACCAAAAGGAATTTGTGCGGCCTTTTAAACTTGGCAAGACAAACTGACCAGGTGAAACACATAGGGGTTCTGACTTTTCAATAAACAGCAAGACAGTTACCACAGATACATTTATTTGGCTTACATTATAAAGCCTTGCAAGTAAATGTGAACATATAGATTGTTCCAGGCTTTAGGTAACTTTGGCCAGCCAACGTAACTGAAACTTAATTTCCCCCCCGTCACGGAAAACATTAAAGGTTCCTTCCTGTCTGGAATTCATCAACAACAATACTCGGGTAAAGGAAAAAAAGATAAAAGAAAGAAAAAAAGTTTTTGATGTCCACTACAGTGTACATAATGATTGTTTACCATTTTTAAATTACATTCTACTTTGTGCAACATAAACTTTGACCATCTGTACACCAGTAACTTTGATCGGTATCATTATTAATTATCCGCCCAATCACTACATCACCATCTGATCGTTTGGCCAGTATCATATTATTATTATTACTATTCTCTATCACTATCAATCTACCAATAGTATTATCGCTCTAATATACATCACCTTACTTCTACCCCGTCAGACTAGGCTACTGAAACTTTTATTCATATCTCTATAATTTTATCTCTATCAGTTGAACATTTCCAGCATAATCACTACATCACCATCACATCGTCATTCTCATTATTATGATACCAACTCTATCCTTATCTACTACCCTGAACTACTCTATGACTTTTGCTGTCCACAATGCAGCAACGTCATAGCAAATAAGCCAATTTAAATAATCGACGATGTCAACAAACAATGTTACAGTAATCTTCACAGAAATTGTCTGGTATTGACAAACTGATACGAAATTATAACTGGGTAACGTTTTACAGCAACAAAATAGCCGGTTAGTGTAATATTAGCCTATTCCGCTTGACAGATTATGGCTACCGAAGGCTGACGTTAGCCAGGTTTCGCTAGCTAGTGAAGGAAGCTGGCAAAAACCATGACATTTATATCAATATGTCAGACAACAGTTAGGTGAAACGAATCAACACGAAGGGAAGGGAACAGCGACCAGTTGATTTCAGCTAGCTACTGCAATCGTCCCACAGCCGTAAATGTATCGATACATTTAATAAAAATTAAAATAACTGAAGTTTAGTTCTCCTAGAGTTATGGCTTGGCGTTAGCAGCAAGCGCAACACTTCATTGCACCCCAACCAAATGTTCAAGTACGTGAGCAGCTGCCGGCTAAGTTAGCGGTGACAAACTTCGGCGTTACAAGCCTAAACACCAAACAAAGTAACGTTAAAGATTAATGACTCTCCGAACTAAACATACCGATCTATGCGTTAGATGTAACTAAATATAGAGCTTACAAATGTACATCAAGCTACTACTGATGTTAACGTCAGTATTGTATAAAATTCTGATTTCCCTGCATTGCATTGTTGACAAGCAAAACAAAGAGGCATGTAGAAAGTGGGCCAACGATTTGGATTAGCTAGCCAGGGCAATCTGCTATGTGCCTTCCCATCTAACTGGCTAACAACCTATGATGCTAACCCCCTGCTCACAGGCAGAAAATACATACAAAGTTAGCTTGCTAACTTGTTATCGTTAGAAAGCTAACAATCGTTGATAGGCTAGTCTTTTCCAAGCTAGGTAACTAACATTAGCTAGAATTGCTAGCTGGCCAACAGTCATAGAAGAATTACCTGCCAGCTGTCTCCTGAGTAACAGCGCCGATTGGGTTTCCGTCATTGTTTTACACACTACAATTGAGAAAATAAGGTTTACTTTACGAAGAAAAGTGTAATCTTCTATTTTAAACGCTAATGTCTGTCTTTTCTAGTCCGTTTTGCTCAACATTCTGTTCGACTTTGAGCATGCGCTTAAAATCTAAAGACACCACGAGAACAGGCTGCTCGAGGGCACCCTGTAGCGTTTCAAAAGTGCAAGTGCTGAACCCAAGGTTAGCAAAACAGGTGGATTCAATTTAACTTCTTAGAGAAACAGCGTTAGAATTAGTCCGATAATCTAAGCGACAGCATAGCAGCAGCCTATGTGTTAAATGTAAGTGTGACTGGTAGACTTATTCTAAGATAATTTCAGTTCAACTTGTAGACACACCCTAGTCTATCTCCTAGCCTAGCAGGCAATCTGATGTGTAATGCATAGGCTCATACAGTAAAATAAGGTCTGTTGATAACCAGTTTTTCCAAATGTAGACTTAGAGTCCCACATGTTGATTTTTGAATGATATTTGTGTTGTTTAAAAAAGGTTTTCATCTATAGTGGTGTTTCAGACTCTAGTGAAATGGTAGAAGGGCTCAGTAGGCCCTCAGTAGGCCATCTTAAAAGCAGAAAAAACATATTTATTGCAGAGTATCCCAGCTCATGATTGTCCACCCTTTTCTCAGGTAGATGTTGTCCCAGCATATTGTCAAACTCTGGTAACGAGAATTAATAGACTACAATGAGAGTGTTCATCAGTGAAAATGTCGAATTTGATTGTAACAGGCAAGGTATTTGAGCTTATATTTTTAAAAGAATTCTTAGAAATACCACAGATAACACATTGCCTAGGCCAAATATGTTAAATTAAACATGATGGGCCCCTGTGGATAGGCCCTATAAGCTATTAAATGGGGCCAACATAAACATGTAACCTATAGTGTCAAGCACTTTGTCATGTAATTATAGTCATGTCATAATTATCAACAAGCTAATGTATCTAGGACAATAATCATGTTTGTTTTGTAAAAGAACAAAATAGAAGTTTGTATTTTACAGTTCTGCAGACCCTTAGCAGTAGGCTAACTCTCAGGACCCCTTGCTGAATAGGTAGACAAACTTATATAATGAACACTTACCATAAACACATAGACACAGGACTATAGCAACAGAAATATATGGTTTACTTTCGCCCTTCAATGTATCTTTCTGTGTGTGTGAAAACCTGACAATTATTCACTTTGTCTTGTATTAGTATAACAAAATATAATGAAATATTCTGCAATGTCAGATTTACATACAGTATCTTCGTCAGTACAGTATTTTAACGCATGCATGTGATGCCTTGAAATGTTCCATTGTGTGGAGTCGAGTCGATCGTTCTCAAAATATAGTGTGTATTGGGCATTACATAAAACACAAAAGCAAAGTCCTTCATTATTCATAATATTATAACATATTCATTATGTTTCTTTCCTGAATTTGGCAAATTTCTCCTCAAAGTTTTGGTTGGCCATCATGCATGATCAGTAACTAAAGATAAAGTGGTTAGGATTGAGTCCCTTCTATTGAAATAAAAAAACACTGCCCGAGGGACAGGGGAGAGAAGGATGTGATTTGATTGACTGCCAACAACCATCTGCAGACTGCCAACAACCACAGCACACACAGATAGACCTGAAGTACCTTATGTAAAGAATTAAAAAGTCTTAACAAAGCAAATTTTTCACTTATCATAGACACAAGTGATTGGAAACATTTTGTCAAACACAGATATGTGGCTAGTAAATTATGCACAGTGATATTAGTTCTTGTTTTTAGCATGTAATTACATAATGCATTTTTTTTCATCAACAATCTTTTGCTAGAATCTAGGCCCAAAATTGATCAGAAAATAGTTTGACATGGAAATTATGATGGAAAGCACATCATTTTGTGGTTTCACTTTTTCATTATCTCTTTCTCAGATGTGTTTTTTTTTTTTTTGTTTACTAAGGCAGAGCATTGTCATCAAAGGAGTTTTTGAAAACATGGTGAATCTCCTCGTACCAGTGCTGTCCAGCAGATGGGAGTGTATCTCTACTGTAAAGACAGTTAAGTCTTTATGTCTTCGAATGATTTGGCTGCTCCGTTGTTGTATTTGCTCCCTAACCAGCTAAAGCTGGTTCATGCTGAATGTGAATTTGAATATTATCATTGAAGATTTTGGGATGCACTATACCTGTCTCAACCCCATGACATTATGTCCATTGAAAATCAGTGGGGTAGAAGAAGTTAGGACACGTCTCAGTACATGTTAAATCACAGGCTTTCAGAAAATACATAGTGTATACTGTTTAACCCGTTTACTTAAGTGTATGTACTCTTGGTTCACTCTTAATTCACAAAGCCTATTCTCTGTGATTGATTCCTCAGCCTATCAGATGTGCAGTAATGAAACATTCAATTCAGTTAAATTCTGTTTTATTTATACAGCGCCTTTTACAATAGTATTGTCTCATGGCGCTTTACAGAAGGAGCACCCAAGACCAACAGGGGCAAGGAAAAACTCCCTTATGTTAAGTTAGTCTAGAAAGAAACCTTGGGCAGATCCCTGACTCAAGGGGCTAACCCAACTGCCAGGGGTCATGCAGGAAAATTACTATCAGTAGTAACCATGACAGACTACAAGTTGTCTATGGTTTTAGCTAAGGTTCATAATAGTTCCAGAGAATTATCCCACTTTACATTACATGGTAGTCAGTCCATAGGCGGTTATCAGGAATTATGGCTGGACAGTGTAGCAGTGGCCAGACATAGTGTTAAAGTCAAGGAGTGAGATGGGTCATG
The DNA here is from genome assembly GCA_027481765.1 of Tenualosa thibaudeaui. NCBI lineage: Eukaryota > Metazoa > Chordata > Actinopteri > Clupeiformes > Clupeidae > Tenualosa > Tenualosa thibaudeaui. The sequence goes on along the minus strand of JAIFZK010000009.1, from coordinate 8,821,689 downwards.
GGGGTAACAATACGGGTCCATTTGACAGTGCCATTGTGGGGGAGTCAGTGGGGGGGTCAGTGACAAAGCCTCAGGGAAGGGGAAGTCAGTCCTGGCATGGGCGTCTAGGAAGGGCCTCTATGATAGAGAGTCATAGTAGTGTTGGTTGCAGTCCACTCAGGAGGGAAGGGAGAGAGGAGTCCACCGGAAGGAGGCAGGGACGACACTCAGCAGAGAAGATTGTGGACAGAGGAAGCAAATTAATTAGGCCAGGCTCACACATCAGTGAGCAAATGTGTCATTTGTGCATGCATATATGTATATAAGTATAAAGAGAGAGGGGAAAGAGAGAGAGAGTTGTACGGCATGGCACATGAAGGTTTTGTGGCGGCACTAGGCTATAGCAGCATAACTAAGGTATGGTGCATGGCAAAACCGCACCACTGCAGGGATGGTCAGTGGCCGCCATGCCTCACAACTAGGGGCAACAGCAGAGGTAGTCCCTCCCAAAAGACCCATGAGAAGTGATGACTTGCCATGCACCATCCCTAACAGTAAAGAGGAAGGTTTTAAGTCTAGACTTAAAGGTATTGAGAGTGTCCACTTGTCGGATGGGGGGGGATTATTCCACAGGAGGGGCGCATGGTAACAAAAGGCTCTTCCTCTTGGGATTACAAGAGGACCAGCCTTTTGGAATCTTAGGGTTCTAGGAGGGTGGTAAGGGACAAGTAAGTGTTTAATATATGTTGGAGTATGGCCATTGAGGGCTTTGTTGGTTAGGAGGAGTATTTTAAATCGGTTCGACTGGGGTGCCAATGTAAGGAAGCAAGGATAGAAGAGATATGTCTATATTTTTTTGTCCTAGTGAGTGTTCGGGCCACGGCATTTTGTATTAGCTGTAGGTTTTTGATACAGGTATTACTACACGCAGAGAGCAGAGCATTGCAATAATCAAGCCTGGAAGTAATAAATGCATGTATGAATTTTTCCAGCATCCTCAAAGGATAGGAACTTTCTAACCTTAGCAATATTTCGTAGGTGGAAAAAATATGTTTTTTAAATGTGTTTTACATGACTATTTAGAGAGAGGTCCTGGTCAATAATTACTCCGAAGTCTTTAACTTTTGTGATACATGACTGTGAAAGGCCACAAAGTTTACACAAGTTTAGTTATTGGCATATAGTCATTAGACTTCATGGAAAGGTAAAGCTGGGTATCGTCAGCATAGGAGTGGAAAGTAATGCCATGTTTCCTTATAACAGATCCTAAAGGTAACATTGCAGGGAGAATAACAGGGGCTCCAGCACTGAGCCTTGGGGTACACCAAACTTTACTTTGATGTGGGATGATGACTCATTATGAGCAAAACTGGTAGCGACCAGAGATGTATGATTTGAACCAGGCTAATGCAGAGTCTTTGATGCCTATCATGAGTTGAAGCCTGTGTAGTTGGATACCATGGTCAATAGTGTTGAAGGCAGCACTAAGATCCAATAGGATTAATATTGATATATATCCATTATCAGATGAGATAAGGAGGTCATTGAAGACTTTAACTAGGGCTGATTCTGTACTATGATTAGCTCTAAAGCCTGACTGGAAGGTTTCATGGATACTATTTTCACTTAAGAAGCTACAGATTTGCTTAGACACTATTTTTTCAAGTATTTTTGATACAAAAGTAGTTAGCCAGGACATCAGGATTAGATTTTTAAATTAGATCAGGTTAGATTTTTTAATAGATGGTTTCATAACAGATGTCTTCAAAGATTTTGGGACATGCCCAGCAATGAGTGAGTCATTTATAATTTTAATAATCATCTCAGCCAATAGAGGGACAGCAGCCTTAAGAAGATCTGTTGGGATAGTATCCAGTAAGCATGTTGAGGCTTTAGCTGAGGAGATCAAAGACGTAATTTCTGATATATTGGTGGGTGTGAATGAATCAAGGTATGCTACAGGTTGCCTAGAGCTAACTGTAACCATTACATGTGGTCCAACTGGATTTGAGGTTACAAGGGAGTTGTTTATTTTAAGTCTAATAGATTCAATTTTGTCATTAAAAAATTCCATGAAGTCATTGCTGTTTAGAGTTTAGGGTCACCTCATTCCTACTTTTTATTAGATAGGATATAGTGTTAAAAAGGAATTTGGGATTATTTTTATTATTGTGTATAAGTGAAGAATAATACATTATAAAACATAAAACTAATGTTATCATTCCAGCTGATGGTGCTTTGCCTGTAACCTTGCCTTCATAATGTCAGAATAAAGATGAGAGGCTTCTAATGCTCAGATTACCACCTTATCAACACAGGAAATACCACCTTCCCATCCATGTCCTCCAAGGTCCACACTGCTCCTCCAGAGTCACCAAATGCATACACCTTCAAATGGGGAAATCACACTGGCTTCTTTCTAGGCGTCACCGTGGAACACAAACAGATGCACTGTCTCCATTAGATTTCTTTTTTTGATACCACATACTAGCTTGTGCTGCTGTCTGGGTAAGTGGGTAAAATTAACCAAGGATGTTAAATTGTGCAAAATGCCTCTACCATAGTCATATTTCTCAAGCAGTTCACATTCATTTTTCAATTTGGGAACGTCACTCTGATGTCTTTCACTTTAAAGGGAAAACAGTACCTTTTAAACAGCATCAATGTTGTATGGGTGGATTTGCAATAACACTGAGATGAATTTACAAATATCTGCCTTGCAGTCGCTCTTCACACTAAAGAGACAATTGCCCACATTAACCCCACATATCTTTTGTAAGACCTTCCCCTCTTGCAATTCTAGGTTGCACAAATTAAGAAGCAACTTCCCTTGAGAGTCGAGGGCTGTTGCACAGTCCCACAGCAGCACTGTTGCACTCTGCAGTGTGTGCTAATGCAAAAGAAGGAGAAAGGCTGCTGGCTTGTGGTCAACAATACGTCACAGTGTGGAGCTGTTTTCAAGCGTGTGACTTGCCGGGGGAGGGGAAAGATTTTAACTTGATAACTGAAGTCACAGAAATTCTAGCTTTTGCTTTTCCTGGTCTAAATCAGTGAGAGAGCTCTTGCTAGTGAAATCTAAAGTAACTACTGCTCAAAGATCATTAAAAACACAGATGAAAGAAGAATGAAAGAACTCATAAAAGAATAGCATGGAATGAACAGATCAAGATTCCTGGGCATCATTAATCCGTATGTATGGTTCTCTTGTTTCATAGTAGTCTGAACAAGACTGATTTTATGTATAAATGTAAGTACTTTGAGCTGTATGTGTGCATGTAGTTCCTTCCCTTCCTCTGATTTCACACTAGCTGAATGGATATCGATATTTCAAGAACATAGCCAGCTCTTTTGGAGGTCTGAACTGAGGCAATTGTTCACAACATTGTGTGTTGATGTGGGGAGCCAGGGTGGCCATAATGAGTTCAATTGTAATGGAGGCCTTGTACTGCAAAACTAGCCTCACAGCACACACAGATAGCACAGATAGGCCAGAATAATAAATAAATGAAGATCTTAATAAAGCACATTTTTTACTTACCACAGACACCAGTGATTGGAAACATTTAGTCAAACACTGATATGTGGTTAGTAAATAGTACTCAGTGACATCAGTTCTTGTTTTTAGCATGTAATTACATAATGCAATTTTTTTTTCAAAAAGAATAATGTAATTTATTTATGTTTTCAAAAAGTAATGTTAGGCTTTTGATGTCCCGTCGGAGGGACTATTCTCATGAATAGGTTTCATGTGAGGTTGTTATTGTCCTCTTTGTTCAGTTTGTCCCGATAAGATATGTATATATATAAAAATCACCTATTCTGATCGCAAAGGTCCCAGTGGAGTGTTTGTGAAGTGCTTAACAAAATGAGATTAGCTCATTTGGAGCTTGTAAAAATAGTAGAGTGTCTATTAGTGGCTAACAGAGTCTTTAAATGAACTGAGGACATGGTCTGAAGCCTGTCAGGGATTTAATCATATTTGTATCTTCAGATACTGTCTGCCTAGTCACCGGCATGTTGTTCATAGAGAGAAGACGAGGCTGAGATGTCACAGGTGGTCACAAGTTGTCCCACAGGAGTTGAGATGTGCTGATGAAAGTCTGAGGGTCTTTAGCCAATAGGCCAATTGTTTCCTCTGTTAGTGGGGCAATTGTGTATACCACAGCTAAGAGGACAATGGCAATCAAAAATACACATTCTCTCTCTTTCTCTCTCTCTCTCTCTTTCTCTCTCACACACATACTCACACACACACACACACACACAGACAGTTTTATCACACAAAAAACACATACAAGTACAATTACAATGCAACATAAAACAGTGCATAGACTGTATCAACCCTATGACACAGTGGGCAGGGGACAATGGTAAAGTTTTGGTGTTATTGCTTCTAAGATAATGAGTTTTACTTAGTCCTCAAGTTTTACTCATACTTTCAGTAAGAAATTGAAGTGTTGCTGCACAGACATTCCAAATGTAGCTTCCTAAAAGAATTCACACATTAGTCAAGTTTTTTCCCCGTCATCAGCGATCAAAAACCAAGCAGGTCCACTGAATAATTTTGTTTCATGGACAGCATTGGCCATATTATCTGTCTTCACCACAAGTACTAAAACAAGAACTGCGCTTTGAACTGTGACTTCCTCTTCCTGTGTACTAACAGAGCTGCACAAAGGAGTCTGCCATGGAGGGTGACCCTCCTACAGGTACTAGTTCCCGTTATGAGAAAACACATCTCCGCTCCACCACCAAAGGGACTTCCCATTATGGAACCATCCCCAATGGCCAAGTGGACATCTCAGCAGGGACCACAGGGATATCACAGAAACGGGCCTACATAGCAGTGGCTGTACTGTGCTATGTCAATCTATTAAACTATATGGATCGCTACACAATCGCAGGTAAAGACAGACAGACATTGTATCTATTTGTCCCCCTCACACTAAGGGACCATATCACTCAATGAAATACAGTATTTGCATTTCAAGAAACTCACCCTGGCTGCGTGTAAAATGCCTGTGATGTACTTCTTTTTTTTAATTGCCCAAGGTGTACTTCTGAGTATCCAGAGTTACTTTAAGATAAACGACAGTACATCTGGTCTGCTGCAGACAGGTAATTAACCATTTGTCTTAATATAATTACTTAGAACAGGAACTTGCAAGTCATGCAACCAACTACCCTCTCAAGATGCCAATCATCGGTTACCATATAATTCTTCTTATGATCTTAAGATTTGTTTTCATATTTGAGTGAATTTATATGGATTGGACTGGAAATGAAAATAGGTGTTAGATGCTGCCAGTGGGGGACTGTAAGCTATGCATGACTCAAGTGTGGAGTATATAACCCATAATGAGTATATAACCCATAATGACCATATAACTCAGTAATCTAGAGACAACAACAAGGGCCACAGAAGAGATTATTATAATAGGAGATAATTTATCTTTATGTAAGTTAATTTCTAGGGTTACAATGCATCAATAATAATAGTATATTGCCAACATATTTAATATGTCTGTTGGCAATGTGGTATAGGCTAAACTTCTCTTATAGATAATTAATGTGTTTACAGTTTTTATCTGCAGTTTTATGCTACTGGCCCCAGTCTTTGGCTACCTCGGGGATCGCTACAACAGGAAGTTCATCATGGTCGCTGGTCTTGCTGTGTGGATTGTGACCACACTGGGCAGCTCTTTCATCACAGAATCGGTACTACAGTCAGCATTACATCAAATATGAATTAGGAGGTCCAGTGACTCCACAGACTCCATTATATGAATTAATAGGTCCAGGGACTCCATGGAGATTTTACAAAGATTTTAGGCTTTGTTCTTTCCTTGTCACATCATTGACAGGTTCCACCATTAGTCCTTGTAAGCATTATGCCAAACCTCCCAGCTGTGTACGTGGCTGGAAAAAAAAAACGTTTACACAAGCTGCCAAGTCGGCAAAAGATGTGATAGCACTGGTACTCATAAAATGGGTCCATGATGTAAAAGTCAGTATAGCTGAATGTGTGTGTGTGTGTGTGTGTGTGTGTGTGTGTGTGTGTGTGTGTGTGTGTGTGTGTGTGTGTGTGTGTGTCTTTATTTGGGCAGTATTTTTGGGTGCTAGTGCTCATGAGGGCTTTTGTGGGGACAGGAGAGGCCAGCTACACCACCATCGCCCCCACCATCATTGGGGACCTCTTCAGCGACTCCAAGAGGACCCTCATGATCTCCTTCTTCTACATCTTCATTCCTGTAGGAAGGTCTGGAGACTTTGCAGCCCTCAGAGCATGAGTGTCAATGTAGTGTGAAAGTATTTCTTCTATAATGCTATTACTGCATGTGAGAATTGCATCATAAGACTTCTTAGATTTTTTGGGTTAGATCTGGTTATGTCTGTAGTCAAACAAAGGCAACACTTCAGTGTGTTTGTTTTGTTTCATAGTGGTCTTGGATACATTGTTGGATCCTCTATTGCCAGTGCCACCGGAGATTGGCGCTGGGCCCTTAGGGTAAGACAGCTTCATAATTAGATATCTGCTGCATAAGCATGATATAAATCATTCCGTAAAAACAATTTCTGAGTTGTTTAGATGCTCTGTCCTTTCTGGTTCAATTTTAGCTTACCCTTGCCTGTTCAGACTAAGTGCTAATTGCAGTCGCATTGTATGGTACTGCATCCAATCACAAGTTCACACGCAGTGTTTCCTGTATACACACAAACAGACCCTCTTAAGACAGTTTCTTCCTTTGAAGCCACAAATTTTGAGTGACATGTCTGGCTGTGCCTATCTGTGGCGCATGGCATACATCGTGCCAATGAGAAAAGGCTAATCAAGTTATTCCACTTTCATGTAGTGTCTTGATAGAAGCTCCTTTTAGTGTCTAGCGTCTCTCAAATCTCTTCTGGCTCTGGACCCCTGTTTGCAGTTTAATCCCGTTCTTGGACTGCTTGGACTGGTGCTCTTGCTCATTCTAACCCCCAACCCACCGAGGGGAGCGTCTGATTTCCAGGGAGGAGCTCAGATCGAGCAGACAACCTATCTGGAGGACATCAAGTACCTCTTGAAAAAGTTAGCACAGTCACTGTTGATGAAATCATACCCCTTTGTTTTGAAACAGTAAGAGTAGAGATGAAATTAACTGACTGTCTTCTTCTTCTCTCTTCCCCTGTTGTACATAGTCGGAGCTTTGTATGGTCCTCCTTGGGCGTGACCGCCATGGCTTTTGTCACGGGTGCACTGGCTTTCTGGACTCCCACATTTTTGTCCAGAGCTCAGGTGATGATGGGCCTCAAAGAGCCCTGCTCAAAGGAACCATGTGACACTTCTGACAGGTGACCCCCAAGCTCCTTGCTCTCACAGCCAGTCAGATTATTGTGTTTTATCCCTTTTATTGTGATGCATTTCTTCCCCTCTATCTTTTCTTGAAGCTACATATTTGGGGCGATCACTGTGGTGACGGGAATTGTGGGAGTGTCTTTAGGCACCTGGATATCTCGCCGGCTCCGAGACCGCGTGCCCAATGCCGACCCACTGATCTGTGCCGTGGGCATGCTTACCTCTGCTCCCTGTTTCTTCATAGCCATTATACTGGCATCCACAAGCATCCCGGCTGCATATGTAAGCATCTGCATCAGATCTTCTCAAGACCTCAGTCTCTGATCTTGCAGTCATTCAGCTTAATACAGTACAATGTGATTTGGTCTTGCTTCCTTGTTTTAGGTGTTCATTGGTATTGGAGAGACTCTTCTCTCCCTGAACTGGGCCATTCTTGCAGACATCCTGCTGGTAAGTGGTTTCTGTCAAACTGGCTCTAACGGCGACAGAGTCAACCCTTCTCTTGAGTGCCATCTCATGGAGATGTCAACTGTATTGTGTTTCAGTATGTTGTTGTGCCAACACGGAGGGCTACAGCAGAAGCCTTGCAGATAATGGTGTGCCATCTTCTTGGTGACGCTGGGAGCCCATATCTTCTTGGTGCGGTAAGGCAAGTTATTATTGTACACCAAGTTAAAAGTGGAAGTCAGTCTGTAAAAAGGAAGATAAAATGTTCCAAATGCTTAATGGATTGTTTTGAGTTGTGTTGACCTTTGCTACCTTCCTGTGAAAAATAAACAATGCTGTGTTGAAAAGGACAGTTGTATGTTCACCTGGTAAACACACCTCAGAACTAGCGTATACTTCATGGGAAATGTGATATATTTTTTAAATGTAACCCCAAACTTACACTGCATTATATATACAGCATGCAACCTACAGACCATGATAAGGGTATCCATACTTAAATATATATATTTTTTTAATCTATAAACACCTCTTGCTTCAATGACGTGTCGATAACACAGCCATGTCTTGTCCCCGAGCAGATCTCTGATGCTCTGAGTAAATACAACCCAGAGTCTCTGGCATGGCGCTTTCGCAGTCTGGAGTACAGTGTCCTGCTCTGCCCCTTTATAGGCGTCCTGGGAGGCCTCTTCTTCCTCATGACGGCACTCTACATCAACGAGGACAGAAAGGCCGCACAGCTATTGACCACAGGTGACTGTCTTCACCTTATAAGTTTGCCGCCTCTGTTCAGTTTTGTCCGCTCTTCCCACTGTCCACTCTCCAGAAACAGGACTCTCCACTCATGTGATGTCTGACCACTCCTGTGGGCTAAAGCCAATGGCAGCTGTGGTATTTTGTGCTTGTGCTGTCATATGATTGTTGCTCTGTGTGTGGCTCATGTTCCTTCACATTTAGTGTTCTTGCTTTCTGTTTCTAGTCTGTCTCATCTCAACTGTTAGAGCACACTGACACTTGTGTAATGGTCACTAGTGACATAAGTAATCTTATTGGTATTAAATCTGTATTGAGTCCCTTGGGATAACAGTGGGGTTTAAGGAACCTGGCTAGCATGCTAGTAGCCTGAAATTTATGGGTTCAAATCCTAGCTGCCACCATTGTGCCCCTGAGCAAGGCACTAAACCCTAAGTTGCTCTAGGGGAGAATGGCCCTGATGCAATCGATAGTTGACAAGTGTAAGGCACTTTGGATAAAAGTGTCTGCTAAATGCATAAATGTAACAGTGTCTATAACTTGAAGGAGATCCCCAGCTTACAGAGATAGGTTCCTTGTGCATGCTTGAACTGTGTATTGAAGACTTCTCAGTTTCAACTTGATTTGTTGAAAGCTGCAGAACATCCAGCTGGCTCATTCTGATGTGTCACATCCATGTGACTATTTCAAGGTGATAAAGATGATGTTGTTATGGATACTATTTGGTATTGTCTTCCTCCTGCCAAGCTTGTCTGAAATTTAAATTTAGGCAACAGGGCTCATAGTCACATCGTATAGCCCCATTGTAATGGAGAGCATTGGAAGGAAACACACCCAACACTGTGTGTGTGTGTGTGACTTTGCCAAACAGAGAGCCCTGTGTATGCGAGGTGCGTACTCTCCATCTCAGGCATCGGCACAGAGTCAGGATAGCAGCGGCGCTTCCTCTCCATCGTCTCTGCTGCAGCCTGGACAATGAGGCTCTTTGTGCGGCTCCTCTCTTCCATGGGCCATGCCAACATCCTGTCAGATACCACAGGGCCAGCTCACACGGGACGGGATAGAGCTGACCGTTCCGCGTTTAGGATGGCGCCTGCGTGTTCTCCCAACAACCTAATTAGGTTATAGGGAATCAGGGTGGGTGATGTTGGGAGTCAAAATAGTCATCACCGTTTCTAAGCGACCTGTGTCCACATCTCTCATCTTCGGTCAGAGACAGGGGGTAACAGAAATCACCCGTTCAAACAACCCAACTCATTTGCAGGGCCACTGATACATACCTGGTATAAGAACCTGCCAGAACCACATTAGTGACAAAAACCTACATGTCCATCCTAATGAATGTGCCAAGCTGAATGACACAGGGCTACCTTAGAAGAATAAGCTATTGCAAAAGATAACCGCAAGTTCCTTCCGCCTGACTAACTGTGAATTGACTTATTATCATGGGAACCTCAGATGCTCTGCTCTATGAAGGAAAGTTGAATGAAATCTGAGTAAGCCATTAGTTCTTTCGAGAAGCTACTCCACGGGTCATCTCAACATCTCAGTTCTCGATTTAAGCTACAGTGGGGAAGATGGTACAAAAAAGATGTTGAGACGATGTATTCTGACTGCTGTTTGTTTTTCTCTGCTCTTTCAGGGGAACCTCCTCTTCAAATTGTCCCATTGGCAGTGGAAGGCCAACCTGTAGCATGAAGAAGAGTCTGTGTCTGAGATGATGAGATGTCTGTGAGATGTCTGTGTTTGTGTGTGTGTGTGTCTGTGTGTGTGTGTGAGTGTGGTGAGGGGCGGGGTGGGATCACTACTGAGTGAATGTCACAAAAGCTACAGTACATAGCCGTTTGTGCATTGTTTTTACTGCTGTTGAAATTCACTTCTGCAAACAATATTCTGTTTTGGACACACCCTGGCTAGACACTTCTCCTGGGCGGGGGGTGTGTACTGTATTTGTCATTCTGACACTTGTGCAACTCTATAGGTACTAACAGTCAAGGTTTAGCCCCATGTCCTGCTAAACATTCCATAGCTACAGTATATACAGTTTAGGTTTATGAAGTCAAGGCATTGTTGTAAATTTTATTTTTTCACTAAACTTCCCAGAAGGTGGACTATCAAAATAGGAATTAAATAATAATAATAATAATAGTCTATTTAATTAGGCCCACCATATGTCTCCTGACTGAGCTTGAACCTACACAACATCTTACCTGTTAAAAACATGCTAGATTCAGTTTACTGAAGCTGTTTCATGTGTTCAGCACAGCTGGTCCCTGTTAATGAGAACGGCAGGGGGAGAAAACTTACCTGAGGGACCTGTGCAGTGTATGCAGTCTGTCTCCAGCCATCAGCTTAGACTCCAGTCATGAAATATGTGCAACATTTTTTTCCTATGCCTTTGCTTTTTTTGTACCGTTTTTATTAAATTTTTCCCTCTGCATTTTTTTATCATTATTGTGTACTCTTTTAATTAAAACTCAATGCTTCTACAGTTGACACTTCAGCACTTTGTGTGTAATAGCCATACGTCTTCAAACTAGCCACATGGTGGCACTGTTGCATCATGGCCAAATCTGCTCTTCTCACTTCATACTCAGTGCTAGGCGTTGTACAGTCGCCACTCATCTGTAGCAGGCACGCGTGTCTTTCTTCCTTCACAACATGTGTAGTCCTCACAGGTCCATAGCATCATTGCACCAGTTAAGGAAGAGCTTCTCAGAAGCTCACCAACGCTCTCTGCAGGCTGGTGATGGCTAGAGGTCATCCAGGCAGTTTGTGGATTGATGGCATTTTAATGCCCCTCTGTGTCCCCAAGCCGCACCATAATTAAAGGGGACAGTAGCGGCAATTTGACTCATTAACACATCTGATAAAAGCAATTAACAGTACGCATTAATCGCGGGGGCTTTTAAATAATGCAGCACAAGGAAACCAGCAGTGTTCCGGTATTCTCAGCAGGGTCATCTCAATGAGTGCAAATGCTGACACAGAGAGTTTTCTACTATTACTACACGTTGTTGCATATCACAAGCTGACCCCCTCTCCATCTCTCCATGTCGTGTAAGTGTTATTCTTGTACAGCTTAATTAAAGCACTCATCATAGTCAATCTAATGAACTACCCTGCGTGCACACCCCGACCCTCCAGCCCTGAATGAACTGGGCTCTGATTAAGATTTTTTTTTTATTGTCACAGTTGCATTTGCTCGTTATTTCTCTACTACTAAACACCAACACCAATCTCAAACAAAGCCTCTGATATATTAATAGCATTGGACATGCATGTTACTCCTGCCTGGCAGTCACCCAGTCCTCACAAAGGGTCTTTTTGCTCTGGTGGCATCCACACTCACACCACACTTCCTCTGGGGTGGGCCCTAGTCTACCACTAGGCCTGACACGGGCCTGACAGGATCTTCGGGCTAGCCTTGGCTACGACTGTCACATGAGTTTGGGCTTATCTGAGCTGCCAGGTTAAACACAACACCACCAATGTGTGATCTCCTTGGGCCTGGCATGATGCAATCTCACTGCATTTGCTGTAATGACATGTCCCAGCACACTTTCAGTCCAGGTTTAAAGAATTGAACGGTGTGCGCTACATGATTGTATCATATCCAGTTCCATACTGTGCAATATTCTGCAATATTAAATACACTTATATTTTTTACACATATTCATAATCATTGAGACCTCTTCCCTGGCAACAGTTGTTCAGACTGCTTCACGGACAGGGAAAAAAAAATGTCAAGGTCAAATACCAATGTCATTGTCACCCATTTGATGTATTTGCTGGCCCGTGGTGGAACCTTGTTCTTTTAGCCTTTGCTTTGCCTGTCTTGCCTCTGTGTGTGTGTGTGTGTGTGTGTGTGTGTGTGTTATTTTAACCCTGTGTTTGGAATTTCCCTTCGTGTTGCTCTCTTACCTTTGTTCCGTGGCCTCACTGGTCGAGGAGGCCACATACGTGCTACAGGAGAACGTGCAGACACATGCGCGCGCAAACACACAAACATACACACAGACACACATACACGTACACACACGTAAAAAACATGTGGAAAACATTCCATTGGGTGATGGCTTGACCTGTAATTAGTACACAATAGGTATTGTGTGTGGCGTGCCCTCCCGGTTTGCACAGAGTTTATCTTCGCAGTTATGCGTTTCCCCTGTTTTTGCCCAGAGAGTGCAGGAAACCTTGACAATGGCTAATAAATGTGCTGGGAACGATCAATGGGTAGAGGGAGATGCACACAGAGCCAGAGGATGGATGGCGAGAGAGAGAAAGAGAGGGAGAGGGAGAAGGGGGGGGGGGGTGGAAGGAGACAGAAAGAGAGAAATGGAAAAAGAGAGTGACAGAGAAAAGGGAGACTGAGTTACAGGAGAGAGAATAAAGGGAGAGAGGGAGAGTGGACACTGTGACAAACACTGATGATTACTCCATAGTGGAGAACCTTCTAGAACGATACACACATCCATGCCATGCGTCTACAGGAACTGGGGTCACCAAGGAGTGGCCATGGCCAAGAACACACAGGCCCTGGCCTGCCCTGCACTCGATGCTCTCACCTTGACCACATTGTTCTGGGTGGAAAGAATAACAGCCACCACCGGCCACAACAACATTTCTGAATGCTGAACCATACCTCGAATTCCTCAAGGAAACTTGTGAAACACTGTTAACATTGTCCCATGTCCTGACTGATTAGTCTGCCCCTTTTCCTCAAACATGCGCTCACAGACACACTCGCACATACATACGTACATACACACACACACACAGAGTGTATTTGTGATTTGTGTGGATGTCTTTGTTTAGTTGTGCATTGGGCAATGAATGGTTGATGTGCTTTGTTCAAAGTTGTGGCATTTCAACTAATGAGTAACTTGTTTTTTCCTTCAGAGGTCCAGCCTTATCTGCTCTCTGTATGCAGAATAATATCCTCTCCCATGTTTCAATCAATAATTTTTTCATATTCTATTTCTTGTGTGCCTTCTCTCTTCTTAAGAGATGGTATTTCTGACTTTTGCTTATCCTCACCAAGTTATGTCATCATCTTACTGCAGGATGTCATTCAGGCCATGTTACGACATGTCATTATATTCATATCCTACAATCCATGCTAGCTTTATGCTGTTTTAGAACCATGGGCAGACAGTCTTTAAGGAAGACTCAAATGTGAAAAAAACAGTTGTTAGTGTAAAGAATTATTTTGTTTTAATATTGGGCATGTAACTTTTCTTTTAGAACCCACAAAAAGCCTTTTTGAGAGTGTGTATTTGTAAGGTAGGTAATGCATGCATATCAGTGATGTTTGCAAACACGCGATAGCAGCATATCCTGTGGAGCTGTGTTTTTCTGTGTGATGTCACACTGCTCTATGCTCCCATGCTCAGTGGCATATGGGCATATGGTATATAATTGCGTCACAATGACTCTGCACTGTGTGCTGCAATGCAAACTCATTCTTTAAGGAGATACCATACATGGAAAAAGAGCCTATGAGTGGGCTGATAGGTGCCCAAGAGGGCAGGCTGATCCTCCTTATCACAGCCCACTCAGTGAGCAAGGGAGTGAAGGATAGGAAGAGACAGCGAGAGAGAGAGAGAGTGAGCAAGCACTCCCTCCGTTATCAGCCTCCAGCTGGAAGCTGGGGACGTGACATCAGCTAGTGGGGTGGCACCCAAGGGCCCTGGGCAGCAGCAGCAGCATTACATCACCCAGGCCCATTTTTATACCCCAGAAGCCTGGCATCTTCAGTGGATTCATGCCAACTCCAATTTTAGTATCTCTTTATATGGCATGTCTCATCCGTCGCCCATGTGGAAGAGTCAACTGAAGAAATCACACAAAAGAACCAAGAGGGAGGGGGGAGGAGGAAAGGTGGATGGGACATTCTCTTCGTCCATAGCATTGCCTACTTACATAACTTTTCATAACATTGGATTCCATTGTTTTTTCTTCACAGAATTTTTTATCTAGGTAGGGTGGTGGTAGCGTAGTGGTTAAGGAACCTCGCTAACATGGTAGGAGTCTGAAAACTGTGGGTTACAATCCCAGCTGCCTTCATTGTGCCCTTGAGCAAGGCACTTAACCCTAAATTGCTCTATGGGAAATTGGCCCTGATGTAATTGATAGTTGGCAAATGTAAGTCGCTTTGGATAAAAGCGTCTGCTGAATTCATAAATATAAATGTATAATATATAAATATAAGTATGATATGAGATATTTTGAATTGTTATATATGCTGCAAATACATATATAATATATCATGCACTGGAATGTACAGTATATAATTTATAATATTTTATGAGAAAACATTATGGCAAGAGATCAATGATTTTCCATTTTTTTGCATCAAAAACTACTAATAGCCCCACTCTGTTTCTAAGCCAATGCAGCATTTCGTCAAACCATATTAGGCTCTTCTGCACTGTATTCTTGAACCCTGTTTAATTGTGCTTGTGAATGGAGTGTTGAATGAGGCTATATTTACCACAACAGTATGTGAGGCTGTAGGAAATGTGTTACTTCTGCTGTGGTAGGACCTGCTGGGGCTGTGATGATCACCCCTTTCTGTGCTAATGAACTGTAGCTGCAGTACAATCTGGTGGCATCAGCCCCTCTGTCTCACGTTGTTATATTTACAAGGCCTGTTTGTGTATAAATAAGGATGCCCTCATATCAGGCAGCACTAGTCCTTTCCTGGGCTGTTTGTTATTTTTATTCATGATGGACGGCAAGCTGGACATGCTGTGGCATGTCCCCTTTCCCTCCCTGGCTGAAAAATGATACACTTAATTGTAATAGCAATTTTAATCTGACAGTGTACAAATTTCTGTCACAAAATACTTACCTGTACATTTATCAGAGGGTGTGTTGCATTAATAAGACAAACGGTGAACTACACATGCAAAGTGTACCCTGTAAAATTCTCTGAAGCAGTAAGTTCCTTGAGATAAGGTCATCGGGCCAAATCAGTTGTGGTGGTGTTTGTGTTTCTGCAGCTCCAGCATGGGTTGTGCCGAGCACCGGATAAAAATGCAAAAACCCAGAAGAATGGAGCCAAAGTTGAGGTCGGGGACGTAATCACACAGTGTACATGTGGTGCACGAGCCCCTATGTATTTAGCATTCTTTGCTGCCGATCCCCTTTGGCTGCTGTGGTGCAACGCGCTGCTTTGCAAAACACAGCAGGGTAATTACAAAGGCCTCCGGTCGCTAAAAATACTGCCCACCACCACGCACTCAGATCCGGTTTCACTGCCTTCTCGCCCGCCTTGTGCAGTATGCATGGTCAAAATCTGTCCCATACTTTCTGTCCTTCACCCAGTGCAAATGCATCATAAGTCATACGCTCTGGCTGATACCATGTTGGCAGATATGCACAATCCAATTGTGTGGGTGGCTTAAGTTTGTTATGCACATAGGGCTATTACATGTTCTTGATAGTAAATGGTAGGTCAGGTTTGCCTTCCTTGTTTTTTTTCGCTAGGATGCTGCTCTGCTGACCTGGGTAAACATCCTCAGCTTGAACATAAATCACCAATTCCAGTCTAACCAGTAAAAACAATACAATGCTAGTCAACAACAGTGGGAAAGAAATGATGGTAAGGCGGAGTCATCATGACAGCACAGACGGAAATAAGGATAAGTCAGAGATAAGGATTGACAGACAGACATTGCATGTACTCATACTATTGGCAATACCACAGAACTTTTTGACATAAAGTTTCTTTGAATTATACTGAATTGATTTGAGAGACAGGGAATATCTCTGGGTCTCTCATTGTCTCATTACACAACACACTGAACCAAGGTTTGTTTTTATTTTGACAGAAATCCTGTATCTGGTGACCACTGAATTTGGCTCCAGACTCCATCGATGTTGATTTGTTGCCTTCATCAACGCTGAAACACATCATTCTTGCACATCTTTTAGTTTTTCTCTCTGTCAGAATCTTGTCTTTGTTAGCTTCGAGATCAATGCTGGGGCTCTCGACTGATAGACTTTTGGGGAGGAGGCAGTCCGACGGCTTCATTTGAGGTGGATGTCCCGAGACCAAGAGTCAAACTCTGGTTGGGGCTGTCTGATGAATAATGAAGTCAGAGAGATAAAAGAGTCTTAGAGGCTGCAAGACTAAATTTAGTCCCAGCGCTCAATCCTCTGATCGAGGTGCAGATGGGACTCTTTAATAGAAAAGATGTCAACCCAGATCTATCTGAGCGCTGCTCGGCTTTGTTAAAGAGAATGTGTGTGTGTGTGTGTGTGTGGGGGGGGGGGGGGGGGGGTATGGGTGACTACACACAAATACACACACAAACACAAATTCTCACAGGCATGCATAAACACAGGCTCACAAACACAAACAAACAGACACATGGAATCACAGCATACACACATACACACACACACAGGCGTCTACACAGTGGCTCTTAAGGAAGTATTTGTGTATATAAACGTTTTCTACTTTAGTAACTACACTAGGATGATTGATTAATTGCTCCAACCACAGAGATTAAAAGCCCTTGAAGTGCCACATATACAGTCCAGCCGCCAGTTCTACTCAGTGACAGTTTCCTATTGGTTTGGGAACTGCGGGTACAGTCATTCACATCTAATGGGAGTAAATACTTTGCTTTTGGTGTGTGTGTGTGTGTGTGTGTGTGTGTGTCTGTGTCTGTGTCTGTGTGTGTATATGCATGTGGTTCTGTGAGGAACCTTATGGAACCCCAGTGCCTGTTTGCC
Organism: Tenualosa thibaudeaui; assembly: GCA_027481765.1. Lineage (NCBI taxonomy): Eukaryota > Metazoa > Chordata > Actinopteri > Clupeiformes > Clupeidae > Tenualosa > Tenualosa thibaudeaui. The sequence goes on along the minus strand of JAIFZK010000009.1, from coordinate 8,804,426 downwards.
ATTCCACATGTCCTAAAATAGGAGAGGTCGCCTAGGTCAGTGGTGCCATAGCTACCATTTTCTGTCCGATCCAGACAGTTTTTCGGCTCCAACAACAATTCTGGACATTCCCTTGCCTGTGTGTGTGTGTTTGTGTGTGTGTGTGCGTGTGTGTGTGTGTGTGTGTGTGTGTGTGTGTGTGTGTGTGTGTGTGTGTGTCTGTGTGTGTGTGAAAATACACCCATTTGTCTTTGGGCAGGGTTTACTTATTGTCAAGGTCAATGCAGTGAGTAAATGAGGACTCTTTTACGAATATACACTTTAAGACGCAGGTAATTTAGGTGTAGGCATTTTCTACTGTTAGAAAATGGCATTAACAAAGGACAGCTCTATATTTTCTCTCATATGCATGGGTGTATGCAGACTGTATATTACACACACACACACACACACACACACACACACACACACAAATATTCTTCTTGTTAGTTGGAATATCACTGCAGGTCATGATGTGAGCATTTCACACCATTTTGTTATTTCAGTGTAACCAGAGGACTGAAAGGAGAGAATGAGACTGAACACTTCAATAATGTTAATATAGATGCATCTGCCATTCAGTCTATTTTAATCTATTTATGGATCTGTTCTAGGAACTGTAACCAGGAAACTGATGCTTAAACAGATGCAATATGTCAAAACTAAAAACTGCTTATTAAACTCTCATTTTGTGACTCCCATATGGCGTTGAGGGAGTAGGGAGAGTGCCTGAAGCCATGAGAAAAGTGACAGCTTAACAACTTCTAATGGTGTATTTCCTCAAGAGACAGCAGGATCTGTCCGTCCATATTACACACAGGAAACAAGAAATAGTGCATGTGTCCCCCAGTCCACCGCAAACAAAGGACACGATAATGAGCAGACTAGATACGGCTTGATTGACAGGAGCGCTGGTCTTATCCATTATCCCTGCAGGATTCCATCAGATTGAGCGAGCAGAACAGGGGATAGGCTCAGCCGGACTGGCTGCTGTTGCACCAGCTCTCTCACTACAAGGATCCGGTAAACCAACAGTGGCCCATGAGATAGCGGGTCTAGCCTCGTGCTGGAATGTCTCAGGGTTGTGAAATCGACAGACAGCATTCCCTTTGGTCATCAGCCCCCAGATGGACTCTGACACCCTCGAGCAAATACTGGAACCCAGACACCAAGCAAACAGGTTGATCTGGGTTGTTGACTCCCATTGCACAGGAAACAGGAGCTGTGGGTCATTCTGTCCAGGAAGGTTTTGAGGGGGGGGTCGTACTCTCAAAAAGCCTAGAGGGGACAAGGCCTTATTTTCATGAGAATGCCTAACATTACCTATTCCTAAATTAACATGATTTAAATGCAGTGGTTAACAACCTCAGCCATCACTATTATGAACTGTTTGCTAAAACTGAAGGTAATTGCTTTTTTATGGCTAATTGCTGAAATATTGTCAATTTACTAAGACTTAATAAAAACTGTAATTTATTAACAAAACATGAACTCTTGCAGTTACTGTAATAGTGCTGATAGTATTTTTAATTTTTTAATATCAACAACCTCAAAACTATATAGGCTAATATTATTACACAAATTAGACCTTAAAACGTGAATAAAATATGCATGTTAATGGAATCATAGAAGGTTATTTTTGTACCATACATGAATAATGTAGAGATATGTGAAGACAACACAAACATGAAACTCTCTCCACACGCTGAATGACAGTAAGTTTCCAGCGAATGGGATCCATCATACCAAACATTAGCACTGTCCAAAGATAAAATGCTCAGGAAAAATATACAGAAGCACAACTCAGCAGAGGGCAGGGGGGTTTAAATGTGTAGGGCGTTGCTGCACAACATGAACATGTGCATACACCCTGTGTATTTCAAACTCTGTTTTTGTGTGTTTGTGTGTGTGTGTGTAGAGACACAGCAGAGACACCCACATGGTCGTGGACATTTAAATGCGTTTCACATGCTTGTCTTTTTAAACACGGTGCCTCAGCTTATCGCTCTGCAGGCAGGGAAAGGAGTGTGATACAGTTTATCTCCCATCCTGCACCAGGGCCCGGCCTAGCCAGGAAGGAAGGCTGGGACGCCGACTACCACACAGCCAGAGAGAGAGAGAGAGATAGATAGAGAGAGAGACAGAGAGAGAGAAAGAGAGATAGATATAGAGAGAAAGAGACACAGAGAGAGAGAGAAAGTAAGACAGATAGATACAGAGAGAGACAGAGAGAGAGAGAGAAGAAAGAGAGATAGATAGAGAGAAAGACAGAGAGCGAGACAGAGAGAGAGAGAGATAGAGAAAGAAAGAAAGAGAGAGTGAGGGCTGGGGAAAAAGCTGTCCTCCCACCTGACACACAGGCCAAGAGTGAGAGAGCAGGGGAAACGTGCTGCACAGGAGCAGGAGTAAAGGAACATGACCGGCATGTCAAAGACCTCATGCAGGGGCCCAGAGAGAGAGAGAGAGAGAAAGAGATGGGGTGAAGGAGTGGGTGAGGGAGTGAGGGAGTGAGACTGAGGAGCAACCCAGGATGGGCAGCTGGAGAAGTGTGGGAACATCAGGGCATTAAAAACTAGACGGTGACCCTGAGTGATCAGAGAGATCAAAGACCAAAAAAGGAGTGAGAATGTGTGTGTGTGTGTGTGTGTGTGTGTGTGTGTGTGTGTGTGTGTAAAAGAGACTCCCTTGTTCCAGAAAACACGCTCGGCATGCCAAATTTCTTTTCTCTTTCGCCCGTACGAGACCCTTCCTCTCTCCCCCATCCTCTTCCTCATGGTCACTTTCAGCTGAGTCAGAGCCTATTCACCACTCCAGCTTCTGACATCCCCTCACAGCCAAAGAGTCCATGGATCAGAGTCTCGGCCCAAGTCCCCCTTCCATTCATCATTCATCACATTCAACCAGACTGCCCTGCACTCTGGGGCCGACGGCCATGCCAAGCCCAGTCAAACCAACAAAGTGAGCCCTCCCCTTCATTAAGAGAGTGAAGCCTTTGTAAACATGGCCTGCATGTGATTTTTACACAAACCAATACTCTACTCGACTTCATAAAGTATAGAAGTAGGCGTCTCTCCAGTCCTTACGTGCTTGACTTTCGTCACTTGTCATCGTGTTGTTCACTTTTCCACCCCAGATATTGACGGCGTGCACCAACAATGGCTGCTTTCAATTGGCAAAGGCAGAAGCAATCAAACACAGAGTGGACACTTTTATGGCCTGGGGGGAGGAGCTCGTGCGGTAAAACCTCATTGACTGAGTCCTCATTTCGAGTTCAGCACAAGTCTCTTGGCTATTGGCCTGTGTCCAGTTTGGCACCCTTAAAATCTACAAGCGTAGCCCTCCTGTCCATATACTAGCTGGTCAGCCCTTTCAGTCTGCTGTGGTTTGAATGCATACTAGTGATCACTGTAGGGACACAGTTGGTCTCAGCATGCCTTGGTGTCACAAACTCTCTAAATCCTGTAGCTTATAAATATCTCAACTGTACCACACCAAAAGCCTAGGCTCAAGTGGCCATTTCTGAAAGAAGAATTTAGGACGACAACCAATGTGTCATCACATTTAATGAAGCAGAACTCTCAAAGCACTTTTAAAAAGTGTCAATCTACAGAGTAGAAATTGTGTAATTAATAGATTTTCTGGGTGAAGCTGAGGCATAACAAAGGCTGAGCATTTGAGGTATATAGTGCAGATTCAGGAGCTGTTGGAGATGCTCTTCAATTCACTCTACACAACTTTTATTCTGGTCTCATATCACACACAAGCCATGCAGAGTTTATAGGAGCTATCAGTGTACTAAACAAGCTGGATACTATCAGCATGAAGCAAAGACACTCTCATTCCTCAGCCTTTCTTATCTGATACTCCCTCTACCCTTGTCATTAGGGGCCTCAAAAGGTTTACACACCTATAGCTTGTGAGAATGCATGTCTATATCTGGGCATGAACACTAAAACAACACCACACATTGTGGATTTGCACTGCATTGAAAACATAGGACAGGAATGGTATCAAACAGGTAGGCAAATTATAATGATACAGACATAATAACCTATTGATCTCAGCGGGTTAAGGGGAAATCCTGTGTGAATCAATCCATAGCCCTATTGGTCGGGTTCACCGAGTGCTATCAGTAAGAAAAGAACAATAAAATTTGATGCAACATAGACCTAACTGAATAGGGCACAGAAACATACTTTCAGTTTCATTTTTCTGTGCTCCATTCAATGTTCGCTGATGGTTTGGGTTGTATCAAATTTTCTTGTTCTTTTTCCCACAGAACACACTTGTGACCTCAAACAGCAGAGCTAGGGATTGAATAACGTCAGATTTCTTCTTTTTTGTTAGGCCTCCAACAGTGTCAAAGATGCCAAGGTACAAGCAAGGCACAGTGCAAAGGATTTGCCACAGGTGGGAACTGGGGTGTCTTCGGTCTTCCACATGACCTGGCAGCAGAAGACAGTAGCCCTACCCTGGGATCCTACGTCATGACCCCCAACACACACACACACCACACACACACACACCCCTGTCAGTGATCAATGAGCCCTGTTGTTCTGACCTCTTCTCCCATCTGTGACTCCCACCACCAGTACCCACAACCTCCATGCCATCTCCTGTGACAGCATCCCAGGCCAGGGAGGCATGGTCGAGTGGGCAGTGATGGGGGAGGTTGGCTGGGCAGCGTGGGAGAACACAGTCCTATCTCTGTCCACCTACCCCTTCTCTTTCTTTCTTTCTTTCTCTCTCTCTTTTGCTCTGTGTCTCACTTTGATAAAGGAGGTTTGCCAGTGTGCAGTCCTTCTGCAGTGCAAGCTACGTGTTGTCATGGTGAATCACTGCTTCGACCGGCGCCCTGTTTGCCTACTGCACGTCCAGGCAGGCAGTGAGGAGCTTCCCTACCAGAGCAGGGAGGGGGATTGAAAACTTGAATTGATTTCCATTCCAAAGCCACTATCTGAGGCAGAGAGCAGTGAGCAAATTGCGCAACTGTTGGGCAATTTAAATCTGACTTTGAGGAGAGAGAGAGAAAAAAAACATATTTTCAGAGACACTACAAGACTGTTCTCTCTTGATTGTGCTGCAGATTGAAATGTAATCAGGCTGTAGCTATTTACAAAGAGTAAATAAACACAAACATAAACAAGCTCACATTTTAAAATGCCTATCTGGTAAGACACGGACAGGAGCCCCCAAACCCCAGTAAAGCAAAGCAGTAAACAAAGACACCACTGACAAGTTGTTTGCACATGATGTGTGGAAAACATACCATCATACAACCCTGATTATATTCTGACCCTTGTGTGTACATTTTTTCTGCAGCATTATGCCATCGCTGTAATTTTGAAGAAGTAGAAGGAGGGAGACCTCTACCCATCTGTTTCATTTAGTTTTCATGTTTACATTGTTTGACAGACAGAGAAAGAGAGAGAGCAAAAGAGAGATGCAGAGAGAGAGAGACACAGAGGTAGAGAGAGAGAAAACATTTTTGCCTGTGGGTGTGGTGGCCTCTGGCTTATCAGGTGTGATGCACCCTCACACAGCTCTCCCCTGATGGTCCTATCTGAGACACCTGAAATCAGATCAGCAGGCGTTGTTTGGGAGACAAGCCTGTGACAGGGAAAGAAGTCTGCAGATCATGTCAGCGTGTCAGTTTAATTGGCTTTGTCATGCATTTTCACTCTTTCTCATTCTGTCACTCTGCTCACTCATTCATTTCTCCATCTCAACATTTACGACTGCAACACATTTACATTAAGTCCTGTCATGTTTTCATATTCTATGTAATTTACACATTCTTATTAGAATGTATGCTATCTGAGAATCAAGCTTGTGACTGCTCACTCTAGAGTCTTACTCAGTTATGATCACTGATGAGTCTATTTGTCACAATGATGAGGTAGTTTCCATGTCATTACGCCTGCAAAGCAGTAAGTTTTGGTGAAGATTAAGTCAGCAGTATTCTTCCTATTTTTTAATTCCATGTGCACAAGATCCACAAGTTTCTTGTATTGTCTTACAGTGATCTTTTTTACTCATTTTAAAATCTTTTTCAAATGATGAGCTTCATAATGTCAGCCATAAACAAATACTGTATAATGTTAATAACTGGAGAGGTCATGTTTTAAGTCTACCCTTTAGGGATGGCAATAGTAAACAAGCTGCTCTCTCAAGTTGACCTTCCGTGTTCCGTGTGTGAGGGGCAGGTGAACTTTCATCATTAGAGGTGATGAATGCAAGTGACATGCTAGGCATATTATTTAGACTAGACTGCGAATCAGTGATAAATAACCATATCAAGCTGTGATAATTACCCCCTTTGTGCAAAAATGATATGTCTAGCGCCAGGCTTCCTGTTCTTCCGATAGGGTTGACCCAAACACTTCCTACAGGGTAGCTGTGTTCTCCTGGATAAACTCATGATTGCCACGACAACAATTCTCCAAAGACATTTAGCTTTTTTCAGCAGCATTGTTTTGTTCTTGCCCCAAAATGTTATGGCATCATGAATTCCACTTCACAATATTTACATCTCAGTATGAGTCAAGCATTAATTACATCGTCCATTCCAAGGAATGCTTTCATTTCAATTCATTTTATGATTTTTCCAACCATTTAACTATTTAATATCAGGTCAAAATTTGCTTTCGCGGTAGCCTACTGATTAAAACACTGGATGACTCCATCTGATAAGGCTTGCTACTGAATTTGTTGCTCTTTAATCAGAAGTGGGAAATTAACATAATATCGTTTTATCATTAACACATTGCTCGTGCAGGGGAAATAAACTAGTCACATTGAGACAAACCGACGTGTTCATCGTAGTAAGCTGGATCTGATGATAATTGATGGGTTTCGGTGTGAGGCAAACCTGTGCAAATCCACTAATGCTTGGGGGAGAATTCGAGTCAACCCTAATCTTCATCCAGAGGCTCTGAACAATGGACTAAATAGAAAGTTAGTTTTCAGTAGGTGGACAGAATTGCACATGGCACGAAATTGGCAATAGTATTTTATGGATGGATGGTTGTCTTTTTGTAGGTTTCTATCTTAACAAGAACTGTCCTCAGTGCTGAAGAACACACACACACAGACACACACACACTAAATGACGCGACACAACAACGACAAAAAAGTAATAATTCAGTTTTATTTTCATGACAAAAGACAATTTGCAGTCTATTTTCATTCCAGTCTTAAGGATGGCAGCTACATTAGATAACATTCATATTTTTCATGATTGCCAAATCGACTTAGAAGTCCTTTATCCTGTTCATACATAATAGTAGACCATCATCCCTGCGACGAATACAAATAGTGGTTGTCTTGCATTCTAAATGGCAAAGTGCGATGAACACGTAAGGAAGCTGGCCAGATAAAACCGATCATTTGCCTTTGATAAACTAAAGTCTCTGGTTTTGTCCCGTCTGTGCGCCCAACGATTATCATTCAGTTGAAGGCTGCCAAACTTCGGTCTACGTGTATTGTGACGAGAGAAAAATCTACATCAGCTGAAAATACATGCAATAATCGTAATACAGACTTTAAATGTTGTTTATTGTTGTTTAAGTGTTGTTTATATAGAAAATCGTTGGAAACGTAGCCTTCGATGCATTCGCGTAATTTCATGGACAATAGGCATCTTTGTGTCAAAAGTTCTGTACAGCCATTCAATTCAAGCGATTTGCGGTAAATATTTCTAAGCTGTCACAGGTCTGCCTACCGTCACAACCGGTTCAGTCTGCAAAAATAACACAACTTACTGACAATGGCCCTGCAGCAAAGACGACGAAGGACGAGTGTCACCGCCAACATTTTTTAACATGCACTCAGGTCGCTCAAGACTCAGGTTGCAATTCCCCACATTCTCTCATCAGGTGCCACCTTCTTCATTCCTTCTTGGGCATAGGGGGGAGAGGCGGAGTATTAGCTAACACGCGGCCACACCTCCTACAATCGTACTCAGTCCGGGAAAAAACGCCTTGAGGAGCTACTGAGTCCGTCACTATATTGCTGGTAAAATATGAACCAGGACAGGAGATCTATCTTCCAACAACTAAGAAATCTGAATACCGATTAACATTTGATTGCGACTGCTCTGCTATTTGGATTTTCCTGACCCTGACATCTGCTCACTGTTTTTTCTAATAGTGTGGACATTTCTCGTTTTGCGCTGGATCTCTCGTGTCAGAAGATGTGTGTGGAGAGCGATGGATGCGAGATAGAGGGCTGCGGCAGTTCGGATGAGGTGCACACGCTGTCTGGAAGAATGAGCCCGGCTCTGAAGACAAACCCAGACCTCCATCCGTGTAAGCCCGGGCAGAAATTCAGAGCCGCCTTGCTTAAATGCCGCTCGCCGACCGCTGCCGCCGGGATACTCAGTTTTGGAAACGTGCTCAACTACATGGACAGATACACAGTTCAAGGTAAGTCCCCCTTTGTGTTGAACACCTGACATCAAGGTTTCACCAACGCACATGGGTGAACATCAGCGTAGATCACAGGTCAATAAAATATATGTTTGTGTTTCCTTGCTGAGTAATTATTAGCCTTGAATGAAATGACAATCAGCCCCTTTTATCATCTTCGTGTACAGTTCTTGCCAACAAAGCCACTCTTTGTTAAACTGCGATTAAATGTCACTGGTTCCTTAGCCACTAGATTCACCTGAATTTTTTAAAAAGTAACTAAATCGTTAATATTTCCAAACATGTACGCTTACCCGTAACGCTACTGAAGGTATCCGTGCGTAAATGCAGATAAATAAACTGCCACATTTGTCCTCAATGTCTGTCATAGAGCAGAATGTTCGACACATTATTTCAAACAGAAACAAAATTACAGTGAAAACTTGTGACACAAAGGCTTATAACTTTGCAGTCTCGATAATGAAATGACTAGCCTAAAGCGTTGACAGCAATCAATGAATGACAAAGGCTGACAAAGGCTTTAAAATGCTTCCATTTTAAATTCGCTTGACAGTCCCTATTTGGCATATCCTGCAGATTTTAGTTTGGTATTCTAAATATGTTTAGGCTGTGTCCGCTGCATTCAGTAGCTTTTTAAAAAATCTCAGTAAATTATGTTGTTATGTTGAGGAGACCTGACAGAAGAAGAGAGTGGCGAAAGAAGATAAAAGACAAAGTATTTACTGGAGCAGTCGCAGTGTAATACTTAGCACACCCGTTTGGGTATTGTACCTGTAAATAAGATAATGCAGGGAATCAGACAAGCATTCAGTGTTATAGGGCCTCTCGAAAGGCCTTCCTCGGTTCTTAGATGGGTGCCCACGTTTCCATAGAAACTAGACCATGGTTAACCAATTAGTTTTCATCCTATGTCTAAAAAGTTTTCTTCAGCGTGATCCTGCAGCGTAACAATTAGGCATGGTGGACTTCTTTCCGATGAAATGTCAGTGCCTATGTTTTAATATGTGTCAGTAAACGAAAACATGAACGTCTTTTACCTTTAGGCAGCTGTTTAAGGCTCACTGTCATTATTTTCATGGACACCTAGTTAGACTGTGGCAAGTCACTGATTTAAGTCTTATAAAAAATCTTTTTAAATGTGGTGCATTCGCATTTTGAGCTGCTGTTGCCATAATGGGATTTAAAATTCCAAACATAGTACATTTGTGGCACTGGGCGACTGCATGTGATATTTACCCATGAACTACCCATTAGCTATGATACGAATCATTTGCTTTGATACATTACTTACTTTTAAATACCCGATAATTATAAAGACACCATTTATGACTGTTACATTCCTATTGGCTTTTATACATTGCATTGCACGCTGGCTTGACCAGTAGCTTAAAATGGTTGTGCGTTGTGTAAGAGAACATCAGGTTGCTTAGAATTTGTCAGCACAGTCTCACAGAAGTAGCCTACCCCACATAGGCTACTAGCTTATTTATTATCCATAATGTGCGTTTGGTGAAATAATGCGATCTTCCATCATGCATCAAGAATAGGAACTTCGGCATCGCCTGGTGATCAGCAACGAAACGGTTAAACTTGGTGCTGCAGCACCATGCTGTGTGTAGGCTACTGTAGTAGTAGACTCAAAGCTGATTTTCTAAATGCTACAAGACCTGCCATTATAATAGTTGCAGTGCCACAGCAGTCATCGCCAGCGCTGAAGATGCTGCTGTTTTACTTTATAAAATGTAAATTGCACGTAAATTGATGTAAATTGTGGTTAAATAAGCTATTCGGTGTTCTAACTCAGCGCGACTGACCAGACTTCACTTAAGTAGAGAAAATAGTGATTTCTGCAGTGGAATAAATACCTGGCGACACCGGGCGTTTAATATCACTTTTCCAACCATTACAGTACAGAAAGTCTTCAGCAACTCCCTTGTAAGCAAGACTTGAGGTTTAACATTACATAAGCGATAAGCTTGTCAGTCTTTGTGTTCCGAGACTGTGGAGAGATACCTCCCTTATCTTGTCATAGTAAGCACAATCAAGTCAGTGCAGACTGTTGACAAACATTGATCACTGGGGTAATGGGATGATTAAAGGATGTGAAGAGCTGCGCTGAAGACACCTTATCATCACCCAGTCGACTGTGATACTGTGTAGCATAGTTTGTTCTCAGCAGCTTAACATGCGCTCATACATTCGCAAGAATGACAGATTTCTGATGTGCAGCCCTAATCCTTAGTTCTGAGCGCCGCTATACCATGCGCCTGAGTACACGGAGGGAGAGCGAGGGAGGGACGGAGGGAGGGTGGGAAGCAGTGTGGTTTGGTGTGGGAGACTGCCGCATCAGTAGCGGTGTGTGTGTGTAGTCTGCACAGTAGCCGTTCTCCTACAGGGTCTAGCCACTGCTGCAGTGAAAGCTTGTTGGAAAGAAGAGTAGTGTGCAGTGGAACAGGGACTCTCTCCAGTCCCTCAGATTCCTAGTGGGGTTGCTGATGTATTATGCATGGGCTTTCTGTGTGCAGCATGTCCCCCTTCAGTGGGACCAGAGGGAACTAGAGCAGAGAGGGCTGATGTAGTCACCCTAGAGAGCCCCGTACAGCCACAAAAGATACTGTGGGTCTGAGCAAAAAACAGAGAGAGAGACAGAGGGGAGGGTGGAGGTAAGAAGGAATGAAAAAAAGAGGAACACAGCCTGAGAGAGAGAATAAGTGATGGGATGGAGGTAGATTACGGAATGAGAGAGAGAAAGGGAGAGAGAGAGAGAGGACAAGAGGAATGTGTTAAAGATACGATGGGTAAAAAGGTGCTGATACAAGGCTCCAGTACTCCCCAGCATCGCAGATGCATCTCAAGGTTCCAGGCTGGCAGTCACTGGCTACAGGGTAATTAGGCACAAGCAGTCAACTCCTCTGAGCGTGTCCCTTTGGTGGATAGGGTCATGGGGGAGGAGGCGATTATAAACCCGGGGGTCACTCCTGGTTACTTTGACCCCTTGAGAAGCTCAGTAGTGGCCTTTGTTGACAACCCACAAAAGATTACTCCAAGAGGTCTCTAGCAGCTTCTTATCAAATGGGTATGCACCACTTAACACACACAAACTGACACACTTGCATGCAGTGCACAGTACACATTGTTTGTGATCTCTATGCAGGAAAGAGAGATTGAGGGTTTTACAAGGCTTTGATCTTTTGAGTGAGTTTGTCATTGAATTAAGGTGACTAGTGTCCCCCCCCCCCACCCCCCACCCCACCGCCACCACTGAAAATAAAAAAATTGTGGATAGTCTGCAAGTGCCAGATGTTGCAGTGAGGGGAGACAGGATTTAATTTTGGCTGTTGAAGCGACTCATGTCATTTACAGGCAACACAGTGCTTTTTTATTCTCTTCCCTTAGAATGTGGTTACATTTACAAGCTGCGACAGCTCTGGAAAAAATCTATTAAAACGTGTCACACTCTAACATGTTCTTTTATTTATTTATTTGAGAACGATCTTAAAATCCTGTGTACTACACAAATAAAAGCCCTGTCTTTAAAGTGCATAGTCGCAAATGAGCCTCTCAGAGCCCAGCCTGAATGAAAAATAAATTCTGCCTACGTGTAAAAAAAAATGCATGTATACATGTTCCATGTCTGTTCCCCTTGAACCAGGTCCCCTGTAATTTGGGTTGGTGTTTAATTGATATCCATATTGGGAAGAGAGTGCAGTAAGGTTCTAATTTGGCCTCTGTTCTCCTTGGCAAACACACTCACAGGGGAGTCTGTTTTTAGGCAGACACCAGAGGTAGCCAAACCCAGTGTGTAGACTCACAGAATGCATGTGTATGTGTATGTGTGTGTTGGTATGCCAGTCTGTTTGTGTCTTTGTGTATTTGTGTCTGTATGTGAGTATGAGTGTGTGTGTGTGCAGTCCTGTGTGGAAGATAGGGTTTTGATTTCTACCTTTCCAATGTGGTGTGTGTGTGTGTGTGTGTGTGTGTGTGTGAGTATATTTGTCAGTATATGAGTTTATGTGTCTTTGTATGTGGGAATGTGTGCATTTGTCTTTGTGTGTGAGTGAGTGAGTCAGTCTGTGTGTCTGTATGTGATTTTGTTTGTGTGTGTGTGTGTGTGTGTGTGTGTGTGTGTGTGTAGCAGAGCGAGGGGGAGAATGCCAGACTGAGACCCCGCAGTGCTGGGAGCCGGGCGACTGGGGAGACAGGCTCAGCTGTTCTGCTGTGCTCCGTGGTCTAAGGTCGTCTGGGCCCTGGCAGCCGTAACTCACTCAGCCAACACACAAACACACAAAAGCACACACACACGCGCGCACACACACACACACAAACAAGGCAGCAGGGCTTTAGGCCAGCCTGTACTTATCTGGCAAAAATGCCAATTTACAAAAATATAATATTGATATGGGTTGTGTGAAATATAGTGTGTGTGTGTGTGTGTGCTTGCACCCTTTTTTCTCTTTCTCAATCTCTCTCTTTTCCTCGGAAGAGGGTGTGCTGTGATGGCTTGGTGAAAAGGCTGAACAGGTGTGTGGGATTTGATTGACAGGGCTGACCTGCCTCCTGCTTGACACTAGCCAGCTGATTGCTTTTAGCAGCCTTGTCAGGGGCCGATGCCCTGGGGACTTGAGCAGCTAGAGGGGGGCCCACGGATGGGCACGAGCCGACGTGGCCAAGGGGGTCGCAGACCTTTGAGATTGATTAAATTAGCGGATAATTTAATGCCGGGCAGAGCTCAGCTATCCTGCCCGTGGCCCCTCTCTGCCCTCCCCCTATTTCTGCAGATAGAACCGAGCTCTGAACCAGCTTATCATAAAGACTGGATTATGTGTTTTTCTTGAGAGTTCCGGAACGAGGTGCAGATGGGGAGGCACTTAAAGTTATTTGATGTTTGTCGCCCGTCCCCTCTTTAGCCACTCACTCCTCCTCTCCTCACCCGCAAACAGACCCACCCAGGCCCTTCCCCAAAGAGAAGGACCAGTTCCTTAAATCTCCAAATCGGGATTAGAGACAAGTGTTAGAGAGCAATAGATTAGTGCCTCTTCCTAGGGGCATCTGTGGCTTTGGGCTATTTGTCCTAGTCAAGCACTTAATTAGGCTGGGAATAATGGCGAAATAATCCAACAGCCCCAAGGAGTCCAGGAAAGAATGAGAGAAAGAGTGAGAGAGAGAGAGAATCTGAGGAAGAGAGCAATGCAGCCTTAAGCTAAATCTGCATGCCAGTTTGCCGGCAGGCGTAGCGCCGAGCTCACCCGGCTTGCCTTGGTAAGGCTGTGGTAGCCCCGATGGAGCCCGCGTTGTTACCGCACGCCTGGAGGTGCAAACATCCACCGCGCACCCAAGCTCTCTTCACACCTCGCCCTGAGTGAAGAGGAGATGCAAAAGGTTGGGGACTTCTTTTAGAAAGAGGATGTTCTGCAACTGTTGAGGAGGGTTGTTTGTGTGGGTGTGTGAGAGAAAATAGGGAGCATTGGTGTAAAATAACACAGGTTCATCACAATTCAGAGTTGCAAACTGTTAATAGGAAATATATTTAAAGAAGGAGCCTTTCTGTCTATCTTATGTGTGTGTGTATGTGTGTGTGTGTGTGTGTAAATATATGTGTATGTTTGTGAACTCACACACATTGACACATTTCTTAGTATTTAACACATCTCTCAGACTGATGGTTCCAGCTCTGTGTTGAGACACATAATGAAGGGGATCAGCCATTGCTAATAAGCTCACTACAAATTGGCAGCCCGTTAACCAATTAAACATTGAGGTTCGCCTCAGTCACTTCAGGGATTGGCTGCTGTGTCCCTGTGGGCCTCTCTCCCCCCGCCCCCCTTTATTACATTCATTTGAAAGGCTCTCCAAACAACAACAAAAAAGCCTGTTTAAGGAATGGAAAGAGTGCCATAATTGAGTTTATGGGCTTGTCCCCCTGCTTCTCTCCAATGCGGGTCCCAGTGAAGCCTTAATGGCCTCCATCTCCTTTTAGCATTCGTCTCAATTTGCCAGGGAGAAGTTCTCAGGACCCGGTTCCCCCCTTTTGTTAATATCAAAAGCAGCCCTTCATCATGCATTCAGTTTTACTTCTGACAGGCGCCACTTGTGTGATATATTGATGCATAAAGTTCAGTCTGAAATGTTGCTTAAGTGCACTTTTAATGGGCAAAGGGGTATATGATAATGGCTTTAAAATTTACATCCACCATATATGCTACCTCCTACATACTGTTCTTATCAAATAAATAGGCTTAAAAGTATGAAGCTATGCCTAAAATTAAAGTAGTTGAAGAGCGTGGAAAAATTGTCCTCACTGACAGTTAAAGTTTACATGCATCATTTCAAATACTTAATGCTGTGCATTAAATCTTGATTAAATAACTGGTGTCTGGGAACCCCCCACCCCTACACCCATCCTCCCTCTAAAACACTTCTGTTTGACTTCTACCAGACGACCGATTGCCTCAAAACAGATTTCCCCTTCAGAGTGGTTCCCATCTTGCCTGTGTTTGCTTTGGAGAAGCGGGCCTCACGTGTGTTTTCACTGGGTCAAGTTTAGTGGACGCTAGCGGTCTCGGTAACCAGAGCGCCCTGGAATTAGATGGAGCCTCTTCCCCTTGTGACACTACCCTCCTTTCATGTGGCAGCAGCGGGCATTGCCCCAACAAACCGTGCCATTTCCCTGACAACTGACCCCCGCTAACCCCCATGGACGATGGTCCGCACGGCTCACGTCAGCTACATGCTTCAGGCGTGGTCAGGAGGAAAGAGTAAGATGGCCAGACGACCCACGGGCTACTTGTGTCAAGACCTTGAAGCATAAAGCGTCATGCCAGTCCTTGACCTTGGAGAGACCTTGAATGTAAAGAAGGCCAGGAGTGTGTGTTTGATGGTCAGCCACAGTTATTTTTGCTCCCTTGTCAACTGTCTTCGGTGGGTCCTAGTGCGCTGCCTCTTAGTATCGTCCCAGGAGATGATGGGTGTCACTGGGTGGAGCTGTTTGAGCTGGCATCTGAAAATAAACCAGGCCCGTGAAGTCGGACCCTAATGGGGACGGACGCTCTTTGCTCCACTCTTTTAAGAGTATTTTCTCAGGCTCATCTTTCCCCCCCGAGTGCCAGCCACTCCGATGCTAATCGCACACGAGATGTCCAACCTAAACAAGCGCCCGTGTTTGTTTTTCAAGCTTGGGGCGGGGGTTGGGGGGGGGGGGGGGTCTAGTCTTTCATGTTTGTTTGATTTCCAGTGACCCTTTCCGTGTAATTGGTGGGCTGACTGGCCCACTCCGGTCCTGGCACGTTCAAACAGACGTCGGGAGAGGAAGTGTGATAATGAGAGACAGAGGGTGGGGAGAAAGAGGCCCGTCGGCTGTCTTTTTGGTGTCAGCTCTTTGCCATCCATCCGAGTGCTGTTTGTTTTTGGGATTAAATGGCTGTTAAGCTGATAGTTTTGAAGAGCCGAAGGGTAAATGGCTAGAGGGATGAGGGTTACAGATCCACACCTGTGTTTTTTCCCACTTGCCCCTTTCAGGTATGTGAGAACCAGGTTTTGGGGTATCCATCTGTCGCTCACAACCACAAGAAAGTCTGTCCTCGGGACATCGGCTCTCTGCTCTCACTGAGGATCCCAGTACAGAGGCCACACGAGACTTGTGCGTGTGTTTTAGTCATTATGCCATCAAAATATGTAAGGACAGGATCATTATCTGCTCGTTAGCTTGAATAACATGACATGGGTTAGCAAAGAGGCTCAACAAAAGCCACGAGAGAGATTTTGCAAAAGCCTCAGAATGGCTCAGTGATGATATTATGGTGTTTGTGAACCTTAAAGTCTCCGTCAGGAAGTAGAGATGAGACAAAAAAAGCTGGGATTTGCTACTGAAGCTCATTGGCATCTCTGCAAACTCAGCCCTCTTTCTATGTCCTTTATGCCTTTGCTTTTCTTGCTCACACACTCACACACTCACACACATACACACACGCATGCATGCATGAATGGCCACCCACACACACAGAGGAAAAAATTATATTCCAACCTAGAGAAAGCCATCTACCAGGATCTCTGTAAATACCCTATTAAATGGAGGCTTCTCAGCAGCTCTGCGTGGTGGCATGAATTTGACATGTGCGTCACATTGCGTCACTGCCCTTATGTCACCCACCGGACATACAGTACACACACACACACACACACGTCACACAGTGAGAAGCAACTGGAACTCAGTCTATTTTAAATGGATTGTCAAGGAGAGAGCATTGAGCAATCTAGCCCTACTCCAGTCTGCAGTCCCACTGGTGTGTCTGACAGCAGTGAAGTGTGGTTCGTTTTGAGCTCACCAGTGGGACAGTAAGTCCATCAGTTCATCCACCACTGGTGACCTTAATCTGTTCCATGGAGTTACTGGACTCATTTTTTTTATTTCGGCTTCATATTGGTGGATGAATTATTCAAAAGAGGTTTATAATGAGATGTGTTTCCTTTCTAGATAATGAGTGGCATTTTATAGAAGTTCCAATGTTATTCCCCCTCGCGCTAGACAAAGTGTATGTTATATGGGCCATTTCTAGACTGGTGGTCCAGTTGAAAAGCAGATATTTAGAGATATTTTGGGTCAGCAGCATAATTTAGCAAGATCAGCATAGCTTAGTTTAGTCCCCCAAAGGACAGATAGGAGACAGGACACTCTGGCTAAAGTGGCATTTAGACTAGGTCCCACTGCACGACTACCAGCGGCGTTTCTTTTAGCAATCATGTCATCTTAATCATGTCCGCCCATTTCTACAATTCACACAAGTGAAATAATTCACAACTAAATAATCAACAGTGTGGATGTGTACTCATCCCCCAACAGTGTGGCTTCATGCTTTCTCTCTCTCTCTCTCTTTCTCATGTACATGTGTGTGCACATGTGCTTTCAAAAGCTTTACCGTGGCTAAATCGTAGGTTTATGTCTGATTTGATCCACTCATCTGTGACTGCAGTTCTGTACACTGAGCCTGTTAGAGCCACCGTGGCTACCCTCTGAGGACCGTGTCTAAATCAGAGTGCTGACCTGTCTTCGACACTGTGATGTCTGTGTTAATGAGAGGGTCAAAGGGCAAGCCCCCAACAAACAGCTTAGATGAGACAAGTCCATCTAGAGACAGTGCAGCTCGGTCTTTGGAAGCTGCTATTTTCTGGTTGTGTGAGTGTGTGTATGTTTGTGTGAGTGTGTGTATGTGTCTGTTTGCAGTGTAAGAGATGTGAAGACATTGTTAAAAAAAGAACCAAATGACTTCTTGAAGTCTCCATTCACACCAGTATGTAAATGGATGCTTTAAACACCAGTCAGTGCTCTATATGCTTATCTGCACTCCTGTGGTGCAGATATGCAAATATTTAACTGCTATATATGTATTTAAGGAGCCTATAACACACACACACACACACACACACACACACACACACACACACACACACACACATACATACACGCACATCTAGAAATACACCTATACATGCAAGCTTATTCATATACACTTAATATTCTTCACAGCAGCTAGTGCACTTTTCCTTAAGACACTTTCTTTACAACACTTTGATCTATGTTGGAGGATTTTTCTGTCTGTTGGGGTAAAAAAAAAGGTTTATCAATAAAGGATCAAAACAACACATAGGAATAAGATGACAGCCTGTGCTGGAAAACAAGTCACACACGCTTTATTGCTATTACGTTTAGGGCCTATTCATTGAGCTGTACGGCTGTGAAGGAGCTGTTATTCCACACCATTATTCTCATAACCGGCAAAATAATATGGAGCACAGCATGGCCTCGGCACTGTGTAGGATCTCTGGTGAGAAAAAGGAGGGGGATTTGTTATTCATGAAAACAGAGAGCATGATAAATTGGAGTGATCTTACAAGGAGCTAAAATGAAGTATTTGTGATAGTGGCAAACACACACACACACACACACACCAGTGCTTCCTTGGATCATACTGAGTAGTCCAGCCAGAAAGCAGTAGTGAGGTAAATGTCATCTGGAGATTTAAGGGCCATTTATTGTTACCATGGCAAATAGTTGGGATAGCACTGATCAGCCAAGTGCATTTATTACACACACACACACACACACACACACACACACACACACACACACCCACACACACACATTTTCTTGTCTAACCAGAGGCCGGTAGACCCGAGGGAGTAATGACCACACACTGCTACCACAATATTATACTGCGTATAACTTCTACAGCTCTCTCTCTCTCTCTATCTGTGTGTGTGTGTGTGTGTGTGTGAGGCAGTGGTGGAAGTGGACTGTGGTAACATTGAGACGTCCTTCACTGGGGTCACTCCCTCTCCACAGGGGTTTCAGGAAGTAGGTTAAGAGTGGGCGATGTGCACACACACACACATACACACACAAAGACTAACACGCACGCGCACACACACACACACACACACACACACTCCCGGCGGCACACAGGTCTCACTTCAGATGCCAGCTGATGGTGGAATCTATGCCAAACGCTGTGGGATCTGTAACAAATCTGTGACTCCAAATCAGAGACAAAACGAAACAAAGTCGAGCACATATTTCCATCTGCATGCATTTCACATGCCATACATGTGATGCGTGTGAACATATATGCTGGCAGAGAACTAGGCATAGAATGGGGGAACAATGACAGATCTCTGCAGAAGGGGACTAGTTTTTCCTTGTTTGAAAGATGGGGTGAAGCTCACTCCATCACTCATAATTAGCCTGTGCAGAGTTGGAGCTCTGGAGCACGGAGAGAGAAAAAAAGGGCCACGTGTCTCCCTCTGCACGCTGTCCCAGAATCACCTGTTTCACCTGTTTCTGGCAGGTCCCAGTCAAGACTAATAGACTCTAACGGTAATGCCCGGTGATTGGTGCCAGCAGGGCCTTTAAGAGAATTGCTATGGATGCGTGTGAGCACGCAGATTTTCTTTTTGTTTTAAAGATGGGCAACGGCGTCAGTCGGGGGCCAGAGCAGTCATTTCCAACTGAGGCTCGACACTGACCTAAATACAGACGGCACCCTCCGCCAGACCCCTTTGGCTGTAATTATTAGCCAGTCGCTAGCAGGGGCCAGTTGGATTTGTTTTCGGGAGAGGCGGAGGAGTGCGGATGAGTGTGCCCGTGGTGGCAGCGCCGTGGTGGGTTTATGTGCTGTGCTGACTGACCGGCACGATTGCAGCTTATTGATGCTAAATTGAGCTGAAAAAAGGAGGGGAAAAACACACACATACACACACACACTCTCTCTCTCTCGCTCACACACACTCTCATACACACACACACACACACACACTCTCTCTCTCTCTCTCTTTCTCTTACACACAGCCTCCAGCCACTGCTTTTAGAGCCCTGGGGCCCTGCTGGAAATAAAAAACCTCACGCTTGCCTTGATTGCTTTCTCTCACTCCTCTTTTTTTCTCTCTATCCCTCATTTTCTCTCAGACTGCCTTTAGTGTCTCCCGCCCACCTCTATGCCATCTCTCTACATTTCTTTGTCTTTTTTTTTCTTTCTCCCTTCCCCACCGCTTTCTCTTCCTCTCTCTTCTTTCCCTCAATCTCTCCCTTTCTCTTTCTTGTGCTTTCTGTAATTTCTCTCTCCTCTCCTCCTCTTCATCTCATCTCTCCATATTTTTCTCGTATCTGCCGCTTGCAGACTGGAGGTCTGTTGGAAGCAGAATCGATCCACTGTGCCCCCGCCCCCTGTCAGGCAAATCAAAGCAGAAGCGGTGGCTTAAACTCAATCAAGGCTCACCCAAGCCTCGGCTCCAGTCTGTGTCTGTGATGGGCTTTGGAGCCACAGTGGTTGAAAACAATATCTAATCCCACCTTTTAAAAATATTACATTTCAAAAGAGGTCCTCTTTGCGAGGGGCCCCTGTCTGATTAGTGTACGCACGAGAGAGAGAGACAGAGAGAGAGACAGAGAGAGGTGGGGTGGGGGGAAAGAAAGAGAAAGAGAGATAGAGTGAGAGAGAGAGAGGCGTGTGCTCCTCGCGTGTCATAGGGGCCATAATTAAGGCGGCTGATCAGACTCTTTTCTTCGCTAATTATGAAGCGAGTCAGGCTCGGGTGACCCCCCTTGGCAAGGCCCACCCACAACAGAGAGAGAGGGAGAGAGAGAGATAGAGAAAAGATGGTGCAGAGGGAGAGAAATGGTTAGATAGATAAAGAGAGAGAGGGATGGGTGGGTGGTGGTTACAAAATCTCATTAAAGAAAAGAAGCGGTGCGTAATTAGTGTAACCCTCAGCTGCGTTATGCAAAAATGAGAAAAAAGAGAAAGCAAAGCATATCGTTAAACCCGAGGCAGCCATGCTCCATGCTCCATGCTCTGCGCAAGCCTGCGGGGAGTGGTGCATGAGAGACCCTCATACAAATTGACCAAGAGAGAGAAAGAGACAGATAGAAAGAAAATAATAGAATGAGAGAAGGATTGACAGCATGAGAGAGAGAGAGCTAGAGAAAAACAGAGCCAGAGTGAGAGAGAGGTAGTGAGATAGTCCACCAGCCTGTCCGTGGACGTTCTCCTCTCTCGCCATTATGCTCAAGTAGAGCTCCTGTCACTCTGCCTGCCTGCCTGCCTGTCTATCTATCCTGCCTGTCTTTCACTGTTCTCATGCGGTCAGCATGACCAGCTTAATTAAAGATGCCTGTGTGTGTGTGTGTGTGTGTGTGTGTGTGTGAAAATGTGTGTGAAAGGAGAACATGTGTCAGTAGAAATGTGAGAAATATGTATGTGTGAGAGAGAGTGTGTATTTGTGGTTATGTGTATGAGAGGGCATGTGTGTGTGTGTGTGTGTGTGTGTGCATGCCTGTGTTCTCAAGGGCTTGGCAGGCCTGCTGGGATAAACCAAAGGGCAGGAGAGCGACGCGGCTGAGATTAGGAAACACCAGCCATGCTGATTGAGACCACATGCTGTACACACAATTAGAGGATTTTCATAACCTCTCTCTCTCACACACACACACACAAACACACACGCATACACACACACTCTACTCCTGCTCTCATCCTTGTGTGGCGTAGCGTGAAGAGCAGCTTGTTCTCTCGACTCAAAAGAGCTCCGCCAGACAGGCTTGGAAGTGATAGGGGATCACAGACTCCCGCACAGGCCGAGACTGCCGCACTCGAAAATGCCCCCATCGCCGCTGCCACCCCACTAACGCTATCTCGCCATATGCACGACCCCCCGAGCTCACGCAGGCAGATAATGCTTCTGTGAATTATTGATGCGCTATATGGCGAGGGCTGTCTGTGCAGCAATGTTGTACGACTCCCTCGTCTCTCTCTCTCTCTCTCTCTCTCTCTATTACTCCCACCCCCTCTTTCCTTTCTGTATCTGTCTCCTTCTTGCTCTCTATTTCTTTCTCTCATTCTCCCTCTCTCCGTCTCTTGCTCTTCACTCTCTTTTTTCAATGAAATATTCATTAGGCCTGCGGCTCTCGGAGGGTGAGGTATAGTTGGCCAAGGGGTGGAGTTTTGTACACACAGCTATTTCTTACTCATTGTGGTGGGAGCAGACACACACACACACGGAAAACAAAGACACAAATCTCACAATATTTACTCGCCTGTGTGTGTGTGTGTGTGTGTGTGGTGAAGGGAGCTAGCCATAGGAGAAAAACACTGATTTCCGCTGTGTTTGTGTGTCATGAACGAGCATAAAGCTTCATGCAGCTTTGCAGACATAAAATAGCTGGGGAACTCCAGGGCTCACAAGCCAAAAACACCCACGTTTAGTCACGGCCCTCGGTGCAGACGTTAGCAGTGGCAGGGGAAGTGCAGTGGAAAATGTGCCCCCCTCCCCTCTAACTGCTCTTCTCCCCCCTTCCCTTCTCTGTTTTCCTGGGCGTTGTGGCGCAGGCCAACGTGAAGGACCCCGTCGGTCAGGAGCCCGCCGTCGGGCCGCCGTCAGGCATATTTGTGGTCAGCCCTGATTTCTGCTCCCGCCACTGGGAAGCTGACTTCAGTCATGGTGGGGAGGACTGGCGAATGGGATTATGTGCTCACACACACAGGACACACGCATGCACATGCACAAACACACACACACACACACACACACACACACACACACTTATATGCACGTACATGAGCACACACATAAACACACTGACTTTCACATACACACACACTCCATGAACAGCCATGCAACCAAACACACTCCAGTGCACGTGATCATGTACGCACACACACACACACAAACTGACAATCACTCACCACAAACACTCACATGTTTCCCTGAGCTGTGAGATTCCGTATTGATCTGCTTTTAGAGTGATGGCTTGGTGTTCCATCCTTGTGAGAACTGGGAGCCACAATATCTGCCTCTGTCAGCAGCACACACACACACACACACACACACACACACACACACATAGATGCGGTTGGCCTTCGCCCCAGTGCCACCAGAGCAGCAAGCGAATGAATGAATAACTTCCAGAGGGGAGAGAGAGAGAGAGACAGAGGGAAAGAAAGAAAGAGGGAGTGAGAGAAGGAGAAAAAGAGGGGTTGGTGTGTGTGAGTGTGTGTGTCGGGGGTGGGAGTGGGGGGGTGTGAGAGGAAGCGTGCTGTTACCGCAGAGAGTTGTGTTTCAGGGGATATGGAAATGTGTGCTTGGACACAGGTTCACATGCAGTGTGACCTGATGCAGTCATCTCCTCCTCTGTGTTCATCACTCATTCCTACCCACCCTCCTTTCCTTCCTCTCTTACTCCCCCCATCTCTCTCTCTCTCTTTTCTCCCCCCTCCCTCTTTTAACACTCCTTTGCTAAATGGGGCAGCAGTCTCTCTCTCTCTCTTCATCTCTCTTCCTCATAGCCTACTTTGCTATGATCTGAAATAGCACTGGGGCGGGGGTCTTCAAATCCCTGTTGAGGATTGGGAAATTAGGGCTGACCAGCACCAACCCTCAACCCTCTCTCTCTCTCTCTTTCTCTCTCTCTCTCTTTCTGTCTGTCTCTCTCCCTCCCTCCCTCCCTCTGAGCTAACTGAGACCTGGTTTGTCTGGGTCCCAAATAACAAGTGTGGGCTTTTAGTCTGAATGAGAGTCAGTGTGAGTTGTGCTCTCTGTTTGCGAAGTCAAATAGGATTTTTCTTTCAGTAGCCATTTGCTTTGCTGCTGCTTCATGTCCTCAGGAAAAAAAAAAAATCAAGAATAATTAGCGTGTTTAGTTAAAAACACATCAAGAATAATTAGTGTGTTTAGCTAAAAAACACGGCTCTGTTTATCACCCATCACTGCGTGGCACATCCCTGTCCGTGCTGACACTAAGTAGCCTTGTTAAGGCACCACTAATGTGTGCTGCACCCGAACTTTGACCCAGTTGGGTTTGGGATGGGAGAGCTTGCAATGCAGATGCTCCTTTGATGGTAACGGCATCGGAAAGAATTATTTCCAAACACGCCCTTAA
Organism: Tenualosa thibaudeaui; assembly: GCA_027481765.1. Taxonomy (NCBI): domain Eukaryota; kingdom Metazoa; phylum Chordata; class Actinopteri; order Clupeiformes; family Clupeidae; genus Tenualosa; species Tenualosa thibaudeaui. Next base: position 8,780,555 of record JAIFZK010000009.1, on the reverse strand, counting down.
GCTCCCTAGATCTCTGAACAAGCCAGATACATTCAAAATAACACCCGAACAGACATTGAAATAGCCCCCTCCTCATGAGGAAGGGTTGTATGGTCGTCTGACGCGTAGTCACTCTCGCTCCCTTGCCAGCCCCCTCAGAGGACCAGCCCAGAATAACCCAGGCGAAGTAAATCCAGTGATATGCATCCAGGGGGACATATAAACGCCTGCAACACACTTAATAGATTGTGGCATGCGGGGCTGGCCCCAGCGCCAACGCAACCCTAGACGGATCCCGCATAAAGCCGTGGATGTCAAACAGTTCCTCGAAGAGGCCATTACCTTTGGCGGTAATTGAAACGAACCCCTCCTCCCAGCCATCGCTGCTCTCTCTATAGGCCCCCTTACACTATAGTGAATCCACTATACACTGCCCGGAGCTCAGAGAGACCTGTGTGAGTTTACTGCACTGTATACATACACACACACATCCACAAATGTACACACACACACACATACAGAAACACACACACACACGCACAGAAGCACACACGTGTCCCCTTGAGATCCTGAGTACCTCACAGTTGCCTTCATAATGGCTCTATTTATTTGAGGTATGAATGAGGAGCCCTGAATGCAACTGGGGGGCCTGGACTAGACGTAGCCCAGAGACTGAGGTTGGAGCTGGGGCTGGGGGCCCCCACGTAGAGCTGTTTCAGAGAGAGAGCGCAGGCGTACAAGGCCATGTCAACAGGCCAACGCAACATTTCCACAAGGAATAATGCACTCTGTGTGTTCACTAAACAATAGGCTCTGTCCCCTGTTATCTCGACAGCCTTGAGAAGGCAGCATCTTCCAAAAGGAAAAGGGTGCTCGCTCACTCGCTCACTCGTTTTCATACAATTATTTCCCCTCTTTTAGCCTTGGCATCCTTGACTCTCAATTTCTCTCAATTCATTTAATTTCATTTTAAAAGCAGGTTTTTCTGTGACCAACACAAAGAAGATTGATCTCAAATTCATTGTCTATGTGTTTAGCACAACTGGCATGTTTATGCCAGTGCCACCATAGAGGTCTGGCTCAGATGAAACGACAGATGAAATGAAAACACGCATTGTGTTACGACAAGGAGCCTGCATCTGGGTTGGATTGAAGCCAGCAGGCGAGCTTTTCAAGCCCCACTCCAGCGTTCCCTCCTTGAGTTTTCTCATCGACATCCAACGCCTCTTCTTCCTTCTCCTTTTGCTTGTTTCGAGCGGTACGGTTCCTCTAACCCTAACCCTAACCCTAACCCTACGGTTCGCTCACAAACGCATTCGTGCAAGGTTGTAGCAGGCAGAGCAGCATTCCTCCACCTGCATGACACCTGAGGTTTGGCTCTGCACCTGCCTGAGGGCACTTGGCCCTACCTCCATCTCTGGAGCATTTAGTTCAGTGGCACTCTGTTGAGTAATTTGGAATTTGGAACCACTGTGAATGGAATGAGCTTTGTGGCACTCGGAAGCGTTGATTTGCCAGTTCTACAAGGTTTTTTCAACAACAGGATTGAGAGTTGAAATGAAACGGAGGATCAAGTGAAGTTCCCACACCGCAGCGGCTGCTACTTATGCACTATGGTGGAAGAATCAGAGAATTGAGGAAGCTGGGTTTTATCCTCCTGGTTAAGTTTCAGGGTTAGCAAGGTTTCCTGTGTGTTCGTCTGGCCTTACGTCTGCACCCAAAACTGTGTTATCAAAACAAAAACTCCATTTGAATGCCCCCCCCCACACACACATCTGAAATCTCCATCAGTCAGACCAAGTAGTCCAACCATAATTTCCATCATGTCAAATTCACCACATTCCAATGACACACTCCATTGTGCACAGATCAGGTTTGGTGTGAAACATCATTCTAAATGTGTTTATGTGTTTGAGTCCATATGTGTGTGTGTGTGTGTGTGTGTGTGTGTGTTTGAGTTCAGAGCTGATGGAAGAGGAGAAGAATTCAGGAAGCATAAGCACACAGCTGCTTGAAGGGCACACACACACGCACGCACACACACACACACACACACACACACACACACGCACACACACATACACAAACACACACACACACACACACACACAGAGCTTGGCTGGCCCACTTACACTCAGCTAATCTAGATAAGGTCTATTTCCTTCCGCAGGGCTTTGCTTAGCTCACGCCTGCACTAGGTGTGCGGTGTTAAATTATCTTTCATCTTATATCAGACTGGGGAGATAACACTGAGGCTTTGCCTTTTCTTTAGCTGCCTGCAGCCCCGGCCTCTTCACGGGCACAGCAGCAGACCACTATGATGTGGTTTGTGCTCTGCTTGTCTGAAGTTAGCCTGTATGCACACCCGTTTGTCCAAAAACACACGCTCACACACAAACACTTGCATGCATGCACACACAAACACACACACACACACACACACACACACACACACAGAGACAGGGGGCAGTGAGTGTTTGGCTTTAGGGCTTAGTGCTTAGTGCTTAGTGCCCTGTGTTTCTGGTGGTGGTAGTATAGCCAGGTGCCGACTTGGTGGGAGACAGGAGCACTCCACCATCTGGCCCAGGGAACCCCTTCCCAGCAGGGCCAGAGCCTGCCTTGGCTAATGAGAGCACTGGCTCAGAAGAGAGAGGGAAAGAGAGAGAGAAAAAGACAGAGAGAAGGAGGGAGAGAGACAGGGTGGAGGGAGAGAAAGAGGAAGAGGGCAATAGATAGAGTGAGATGTTGAGGAGGAGGGGGAGAGAGGGAGGGAGAGAGAGTAGGGGAGAGTGAGATATAGAGAGATGGTGAGAAAGAGAGTGGGAGAGAGGATGACGGAGATAGATAGAGGGAATGAAGGAAAGAGAGAGTGAGGGAGAGACGGCAGAATGATGAAATTCTCAGGCAATTGTGAAATACCAAACTGACCAGAGGTCGGTTTTTCTGTCGAGCCTTGATGAGCTAAAAGTTGACATAAATCAAAATGTTGCTTTTCCTGAGGTGATTAATTTGACTTCAGGGTGTCAGCTGTGGACAGTGATAACTTGACATTTTGCTCATGCAGGTAAATGATTAGCCCAGTGGCTTTAGTCCCCATGCTCCTCTTGTGTTGCCGCGGTGAAAGAATGCTCGCTGGCGGGCAGTGCTGTAATGCGGCAGCTGGTGTTTCTCGTGTGACAGGAATGCCACATTTGTTACCGGGCCGCGGCCAGCCAGGCAGGCAAGCCCACACCTGCCCTGGCCTTAGTTGATCTCCATCGCTGTGCCATGACTCTGTGTTGACAAACAAATGAAAGTGGCAACAACATATGAAGGGGCCAGTCACAGTTAAAAAAAATAAAAAAGCCTTGTGATTAGCCATGTTTGGATCCACAAACAGCTGCATGCTTTCCATCTGCCTCATTCCAGTAGGCCTGAGTCTATTTTTAACTACTGGGCTAGGAAAATACGAGTCAATTAGCAACAAAGTGGCTGCGGTTTAATCAGGCTGGTGCCAAAAGGTCGCTGCCCCCTTACCAACAGCGGAAGATGTTTTCACATGCTAAATTTACTGTATTTTATCACCATCACTTAGGTAAGAAAATATGGAGGGTGCTTCGATAGCAGCCGTTAAAACCAAAGGGGTTATTTTCAGGGTGTTGACAGAGTGTCTGTGTCATAGAGCAGCTGAATAAGGGCTCCCTGCAATCTCTCTCTCTCTCTTTCTTTCTCTCTCACTCCCTCTCTTCTGACACGGCTGACAGAGGCTTCGCTGTTGCACACTGGAGACATCTCTCTTCTCCATATTCATGGGTCTGTCTTTCTCTCTCATTGCCTCTTCCTTTCTCTCACTCCCCCTCTCTCTTCCTCTATTGCTCTCTCTCACTTACACCCTCTTTCTCTCTCTCTTCCTTTCTCTCTCTCTTCCTCTCTCTCTCTCTGGGCCTGCTTGTCAAACACAGCCACTGTGCCAGGCCTGAGCCTTGGTCTCCCACAGGCTCCAGCCTCCAACAGCAGCCCCATCCAGCTGAGCTCCTCACAGATGAGACGGGTGGAGCCAGAGCATGTTGTAGATGCTGACTGAGTGGGAGAGGAGTGAATGTGTCGAGTTGGGGGGGGGGTTAACGGAGCCGACGGTGTGAAGTGGACGGTGGGCAGCAGAGGACTGCCTTCAGCTGATAAGTGAGAAGATGAGACCAAGCTGAGCCATTGTTGCCTGGAGTCTCATTCTTTTCTTGTCTCTATTGCTAGCACTGAACAGGAAGAAGAAGAGGAGACGGCTCTATCCTCCTCTTTACAAGTGTTTCTGCTTTCTTTCGTTTTTATTTTCTTTCTTTTGTACTCTTTGTTTACTCTTTGTATTTCTTTGTTTGTGTCCCTTATTTCCACAAAGACACACATACGCACATTGACCATGACACAGATAGAGAGCTTACTTCCCGATGACAAGGTGCTCAGCTGTCCTCATTCCTTTGCGTGCCTCGCAAACACAGTCACAGCTTATTGAGAACAGAGGGTGTGAACTTTGCATAAGAAACGCTACTGTGGCTGTCACACGCATGCACACAAACATACTGAAATCTGAAATTCACTCTTACATGGTAACAGTAGCAGGAAGTAATGCTGTGGCAATGGCTGAGTGATAAATTGTTTTATGTGAAAAACAGGTAAATATTGCGGCACCTCAGACGGATGCTTGCACTGCAGTCAGACTGAGTCAGTCAGTAGCTCTCTTTCAAGTCTGGAATAGGATCACTTCCCTGCTGGACAGGCTTCCAACTGTCCTTTAATTATGCATTTAAATTTACATTTGTGTATATGTGTTTGTGTGTGTGTGTGTGTGTATGTGTGTGTGTATGTATGTGGTCAACACAGACCTGTGGCCTGCAGATTTATCTTAACAAAAACAAAACAGTGGTGTTACCACTTCCTTGTGCTTACAGTTGTGACATCCTTGACATCTTTGTGCTCTGAGTTAATTTTCGGAGTCTTTCAGAGACAAAGTAAAAAGTAATTCTCCCTTGCTGACAGAACAAAACCATAATCGTTATTACCCTTTTAAAACTATGTTATTGCTTCATTAACTGACACCACTGCTGTTATTACAAGCCTTAATGTGAAACCTTCTCTCTAATTTACAGGAGTGTACTGCGTGTTTAAAACCTTTCAAATGAACCCTTTCTTTTTTCCCCTTCTCTTCTTTTCTTGCCCTCTCAGGTGTACTGCTTGACATCCAGCAGCATTTTGACGTGTCTGACAGTTTAGCCGGCTTGCTGTCGACGGGTAAGACCTCCTCAAGCCTTTAATTATGGTGTTGCACTGCTCTTGCTTATAATACACACACACTTACACACACACACACATACACAGACACTCTCTTTTAGACACACACACACACACACACACACACACATACACAACACATCTCTTGTGAGCGGGGGAGCCATTACCCGAACGACGCTAAGCTCCTTGAAGCTCGAGCGATTGGGACAACAAAAGGATAAAAGGAGTATCCTTGAGGTTCTTCACCATCCAAAGAGCCCCCCCCCCCCCAAACACACACCCATCAATCCTCTCCTCCTCCCTAAGCCGAGGTAATTGACTGGCCTTAAGACCACTTGTTCAGCTGCAACAAAACAGGCAGAAGCCCATCACGTATGTTGGGCAGGTCTCCAAGCCACCTAGTCGTAAATATACAGCAGTAGCATTATATAAGAATAGTTCTGACGGAAAGAGCAGACTGAACCACAGGAGCTGCGCTGTAATTATTCTCAAATGCTTTAAAATGCATTTAGAGAGTACGGAAGACTATGCATGAATGTCTGAACAAACACACGCTATTCAGGAGCAATAGTTTCACATGCCATTTCAGGAGGGAGTTACCCTATAGGTAGAGGTTTCCATAAAGCATTAACCCTTGCAAAACCCAGTCTAAACACACATCAGGTGTTGACACTGGTTCTTTGTCTAATGTTCTATATTTACCCCGAGTTCTGTGGCACATGGCATGCAGTTGTCACGTTTGCTGCAAATGAAGAAAAGGGCATAATCTTCCTAATTAAATGGTATGAGAGAGAGAGCTATGTGCTGACGTAGCAACCCTGTGCTACAGAGAGAAAGGTTACTGTCAGGCAGTTAGACAGCAGCACATGGAATGCTGGAGTTTTGGGCTTGGCTTCCTGTGTCAGAGCTGAGCCAATGAATCCACCTTTTGTGAGGAAGTGTCTTTCACATGAGCGGCAGAGACCCTCTGGGCAGCCCTGCTCCCACTGCTGTCAACATACTGCCGTACACACACGTACACACACACACGCACACACACACACACACTCACACACGCATGCACACACACACACATGCACACACATATGCATGCACACACATATGCATAAGCATACAAACACACACACACAAACACGTCCACTCAAATTTTATACATTCACACTACACACAGATTTTTACCATCCACAGACACAGGCACATATATAGAGATATGTACACATGGACACAGGCATGGGGGAGAAAGACTTATTCATTAAGAGCTGCACACACCTATGCAGATTCTTTACCATGCATACTACACTCTGAGTCCACATGAAATATCCACAGGTTACGCTGATTCGTTGAGTCAGCCCAAACAAAAAGGAAATGAAAATTGCAATTTCCGTTCCTGTTTGATAATATATCTGAGCTCAGAGTCAATTGTAAATAGAAACATTTCACAGTAATCTGTCTAGAAAACCTTTTACTAAGAATGGAAAGAATGTTTCTACAGTCATCCTCTAACACAGGGATTTGAAAACATTTAACCTCCAGCACATTTTCTTTGACTAAGAACTGATTTTACACCTAAAACTGATTTCTAAGTGCTAATTATTCTAATCTACATTTTTCTGGGCTTTCCCTCTGATGATTGACAGGGTGCTAAAAAAATGTCTAGAATGAAACAAGTTTTTCCATGCTGTACACCTCAACCTCTTTCTGAGACCTCTCAGAAAGAATCTTTGCCTCAACTATGTACCAGCCCAGGGGCAATAGAAACCTGAGTCCCTGACACGCCATGGCGTGGTGTGGCACGGTGCGACTGCAAGGGACAGGTTAAAAGGCTCCCAGGAATATCTCCTGCTGGGGGGGTTGATGGTGGTGGTGGTGGGGCTACTTCTCATTCTTTCACATCTCGACAGATGACCTTTTCCCCCCTCCTGCTTTGTGCTGTACACTGGCAGACAGCAATCTTCCTCAAGCGACTAGGTGTGAAATTAGAGCTCTCGCCTTGTTACTGTCACTCTCTTCTAACTTCAGGCGTTTGGTTCACACTTGGCTTCATTTACATATACATTTACCAGTCTGTGCACATATACATGTACAAATGTATGTATGTAGATATGATATGTATGTATAGAGGATTTACATATCTTATGTATGTACAGTGTTACCTTAAAGTAGACTGTGGTGGCAATATACCTGTACATGGATGTTTAGTATGTGCATATATTCATTTCTACAAAAAAAACATATACATATATTTAGTGCCACAGAAGTGCTGCTATGCTGCCTGTTTGAACTCAGGGAACTCCACCGCATTGCTTTCCAACTAGCAGGCAATGAATAGTGTTAGCATATTCTTGGCAGGTACATATCCCATCATTGGTTTCTGCTCTTGGTCAGCTCGAGTGCTTTACTGACCTCTCTGTCTTGAGGGTACGAGTTGCTGTCACACAAGGCCTCCTGAAACATTCTGGGCCCTGTGTGTGTTTGTGTGTGTGTGTCAGATTGGGCCACAAGCGCATCAGAGGACATAGCAGCCTAGTGTGGCCAGTGACTTGGCAGAGGAACAGAGGCGCACACAGCAAGGCGTTTTTTGCGTGACAGCACGCTGTCAACAGACTGACACACACACACACACACACACACACACACACGCACACACACATGCATGCACCCACACACACGTATAGACAGACTGACACACACGCACGCACGCACGCACACACACACACACACACACACACACACACACACATACACACACACATACATGCACCCACACACACATATAGACAGACATACACACATAGACAGGCCAAGGAGTGGCATACACAGCTGGGTCTTACTGTGGGGTGTGTTGATGGCAGGTCAGTGTAAAGTGGGGGGGGGGGTGTGCGGGGGATGTGGGTCTTGTCCCTGACCAGACCTCCTCTCCCCTCTGGTCCCTGTGTGACCCCTGTCTCACGCTGCTCTGTGGTATTTTAGAGGCCATGGCTAGTCACTGCAAGCTTATGTGTGAAGAGCAGTGGAACCCTGCGGTAAGGTGTGTGTGTATGTGTGTGTGTGTGTGTGTGTGTGTGTGTGTGTGTGTGTGTGTGTGCTTGAGAGCGAGAGAGAGAGAGAGGAGGCCGGGCTGCGTGAGTGTGTTTGCATGTCTGTGGGAGAATGAATAGTGCCTCTGTAGAACAGAGCTCCAAGGACTTTCTTTTTTCCCTTCATGTCACTTATTTTCTCATCTCCTTTTCTCTCATCTCTTTGCGTCACCTCTCTGGACCTCCTCTTCTCTTCTCTCTCCTTCTCTCTCCCCCTCTTCTCCCCTCTCCTCTCTCGCCTCCCATCTTCGCCTCACCCATCTTCTCTCTAATCTTGTATTCATCGTTTCTCATCTTCTTTTAACATCGAGGTGGATGATGCACAAACTGCTCCAACCACACCCTATGGGCCTTGCCACTGACACACAAACACACACACACACACACACACACACACATATATACAAACAAACTGTACATACACACACACACACATACACACACACACAGAGACAGACAACAAGCAATCCTCTGTGTCCTCCCCCATTTTTGGCACGGCGCGACTCCAGCAGTGGCCAGTGCCACAGCAAGCCGATGCTATTTCTGCCGGCTGTGTTTGAGTTTGGGCACTGGCCCCGACTGGCATACGCTGCCCTAGCTCCTCATTCCGCTCGACGGTTCCGCTAGCTCTGGGCTTGGCCCAGACCCGGCTGGCCGCGCGTGACGACTCAATGGCTGACTGTGGTTAGCCAGACTCCCCAACATGGAGACTGTGGCAGGATATCCCAGAGTGCTCACTTCCCTGGCGAAGGAGGGGCCCTTGGACTCACAAACTTCACTGGAGCACGTCGACAACATCGACAGGGTCGACTTCACGATGACAACAGCAGTTCACTAAATGTATAAATGTAAATCTCAATGTAACAGCAGCACAAACAGAGTTGTTCGGTTAGGGACAACTTTTTTTTATTTATAAAAGGGGGGTTACATTTACATTTACATTTACATTTAGGCATTTAGCAGACGCTTTTATCCAAAGCGACTTACAAAAGAGGATAACATTCAAGCTACGACACAATGAAAGAAACAAACAAGGGGTGCATATTGCTAACATAGAAACTGCACCATTTTAAGTTGAAAGTGCAATAGTGCAGAGAAACTAAATTGTTATGTGCATTCTCAAAGTTTACCCCAGGAGGGTTAGTTGTGTGTTAGACTTGTGCTACTGGGTCTGTTACCAGTGAGGTGTTTTCACAACAAAACCAGACACTAGCCTTTGGCTAAACTAGTGTGTGTATGTGTGTTTGTGTGTGTGTGTGTGTGTGTGTGTGTGTGTGTGTGTGTGTGTGTGTGTGTGTGGAAGGTGGGCGTCTGTGTATGGAATGTCACCCCACAAGTGACATTGGTGACAGCGTCTTGGATAGTGTATTGTGCACACAAGCACACACACTCTCTCTCTCTCTCTCTCTCACACACACACACACACACACACACACACACACACACACACACCTCCACGCAGGTTTAGGTGGAGGAAATATACTTATGTGAAATCACCCTGAAGTGCTCAGGCATGACCCTGGTCTGGGATATATGTAATGGGACCTAACAATGTGGCAGGGGAGGATTAGTCATTGTTGTTCTGCTGCCCCTCCTGTGACAGATGGGTTTTTTTGTTTCTGTTTTCATTTTTTTTTTTTCCTCCACCTCAGTTGGACATTCCAACACCTCACCTGTGTGGAATGTGCCGTCCCTTGCTGACACAGAAGTCACGCTGGCTCTCTCTTCCGTTAGGGCAGGCTGAGAATCCTCAGCTATGTAAATGACAGGTCTGAGAACAGTGACGAGAGCGTGGGATCGATCGGCCAGCAGATGACAAAGTGTTAGTGTGAGAGATCTCAGGGAAAGGCTCACAGGCCAAGTAGCCATCTTGAATATTTGTGTTAGGAGGTAGCCACTGCATGTCAGCATATGAATATTGCCCTTTCTTAGTGTTGTTGTTTTTACTGGTTAATGGTATCTTAGAGGTGAATCACATGAATTTATCCTCGTGGGAACTACACTGACAACTTGATACGCGTAAAAATGTCAACTGGTTCTTTGGAAATGGGTAATTATGTCTGTGTATATCTGTGTGTGTGTATGTGTGTGTTTGTGTGTGTGGCTGTGCGTGTGAGTGTGTGTGTGTGTGTGCACAAATGTGTATATCTCTGCATCTGTGTGTGTGTGTGTGCATGTGAGTGTGTGTGTGTGTCTATGTGTGTCTGGGGGTGTATGTATGTATGCAGATAAGTGTGGATCCATCTTCTTACCACATTTAGGCTGTTTGGAGGCTAAGAGGGTCTATATCGGAGCAGACAGACTGTCTGAAGAAGACGTCTTCATGTTTAATATTGGGCCGTCTTTACAGAGCCACAAACCTGTGTGCCATATTTCACTGCCAGCTCCCAGCCCACCAGCCACAAGTACAACACAGCCCAGACCTGCGTCTGTGAATGCCTGATGTCTCTCTCTGTCTGCGTCTCTTTCTGCACAGACCAAACCGTCTTGGGCATTCAGTGTGTATAAATAAACTGAGTGTGTGGAAGTGTGTGTGTGTGTGTGTGTGTGTGTGTGTATGTGTGTGTGTGTTTGGGGAGTGTGGGGGGAAGTGCTAGTTAGACGTGGGTGGGGAGGGGTGTGGAAGGCCTGTGGTCATTGACTAATTGACTCACAGGTGGAATGCCTGAGGCCTGAAGTCAGAATTCTTTGACCTTTGACACACACACACACACATACAGACACATTCTCAGTGGGTTTTATGTGGGTGAAGTGGGTCTCACTGTAGCCTATTCAGCTATTCATAACTGGACAGTGCCACACACACACACACATCATTCTCACATTGCTGTGATCCCTCTGGTGTGTTTATTCAGTCAGGGGGTGCCATGCTCTCATGTTACGATTTTGATGGCAACAGTAACTCGCCTGATTTCTTTGGCCCACATAGAGTGGGGAGCCATCGGTGTATAATCAGCTGTGCTATCCGTTCACACATCCCACAGCTGGGCCTGTTTCCATCCTCTCTCTCTCTCTCTCTCTCCCTCTCTCTCTCACTCTTTCTTCATCTCCCTCTCAGTGTCTCTCTATCATCTCGTTACGGTTAGACGTGTCAGGGCATGCTCTCTGGTTGGCAGCTGTTGCCGGCTGACTGTCACTGTGACAGACACCTTGTAATGAGACTGTGCCAAGAATGAGAACAAGATAGAACAGACAGAAAAGGAGAGCAGGAGAGAGATAGAGACAGACATGGACAGAGGGACAGAAAAGAAGACAGAGAGAGAGAGAGAATACAAAAGGAGGGGAACACCTGCTCTGTGTTCCCTAAGCTGAAAGCTCTGTGGTTTAATGATGGACTCAAATTAAAAGCAGACACCCTCCTCTTTCTGTTCGGCTTGGCACTCACTGCCACCCCAACGCTGATGAATCGTCAGCAGAGAGCAGCTCCATTCCTCCTCCTGGCTATGAATAGCCCACTGGGTCACACTGTTCCCGGCGCAGACTAGTGGAGTGAAATGTATATTTCTGTATTAAAAACTTCAGTCTTTCTTTTCATTGAAATTGATATAAAAAATGATGCTTTACTGATGATTGCTGTAGAAGGCCATGACTTCAAATAGACAAATCCCAGACTATAAGCATCTGTAGCAGAATAAGGCTGCGCACACTTGGCGGAGAGGCTCTGATTGCTCCTGCCTCCCTCATGCAGTGGAATGTAGGTTTGGCACCATTGGCGATATCCAGAGAGGGAGGGATAGAGAGGGAAAGAGAGGAACAGGAGAGAGGGAGGAAGAGAGAGGAAAGGTGAATGAGGGCAGGTGGAAATAGGTGGCACAGTGATATTTGCCAGTGTGCAGGTGACTGGGGTAGTGCCTCTCCCCTCCACCTCCCCCTCCCAATCCACCTCCACCCAAATCTTATCACTCTCCCCGCCCCACCCCTACCTCCTCCCTCCATCCTCCACTTCCGCTTCCACTTCCTTTCTCAGACCCAGGGCTCCTCTCCCATAATGCTCTGCCAACCCAATCAGGGAGTCAGAGCCAATTAAGCAGTTTTCTTCCTCAGCCTCCAATAGCTGTCCGTGGAGAAGACACAGAGACTCGTCTCCTATCCTCCACTCTTCCACTCTTTCCCTCTTCTTCTTAATGCGCTCATTTCTTAGTATATTAGAGGCCGCATTCTGCTGATTCCCAACCTGGATCACAACAGGATCCCTAAAGCAGCAAACAGCACATCTGCATTCACTCTGTCAGGCGAGGCCATCTTTTGTCATCTCGCCCTCTCTGTGGCTTAATCCCAATGACTCCTCCTAAGCCCTAAACCATGGAACCCTCAAAGACTTAACCTGCATGAAGCGACATTTATGATTGGCTGATTCATACCAGTGAACTCTATAAGGGTTCAATGGCTTAGAGTTAGGGAGGGCATTGAGACTGAGAGGATAAAATGACAAAAGATGACCTGGCAGAGTAAATCCAGTTATGCTGAATTCATTTTGTTTGTTTGATGGGTTTTATTATTGTTTTGTTTGTTTTCTGACTGAGATGCCATGGCGACATTTTCCTGCCCGGCTCGTTAAGTGCCCCCCATTTGTTTGAGTCGAGCGAGAGCATCGATCGGCGGCCCGCTCATCGCCCATTCAGGCCCCGTCTGCCTGAAGGCTCTTGGGGGGGATGGTGAAGGAAGCACTGGACAATCAATAAAAGACGGAGGCTCCAGTCCCCCACCCACAATGCCACAAAAAGCCCCAGAACACCCACACACACTTCCACCTTCATGCACACACACATACACACACACACACAAACACACACAAAGCAATATACCGCTAATACCATGGTTCGATCTCGTTAATTCCTCTGAAGACGTGGTATAGCAGAAATGTTATACAGTGTTTCTTAATGTACTGAGTGACAGAGCACTGTGTTTGTGTGTGTGTGTGTGTGTAGGATTTTTCCCTTGTCTGTGTGCAGGCGTAGCATGTAGAATTAGTTTGAAAAGTGTCAGTGAGAAAATGCATGTAAGTACACCACGCACACACAAATACAGTGTGAGAGAGAGAGAGACGGACCATAGACCTCCCTGTCATTTAAGCAGGGGTCTGTCATTAAAGTGTTCCTTGCCGTGCTGGAAGAGAGGCCTGATAATATTTCCCTTTCTGAGACACATCAGCCTGGAGAAGAAAACACATCCACAATCCAACATGACAGGCCATCATGTTAATTTGAAAAGATTGTATTGATGCAGGGAAAGCTACTCCAAACAGAACAGATTAGCACTGACGTAGATCACTTCAGTATGTGTGTGTGTGGGTGGGCAGCAGGGGACTGTGTGTGTATCTGTGTGTGTGTGTGTGTGTGTGTGTGTGGTTGCAATTGTGTGTCTATTGACAGAGCAGACACCACTCCTTCTCTTCACCACCCTATCAACACCTCCTCAAATTCACGCATTTTCACACATACACTCTCCAGCGCTCAAGTGGAGGCCTCTGCTCTCAGCAGTTTCATTAGTCCCATCCCCCCTTTAAAGAACCCATCATGCTGTAGGGTCTGCTGAAAACCACCTAAGAGCTGTTTATGTGTGTGTGCGCAAGTGTGTGTGTGTGTGTATGAGTGTGTAGGGGAGAATGTAGTGAGTATTGTGGTGGGAAATGGATCGGAGAGGCCTGGGCCTCCCGATCCCCAGATGTTCTCCAGCCGAAATTGCTAGAGAGCGGATTTCTTTCTTTTTTTTAAAAAAAAAAGGAAGCCTCATAAACTTGGCACTTTTCTACGGGCAGTCTCTTTCGAAATAGAAAACCTCGACCGCGGCGTTCCAGCACACCCAGATGCTCCCGCTGAACTTGCGGAGGGGAAACTCCCCGTGAAGGCCGCGCTGAGGGTAACCCAAGCCCACTGTGCGCCGTTGTGGCTCTTGCCGTTCTTACACATGGGGCAACGGCGAGCATCAAAGGGAGGAATGTGAGGAAGTTTACTGCCTCGACCCAAGGGTGTTTTCATATGTGTGTGTGTGTGTGTGTGTGTATGTGTCTGTGTGTTTGTATACTATGTCCATGTTAGCTGACGCGACTGGTTCTTATTTTGAAGGGGCACTTAAAGGGGAAATTAATATAGCGCCGTGGGAAGTGTGGGGAGAGGCGTTACGGCTGTGGCCGTCTTAAAAAAAGAACGCAGCCACTCAGCGTCTGTCGCCATGTCAGATAACACCCCATGGCAACATAGTGTTGGTGCAGAGAAGGCCACCGGGTAATTTTTTCAAAGTGCATACATACCTCAATTCTGTGCACTTACTTGTACATACTGAATGTATGTAAATGCACAGAATTGAGTGCAATTTCATGCAATTTCATTTGAATGTTCTCTCCATCAGGTCGCACCTGACTTAGTACCTCTCAAGTATATGAGTTAGAGCATTGTTTGCCCAATTGAAAAGGTGCCCTAAATTTGTCAGAGATGTGAAGAAAAGTAGGTCAGTGGAAAGCTTTCACTTGTGCATTTGTCAGTCTTATCGACCGGGAGCTGTCGAAAAGATTTCTCAACGCTCATTAGTCTTGCGGCTCAGCGATGAGGTCTAACTGTTTCCTTTTTTATCATATGTTTAATTTAATTACAGTTGGTCTCTGCTTTATTTGTCATACAGAGTGCAAAAGAAAGAAACAAATGTTTAGGCTGTGAGTCTAGAAATCCATGTGGTTTCCTCAAGAGGTGACAGCATTTTCCAGCTTCTTTGGCCTCTGATAGATCTTAAGGGAAAACCTGCTTCATGTAACTGAGTTAATCCACTTACCCCATTCACTTAGCCAATTGCAAACATAAGCATGTGCACACACACACCCACACACACATACACACACACACATATATTAGACACTTGAAACAATGGCTCACTTGGTTCTTTGAAGGCCTTTAAGCTTGGATTCCACTGGGCTCTTCTACAGAGACTTGTGAAACAGACACCACTATGGAGGCATGTGAAGAGGATAATGACTGGTATTGATTCTTAAAGGAAGTGCTGCTATTCTTTATATTCTATTACTGTCAAAGATTGACGGATAATTGGCACGTGGATGGCATCTTATTAGAACAGAATGTGCATAGACACTAATCACATTTGTGTCAGTGTGGGAGCATTCACACTGACTGTTATGTGACAAACCAAATGAAATTAATTTAATATTTCAGCAAGAGTTGTTTTGACATTGACATACAGTATCTACATAGGTATTTGTGCTCATAGGCATTTGTGTTCATGAAGTGTGAAAAGCAAGTTGTTGATCTCAGACAGGTCATCAGTTGTAGTCGGTATTATTGGTGCTCTCAGCCATTTGCTCTCAGCCATTAAGCTTTAAGAGAGAGCAGACAGACTAATGTTCCTGTTAAATGCCCCCACCCAAATCTCTCCATGGTGACTCACTTTTCCATTTTCCTCTGTAATCATGAACCTTCGTGTTCCCCTTGTGCTAAGTAACAAAGCACCTTGATAAGAGACAAGAGGCTGAGAGGTTGACTGTGGGCCTTTCGTTTCTGTAATGCCACTGGACGATTTCCAGTTTCCATTGTGTTACATAATGCAAAGGACCATACAGCTCTTTCCTCCATGGTTGTGTGGAAATGGCATAGCTGACCACTGGGTCGGACAGTGATATAGGCTGTGTGTCATATGTCACTGTATGCTTTGGCTGTGGAGTTTCCTATAGCATGGTATCCTGTGGGTGCTGATGTTAACACCCTCACATGAATGTTAACAGACAATCCATTATCAGTTTCACGTAATATTTATTGACCGTCGTACCAACCGATGTTGTGATTAAACTATTATCAGAGCATGCAGAGGAATGCAATTCCTGTTCTCTGTTCTTAGATGTCCGGAGGTTTTAAGCAAATAAAGGGCCATTCTGACTTTGACAAATTTGCTCCTTGCAAAGTCATTCAGCACTTGGCTTCAGAAGACATCCAAAGGATCTTTTAAGTTCTGCTTTCCCTCTGAAGCCTTTATGTAGTTGAGGGAAGAGCTGTACTGTAACTGCCTCTACTGTTCCAGTTAATTCCAACTCTCAGAAGCTGAACTTTTAAAATAAACCCGCCTTTTGTTCACCCGCGAAGTGATCTCCCTCTTAATCTATGCATTTTCTTTCTCTCCTAGTATTCACCCTCAACCCCCCCACCCCCCTCTCTCTTATCTGTCTGTTCTGGGGCCTCTGTAAGTGAAAAGCCGTATCCGCCAGGCCACATACTGGGA
Organism: Tenualosa thibaudeaui; assembly: GCA_027481765.1. Lineage (NCBI taxonomy): Eukaryota > Metazoa > Chordata > Actinopteri > Clupeiformes > Clupeidae > Tenualosa > Tenualosa thibaudeaui. Next base: position 8,764,020 of record JAIFZK010000009.1, on the reverse strand, counting down.
GCTAAGTAAACATATGGAGTCGTGGTACAGTGTGAGCCACTGTGCATTGTAAGAAGCGCTGCATTGTCTAGCGCTCTGCCCACGTCAGTGCGTTTCCTCTGAATGGGCCATTTCCTTAACATCTGCACCTGTGCACCTGCAAGCGCCCCATTCATCTGAATTCATCTGTTTACCTTTTCTTCCACTTCACATGGGGCCGCCGCCATTCTAGACCCGTCGGCCCGATTTTCACAGAGAAAAAGATGAGCGTTTCCAGTGGTCCACAAATGTTTCCAATTGAGCGGTATGCCTTTTTCTCTTTTTGTTTGAGCTCTATGGAAAAGCTAGGGTTTCCCTTAGCTTGTGTATTTTCCTTTTTGAGGTTTCTTTCATTGCAAGCATGCGCTCGCATGTCATTCACTCTTGTGGGTTGACTCTGAGGTGTCGCATTTCTACTCCCTCGGTCTCAATCTCTCATTCTCTCATGGAGCATGTGAACCGGTGACCCCTCTGGTCAAGTGCATAGCTGTAGCGGCCTCTCACGCTCTCAGCCCTGAGGTCTGAGCTCTGAGCTTGTGTTTGTGTGCTTTTGCAAGTCCTGTGTTGGTCTAGATGTGAATCACAGCAATGACCTCCAACAGAGACTTCGAAGTAAGACATTCCGGAAGTGTCAGGTAGCTCGGCTGTTATGCTGTAAAACACTAAAAAAAACTTTTTTTTCACTCAAAGACCAGGATAAGGGTTTCTGCTTCGAGCGAATTACCTCTGAAAAATATCTGCGTAACTATTATCCATGTTTACTATGCTCCTGTCACACATCCCAGTAGGGGCTTGTGTGAAGTTGGTGCGTGGTGATCAAACAGTGACAGTGGAGAATAGTAGAGAGAGGTGCTGTTTTGGGGAACAGAATGCTTCTGTGCATAGATCAAAGCACACAAACAACTCGAGCTGCCAGAACTGATCTTCCATGGTCTTTGCTGTGAAATCAAATAGACAAAAAGAATCCCTGCCAATCCCAGGCGTGTTGTGTATTACAAAATAGGAAGAACTCAGACTGTGTAAGTGTTGAAACTGTGTGAGCTTGACTCAAATGTAGAGGTAAATCCACTGGCCTTGTCAGAGTGGACTGAGGTCAAGGTGCACAGAGTGTGAATCAGGGGGGAGCAAATGGTAATGTGGCCGGACAGCCACGCAGCAGGTGGAGAGACCTTGCGCTTCCGATCCCATCACCAGACACTCAGCCTCTCCACACATCCAGCTCTGACCCTTGGGGAAGTCCATCAAGCTCAGACACCCTGGAGGTGTTCCTGTTGCTGCCGCTGTTGTGGGCAAGACTGAGCCAGGACATAATGAGGTTTGGGTAGAGGGATTACAGAATCACAAGAGGAAGGAGTTGAAAAAGAAGCAGAAATAGGCTGGTTAACAAACAGCATTCCAAATGGAGCAGAGCTCTGTCGTCCTCATTGGTGACGTTAGATACCCCTGGGCTTAGAGAAGAGGGGATGCACATAGAGCGTATGCATATGTTTATGTGTGTGGATATTCTCACTACAGGTTATTAATATCTCTGTGGCATACTGTAAATAAACAAACCTTTATACACACACCCTATTTCTAACAGACAGTGGTGTGTTTGTGTGTGTATTTACACACAGGTCACTTTGACATCTCATGTGGCTTGTTATAGCTGACAGCATGAGGTTTCAGCATGATGCAGCTTGCTGCACATTGTTTATTTATTTATTTTTTTTAGCAATATGGTGCCAGCAGTGACAGCTTTAGTCTGCTGGTGAGTCGTTGACTTCTCCCTCCTGATGCACAGCAGAGGCCATCAGCCCTCAGGCTGCCTGTGGTTGCCTGCTGCTCAGGGCAGAGCCTTCTGATCCCTCAACTACTCATCCCTCATCTCCTTTACTGCGCTCAAGTCTCATCATCAGTCTCCTCAACCACACAGGCATCAGTCCTACTAGAGGCGTCACAGATAAGAGCACAGCAACAAATTCCGAGGGATCACACCGCTGCCTCGCTCATGTAAACAGGACGAGTGCTAACAATGAGATATTCATCTCTAAGCCTACGTACGTGAAAGCAGAGGATCTTTCTCTTACTCTTTTTCTCTCTCTCTGCCTCGTTGCACCTCACATCCTTCCACCTGCTGTTTATGCAACCAATCCCTGTCATACAGGTAGTAATGAAGTCAGCAGGCACGGTGATTTTGAACAGCAGAAGAAAAGGCTCCCAATGTAAATCATCCCGTGTGTGAGTCATTGTGGTGGGATGGGGCTCCATTCCCACCTCCACTCAGGAGACAGACAGGCAGACAGGCAGGCAGGCAGACAGACAGACAGACAGGTGGGATGCGTGGGTTGGTGGCTATCAGTTTCACTCAACACTCCTAGGGTAGGCTGAAGCATGTTGGCTAGGGAGGGCACAGATGTCCTCTTGGGGTACTGCTTATGCAGTCATGCGGCCCTGATGCTAATGTGGTGAGCCCTGTTAGCGCTCTCTCTCTCTCTCTCTCTCTCTTTCCCTCTATCACTCACTTGCTTCTTTTTGCTTTCATTCATCAGGACACTGCTGTGGTGTTTGTCATGATGCTCAGAGCAACTGTGTGTTGACGACTCACAAGTCATTGATTTGCACTTAACTCTTTCTTTCTTTTTTACTTTCTTTCTGTGTCTTTCTTTCTTTTTTTTCTCTGTAAGCTGCACACTCTCTTTTTCTCTCTACACTCTCTCTCTATACACACAGTATATGTAAAGACCTTATTTGACAGCAAAGAACAGCTGTAGAACAGGCCTTCGATGTTTTCATCACAATTACTTCACACTACCATGAGGAAAAGCCTGGATCAGTAACACTGTTGATGCTGTTGAGGCTTTTGGAGAGACCCGTGTCACTCGTTACCCATGCAGAACCCAACTCAATTTCACAGCAATTAAACCGCGTCTGCTACTTTTGCCGGGATACATTTTAATGAATGCCGTGACATTTATGTAATATACAGATTGCGTGCAGACAATTCTTGGATCTCTGAGTCTCGAATAGGAGTAGGATGCAGCTTTAGTCACGAGCTGAGCCCCCAGCGCAGTTGGTTGCGTCATTTACAAAGCAAAAAAAAAAAAAATGAATCACAAAATTATAACTAGAAAAAATACTCGGATTCAGAAACAGGCATTTTTTCCCCTTCTGCATAGCCTAGGCATAATAAGTTTGCTTAGTCACCATGGGCCCACATGGCATGATATCGCCAACCCACACGGCCCATGTTCCAGAGCTCTTGCTCTCTCTCTCTCCCTTTCTCTCTCTCTCTCTCTCTCTCTCTCTCACCCTCTCTCTGTGTCACTCACTCTCTCTCTCTCGCAGTCGCCTGGATATCAGGTAGCTCACTCACAGATGCCCTTGGTCTCTATGGGAACCCTTTTTCTTCATTGAGTTGTGCCAAACTCGTAACCCTGTAGAAAGAGATGTCGTTGTCGTCTTTTCTTTTCCCTTTTTAAATGCCGAAATCGCTCTCGCCAGCAACGATGGCGTCGAAACCTGTGACCTCTGATCTCTCAGGGGAATGTTCGTGGCTGTCATCTCATCGGCGACAGAAGCAAGCAAACAAGGCCCATCCCACGAAAGATATTTCATTATGATGATCGTGCTCAGGCACGAGCTGCCAGCACAACTCACGTCTGTCCCACCCACACCTCGAAGGCGTACAGTACACACAGCCCACGTATGGTGTACATTGGCGGCACTAAGCGTAATGGCCACTCTGCTTAGAGAATAGTGGAGGCACTTTAAGGATACTAAGTACACCGAGTTACTCACAGGATCCATCCATCCAACCATCAGAGATGTGAGGCAGGAACCATGTTATTGTGTGTGTGCTTTCTTGACTTTCTGGAGAGAGACAGTGAGAGATGTTTTAAAAGCAGATAATTACAGTAATGTCCATGCTGCTCTTCAGCTTGTGAACAGAGAGACTTTGTTCTCTGAACAGAGGTATATAATGCGTCCACTGGAATGGATGGCATTCTGATGTGGGCTTGGTGCTCAGATGTCAAGTCATAGATCAGAGATGGGGATTTTAAACAAGAGGTAATCCAGGTATTGGACAAAAGAAATGTCTGGAATATGTCAGAGAGGATTTTTAAAGCATTACTGTGTGAGATTAAAAACTAGTCCAGGCACTAAATATAGCCTCGTAGTGTACTGTACAACCCTATTGAATAAGACACGAGAACTGCATGGCTTCCTCTGATTTTAATGATTGTTGAAGACCCTATAAATAACCATATGGGTATGCTCATGGTTTATTAATTAAAAGACAGTCGGTGCATAAAAATATGAATGATGGTATGGGAGCTCTCCCACTTCAAAGCCACTGTATCAATGAAACCGCAAGTAATCACACACCTGGTCTCATCCTGAAAGTGAATATGATGAGCAGACTCAAAACCGAAACCCATGTTCCGTGTTGACAGCTGTATGCTGCTGGTGTTATGCAACAACTAATTTATTTTCAAAGCATCCTTGATCTGGCCTATAAAACACAATGTGAGCCATAAAGGGAGAGGGAGCCTACTGTGCATCGCTCAAACAGATAGACGTATTTTGGGTTTGGCTAATGGACACGTTATGCAATTTTAATGTTAAGACCAAGGTAACCAAGGCTAAGAGTTATCAGGGGAATGTTTGGGAGTTTGCTGAACTGCAATGTTGACAACACACAGACCTAGAGACAAACAAAAGTATACACACTGGAAGCAAGATACCCTACTTCAGATATAAATACCCCCAGCCTCCTACGTGCAGAGCTCACTCATGGACCCTAGTCTGAGGCAACCTTTTAGTGTAAGGTCCTGTCGGGTGTCTAAATTTTGCCTGTCTGCTCTGTGTGTGTGTGTGTGTGTGTGTGTGTGTAGTATGAAAAGGATAGTTACATATTACTCACATCCAGTCTGGATTATTTATAGACGGCTAAATTCATGTAGGGAGGAACAACAGTGGGCTAAAGTCTCATTTTATTCTTTCCCCTTTTGGAGAAAATGCGATATGAGATGACATGTGACCCCCTCGAAGTCTTGACCCAGCCAGGGCTCTATCCAACAACAATTCGAGTTTCCTCTTTTCTGTTTAAAAAAGGGAAAAAATGCACACACACGCAAACACACACACACATACACACACATACACAGGCCAGTAAAAAGACTACAGGGCATTGTCCTTGAGCGTGTGTTACTTCCTCCACTGTGTGCATGACATTAACATGCAGTGTGCACACACAGCACAACACACAAACAGCACAACACACACGCAGCACAACGCACACACACACAGTACAACACACTTCACTACAGCTGCCTAGGGATTTCTAGTCATCTTCACTCAAGCCAACTGAGTGGAAGCTTATATTCCTCTTACTTTAATTTCACTCCCACGGATGTGTAGTGACTTACACAGACACACACACACACACACACACACACACACATACGTTCATACCCTCCACACTCCACTCCACATACACACACACACACACACATACACACACATTCATACCCTCCCCACTCCACACACACACACAGACCCACATGCACATGTCTGTACACCTACTCACGCACACACACACACACACACACACACACACACAAACCACTTTGACAGGTTCACATGTTTATATTGAAATGAGATCCTGGCCAGTAAGAGGCTATTATAGAAGGAGTGCATTAGTTTAGTGGGAGAAAGCAATGTGGGCATCTCTTGATTGGGTAGATGCAGTGACAGCTGAGCCCTCTTCATCCCCTACAGTACACACACACACACACACACACACACACATTGTAGAGACTCACGGCAGCAGGAGGGCTAGAATGATTATTGTTGTCCAGATGAGCTGTTTCACTGTGGCTCACAGTGTGTGTGTTTGTGGGGGGTGGGTGGTGGGTGGTGTGTGCGCAATGATTGTCAATGTGAGTGACAGGGGGAGCACTCTGCTCTGCTTGTCAACTGAACTCTCCACGCAAGTTGCTGAGCAAGCTAGCCTCCTCGTTCTTTTTTTTTTTTTTTTTAATAAAAGAATAATCGAGTTTCTGCATGGCAACTGAGGCATGGAGACAACCTCTTCTTTTCAACACACCTTTGCACGAAAACATTTGCGGTACTTTCTGCAGCCAAAGCCGGTATCCCATTACAGATAAGACAAGGAAGTATTTCTTGTGAAATCTCAAGAAGAAGGAGGTTGCTGGAGCAGGACGATTCGGAGTCCTTTTTGAAAGAAGTGTTTATTTTAGAAGCTTTCTGCATGTAAATCATGTTTTCGCTCGACGAGCAGGCCAAATGGGCCAGGGTTGACAGTGCACGTCCAAGCCCTTGGAAGTTATGTACCGACATTCTTCTCAACAAGCAATTAGCAAGAGAGCTTCTGCTTTGACCGAATGTCACCTTCAGTTGAGCGGTGGCATCTGCTTCGTCCTGGCAAGATGACAAGATGATTTTTTTTTCTCTTTTTTCATCCTATCGTGGTTGAGAGAAGGAGGTTAGGAACTGGAATTTGATTTACATTCTTGCTTTGATACCTTTTGTTTGTTTGGCTTTATTTTTTATTTTTTTCGTTTTTAGTGAAGCAGGCTTTGTCACGCTACCTGCATGCCATAGTTCTGTCGCACAGTTAATTGCAGTTAGTCAGATGTACGCACCTTGCTGGGTTTTTGAGTAACTCATTCATGGTCACAGTGTCATTAATCACAGTGTCTTCTATATTTCAGAGGTCCTTCCCAGTAGACATGTTGTGTAATTGTCCACATTATCATCAGGTCCCATATGCTGGGGAACTGGCGGATGGTGGTGGTGGTGGTCTTCAAAACATGTTATCTTTGTGGTCGTATGGTAGATAGACTTTGTTATTGCAGTTTTGCCTTTTGAACAGTTGACAACGTTATCAATGTCTACCAGGAAGAAACTGCTCTTAAGAAGTGTACTCAGAGGGACAAGTGTGAGAGGCTATTGAGCTCAAACCCCTATTCCTCACTGCCATTGGTAGAGAGGCAAGGGCCTGTTCCCCTGTGCAGTCCGTAGAGATAATGATCTTACTGAAGCAGCAAAAAGGTTATATTTGAAGATCCGTTATTGAAAAAAAAGAAAAAAAAAAACGTTATTAGAGAATTTTGGAAAAGGGTTTGGCCCTCGGGGAACCTCCTCTGTAATTGCGTTCATAACTGCTGGGCTTTTCTGCCAAGTCAAGGTCAGGCTTAGAGCGGAGGCAAGGTCATCTTGTTGTGTCCTTTGTGGCACTCCAAGATTCTGCCAGCTTGGCTCACCTCTCTCCAGAAGATTCTTGGATGTTGCTGTGTGAGAGTACCGCTTCATTAACTGATCCCCCGCAACCCCCACCCCCCCATTCCCCATTACTACTGTGTGCAGACAGGGGTTTAGTGAGTATCCCCTCCAGAGATCAGCAGATGGGTCAGGGACAAGCATGGAGAGGGGAGAAGCATGGAGTGTGTGTGTGTGTGTGTGTGTGTGTGTGTGTGTGTGTGTGTGTGTGTGTGTGTGTTTGTATGTATATGTGTGTGCGTGTGCATGTGCATGTATGTGTATGTATGTGAAAGGCCCTTGTCTCCTTAACACATCGTAATTCACCGTAACTCCACGAGTGCCAGGGGAAGAGGGAAGCAGCAGCAGCAGCAGGAACTGTCTTGGTGATGCGCCCCCTTCACCTGGCAGATGTGCCCCCTTCCACCCAGTTGTCACAACCATCTGCTGAAACTGACTGATCCCCCACTATGCCGTCAAAATCGATCCTTTATCGTTTGGTCACGGCTCACTTTAAGCAGTCTGCACACACCTGGTCGAGGAGTTTCAAGCTTACAGTCTTATCTGTGTGTGTGTGTGTGTGTGTGTGTGTGTGTGTGTACATGTTCCTGATCCCAGTAGAATTGAAGGAGTGTGCCGAACATGTGTCTCGGTGTCAGGGTGTGTCAGGCAGTCTCATTCATGGCCTGGGGTATATGCGCCAGGCTCTTAATTGATCTGAAAGCCATCAGTATAAACAGAGGCCATGTTTGGGATTCAGTCCAGGTTGGTGGTGTGTCTGTAGGTTGTCAGCAGGAGCCTCTGACAGGAACCCAGTTAAGAGTCGGATATCAGACCGCAACCCCAAACAGAGAGACAGGTCATTGGCAAAACATTTACTTTATACCAGAGCGTGTTGGCCTAACCACAGCACCTAGGCATTTAATAGATAATGAGTGTTTGTGTATGTGCGTGTGCGTGTGCGTGTGCGTGTGCGTGTGTGTGAGTGTGGGTGTGTGTTTCATCAGAAATGTTGGGTGTGATTGGATTGCTCAATATCAGTGGAATTTCATGTGTGATGAGAAACTTATCAAGCCAAACCTGTCTGTCATCTTGCTGTTTCTTTCAAGTAGGCAGTGGAACTTTCCTCATGTAAATGATGACAAATTATTTCAGCAAAACCACAGCCAAAGCAAGATTATTTACATATCAGAGATGATTAGAAAAGCAGCTGTCCCGGGCACTTAGGAAATTATACAAAATTCAATGGGACGTTATTGTACTAGAGATGGTGGCCATTTGTTAGAATTTGCAGAGATACACAGACGCTAATTTCCCAGTGGATTGGAAGCGAGCCCTTTCCTCTTCCTCTCGTAAATTTCGCTCGAGCGGCCCTCAGCGATCTCGCCCGCACAAAAATTGGAAGTTATTAAAGATCCAAACGTGAGCTATCGGTCGCTGGCAGGACGGGCAGCAATATTTCACGCTGGCTGTTGTGCAGTGGCCAGACACACACACACACACAGACACACACACAGAATCACATACTCACAGAATTTGCACGCACTCTCTATCTCTCTCCCCTCTCTCTCTCTCTCTGTCTCTCTCTGTCTCTCTCTCTCTCTTCTCTTTGTAACCAAGTAGGGTTATAAAATGATGGTTGTGCTCTCAGTAAACGGAGCTTGTTGATACCCTCCCGGGGGCACAAAACCTGGTCTCATCCATCACCAGAGGTTGTTTTATGTGGCTCTGATTTCTTCATAATCAAATCAAGGCTCCTGCTGCAGTGATTCTCTTAAACAGACAGATGCCCTGTGTGGCCGGCTGCTGGACTTGATATTGTTTTCTCAGCAGCTTGCATCTGTGATGCTGCAAACAAGCTGGTGTGTTATGTAACCTCCAATCCCCTCTCCCACCTTTCTCTCTTTGCATCAAAGTGGCATCAATGCAGCCAACACATCCAAACTCTCTTCAAGAGCGATGAGCTGCAAATCCCATCAACCAACAGTAATTCCCTCAAGCGAAACCACAGTGGAGTTTGAACCCCCCCCAAAAATAACTAAATAAATAAATCTCATCTGACTAATAGAGGGACTCTCCATTCCTTCCTTGATTGGCCAGTGCAGTTAGCATCAAGGTGAGAACACTGAAGTGTTCTAGGTTGTGTGCACTTCTGAGGGAGCTCAAAGTTCAGCATTGCAGCAGACAGACACACACACACCCATACACACACACACACACACACACACACACACACACAAACATCAGATAAAATGCTGTTACAATTGTATCAGGCCTATCAGTCTTCAGAGACAAGCTAAGCGGATAGATATAATTGACCACAATCCACTAGTGTCACAAGAGTGCAAAGGAAATTAATGTGTGATAGGTTTGCCATTAATAGGAAGGGTTTTCCCTTCATACCGCTCACACTCTCTGACTCTAGTCCTCTACTCTCTGTCCTTAACATATCTAGTACTAAGCACCATTTTACTGCTAAGGGAATGATTTAGGAGGCAGCTTCAGATCCAATTCTCATGGTCATAAAAATAAAGCCTTTTTTCCATTCATTACTGATTTACTGCCAGACCTCCACACGCCTCATAGACATGTGCTGGTATCATTGGGGAATTGCTCGTGCCTTGCAAGGTTAATAAGCAGCATTTAGTGTGTGTGTGTGTATATGTGTGTGTGTGTAATGTGCATGCATGTCTGCTGTGAGGGATTCTAAGCCCTTTCTGTTCATTCCCCAGAACATCACGTAGCGGTCAGTTTAGTCTGGGCTCTAAATCTGCAGGGAGTGGTCCGAAATGAACCACTGTCTCACATCTCGCCTGTCTGTCATGTTTTCACAGTGTTCATCTGCAGCTTCATGTTCGCTGCCCCCATCTTCGGTTACCTGGGCGACCGCTTCAACCGGAAGGTCATCCTCAGCTGTGGCATCTTCTTCTGGTCAATCGTGACGCTGTCTAGCTCGTTCATCTCCAACAAAGAGGTAGGTCGCACCCTGACTCGACCCGACCCATCCCTTCCCCTCTTCTCCTCCAACTCCTAGACCTCTGCACCACTCTCCAGTCCAGACCACAGCCCAAACCGGCTTACAGGATCTATACTTCAGCCTTCCTGTAAAACCCTTTTGCTAATCACTGCTTTCCTGGGTAGGAATGGTAACTTTCAGCACTCACCTCTATTTTCAGTCACACTATTTCACTTGATGTATAATTACCATGGGATTTCTATCGTGTGTCTTGCATTTATCTACGTATTTAGCATTTGTACCGCCATGCGCTGCTCTAAATCAGTCTGGGATTCCAGTCTGTTGTCTGGGGAGGATGCACGGTCTCTACTGTGGAGCGGCAGTGAGGCAGGAACCCATGTGTAGGTGTGTGTGTGTGTGTGCGTATGTGTGTGAATATGTGTGTGTGTGTATGTGTGTGAATATGTGTGTGTGTGTGTGTGTGTGAGTGTGGATGTGCGTGTGAGCATGTGTGTGTGTGTATGTGTGTGTGTGTGAGTGTGGATGTGCGTGTGAGCATGTGTGTGTGTGGCTGTGTGTGTGTATGTGTATGTATGTGCGTACAGTGTGGTTGAGGATGCAGCTTACTGGCATGTGCAGTCTGAAAGTCTGCATTCCCGCGCCTTCCCCTGCCCTCCCCTGCCCTTCCCCTGCAGATGAAACGGCGGGGCGTGGGCTAGTTTGCATAACGTGCACTTAGTCAGAGGATACTTCATTACGGCTCTATCGCCCCCCTGTCAGAGCCTCTGTGTGTCTCTGCTGTCGTGTGTGCTGGGGCTCTTTACTCCACCTTGCCACACAGGATAAAAGAAAATGGGTGTCTCATTACAAGTCCCTTTCAGCAGGTTATTTGTCAAAATCACTGGACAGATTCTTTGGCTCTTATGAGGTAAACTACTACAGTCAGGTGTAAATAGTAATTTTCACAAAGAACTTTTTAAATATTATGATTTGTTGGTAATATTTATTATTGATTTAATCTTAATGTTAATAGTTAATATTTATTGTTTGTTGTTAATATTACTTTTAGTCATGACTTAGTTTTAATCATGATATACATGTGTAAGTGCATAAAATTAAAATAGTTTGAATCTTCTCCAGCAGAGAGATAGAATAAATAAACGAATAAAAGGGCAGCTCTAGAGGACGACAAGCGTGGTGTACAGGGGTTTGCACTGGCAGAGCTTGCCTGTCAGATGAGCATCCAAACACATGAGACATGACCTGAACCTCCAGCACCACACATAATTACCCTCTAAACGCCAGACCAAGTCACTAATGGCATGAGAAGACGAGGAGCGGTGCCGGGGGCTAACTCGCACAAGCTGGCCGGCGCGGACGTTCGATTTCCTCTTAATTGATTCCCGTTGTCTTGAATGTCAGCGAGAGAGAAGCCTTCGGGAAAATGTGGCGCGGTGCGACGAAGAAGAGTCGCTGGGGTGTGCCGCTGTCATGTGGTGGTGGTGGTGGTGGTGTCCTACGCTCCAGTGGTCCAGATGCTCTTTCTGGGTGCCTGGCAAGGGGAGCCAAGGAGCCGGGATGCACATCACTTCTCCGGGGAGGCCCCCTTGGGGTGTGGGGAACTGGAGTGTGACTGCTAATTAAAAGGTCACATTAATACTGAGATGACAGCAGCGATGTGACAAGATGGGCTAAAGGGGCTAAAATGCTTGATACTGCTGCTGCTGCCGTTGCCTCCATCAGGGGTTTGCCGTGCAGCGCGGTGCCATGCGGTGGCAGCTCCGAAGGGAGGAAGATGGCCGCCTCCCGTGTGGACTTGACTGTGCTAATCCTCCTGAGGCTGCTGCCCTGCTGCTGCTGACTCGACTCCACCGTGATGGGGAGGAGTGGGGGAGGGGGGGGGGGTATGCTAGTCTGCATTTTTTTTAGATTGGCACTCTTGACACGAGGCACATAGGGCATCCACAGTGCCTACTCACACACACACACACACACACACACACACACACACACACACACACACACACACACACACAAACAGCCTTCAGTGAACACAGGGAAATGAATAAAGAGCTGCATATATTATATGTGTGTGTAAGGAACTGTATAGAGAAAAAGACAAACGCCATCATGCATGCATTTACACACACGCACACACACACACACACACACACACACACACACACACACACACACACACACACACAGATGCCCATAGACATAGTGAAATTGTGCAACTGGTACAGATTCTTGCCCTGGCAACAAGAAATACAAACAGAAAGGAGAAACATCCCCGGCTCTAAACCGATAATAAGTCATGGCACATGTTGTCCAAGGGTAAAATCATAAAACACCTAACGTCATAACAGTCTAGTCTTTGTAAAATGAAACCTTACATTAAGTAGTGTTTTTTTCTTAACCTTAAAACCAATAGATGTCATGGAATGTGTGTGTGTATGTGTGTGTTTGTGTGTCTGTGTGTGCATGGACAGTAGAGCTATGACAATAAAGCAAAGACCTTATTGCAGTTTTCTGCCATGCAATTATATTATGCTAAGGTAAATTAGGGAATAATTAGGCAGAGATTACTAATCAGGGTAGTTTGTCTGGTGTACACATGTGAATAAGCACATTGTATATTGTGCATTTAGAAAGATATCTTTTTATACTGTGTGAAAATTATAGTCCTCCTGGAGCCATTGTAAGTGTTTTTGGGGGCTTCACTAAGGAACAAATTAGTCGGAAATTAAGTCAAAATAGTCTGGTGTGAAATAGTCTATTTTTCCCACATTTTGCATAATCCCATTTCTTCCTTTGACAAACAAGCAAGAGGAAGATGTCTCTGGGTGCTTGGTGGTGGTGCATTGTGAAAAATTACATGCACATATTTTAGCCGATCAAATTTCCATTCTCATCTTTATTTAGGGAAAGAGGGAAAGAGAGAGAGAGGGAGAGAGAAAAGGAACAGAGAGATTGAGGGAAGAGAGAGAGAGAGAGAAAGAGAGGGAGGGAAGCAGCTGGCTTTCATTCAGACCCCATCTCCAGAAATGTGACTGGGTGAAAACAGATGTGGCTACGACTGCTATTGTTTTTTTGTTGTTGTTGTTTTGATTTGTTTTTGTTTTGTTGTTTATGCCTCCCCAAAACCCAAATAGAGACTTGTGGTTCAGGCGACCATGCGTATAAAAACACTTAGTGGGGATGGAAATCGTCACTAACGCCCAGCACAGACCCCGCTAAGTGATACCCTTGAAGAGAAGTGAATCTCTGCTGTAACTCAGTGAAAACAGCACTGGGAAACCACAGCGACAAATCAAAATGGCTAAGTGTTGGAAGCATCTTTTTTTCTCCATCTGGTGAGAGGGACAGTGTGTTTAACACTGACACGTTCAATCAGTGTTTCCCCTCTAAGTATAGGGGGGAGCTGCCACGGGTTGCTGCTGATAACGCATGGGGCGCCTGCAGTCGTCTTTCGTGCGTGCGTGTTTTCACTGTGTCGCGCTGAATTAAGGTTCCCACTGCTTCCAAGGGTTCCTGACAGCGAGCCATGACAACCAACTCCACACACACACACACACACACACACACACACATTGATGTAGCTCATACACCTGAAGCAGGTTTTGACAGGGCATGTAACAAGGGGGGGCAACATATGGGGTCACAACACACCCCTGCTTCTGTCACTTTGAAGGGCAATTAATCCCGCTGCTCTCGATGAGAGACCCCAGTAGGCCTGTGGGTACGACTTTACACACACACACACACACACATACACACACTCACACTAACACACACACACACACAAACACACACTAACACACATGCGAGAGCACATGTACACACACACACTCACACACACATATACCCACACACACATACTCACACTCACACACACACTAACACACATGCAAGAGCGTGAACACACACACACACAAATTTGTGCACTAGCTGCACACACTGACACCTCTGCAGGCTGCTGGCACTGGCCCTAAGATATGAGGTAAAAGAGTGCATATTACTGCAGAACTGGGGGCGGGGTTGGAGGTGGGGGGTTGTGTGGGTGTACCTTAGTGAGAAAAAAAAAAAAAAAAAAAAAAAAAAAAATATATATATATATATATATATATATATATAATCTGCATAGGATTCCTCGCATCTTGATGTGGATGCCTGTCACATATTGCACAGCACACCCCCCTGGGAATTACATAACACACAACGATAACAGCACTTTCCTTTTTTCCCCTCTCTCCTCCTCCTCCATGATGGCTTGACAGGCAGGGCTGTACACTGCAAAGTGAAGGGAAAAAAAAGAGAGAGAGAGAGAGAGAGAGAGGGAGTGAGATGGGGATGGAGGCATGGACATCTGTTAATAGGATGTGGTGCACCACACACCAGCGCAGTACGCTTCTGTAAAGGAGCATGAGTAGAATTTTCCCTCCATCCATCTATCCATCCATCCATCCATCCATCCCTCCCTCCCTCCCTTGCCCACCCACTTTATCTCTTCACCCCTCCATTCCTCCATCACCTCCCATCACGGCTTCATATTCTCTCATTCACATCAGCCACAGACATCTCTTCACTCTCCGTGCCCACGGCAAGAGCTAGCTGTCCCTCGGGGCCTTTCAGAGTGTAGTTTGCTCTGTATGAGTAGGCCATCTGCATTAAGGATGAGCACTTTCTGTACCCGTGCCGTGGAGACTGTTGCCTATCAGCCAATTTTATTTAATTAATTCACTGTAGACATACTAGACGCCACCAGTGGATTGGTACAAGAAAGGGAAAGAGAGTGAGAGATAGAGAGAGAAGGGAGAAGGAGGGGGGGGGTACAAGAGTATATAAAAAGTCTTTTTTAGTGTGAGTGTGTGTGCTAAGATTTCCATATTTAGCTGGATGACCCATATTTTAAAACGGCCGAAAAAAAAGTTGAGCCTACACTTTGATTTAGACATTTCTAATGAAGGCTTCACATAGCTTCACGTCTATTTATATGAATGCATTCTGTTCAGGCGCTCTCCTCTTCAAGACAAGACAGGGAGGCGCCCTCTGCTCGCTTCCTTCCCCTGCTAGTAAAGCAGTGTGTGTATGTATGTGTGTGTGTATGTATGTGTGTGTGTGTGTGTGTGTGTGAGTGTGTGCAAGCGTGAGGTGAGTCCCTTGCCCAAATCTCATTCTTTGCATTCATGAGAAATACAAAGGCCTTATTTTCAGTAAGAAACACAATGCCCATGCTAATTTAAGGGCCATAACTGTCATGACTCACATCCTGATATTTTATGACCAGTTTGAATTATCCTCATACGCTCTAAGGTGGAACATCCTTGTGAAGAGATGCGGGAAATCTAAAGGGGGAAAAAGATTTAAAGTGAATTATCCTGTTTGAGTTAGCAATTACTGCACACATTCATATTCATATTTAACAAACAGAGTTTCCTTCAGATTAAATCTAAAGGTTAATCTAATCTGAATAACTGAATCTGAATTAATAATCTAAGATGACCATTGCTTGTTCTTTGTCTGGTTATAGCACTTCTGGCTGTTTGTGCTTACCCGGGGTCTGGTGGGGATTGGCGAGTCCAGCTACTCCTCCATCTCCCCAACCATCATTGGCGACCTTTTCACCAACAACAGCAGGACCATGATGCTGTCCGTCTTCTACCTAGCTATTCCGCTGGGGAGGTAAGTGGCCCAGCCCCGTTCACCCCCACCCAACCCCAGCCCCCAGCTCACACACACACACACACACACACACACGCACATACACACACACACACACACACACACACACACACACACACACACACACACACACACACACACACACACACACACACACACACACACACACACACACACACACACACACACACACACACACACACACACACACACACACACACACACACACACACACACACACACACACACACACACACACACACACACACACACACCAGCATTTTAAGAAGGCAGCTTTGGAAGGGCCCCAGAATCAGCGGGGAATAAATGACATTTTCCACATTTAGAAGAGCACCAGAGCACAATCTGACAGTCTCTGCACCAAATGTTTTGTGTCACAGTAAACCCACAGACACCTACTGGTCCCGGTCCAGTTTTCTGTTGAGGGAAGAAAGGGGGGATCAGCTTTTTGTAGAGATAACTTTATTTCAGGGTCTGAGCAGAAAATGTGAAATATTCTTAATCTCATCTTTAATATTCATGCATTCATTTACATATATTATGATGAGATTCATTACCTTGAATTTAATTGCATATTCTCAGTACCTCAGTAGCAATAGTATTTGGCGAGCTGGTGATTAGTTTCATACAAAGGTGAATATTTTTGGAATGGTAAGAATATGTCTTCATGTTCTGCAGGAAGCTGTGTGTGTGTGTGTGTGTGGGGGGGGGGGGACAGAGAGAGAGAGAAAGAAAGATGGAGAGAGAAAATGAGAGAAATGCATTTTAGAGGACAATGATCAGCTGCCAGCATGTGCTGGAGGGAAAGGTCAGGCTTGCAGAATGTGTGGTGCTGTGGCTGTGGCCATCCCTTTGTGGTGGGACAGGTGGCTACTCAAGCCGACCTGTTAGAAGAGTGTGTGCTGAAGAAAAGGGCAAGGTTATGAAATGACAGGTGGTGAAAAAAGAGGGAGAAAAAGAGAATGATAGAGAGAAAGATAAAGAGAGAGCTTGCATTTGTTGTTTCTGTATGTAAATAGCGAGCTTTAGCCAACTTCCTTCCTTCGTTCTTTCATGCAAAAGCAAAGAAAGAAAGAAAGAAAGATGAAGAGAAAGAAAGGGAGGGAAGGAAGGAGAAAACAAATAGCAAGAGATGATAACAGAGGTGAGTGAATGTGTGGGTGTGTGTATGTGTGCATGTATGTGAGTGTGTGAGTGTGTGTGTGTGTGTGTGCCAGTGAATGAGGGTTTGGCTTATGAGCGTGAGTGACTCGACTTATTGTTACTTACGGCAAAACATTTCCAGAAGTCCTCCATGCCTGAGCCTGTGTGTTTGGTTGTTTGCCTCTGAAGGTTCACCCACGGGGCTACCGCCATTTGAATTATTGAAAGACACAATGCACTTCTTGACTTTGCTGTGTTCAGGATTTCAATTCAAAGTCTGTGCCCTGCGGTTTATGCACAGTAAAGCCCGTTTAATGACCACCTAAGCAGCTCTTCTGACACACTGCACACAGACACACACACACACACACACACAGATTCAGATCACACACACACTGCATATAAAAGTCATCATGTGAGACTGACTCCCCTTCTCCCCTGTCCTAGAACTCTCCTGTCTGAAATGGATTCTTTCTCTGCTAGTAACCACACAGAGAGAATCATGGTGTACTCTGACTTAATAACTACCACATTAATATTACATTTTGCCTGGAGTGACAAAGGCAATCGTGACTGGTAAAGTCTGTATCCTTCTTCAGGCAAACCTGAGATCATGGAAGGTTACAAATATCACTGCAGAAGACCCTCCATGACAACACCCCATGGTGCACAAATAGGGCTGGTTTCTCATATATAGTTTATTTTAAGTGTAGTCCTTGATAACAAGAAATCGCTAGAGGCAAGTTAGTCTTAACTAATCTTTATTAAACTGAACTCATGTATAGGAAACTGGCCCTAAAAGATTTTTCTAGAAGTTTATTATCGGGCATGCATTTGCATGGGTCTAATAGGATTGATGGCAGATTGAGTGGAGTCGAGGGAGTGGACAGGAAAAGGCACCCTTTTGTGGTATGTTGAGGCGAGGGCTCACAGTCGGGCACGGCAACGCGCTATGACAACCTCAAACAATGAGAGGTGACAGACTGGGGGCTGCAGAAAGGAGCCGCCAAACATCCTCTGCAGCGTCCAGGCCGAGCGTTGTTTGTCTTCGCTGGGCCTTGTTGTGACTGCTTCCAGGAACCTCTGGAGCAAGACCGGGGTGAAAGGGAAACGGGATCCCCTGTGTCCCCCGGACCAAAAGAGGGAAGGTCAGCCAGGCCAAAAAACTTTCTCCTTCAAGTACCTCATCCTACTGCAGGGAGTTTGATAATGGCTGCCCTATAGTAGTCGTTAGACATTTTAATTATTTGTCTTAGGAATAGAAGATGACAATATGGGTCCTAATATCTCTGTCTCTAATGAACATCAGTGTCTTAGGGGAAACTGACTTGTTAGTGAGTGATTTTTCAGTATCCTGACACAGCACTTTAGTGTGTCAAGGAAACACCACAAGCTAAGTCATTGTGAATGATGTTCTTCATTTTGGAGAGCTAATCAGTTTATTTCAGCAGTATGTGTGTGTGTGTATGTGTGTGTGTGTGTGTGTGTGTGTGTGTGTGTGTGTGTGTGTGTGTGTGTGTGTGTGCGTGTGTGTGTTTGTTTGTGTGCGTCATGGATGATGATGAATTAGGAAAAAGTTCAAACTATGTGGAGAACAAACACGCACACACACACATACACATACACACTGATAGTAATTACATTACTGATAAATCCACTGTTCATGGCTCATGAGGTCACCATGGCCTAACATTCCTTTTACAGTATAGTGTGTGTGTATGGCAGGAAGAGAGAGGGGGAGGTTATGGTAAACAATAGGCCATACCTGCTCCTGATACTGTCTGTGTGTGTGTCTGGGAAAAAAGGAAGTGTGTGCAAGTGAGGAATGTCAGGAAGCATTGAACACCAAACACATCAATGTACTCCGGGGACATGGAATTGAGGAAAGCCCATGTGAGCGAAATCTGTTACTCTGTTAGAGAAACAGGAGTGTCTTGGTGTCTCCAGTTGTTTACAATTCATCTGCATAATCCAATTGACACATCCTGAGGGAACAATCAAAATACAAATGACTCAATGTTTTAACTGATGATAGTCTAGTAATCACAAAAAACCTCTTTACAAATTTTCTTCTTTGTAAGAAGACAGTCTAGGAACTCAAATCAAATAATTTTCCCTTATCGCTTTTTTTTTTGTTTTTGATAAGCCGTCTAAATCCTGCATGTTTTCTGAAAGCGTTAGTCTTATCTCACTCAAACAGAGCACAATGTTGTCTAATCTCAGATCTTGTTTGGCTAAAAAGCGTCTGACTAGATAATGAACACTGAAAACAGCAAAAACTGCCTTCAAAGGTAACATCTTATTTCAATTAGGCTGCACTGCCCAGGCTTTAAGGATGTGTTTCTTTAAAGTGGTGTTTACTTTGTAGTCTAGCTTTGTTGACGATCACAGTAGTAGATAACAGTTTATTTATTTCCTTTATTTTAGCTCTCATTAGTAGGGATGTAATAAACTGATGCACCATCTCCAGGGAGAGTGGCTTAAAAGACAAAAAGCCATGACTCCATGGTAGAATAGCCCATAATACTTTTACCTTAACTTTATAGTCCAGTGACGTAATCTTGCGAAACTCAAAGTAAGAACTACTTGGTAGGTAGTGTTGATTAAACTGAAGCGATAAAGGCAAGGGGTCGACCAAACAGGATATAATCACATACTGACACATTTACAGTGGTCAGGCGCACACTATGAGATCATTGGGGGTAAATAGCATTTTAATGAGCCAAACATGAATCAGGCAGATATGGTGATATGAGGACTGCGTCCTGGTTAAAATAGAGTAATTAAAAGATTCTTATCAGGTAAGGAATTTGTAAACAGTAAGTGCAAGGGACTCTCTGCCTGAGGTCGACAAAAAGTGACTCACAGAATCCACTCATACCTGAGTCTAGTCTAAGTGTTCCCACCTCTAAAGAATGTGTCACCTCACACAAACACGCACACGGAGACACACACACACATACACATACACACACACACACACACACACACATGCAGGCACACTGCCGTGGCCAAGCAAACATGTCCTCAGATGACCCAAGGCCTCTTGGACACAAACAAAAACGCCTTCCACTGCTTAAACTAATATCTTTAAGCTGTCTCTCTTTCTAATATCTAATGCTGAGGTGTGCTAGCTGGTAAAGCTCCCACCATAAACTCAAAGGCCTCCTCATTCCAGTCGGACAGGAAGTGCAGTGCTGGCATGTGTTCCCAACTCACACTCCTCACCCCCACCCCTCTGTGGAAGAAAAAACGCTGAGACACTGCTGCTATCTGAGGCTGCTTGACCCCCTTATGCAAGCCTCCCTGTGGTTGGTGCAATTCAGTGCAAGGGCAGAGACTTCTGCATCTGCCCCATCTTGCCCCATCTGCATTCACTAGGTGTACACACACACACACATACACACACACACATACACACACGCACACACACACACACACACACACACACACACGGCATGACGGGCATGAAGTTTTCACCTGCCATGACACTGCTTTTGGAAAGGTGATTGGGTGGGGAGCATTCAGAGAGATGAACAAATGTAAAAAAGAAAGAGAAGAAAGGATAGAGAGACGGCTGTGGAAAAAAAATAGGCAGGAGAGTGTAGGAGGGCTTTCTGGTTTGCAGTTCGGGATTGTTTGTTTGTTTTGCACCTTGTTTGTTTGTGTACGTCTGTGCTAACCACCCCCATTTCCCTTTTGTTTCTTCCCTGCAGCGGTCTGGGCTACATTCTGGGCTCCACTGCCAAAGAGGCTGCAGGCGACTGGCACTGGGCACTAAGGGTAAGGACGCTCACTCACCTCAACCTCATACACTCAGGACAAACGGCAAACACAACATGTTTACAGCAGAGGAAACCTCAATTCACTCACTAACGCTCTAATGAACAAAAACAACAGAGCAGCATGACAGACTTTCATGGTTATCAGAATGTGCTTGTTGTGTATGGGAAGTTGAACTGAATGTGGATAGGAGAAGCTAAATTTGGATTCATTTAGTTTGAAAACGGGACGGGCACGAACTGGATTGATCCAAACATAGGAGTGAATGGTCCACTTGTCAAAGGGTGTCAAGAGAAACATTTGTATATCATGATAATTTACCACCAAAATTTGAGTTGAGTTGTTCTCCTCCCAAAGCTCAAGATCTTAAGTCAGATTTGCCCATGTGAGTCTGCGCACATAGAAACTGCAGCATCAAAACATCCTGCCAAAAGCCCAGAATGTTTAGGGGCTTGGTGAAAGATGGACCACAAGTATAATCAACACGACTGTGGGCTGATGACTCCGGAAACTGGTCGTGCAACCAGGGCTTAGACATACATACACATGTACGCGCAGAGGTTATACACACACACACACACTCTCTCACACTCCGTTGTAGTGACATAGAGTCCTGTTTGCTTTTAAATGCTTAATTTCTGTCCATCCAGCTCAAAATAACATCAGCGCACTACTTTAAAATAGCCCCGGAAAAACCACCATCGGACAGGTGAAACCCATTAATCCACATCGGTTTCGGAAAGAGGAGCCAAATGTTTACTTTAGCGGTGTGAGGGCCGCTGAGTGCACATGGTGGCTCTGGACAGTTACAGCTACACTAAAATGCATTAATATGGTATTACCTGAATGTCCTAGGGATATTTTTCACAGATGGCATATCGAATCTCCACTCTAACCAAATAATGCGCTCAGGGAGCCACCTCTGACCCAAGGATAGTCTGTCAGTGCTCTCTCTGTGTGGCAGAGCATGGCGGGGAGCGACAACCTTCCCGGCACAAAGACACACTTGTTCCGTAAAAAAAGCATCCCCTCCCGTTCCATTCCTGTTATTTGTCATTGTACCACTCCAGCAAAGGGAGAGAAAAAAAACTAAATACGTTTTTAATCAAAAGCTAATGGCTGCCTCAGTGGGTGATTGATAAGGGAAAATTAGTGGGAGTCGGAGTTGCACCTTGCCTGACCGTGCCATGAGGAAATTCCTGCCAGTCTTATGGAAAAAGGGGGAGAAAAAGCCAAGGACTAAACTTAGGCCCTTAGAAAAGGGCCTTTTAGGGGAACAGCTGAAAGCATTTTAAATGACTTGGGCCCCAACACTTCATTAGTTTTGGCCCCTTTTTTCTTACTGAAAGGGAAAACTCTGTTCATCATAAAAATACACCCTTACAGGTGAAGTGCAGAGTTAACAGGTGATGTTCATTACAGCCTCCATTGTGGAGGCTTAAAGACCAGCGAGAGGGCTGTTTTCATGACCACTCCACATTAACCTTAGTGTGTGGCTACTGCTTCCAGTCCAGCCAGTGAAAAAAAGAAAATGTCATAGGTCTGCCGTCTACAAGGGGACTTAAAGGGGAGTCTTAAAATTGCCCTTTGGAAAAGTCCTCCACAAAGGACCTCTTGACATGACAGTTATACAACCCATGGAAACGGGAAGGGCATTTCTCACCCGCTTTCCCAAACACCTGAAAACAGAGTGCAGGGCTGCATTGTTCTAGGCACTCGCATGCCAACCTTCTAATAAAACATTGTAAGGGGCAGGAGGGGGCAATTAATCACCTACTGGGGCTTTTTGAAGAATGAGAAAATAAAAAAAAGAAAACAGAAATGACAACTAGTACGCAAAAAGGTTTTCTTACCAGCGGTATCCTGCTTTGAGGAAAAAACACTTTGTGGCACTTTTCCGCTTGTTTTGTCGACCCCAGAGAGAGCCTGTTCAGAGACAGCCTTCCTCTTGGAGGAGGAGAGGTGGAGGAGTGTAGCCAAAGATGAAGGGGGAGAATGTGGAATGCTTGACTGGTGTGTGTGTGTGTGTGTGTGTGTGTGTGTGTGTGTGTGTGTTTGTGTGTGTGACCAGTAGACATCTCTTTCGATATCTGCCTCCACCAGACTGCAGAGGAAAAGCCCCAGTGGGTCCTGCACCCTGACCTCCCACCTTTTAATTATTGACTAGGATTTAAGTGCCATTGGCTCGCAATGAGTTAGGGTCAAAGTGCATGCTGGGATATCATCTCTGGCTTCGATAGACTGTTTTCACACACATGTCTCCAGTCAGATGGGAAGATGAAAGAAGAAAAGGAGTAATGAGAGCCTGAATAAATAAATTGTAAATTGTGAATAAATTGTAAATTGTACATCCTTAAAAAGAGTTTGTTTTAGGAGCTTTTTTGGCCTCTAGTGGAGTGGGATGGGAATGGGGGAGTGTTTGTGAGCTGGCCTGAAAGGAAGAGGAAACAATCCACTTTAGTGGATGAGGCAGACTGACAAGGAGATTTATGACCCAACATTCACACAAAATCATACGCATTAGAAGACAGGAGTACACACATACACATGCGCACACAAAGTACGCACACAACACTTACAGATACACATACACGCAAACTCACAAAACAAAGCACTCAGTCAAAGATGCAGCAGTGCAGTGCTTGTTAAGGATACAGTGATGCCCACAACATAAAACATTTGGAGGAGGATGTCTTCTGACAGGGTGTTTTGTTTTCTGTTTTTGAATCCACACACTCTTCCTCTGTCTTTTCTTCTAGGCAGCAAGCTGCACAGGATAGAGAAAGAGATATATATAGAGAGAGAGAGAGAGAGAGAGAGATTGGGAATGGAAGATATTTGGAGGAAGCGAGAGAAGGAATGAGAGAGTGTGAAGTTGGGGGTTGGGGACTGAGAGAGAGAGACAAAGAAAGACAGAGACAGAGAGAGAGGCAGAGAAGTAAAGGAGGAATCCCTGTTCACTGCACCACAGTTTCCATCATAAAGATGATAAAGGAGATAATAGCTCCTGGCCCGTGAGGCTTCGGCTGTGCCCAGACAAAGAGCTCTGTGCCACTGGTGGAGCCAGAGCCATAATGGAATCCATTCGACTCAGCTTCACCCAGCTGCCCCCGACTCTGAGAACCACCACCACCACCACCACTATACACACTCAGTGGATCACTGCCACACACACACTTCTCCACACACACTAACACACTCAGCATCTTCTCTTTCCCCTTTGTTAAGGTGGTGCCACCGATGTCTGTACTTGACATTATGGGACAGATTCAGCACAGTCTATTTTTTGAGGAGGGTAATTTAGGCTGGTATATATGCAACACACCTCAGTTTATATTCATCTGGGTTTCCCTGGAGACAATGCTGCTCTGTTTCCACGGTGGCCAGATTGTGGCTTTGCGGCAGCAAGACTGAGTAAGCCAGCACGGCAGTAGATCAGTGGAGGGATTTTTGTGATGTAACATAAACACATTCTTACATGAATGTTGTCACATTCCTCGGAAAGTTATTTCACGCAGCTGCTGAGGTTTTTTGAGTGGTCGAAAATAAAAAAAGTAATACCTCGAAAGTCTTTGCCCATAAACATTCACTGTCTAAGTTGGCCTGGCCTGAAAGCTGTATGCTGAGAAGGTGTTTGTTTTCGCAGGTGTCACCGTTCCTGGGCATCACGGCAGGAACCCTGATCCTGGTGTTCGTGCCAGAACCCAAGAGGGGCATTGCAGAGCAGCACGGAGCCCGGATCAAAAGCCAGACCACATGGGTCTGTGACATGAAAGCTCTCCTCAAAAAGTAAGACAACTGAGACAGCCAATTTAAGCACTGTGAAAATTGCAAATCAATTTAGTTGCATCCTGTGCAATACAACACAACAGTATGCTGTGCTGTGTATCAGGAGCACAAGATAAGGGTAGTGTAGAAGAGAAGTATATATGAGGATACAGCCTGAGGTCAAATGTATGTACAGCATATGAAATTGAGGTCATTTATTTACATGTTTGTTGTTGTAAATTCTCTCCAACAGCCGGAGCTTCATGTTCTCCTCCCTGGCCTCGGCGACTGTGACCTTTGCCACAGGCGCCTTTGGTACCTGGATCCCTCAGTATCTGTTCAGGGCGCGGGTGGTGCAGAAGACCGCTGAGCCCTGTCTTAAGACACCGTGTAAAAGCCATGACAGGTAGGACCCAGCGTCTGCCCTGTCATAACAGAACACGTAGCTTTTGATTAGATGAAAATTTCACAGAAGGAGTTAGATATGTACATATATTTAGCACATACTGAATGTACACACACACACACACACACACACACACACGTATACTTTTTGGGAAGTTTCTGGAAAAAAATATAGTAAATGTAAAACTATGAAGTGTAAATGAGGTTAAATACAAATTAAACATATAAAATAACATTGGTCTGTGATTCTTATGTTCTGTTACCTCTCGTCTGCAGTCTGATCTTTGGGGCGATCACTTGTGTGACGGGACTGCTGGGTGTGGTGATCGGCGCCGTGATGACCCGGATGTGTCGCCAGAAGACAGAGCGTGCCGACCCGTTGGTGTGTGCCGTCAGCATGCTGGGCTCAGCTATCTTCATCTGCCTCATCTTCGTCACAGCCAAGAAGAGCATTGAAGGAGCATACGTAAGTTACTCTGCTCTGTATGCAGGTTTTGCTGTGTCATCTTCCACACCTGTTGCCATGGGAGCAAAAGCAACCATCAAGTGAGATCTTTTTTCAACATACCGATGGGACCTCATTAAACTTTGAGGAGCAAACTGGCATGATGTGGAAAGTTGCTCCTTTTTGGACATTTCTCTCTCTCTCTCTCACTTTCTCTCTCTCTCTCTCTGATGGAATGAGGCCATCACAAAGTTTGGGTTTGTGGTTTGTAAATAATGGATCGCATTGACTAGGTTTTACCTTCCGTGTCCTCAAAGCACTCCTGTTGAGGAGAGTGAGAGTGTGTGTGTGTTTGTGAGAGTTTGTGTGTGTGTGTGTGTGTGTGTGTGTGTGTGTGTGTGTGTGTGTGTGTGTGTGTTTAGAGGTTAGAGGAGGTCTGACATTTTTTGATACATGCTACAGTGAGAGGAAAACGGTCCTGGAAAGCTCGTCACTGTTTGCTTGTTTAATTGGCATGCAGAGCAGGAAAAGGGTGCAGCTTTTTTAACGGCCGGTCCTGGGGCTGGAAACAATGGCCTGTGGCAGTTTTGACTCACTATCCCAATTCGGTCCCAGCGAGAGGAGCATAATGCACACAAACAGCCCACTTAATTTCTCATCCGAGGGTCACAATACTGTAGGAACTGCTTGTCAACACCCGGTGAAAGGAGAAAGCCATTCTGAACAACTAAGTAATTTCTAAGAAACCAGGCAGCTTCATATTTGGAAAGAAACAATACAATACTCCTGGTGCCTGGGAAAGGTGCTTTCCCTTGTTCTCTGGGTCAAAGAGTAAAAATCAGCTCTACTTTCTGACCTTCTGACCTTTCAGTAAGCAGAGCTGTTCTTGCTTTGTGTGTGTTCAGAATAGCTGCTCCAAGCTATAGGAGACTCTTCTGCTGGAGTGTGGGTCAGCGTGGGTGCAGTGCAGAGCACGGTACACCTGGAGCCAGGTAGAGACACCTGTGATCTGAGGCAGCAGGGTGTTCAGCACAGAGCCTGGAAAGACTTTTGAAAAGTGCGTGACACAGGCCGAGAAACAGAAGAGAGCAAGAGGGAGGGAAAGAAAGAGAGTGAGAGATGAGAGCGAAAGAGAGAGGTTTACCTGAGGCTACGCCTGGCTGCCTCAGCAGTTCCTATTCTTTGCCGGTTCTTTGGGGACAGAGTAGGGAAAGAGAAAGGCAGAGGTGGGGGAGAGGTGTGTGTGTGAGTGTGTGTGTTTGGGGGGGGGGCACCTCTCAGCTCTGCGAGGATACACTGTTCCTCATGGGGACTGCTCTGCTTCCTCTCCTCTCTGCCCCACATCCAGGGAGAGAGAGAGACAGATAGAGAGAGAGGAAGAAAGAGGAATAGAGAGAGGGAAAGGGGTGGAGGGATACAGAGAGTGTGTGTTGTCAAAGCCCTTGCAGCTCACAGCTAAAAATGTGGATTTCTTTTTTAGAGGCATCTCACCCATAGCTAACTCCTAATCTGACGATTACTTTAGCACCACACACTTTAACTTCACTTCAGGCAAAGAGCACAAGAGCAACCCATTGCCAAGGTCTCCAGACGCAGACAGGGACATTTACATATCTCAGTCTGGGCAAAGAAGCGTTGGAGGAAACTCAAAGAAATTCAAGAGGCCATCACAAATGTGAGGCGGAAAAATGGAAGGCAGCAAGTAGCCAACGATGCCTGCTGTCTGATGCTGTGAGTCTGCTGAGGGGGCTACCATCCAGTAGACAGATGTGCTGTCTGAGAATGTGACAGCTGGCTGGATTAGGTGTGTGTGTGTGTGTTGGGGAGGCGGGGGGGCGGTGGTCTGTGTCATGGCAGGTTCAGTCTGAAACCGCTGCTGTCTGATGACCTGGTGTGAAGGGTTCTCTGTCAGAGCAGGGTGCCTGTGTGTAGCCTGGCACTCCTAGGAGCCTGCTGCCTATCTGTCTGTCTGTCTGTCTGTCTGTCTGTCTGTCTGTCTGTCACTCAGTCACGGTGGATGAGCTGCACTCATCTGGGACCTGCACACCCTGTGCTGTGCTTCTAGAAGACACACACACACACACACACACACACACACACACACACACACACACCATTCTTTGATTAGGCATTCTCTGCCTCTCTGATAGGGACCATTCCCTAGTTACTTCAAGCCCTCAAACTTTTGACAGCAGGCTGTGCTGCATATAAAACTAAATCCGAACCAGAGTCAGGTTTGCAGTGGATTGGTGGAATTCCAATGCAACCAAATCCTGCCAGATCCATGTCAGGAGACCTCTGCAGGTCACACAGTTTTCCCAACCAGCTGTTCCTGGGGCTTGTTTTAGGACTCAGTTGTTGAGAGACTATGTGCACACGTTAAAGCATTGGGTCATTTGCGATATACAATACATCGGCTGTAATTTGCCATTAAACACCCCTGGCGTGGAAGACAGCGTTGCGACCACTGAAGAGTGTGGGAACCTTGTTTAAGTTGGTCCCTTCTCAGGAGGACACAAGTTCACGAAACACACAGAATTGTCTAGATGTCAGTCACCCAGAAGAGCAACCCCAACTGGCGGCCTGAAACTCTTCATGGGTCAGAAAGAAGTACTCTCCCAAAAAACAGGCCCACGCATCTATTTAATCTGACCACATAATAGCGCGTCTTCACATTTCAAAAGCCAGTTTGAAATATTTTATGATGCTGTGGGAAGCAAAAGTGCACATCTGGGTTTGACTCAGGGATTGTCTTTGTTGTCAGAAATGTTGCCATTGCAGTGTATGTAAGTGAGAATTTCAAGCATGTTGACTAGACATTCATCTCTAACACTCTCTCTCTCTCCTAGGTCTGCATCTTCATTGGAGAAACACTGCTCTTTTTGAACTGGGCCATTACAGCGGACATTTTAATGGTACGTATGGGAAGCCTATACTTATCTGCTGTCCCTGTGGAAAGTTTTTTTTATATATATATATTTTTCAAACAAGTGAGTGTGCGGCCTCAAACAACACTGCCCATCCTCACACTGGGTTGCTTATTTGGGACTTTTGGGGAAGTGCGTGACTGTGAGAGGAGTTTGTATGAGCTTGCAGGGAAGGGTTGAGGGGGTGCAATTACCCCTTTTGATTGAGCTTAATGCATGCACCACTCATGGAAAATAAAATGGAAGAACATTTTTTTTCAGCAGTTTTTGTGTCCGAGGATTACAGAGAGAGAGGGAGGGTGTACTTGTACAGAGAGACAGGCAAAGAGAGAGAGAGAGAGAGAGTGAGTGAGAAGGACACAGAGAGAGTTAGGAGTGACAAGGAGAAAAAGAGAAAGCATTCTTGAATTAGTTCAAGCTAGATTAAATCAGAGTTGCTGTGAAATGGAAGGGCCAGTCGACCTCCCAGTGGGCACTCGGCTCGGTGGTGACGAGAAGAGACAGCCACACAGGCACCAGCACTTACTGCCAGGTTCAAGGTAGTTGACGCGCCGCCCGCTTAACTCAAAGTGACACGGGCGGAGGGTTGTGCCACTGAGGTGTACAGGAGTTTGTATAATTGAAGACTCCTGAAGCCTCCCCGTCATGGCTGGTTGATATGCCTTGTCACTTTTTCTGGCTGTATCTCTCTTAAGCATTCATTGTGTGTCTCTCTCTCTCCCTCTACTCTCTCTGTTTGTGTGTTTGCGTGTGTGTGTGTGTGTGTGTGCACATATTTTTTTGCAATCCTGCCATGAAGTTTTCTGAAACCCCTTTGTAACTGCTATGCAACTTTCTCTCTCTCTCTGTCTTTCTCTCTCTCTCTCTCATTCCTTCTCTTTCTCCAGTTTGTTGTCATACCAACACGAAGAGCCACAGCGGTTTCCCTCCAGGGTTTCACATCACATTTACTTGGTGATGCAGGAAGCCCAGCTCTCATTGGCCTGGTAAGATATTAAGTCTATTAATAACTCAACCATCACGACAGCCTTAACCCAAAACTTCAGCTTTCGCTCTCCAAATGGTTTTGCGGTTTTCCTCCGGACTGCATTTCCCCACACGCTTCTTTGGGCAACCACCGTGGTGACTGTGAAAAGAGGGATTCACATAGACAGATACTCTGACCGATACTGAATCTTTTTGTTTAACACTTGAAATGGAAATGTCCCTTAGATGCTTTCACTTTTACTTGACAGTTTTTTTTTGAAGATGCCTGCGAAAAATTAGCAAAGAAGGAACTGTATTGTGTTTCTACATGAGTAGAGTGGCCTTTTCTTTGCTGAGCTTGTTATATTTAGTTGTGAGTGAAGTTTCCTTGTGGCACAATGATTTCTCTTCATCTGACACAAGATGTTTTGTGCTGTTGCTGCACAGCAGGGTGTTCCGCAATTAACCCGACTGAACCTCCATATCCTCGCTGGCTCCAGTCTACTCAG
Source organism: Tenualosa thibaudeaui (assembly GCA_027481765.1). Lineage (NCBI taxonomy): Eukaryota > Metazoa > Chordata > Actinopteri > Clupeiformes > Clupeidae > Tenualosa > Tenualosa thibaudeaui. The sequence continues at coordinate 8,734,128 of JAIFZK010000009.1, read as the reverse complement.
CCCGTGCCTAATTGAATCACAGCCCCAATATTTTAACATGCCGTCTGAAGGCTGTTAGGGTCAGCTGCTGTCCCATTTGTCGTAGACGTTTCATTATTAATTTCATTCATTGGTGATTTTATTTTGTGGTCAAGTGCAGGTTTGAAATACAACTTGTGCAGACAGCTTGAGTGTCTGTGACGCCAGACACATAATTCATCTGACCAGCCTCAGTGTTTGAGCTCATTAGTACCCCAGCAGTCGAGCAAATGAGGGTGATTTGTTCAAACCTATTTTGCCAAACGCATTCCCGACGTCCTTTGTCATCCGGAATATTCTGTGCAGACTGATGTTCCAGACTGTTCTCATCACCAGAGCTCTCTGAGCGTTAAGGTTGTTTGAGTAAGAAGTGTTAAATCATAACATTACAATGACAGTCTGAGAGACATGAATGTTGGGAATGGGCAGCAGGAATCACTTGACTAAAGTAGCTGTGGAGCTCAGGTCGGCTTTATTTCCTCAATCCTACCTCAGAGAGGCAGCTTCTATTATGTTTCACTTTGACCAGAACTCTAACGGCTGTATGTGTGTGTGTGTGTGTGTGTAAGTGTGCGTGTGTGTCCCTTAAATGCAAATGATATCAAACATTCAGTTTTCCCGCATTCTTCTCTCACAGTGTCATTTATATTCACTCTCTCCCTCACACACACATACACACACACACGCATGCATACACTCACAATACTCCCCACCTACATGTCTGGCTACCTTAGAGCATTCCACCCATTCCCGAACAGGAACACCACAACTGTTTTTTCCATGCTGGGCCTCACCCCTCCTCAAGCCCTCCTTGCCCCTGCCACTTCTGGCTGACTCCGACCTTGGGTCAGACTCCCATGGGAGCTATTGTTCCAGAGGGAGTCTGCCACTTTCATGTGTATATACACACACACACACGTACACACATACACACAAACACACATACAGACACACACACGTACACACACACACATACGGACACACGTATACACACACACACATACACAAAATGATATGAAATGATATGATGATATGAGTTGGAGGTAGGACTGGCCAGTTCCCACCTCCTTATCACATAGGTGGGGGTAAAGGAACATGTGTGTGTGTGTGTGTAAAAGAGAGAGAGAGAGAAGTGGGTGGGCGGGGGTCTCAGTGGCTGTTTTTCAGTTCAGGACTAAGAGTGGTGAGTCATACTGGAGTGACAGGCCCTCAACAGCAGAACACGCCACTTGCTCTGGTTGCCTGTCTGTCTTTGACATTTACGAGATGAGCAGTTGTGCTGTTTCCTACGCATTAAGTTGGCTTACACAGCAGTAATACTGAGAGAGAGAGAAAGAGAGAGAGATTGGACTCAGAGACTCGCCACAGGCTCTGGGGGTACGCTGACAGAAGCAGCCGTTGAGGCTGCCATCTCAAATTAGCAATTAGCGATGAAAGAGGAAATTACCATCACAGCAGGAGGAAACAGACAGGTAGAGAGAGCTCCCGGAGGGAAAAAAGACCTTTAACAGTAACAAAAGCAAGACAAGGGAAAACACCAGCAGGAACTCGAGCCCTGGAGACAAGGGTGACATAATGTTATGTTTTTTGAGCTTTCAGACAATTCTCAACTGCCTGGCTTGTTTTGTCTCGCAAGGCTGTAGGCTTACGTAATGCAACATCGGTCCTAGGACTTTCCTGTTATTACCTAAGCAGGGTCTGTCTTTTGCCAACAACCAGCAGTATCTCAACAGAAACCACACACCATGAAGGATCGGGACACATCCCTCAGTCATTCTTTCTGGGAACAGACATACGTCACGAGTTCGATGTCCACAAGGGTTAAATTCCAGGTAGACCTGAGTACCACCAAGGCCACACATTCCATCTGGCTGCGCAGATGTCTCCAATCGCTCAAAAATGTCAGATGAGCAAATTCGCAGTTCTTTGTTAATAATGATGGAATGGTCTTGCAGGGAAGGGTTTTTTTGGCAGCTGCAGCAACAGCAGGCATCATCTCATCTCTGACAAGGCTCCAGAGGCTGGAGGGGTGTAGCTCTGCCCTTCTATATGTGTCTGCAGCCAGTGACTTGGCCCCATGTGTGATAGGGGCCCCTGTGAGTCTCTGATAAAGGCCCCCCAGAGGCGAGACATGCAGGAAGTGGCTTGTCTTCGCGGTAGGTCACATCTCCCACCAGCACTGAGCCCTGCATACCCACGCGAATGCGTCACTGGTGATCTTGCCATGTCATGCTGGAGGCTTTAGCGAGTCAGTGCGACAGTGGCAGTGACGTTTGCACACACAGTCGACAAACACCCTCACCACACTCACACAGAAATACACACACACACACACACACACAGAAATACACACACACACACACACACACAGAAATACACACACACACACACACACAGAAACACTTCCCCAACCTAAAGCTTGTGCGGATCTCCCACAGGAAAACCGCACCAGCTGCTCAGCACTTGGTAACCACAGACAGACAGACAGATCGGTGCAAGGCAGGAACCCCCTCACCCACTCACCCACTCACCCTAGATATCCTGCAAAGAAAGCAGCAAAAACCGCAGATATGAGACTTTCACTGAAAAAAATGCCACACCCTTTGCCCACCTTCCTCAGGTAACTAAAACCCATCCCCGGGTGGGCCAAATTCTAGACGCCTTAAGTCATGACTCCAAATTCTCACGCCTCATTCTTGCTAATGGCAGCTTCAGCGGAACAAAACACTCCACCCAGCTGCACCAGTGTGGGCGGCTGGCACTGGAGCTGGCACAGGGGGTTCAGTCCACATTGAGGCAGCGAAGCAGGCTTCATAAGTGGGTTTGAAATTTCAGTTCCACTTACTTAAGCAAGGAAATGGGAGATTGTATAATGTGGAATTATGTTAATTTTGAGTCATTTTCAACTGGTGGCTCGCCTCATTTCTGCAGTGTGGCAGAGCAGCAGGTATAGCTTTTTAAAACTCATCTAGAAAGAATTAAGCGGAAAACGTTTCCCACCCACTAATATCTTGTTACATGTTTCGATCTTGTGTCAACATCATCTGTGGATTTGCTATCAAGATTCATTCAGCTCGAGGGAAAGTGGGTGGGAATTTAATTACTCTCAAATTGGTCAGATTACTAAATTGTTGATTTTTTTATCTGATCCACATGAAATTGAATGTGTATATTATTTAATTTTGAGTTCTCCTAATTCATTTTCTCTGGCAGTACACTGGGGCTATCTACATGTGTGTTCACACACAGTCAGCATTTGTGTCCTGGTCATTAAGGATAATCTGTGCATTGCTATTAAGTTGGTTTACAGCATTCAAAACTACTGGAGAAAGATTTGGTGCATTAAGCCAATCAATCTCCTGAGTTCCTGAGTGGCATTTAAACTGACAGTAATCTCAAGGTGAGTCAGCAGAAATAAAGTCAGGACCAGGGTCACCTCCTTTTGTCCACCAGCAGCACATATGCACATATGCATGTGCCACAACGGTCAAAAGTGCCCAAAGGCATGCTGGGACTTTTTTTTTTTACTTGCATCAGCACTTCAAAATATCACTTAGCAGCTGTTTCCCCTTTTGCGCTCCCTTTCGTGTAAAGGTTTTTTACTTTTAATGAAATGTGTACAGTTTCATATGCATATTGGTTCCGTCACACCACGACTACTCAGCTGAATTTCATCATATACATTTTTACATTTTTCCAGTCCTGAGAGACCTTACTGTGGGGATTTGCTAAGTACTGTTTATACCAGGCCTCACATTCCCTCTTGGTTTTTAAATCAATATCTTAATTTTGTTTGTTGAAACTTCCATTGATTTATTGAAATATACCTGACATTGAATGACAATTTCTTCTGGTGGATTTTGTTTGTTTTTACAATGCCTTAATTGGGAAGAACAATCAGTTAATTGCATCAGTACTGCAGATTGGTATTCACACCCTTTCAGTAATTATTGAATTAACTCATGACAAAAGAAAACAGTGCCAGAGGGCATGGACTACACAGTACATAGATTTCTCTAGAAAACGAGCTCTCGCCCTCAGTGTTTGTGTGTATGCTTGTTCTCTGTGCAGATCTCCGACAGCCTCCAGCAGAGCTACAAGTCGTCCGTACTCTGGCAGTTCCTCAGCCTTGGCTATGCGCTCATGTTGTGCCCATTCGTCATCGTCCTGGGAGGGATGTTCTTCCTCGCCACGGCCCTCTTCTTCCTGGACGACCGGGAAAAGGCAGAAAAACAGTGAGTACTTTGACTCCCTCTTAGCCTATATACCATGGCATTTAAAAAGACCATGTATGACTTGATTGGACTAGAAGCACTATAAGGACTATAGGTTTTGCAGAAAGGAGGGAAAGTAATGAAAAGCACATTACTGTAGAGTAGAACAGATTTGGACTGGTAAATGGACTAAATGGACTTTATATAGAGCTTTTGCAGTCCTCTGCAAAGCCATTATTTCACCTAAAATCATTATTTTAGGAATGCATTATGCTCTCTTTGATTCTGAATTTCATTAATTAATCCCTGCTCACCTATGAGACTTTGGAAGTTGCTAGTGGCTAAACACCATGTCTGGCATTCACAGATTGGATAGGGACAACAGAGATCAGCAAATGCCAGGGGTCAGCCCAGCGCCAGGCATCCAGTAAGAACACACTCCAACCATCTCTGAGGAGCTGAGCGGGGATTTTCAGTGAAGCCCACTCTCTCCTGCTTAAGTCAGCTATTCTCACTAAAGACCAACAACATCACATGGCTTCTGACTGCTTTCTTTTGCCATTATAAGCTGCTGCCTTCAGCATATATCAACAGGAAGACAAACAGGGTTCTCTCATGGGTTCTCCATGATGGTGCTAGGCATGCATGCCATGCCTCTGAGCTTTTGTCATAGTCTCATCTCATTGCCTTAAAAGGGTAAAACAAACACAATGCCTTGGCCATCGATGCAATGCATTTTTTAAAGGGGGGGGGGGGGGTTATTTTATCAAGTGGACTTCCTTTGTGCCTTGCCTACTAGAAATGACTTCCTTCCTGTTCAAAGTGGAGGACATTCAGAGGCAGGGTGGCAGACGAGTAGCCGTTGAGCAGGGTTTCCCCGGTAGACCTGATGTGCTATGCGTTCCGCCAGTTTCCCACTGTTTCCCACCATTTCCCAGGGTTCCCAACGGGTAGCAGGGTAAATAGTAGCCAGGACAGGAGGATGGCACAGCACAGCACAGCCTGTTGACGTGGTGGAATTTGGTTCACAGGAAGTGCTATCTGATTGTGATTAACATTTCTGGCTCAGTCAGCTGAGACACATTGATTTTAAGTGGTTACCCTGATGACCAGATACTCCATTCACTCAAAGAATCAATTTGACTCAGACCATTCAGATACAGTTTTTCCAATGGCTGAACTAAAACTGGCATTTGTACATTTGTGAGTCAAATATTAACAAAATGGGAAGGTCAAAGAAATTCTTAAAGTCTGTTATACATGACAGCTAAGATCTTAGAAATGTAAGAATTTCTTGCCAGATACATTTCACCATATTGATTATTTCCTCTTTGAAAACAGTGATATTGTTTTGTTTGTCTCCCAAAATATATCAAAAAGTCAATCCTGTGGTGTACGTACGACCACAGTGTGATGTGTGTGGGTAGCTTGTGTTTTTGCAGCTACAACCACAATTCCCTCTCAAGCGCCCAGTCAACAGTAGATAACACCTCAGGAATGAACATAGCAAGGCAGAACCTCTGAAAATGGATGTGTCTTGTTTTTGATGGAAATGCCATATAGTTTGTGAAGTATGGATGTGAATTGGAGTGTTTGTTATACATGCTGTATCTCTGAGCTTTAAGTTCTTTGGATAATGCGCATATTGGATGCTTGGAAAAAAGGCACCAACAACAAAAACTGTTTTCTCAAATGAGCTGAATGTATAATGAACAGTGAGTCTAATGATTTAAGCATGCAAAGAGTCAAACCGCAGCTTGGCTTCTCTTTCTCAGTATATTCCATACGAAAATAACTCCTTTAAAAAGAAAAAAAGAAAAAAAAAAACAACAATGGTTCCTTCACGCTTAGGAGCCCGCGATTCATAAATATTGCTCTAGCATGCTAACAAATGCAGAGCTGTCCTCAGACACCCCCTCTATTTACACTGCCCAAGGAGCAGAAGGAGTTCTGCAGCGAAGCGTTTGCTGTCAATTTGAGGCATTCGCACTGGGGCTCCATTACTTCCAGGTTGTTAGAGCTCCCTTTTTTAAAGTGCAGCATTGCTATTTATAGCAGGCCCCAGCTAGGCATATTGATGCCCTCTCTCTGCCACTGCCATTCCCGCATACCCTCCTCTCTTGGTCTCATATCACGTGCATGAGATCTCATTTGTTTCATCTGCTCGAATTGCCCTGGCATCACTGGGCATGTTGCCTAAAGACATACCTCCCCCCGTCTCTCTCAACAACGTCTCTCCAGTGTCTTTGATGAATGTGCCCATGGATGAAGGAGCGTGTGGCCAAGTCACTCATCCAGTGGCAGGGCTGTGGGTAAAGCAAACAGATTGGCATGGAGCGTGTTGAAGTGTTGAAGTGAACGAGGCAGCGCAAAAACGGAAGAGGATGGAGGGAGAGTGAGAGGAATGAGAGGATTAGGAAGGGAGAGAGAGAAGGAGGAGGATGATGTAGGGGTGAGGAGGGTAAAATGAAAACGACAGAGTGAAATAAAGGTGAATGGTGCATGAGAGGACTCCACTGATGACTAGAGCTGGCATGAGACCAGAGAAACTAGACTGGATGTAGTTTGATGGTTCGCTTGTTTCAAACTGTAAATGCAAGAATGCTCATTCACTGAACCATGTCTAAGTAAAGCTAAGAGAAGGATTTGGGCCCCCACACACACACACACACACAGACATATGGTGACTCCCCTGCTTTCCCTGTCCAGTCCTCCAGTGGCTCCTGTTAAGGAGCTGTCTGTGGGGCCATAGAAGTGTTGTTGTTGATATTACTTTACTGTGCTCCGCTCTGTCTAATTGCCTGTAATTCTGTCCTCTCCTCTTTTCTTCAGGATAAACCAACTCACTAGGCCGCCCTCCTCAGTGAAGGTAAGCACCAGGCCCTTGCCAGTGTTTCTGTATTTGTGTGCCACCAGGCATGGAGTGTGTCCTGTCCAGGGGTTATTAGGAAGTCATTTCGTTGAGTCTCTCACTCCTAAAGCAGGATTAGTCTGTTGGCCCACATTGACAGCTTACTTAAAGTGAAAATCTTCAAACAGGGAATTATAGCAGGGCCTGTCATTTGAAAACATACATGTAACAGAATACTGAAACACTTGCTGACTTCAAATATTTATGATATTTACATCAAACTTTAAATGTGACTTAAAATGTCAGCGAATTAGCTCACTTTTTTCAATAAATCTTTAAAACCTTCCTCAAACAACCATTCCTAACAGGAATCTCTCACATCTTTTCATTTCTAAACTTTTTTTAATGAAAAGTTTTCAAACTAAAACGTAATGACATGAGTGACTCTCCTGACTAAGGGGCAACGGGCATGCTACTGTATCAGGGCCGTTTACAGTCAAGCTCCCCAGAGAACTTGGGCCGGGAGGAGCTGGACACTGTAGAGGTGCATTCTGGGAAGCCGGCCTCCGCTGTAATATCTTGGCATCCTGTCAAGGCCGCGCTGCCCTTCCTCTTTCTTCTCCTTCCTTTCCTTATCATACACCACCACTCGCTGCGTGGGGTCCCTCTGGGCAATTACCGGTGTGTGTATGTGTGTGTGTGTGTGTCCCAAGTCTCAAGACCAAGACAGAAAGAGAGAGAGAGCAAGAGAAAGAAAGAAAGAGAGAGAGATATAGAGCAAAAGCTAAATAGAGAGATAGAGAAATGGCCCTAATAGGCAGGAAACAGACCTCACCTCACCCTGGCTAGCTTATTGGGTCATGGTAAGACAATGGTGGCCGTTAGTATCACAGCACAAAATAACAAGATTGCTGCCCAGACTGACTGATTGCGAGGGGGGCAATGGACTGGCCCTTTCATGTTATTGTGCCCTCTCTTTGGAAGGTTATCGCGCCATGACACAGGGGCAGGAGATTACACACCCAGTTGACCAGTTTGTGTCAAAAGGCTGGCATCGACCCCGCTGTGGAGACATATGCCAAGGGCTCTGCTCACTTCACGATACCCTTCAGCAGTGGTCTGTGAGAGTCTTTTTTTTTTTATGTGCCTGAATGGAGGTGTGTGTAATTTGGCCCTAGGGGTACAGTCAGACTAGGAAACTACAGACTACAACTACAACAGACTTGGGAAAAAAAATAGGCCTCTAAAGATGAAGATGTGAAAAGTCACACCTAAACATCTATCATGCAAGATTTGCATTTCTGAGACTCTAACATCTGTGTAAGAGCAGCTACAGGCGTATTTTATTTGAGAGGCAAAAATAAACACGTTCATTTTGTGAGAAGTAATTTTTTTTTCCTTGAAGGCGATCGTAAAACTGGTGTACAGTTCTATGACTATAAACTCATAACTCTGCAGGCTTTGCCAAACCACCTCTCCCTGCTCTAAAAATTCAAGAGAGGAAGTTAAAAACGAGAGAAAAAAAATCAATGTCTGCCTTCTTGTGGCAATTAGTAACCGTGGCCTTGGGGCCGGATCATTTGAGGCTAAATGTATTAGGCAAATGTTTGATATGTGTGGAGCTCACAGCAGAATGGATGTACACACAGATCAATGCAGTCCATAGGGTCATGGCTTGTGAAGGAGACAGGATTACATAACTAATGGTGGTCTGTCGCCTCTGCGAGGAGTCATCACGAGGAGTGGCTTTAATGTGGAAGCCATGTGAGGGGGTGGGGGGAGGGTTTTCGTCTTTGCGGACAGGACTCTGTTTGGTTACATTAAGCCTTGTGGCAGTGTGGATGAGTTGTGGCAGCAGTGTACTGTAGATGCCCTCATGCAGATGGGCTGAACAGAGAGACTGAGAAAGAGTAAGAGCGAGAGCGAGAGAAATGGTAGTTTAATCACTTAAGCCATAATGCATCACCAGCCATTAATCTTTGGTGATGCAATCCTCAGTGGATATCAGATAAGCTAGTATAGAATCCAATTAAGAGCCTCCAAAGAATAGAATGCCCATAACCTCCGTCTTATGCCACCACTGCACACAGATCTTCCTCACACTTGTGCTGTGCACAAGCTGGGAATTTAATGGAGATTAATAACAACTGTGACAGTTTTTCTTCAGGTCTTCTGTCATGGGGACTTAAGTAGTTCACCTTTCAGTTGGGCCCAACAGTGAGCCTGTGTGTGAATTTAGAATATCATGTAACACACTCTGCATGATACAAGAGTTGCTTGAAGTGCATGGAAGGAAAGAACCAAAGGCTGCAACTGCAAAATGAAGTCATTCATCAAGTGCATTGATGTCTTACAATGGACTGGAGTGCCTTGCAAGGAGGACATACATCTCTGTCTGTCTGTCGGTGCATTTTATGAGGATCAGGCAGCAGTGATCCTTAGCACCTTTCATTGATCTACATGGCCACTCGGGGAGTTAATCCCATCAGAGGGGCTAAAAATACACAACCATCCAGCATCCACAGGGTTGTTTTTTTTTTTGCATTGCATTGCATTATACTGCATCCCATTGCAGTGGTTGTATCCTCATGAAGGATTTCAAGGCCTTCATTCCACAGTCTGGTCTGGCACTCGAGCAGCCCTTTCTGTCTTAAGCTCTAAAGCACGGATCACTTGCGTCAGAAGGGGATTGAAGAAGCATCCTCGTTGGTGCGGTGTTGGTGTGGTGGCCAGCTGAGCGCGGGAGCATGGCGTGCCCGCGACCACAGAGAGCCAGCGGGTAGGGTAGGGCTGGGCGAGGGTGAGCGGGGTGGTGGGGGAAAGCCAGAGGATGTGGGCTGGCTAGTGCTGCGTTGCTTGCCCATGTCCATCGGGCCCTGCTAAGCTAGATATATACACACACAGTAAATCTTCAGCAAGTACAGGTTAGCCGTGCCGGTAGAGTTGTTTATTGGCAGACTTACTATTCTCTCTCTCTTTCTCACTCTGTTTATAGAGTATGGTGTGTGTGTGTGTATGTGTATGTGTGTGTGTGTGTGTGTGTGTGTGTGTGTGTCACTATGCATGCATATTCACGTTTATCCATGCACCTTGTGTGTGTGTTTATATGCAGAATATTTTGTAAAGGCACTCATGCCAATTATTAACTACACTACAAGCACTGCATTACAAGAGGCAATAACATTGTTTTGAATGTAACAATTGTAAATGCCCTGAAGTATTTAGTGATTCATCATTAACCTGGAGGGATTTGTGGATCTTCTTGTGCGACTGCCCACTAGAGTGACTCAATAGCTTTTAGGAAACAAAGAGAAAATAATTGTTAAAATTCTGTAATCCAGCATGAAAGCTAATTACAGAGCTACTACATTCAACCTACCCAGTGGGACATTTCTCCTTGTGTATGTGTGTGTGTGTGTTTGTGTGTTGCACTTATTTGTGTTTGTGTTGTGAAGACAAAACAAAAGAGAAAACAACAAACAAACAGACAGGCCTAGCGCAGTAATCTCATCCCATTGTAGTCTTTCACACTCACAGTCGAAAAATAACTGTAATCAAAAATAAGGCCTGCAAATATTTCCTCTCAGAGATAATTGAATAATTTTTGGAAAACTAAATTAGGCTCAGCAAACAAAGACAAGCTGCAAACACTGCATTCTACTTCCCTAAAGATGTCAATCAGGTTAAAGAGGGTTGGCTGTGTCTATCCTGTGTCTGTCAGAGGGCATTGTAGTGGTGGAGAATTGGAGGCTTGTTTTTTTCTGTCAGAAAGGTCCCCACGGGTGTGTTGTTCTCAGGATGGCCCGCAGGGAGAGCGAGACAGATGGCAGTGAGTGCCATGCCTTGATAATTACATGAGAACGTCCTGGAGGGAAGCCGAATACCCCCCCATCACACACACAGACACACACACACACACAGCCCCCACCTGAAGCGCTAACCACCCTGTCTGTTTCTGCCCATCGCAGGTCAACAAGTGAGGGGATGCCAGAGTTTTAATGCTGGACGCGATGACTCGATGAAAGAGGGAAAAGAGAGAGCGAAGAATGGAGCAGTTCATCAACTGGATGTCCTAGATCATCTGTGTCAGTCATCTCCGAATCAATGAAGCAAACGTCACAGCATCTTGCTCTTATCTTTTATTCATTCTAAGTTCTCTCTCTCTATCTATATATCTATCTCACTCACTCTCTCTCACTTCCGTTTCTTGGAGACTGCTCATAACTGGAGCCACTGCGCAGTCACATCACTTTGTGGGCACCGCCTCATGCCCAAGGAAAGACTGTACCACGTTTTTTTCCCATTTTATTTGTTTGTTTTGTTTTTTTATTTAAAAAAAAAAAGATTTTAAAACGCCAGCCTAACAGCAGCTGGTAATGCCTCCCATTCTAAAGTGGCTGAAAAAGTGAGGGGGAAGGGGGGCATGGAGCCAAATTTGGCCCCTGTGTGGATGAGCCCGTGTGTTAGTGCCATACTACTGAAAGGAGAACGCAGGAGGAGGCACAGTGTCTGTCACGATGCCTGTCAATCTGCACCAAGTGCCATGTCATTACATTCCCTCTCAGACCCCCTTCCCATCCCACCAACCCCAAACCAAAAGCTACAAGGTGTCACTAGAGGACTCCCTCCATCACCAACACTACCACTACCACCACCACCATCACTACATGCACACAAAGGACTGGAGAGATACTGGAAATCAAACAGTGGCAAACAAATACGCACGCAAAGAAACATGAAGTCAGTGATTAGTCAGTCTGCCTCACTGCTACAAAACTGGAAGTCCAGCCCACAACCCACATTGTGTTGCTTTTTTTCTTCTCTGTAATTTCTAATCTCAGCACTTATTCCCAAATGCAGTACCAGCTACATTACGCTGTCGAATCACAGAAAGACAACATACTTTTTTTGATACTTTTTGTCAGTTTGTCTGCGTCATGTTTTTGAAACTTGAGGTCCAAACCTATGATTGTTTCAAAGGATTGATGTAGAGAAGACAAGCGACGAGAGAAGTAGCATAGTTGTTTTGAGAAGACACTGGAGATTAGCCTGTTTTATCTTTTTGTAGAAATTAACATTTTTTATTTTTTTGAGAAAAAAATGAGAAAGCCTCACCATGTACAGGTGCCTCACCTCCAGCGCCCAGCAACTGGAGGAGGAAGAGAAATTTTAACAAGTAAACAAAGCTGACATGGTGGTGTTTTTATGTCACCAACGCGTCTCTTTATTATGTAGGGATTCCTTACAGTTTGTTGGCTTTGAAATGTTCTGGAAGCCACCCACTGAGAGAATGGCATCCTCGTTAAGCTGGGTTTGAAATGCCCTGTTTGAGTCTCAGAGAATAGTAGTCTTTGTGCAAAAGCTTTTTTTTGTATCTATATGCCCAGTTGTAGATATCTAATTTCTCAAAAAGACGGATGAAGAGAGATTATGAGGAATATAAGTGTCATTCAAAGATGAAGTTCATTAAAGATGGATATGTATCCCCTGGAAGAGGTCATTTTACACAGAGTGTCAGTCTTAGATAAGCTGTTGGTTCTGGTCGAGCGATTTGACTGGACAGGAGGCATTCCATGTGTACTGACAGCAGATAGGCTTGACTGCTTTCTCCGTTCTACAGAGCAAACCTGTAGCCAGTTCTTGTGCTGCTTGAGAACAACAAAACATTGGAATCTTACTAGTGGAATGGTAATAGTAATGGCAGAGCCAAAGAAACAACAAAAGTGATTTTTTTAACAAACTGTTGTGGAAAAAAGCAATATCACACTGAAGGATGTGTTTTCTATACTCAGTATCAACATGGGTGTTATTTGGCCTCTGACCTCACTCTTATGCCTGAGTCATGTTGATATTCAGTACAGCATCATGTCCTCATGAGATCCAACTTAGTGATGATGAGGTGCTTAAAACTTTTTTTGTGAGTTTAAAACAAAGCTGAGGAAAGAGCAATGCAACAACTGAAGCTAGTTGCAACTGAAGCGAATGGGATTTAACATCACTGACTGGAATGAGGATTATTTGACATGTCTGGCTTGCATGAACACTGATATATGCTCTCAGACTTTAAATACATTAGTTATTAGAAAAGCCCCATATGATGACATAGGATAAAGCACTTTGCTTGAGAAAGAGAGAGGAAGATTGAAAGAGATTTTGAGAAAAAAAATATTGTGTGCATTAGGGAAAAGATTTTCCTTCTATGGTAGCCTCCATCCTAAATGTTTTCATTTGATATGCAATACACAGCAACAACATACTGGATGAAGATGGCAATAATCACAGTGATCCCTTAGTGGTTTTGTTCTGGCAGTGATATAGACCATTTGTTACGTGCATTAGGCATATTCTTACTGCAATGTTTGGCTTTTGCAAAACAAATCATTTTTTTCCTCCCCTTAATTGCTTTAGCGTTTTCCCCCCGTTTCCTTAAGCGTTAGTGTTTTCCCCATGTTTTCTAATGCTGAAGAGCACCTTGAAGGTTGGAGATGTGTCAAGTTTAGTTGGGGGGACTTTATACAGGAGGTGGACGCTTTGGCCTTGTGGGTGTGGTGTATATGTGAAGGGTGGGGGTGGGGGGGGTCTGCACTTCTTTCCTTTCTATCTGCTTTTCTCACAGAGCGTGAGGAGTGAACTGAATGTGACGCTGACAACTCCCATGTGTTTACACATGCAACATTATCTTAATTAAGCTTCTTTTTATCATCACCCTGCCAGAAATTTCTTTTTTTGTTATGAGTTATTGTATATGAGTTTTATATCTAAATGCTATAAAGAAAAACAAATATATTATGCAGCAGTTTTAATATATTGTAAACAACAGCTTGGATGCAATGTATTTATTATTTTGTTTATTTGTTCTGGTAAGGAAGAATATTGAAAGATTTCTTTTACGCCTGACTTTAATAACTCTTGTGTATTTTCATTATATTTTATCAGCAAAGGAAATCATGTTTTTAACTTCATTTTATTTACACTGTGATCAAAGGGGTTGGGTCTATGCGTAAGAGCAAAAGTTTAAACATATATTTACATGCGCTAACAAAGCCACTGGCTTTTCAGACCCCTCTGGTTTGATTTCAGTTTTTCAGCTTTGAAGTGCATTCTTTGTTTTAGACCAATGAACTTGTTTATTTATTTTGCACAGTTGGCAGTCAGCATAAAGTGTGTTATTCAGGTCTTTCTTTTCTTTTTCTTTTTTTTTATTGAATAGTTGAACACTGGCAAGCTTTCTCATGGAGCACGTTTAGCCAAAGGCCTTGTTTTTTGTCTGAAGCTGACAATATGTGCAAATCACCATCACCTTCTCACCTATTTCAGAGGGTTATATTGAAAGAATTGGCATGATTGGTTAAAATACATGCTAAATGAAAAAGGTTGAAAAACTGCAAACACACAATTAAACTCAAGTTCATCAGTTGAAAAAGGGGTTTTCTTGGCTTTGAATTTTTTAATAGAAGGATATCATCTGAATGGGTCGCAGGAGTGATGTGAATTTTGAGAATATGCTTTTTTCTTGTCATACAAGAGTCATGTAAAAAAAGACCTTATTTCTGTTATTTAGCAGAAAACAGAGGTTATTATATTTTTAGAACAAGTGTGGTAAACAAAGGGAATTAAAAACATGAATAAAAAGAACAAAATATTGTTAGGAATAAACTGTGACACTCCAGTTGGAGTGAAATGTACAACTATATGTAAAAGATCAAATAAACTTATTTAATCAAAGCATACAATCATGTCTGTATTCATTTTATTATGAATTTCTTTCTCTGCAATTTATTTTTAATATGCCACAATGTGCAGCAAATATGCAGCAAAACAAAAAATCTTTCTTTCTTTCTTTCTTTCTTTCTTTCTTTCTCATGCAACACAAACAAACACACTCTCTCACACACACACACACAAAAGGAGGCAATCAGGCCACATAAGCATAAACTGTATAAGTCACTGGGTATACTGTGATGTGGCAAATTATACAATGTCCAACCTCATAAGTATGGCCAGCACACAGGCCCTTTTCAAGTCCACACAGACAAGTATGATCACAAAATATTTACTTCAAGAGGGTGAAGAAAATGTGTGACGTCCTCAAAGTGGACTGGATGGAAGAGACCAGAGGAGAAAATAAACTTCCATAATGCTGACCCCATCGAACAACCTACAGAGACTCTGCTGACAGGGAGCCGATTCAGTCCAGCCAGCAGCACAAAGCACAAATAGCTCCCTATTACACCTATTGGGTCTGGTCAGGAGGAGATGAGGCACACCCTTCCTGAAAGCCACACAGCAGTGGCTATGAAGCTGACACTCCCTTTTAAAAGGTCCTTGTGTCAGAAGCAGAAAAAAAGAATAAAAGTCCTTGCAGCGAGCACGTAAAGATACATTTTTGCCATTAGTCTACAGTGTTATGCACAGTGTCAACTAAACGCTGCTGATTATAAGTAATGGAGATAACTGATAAAATCTGCTGAATTCTCCACTGTGTCTTATTATAACCTACACTCTCTCTCTCTCTCTCTCTCTCTCTCTCTCTGTCTTGTATGAGACAGACGACGCCTCTGAGCTTACATACTGTCATACATACTTACATACTGTCCATCATTTGACCCTAAACAACCCACACCTTTCTCCCATGTAAAGATAAAATGAGCTAGTTCTGTTGAAAGGCTGGTGAGCGCTCTCCAGTGTGTCGCTGCGGTTGAGAGAGAGAGAGACGTGCGGAAAGCTTTGAAAGTCAACATGCAAAACCAGCAAGCGGACAGGATACACTGGGGTGTTTAGGCAGGAAATCAGCACCACACTCAACTGGAAATTCTGTGTGTTTTTCCCCTCCTAAAAAAGGTTCAAACTGAGTAAAAATAATATCAGGCCCAGATTCTACCTTTAGAGTGCAATGTAAATATAATGTAAGTCACTAGAGTCCTGTTCTGACCCGCCCCGTCCGTGGATACTGTTGCCACCCCAACTCAGACAACAATAGCCAGTCTTGTAGAGTAAATGGCTTTGAACAGGTAGCTTAGTCCATTCATTTTGGGGCACCCTCTTAAGATGCAGCCTGTTGTTAGCTGTAAGGTAATTGTAGTGCAGATGTCCTGAAACAAAATGGGAGTGGGTCTCCAGGAAGTAAAAGAAAACACCCCAGATAATGAATGAGAGGTGCCATCAACCATTCTTCTACATTCTCCAATGTACCATGCTCCTCATGTGCAGAGGTCAGGTTTTATGGCCAATCTACAAAAAGGGGAGCCTTATTGAAGAGAAGCTTGACCCCTGACATCTGGTGTGGTGACAATGCCACATATATAGACACCCAGATGTGAATACACACAAAAAAGTTCTGTCTATTTAATGAGTGTCTCATTGAAACAATAGACGTGTTTAAAGAGGCATTTTAACAAAGCAGGCACACAGATACTGTATACTGTACACTGAAGTAAAGCTTACTTGAAAAATTTGTGGAAACTCATTGTCTTAAAGCTTAAACAGCTTCATAGTCACTTCGATGATTAAATGGCTCATAAGGGGATCCCCACTTGTAGGATCCCCCCATACAAGGGGATCCTACAAGTGTTTCAGATCCTACACTTGTGTCGGAGGAAACAAAACTGAAACCTAATGAAACTGAAATCGCATTTCTTATTGTCTTGCCAGTGAACATAATGCATGCAAATGATCATCGCTAGTTTCTATTCCTTGCAAGTAAATTCACATGGATTGGAGGAATGCACACTGATAAAAAATCGCAGTCTTGCCTGGAATGCCTTTAAGTGAACGTAACTAGTCTCTTTCAAGTTATGGTAAACGCTTCTTCTATGCTTCTTTGGAACCTAAACTGTGACTGCTTCACCATAGCATGCCAAGGCACAAAAGGCACATAATACTCTTAAGCACACACTGTTGCATGCTTTTACATAATATACAATACATAAAATGAAAGTGTGTCTTATGGTAGGGAGTCACACACAACAAAACACAGAATTACACCTCTTTGTTTTGGTTTTTTTTTGTTGTTGTTGACATGAACCCCTGAGAATAAAGGTGTCAGGTTTATTTAAGTTGCGCAATCTAAAAAAAGATCACATGAGTAATGTTATTCCAGGACTGAGAGTAATGCAGTGTGTGTGCTGCTGCTCCTGCTGCTGCAGCATCTTCTGATTCTCCTTGGTAACTCCTTGTGCAGTGGGGTTGAAGTAAGGTGAAGGAGGAATGAACACACGTACACAGCTGCCACAGAGGAGCAGCCTCAGCAAGGCAGATCTGTGCTGCTGATCATGAATGAAGGCATTTGGAGCATGCTCAGATACATCCAGCAGCCACACACGCACGCACACACACACACACGCACGCACACACACACACACACACACGCACAGCAAAGTTAGGGTCAGGACTCAAAATAGCAACACATCCAGTAAAAAAGAAAATCTTTTCAGTCAGTTTCTGCTGTAATTGTGCATGCAGAGACTAAAATAACACACGCTCTCTGCCTGCATGGTCTGTGCTTCATTAAGCACAGAGAGAGAAAAGGGGGAAGAGCTCTATATATGTGTGTGTTTGTGTGTGTGTGTGTAGTTCACAAACCCTCATTAAGAAAAAAAAGCCCATCCACTGTGGCAGATGAGCGCAGCCACTGCTGCTGCTGCTAATGCTGCTGTCCAGAAATCCCAAAGAGGAGCCAACAGCAGTGAGCTCTTTCATAAACTCATATATGGAAATACAGAATGAATAAATCTGACAGAACAGTCACATGTTCTGTCACTGTTCTGCATAAAGCAACCCCCCCCCCCCTCCCTGCTAACTACATACAGTAGCTTACTGTGGAACCACATTTTGAATCAGATATGGCATTTTAGAATTGCAAGGACATTTAAAAAGACTAAAAAGAATGTCTACAATGTGAACATTAAGATTATGGTTTGGCTCAGGGCAAGATAAACCACAATCAAGTTAGTCTAAGTTCCAAATAAAGCATGGAACTGTGGAAAAATCATTTATTTTTTAATCTACATAGAAGCAATCAAACCATCATTATTTGTTTTCCCAGCTTCCAAAAATCTGGAAACTTAGATATTAGAACTTAAAAATAGTTATGATAAGCTATGTTAAGCTATGCCTAACCAGATCCATATCTGTGTGTGTGTGTGTGTGTGTGTGTGTGTGTGTTGGGTTAATGATGATGATGTTGCTGCTGGCTTTAGAAAGGAGCTCTCCACAGTTTAGCTAGCAGCAGACAGAAGAGCCCCTCTGGTTATGTAGGAGTGCATGTGTGTGCATGTATGTGTGTGTCCATGTGTGTGTGTGTGTGTGTGCATGTGTTCATATGTGTGTGTGCATACGCGAGGGTCCATAGAAAAACCCCTGAGCCTTGGGAGAAGGCTAACTTCCATTGTGGCTGTGGATGCTAATCTTATTAACGAGGCATAGCGCTGCTGTCCTCCTCCTCCTCTTCCTCCTCCTCCTCTTCTCTCTCCTCTTTGTGGGGGTTGGCCTTCACGAGCCACTGGGCTCTTCCTCTGCTTCATTCACATCCTCATCCTCGCTCATTCATTAAGCCGCAATGCCTCGGCACTCACCGCAAGCACTGCAGAGCATGAACAACACACACACACACACACACTCAAACACAATCATTCAGAGCACCGCGTGAGACCCTGCAGCCATGCAGGACATGAGACACGTGTGAGCCACACATGCGCACACATGCTATTACACACACACACACACACACACACACAATCACACACACAAAAAGCACATAATGCAAATTTTACATTGTGCCTACCACACTGTAATCAGACCATTGTCTGAAAAATGAGAACATGCTGGTGTGTTGATGTCCTCACAATGCTGACATGCACTTATGAACACGCAACTGCATGAACACACACACACTCTCACACAAGCACCCAACATCATACTATGGTCTTCCATGCTCTTTATCCCAGTCACGCACACATGCACAGTGATAATACATGTTCCTTTAGAAAATGTTTTCTGTACACATGATCGCACAACACAAATACAAGGAAAAGCACACACACACACACACACACACAGAGAGAAAAAATGGCAAATTATTCTAAATGCCTGGATCTTTAAGGCCTCAGTAGTCCAGACTCATCAGATACCTACAGACCTCTTACCCTTAAAACACTCTTACAGACTCTGAGGTTTTAAGGAGGTTTTTTAATCTCTTCATCTTTAATCAAGTCACCAAATTGCGTGGCTCTAATGCCAAACAGGACTGTTTATAATTGCTGTAATTATAAACATTAAGCGTAATGGTTTAAGATAAATACTTACAGGACTGATTAAGAACTGATTAAGGGTGGTTTGGTTAATACAGTCACTGCTGCCATGGAAGATGTCCCAGCAGCAGCTGCCATTGTCTGTGCACCCAGGGGTCAGCAAGTGTCAGTGCCCCATGATTGGTGGCTGCATCCATGCCACATGGCAGCCATAAACATCTCCCTCTACTAGCACCCATCCACCCCCCCCTCTCTTTCTCTGCCTCTATGTCTCTCTATCTGCCTCTTTCTGAACTCCCACTTGCCTGTTGAAATAATAACTGGGCTTGGAATCAAGCAGTCCTCTTCACAGTGCCAGAAAAAATGCTGTGAGAAATAAATGACTTCCCCTCTCTGAGGAGCAGACAGCGGGGTTTTTGTGTGCCTGGAGTAGAGGTTCCAGAGGTGTGTGTGTGTGTGTGTGTGTGTGTGTGTGTGTGTGATGGTGGTGGTGGGGGGGTCAGTCATCGGGCTCTATTGCCCCCCTCTCAGACACACCAAAGCTAGGAGAAGAGCTGCACCCAGCTGCACTGGGTCCCTCAGTTGAACCCTCACCCACCCACTCTCGGTGAAATACACGGTCAACACAGAAATGTTGGCCTAAGCAATGTCCTGGTCTGTCTGTCAGCAGCTCCCAATTCCACCTCAAAAGGGCTCGACATGTAAAATTACTGAATGAAAAACAGAGACAATTTTAATACATGGAAAGAAAACACTGAAAAATTATGATTCAGGGGTGAAAAATCGTGTGGAAGCACTTTGCTTCAAAGCTTTCAGCACAGCTGTGGTCATGCTGACATTTCCCAGAATCCAAGAGTGAATAGATTTACACCACACAATTTACCATGTGCACTGTATGCATTAGTAGACATGCATTAGAAGAAGCTTGCAGCCTTTCTGCAGACACTCAATACATATAACGTCAACACTGTACTAAAACAGAGGTTAATAAGACCAATGAAGTTTTTTTTTTTAAACAAATAATATTTGTATGCTTTTTCTTCATTTCTCATACATAAAAATTCTCTCTAATACACACACACACACTGTTATGGAATCCCATTTTCCCACTTCTCCTCGTTTATGTAAAGCTTTAACTATTTTGCCACAGTAGCCTCGTCTGCTCCCGACCGCCTTAACTGCCACATGCACAAGCTCAGGACTGAAAAGACCGGTTTCTTCTCCTTTCATATTCTCTTTCTCCCTTTCTCTCTCTCTCTCTCTCATTCTCTTGCTCATTACTCTTCTGCAATTTCAGCCAAGGCCAGAGGCTACGACACACAAATGGCCCTATTATTCCTGTTTAAAGAGCTGGCCTTGCATGTACAGTGATGGAGAGATGGTCTTTAGACTAGACTGGCACTCGCTGCATTAAAAAACTGCACACTAACCTAACCTGGTGGGCACTCGGACATCAGGCAAGAGAAAGCAGGGAGAAGTGTGCTATGTTATGACAGATACATCATCCAGTCTACTCAAGCAAAACTACAGACAAAGAGAGGAAACATGCTGAGTTGCATGTTGGGTTCTGAAGGAAAGGTAAGGAGTGTGATGACACAGAGCATGAAATCTGGGTGTCATTCTGGGAGTCAAAAGAGACGAAAAGCACTTTGGTGTGGACTATATATACAGTGCCCAGCATTAATGAGTACACCCCCTTTGAAAAGTAACATTTTAAACAATATGTCCATGAAAACAAAAAATATTTACAAAGATTTTGCAGACTAAGTTTAATATCACATCTGCATAACATACAACATAAATGTTTGCTTAATAACATAACTTAGATTACATATTTTTCTCCATGATTTTTAATGACAGCACCAAGTCTTCTGGGCATGGAATGAATAAGTTGGCAACATTTTGCAACATCAATCTTTTTCCATTCTTCAATAATGACCTGTTTTAGAGACTGGATGTTGGATGGAGAGTGATGCTCCCCTTGTCTCTTCAGAATTCCCCATAGGTGTTCGATTGGGTTCAGATCAGGTGACATGCTTGGCCACTAAATCACTCTCACCCTGTTCCTCTTCAGAAAGCCAACAGTGGCCTTAGATGTGTGTTTAAGATCATTGTCATGTTGGAAAAGTGCACCACGACCAAGTGCACAGAGTGATGGTAACATTTTCTTTATAGAGCAATACATCTAAGAATTCATGATGCCATCAATGAAATGCAGCTCCCCAACACCAGCAGCACTCATGTAGCCCCACATAAGGACACTGCCACCACCATGCTTCACTGTAGGCACCATGCATTTTTCTTTGTATTCCTCACCTTTGCGACGCCATACAGTTTTGAAGCCATCAGTTCCAAAAACATTAATTTTGGTCTCATCACTCCACAATACAGAATCCCAGTAGCCTTCATCTTTGTCAGCATGGGCCCTGGCAAACTCTAGGCGGGCTTTTTTGTGCCTGGGCTTTAGGAGAGGCTTCTTTCGTGGACGGCATCCATGCATGCCATTCCTCTGCAGTGTACAGCGTATTGTGTAACGGGAAGCAGTCACCCCCGTTTGGCTTTCTACTTCTTTAGATAACTGTAGTGAACTTGTGCGCCGGTTTTCTTCAACCCTTCTCATTAGAAGATTTAGAAGATTCACATTTCTTTTCCATGTGGTGCCATTGCTGACAGCAGGAAATGGGGAGGTGTTTTCTTAGAGTAACACCCTTTTATAGTCAACTATCTGCTGGACTAATTGAATAATTAGACTCACCTGTGGTTGAATTTTTGGTAAATCAGACATTTGCAGTCTAAAATTTTGCTTTGCCCTGAGACTTTCAGTGGGGTGTTCTCATTTTTGCTCCCCCCTAATTTGAATAAAACTGAAAAATATGTAATCTAAGTCAAATTATTATGTAAACTTTTGTGTTGTATGTTACGCAGATGTGATATTAAAGTTATTCTGTGAAAATTTTTGAAATATTTTTTTGTTTTCGTGGACATAGGCAATGTTTAGAATGTTACTTTTCAAAGGGGGTGTACTCATTTATGCTGAGCACTGTATATATTCAAATAAAACAAAAAAACAAATTAATATGGTAGCAACAGAGAGTGAAAAATTTGCATATTCTGGTGAGAATGACACAAGTGTAAGTCACAAATTTAATTTTGTTATTTCTGAAAAGTTGATCTGTGTGGCCTTCCCTGGGAAGTATATACAGATATACAGGGAAGCAGGGTAGCTGAGAGAGTTCTTTGAAGAAGACAGAGAATTCTGGAGGGACTTGTAGGAGACAAAACTACAGCAATCCCAGCAGCAGCAATTGAGTCCTGTGGTTCAAAGTGGCTTCTAAGTAATCGACCGTGTCATTAAGCGGTAAGTGGCAACAGAACAACAATAAAAGAGGAACGAAACAGTGATGGGGGAACAAACACCCATGAGCTCAAATCGTCCCCAGTGCCATTTGAGTGGCAGTTGTCCCACGGCTCCTGTACAGAGGCAAGCCAGCCGAGGGGCAATCATCAGCAAGACACAGAGAGCAATCATAGTAATGGCTGCTTAAAGTGAGGGCCTGTGGGTGTGTGTGTATGTATGATTGTGTGTGGGAGGGAGGGAATGCTCTCTCAGCAGCTTTGTACAGTGTGTGCACTCAGAGGAGAATTTGGGGTTTTGTGTCGCCAGAGGATATCTGGAGCAGCTGGCATCTTAAACAAATCTGACTTTACACTGCTAAACAGCAGGCAAGTTAGGGTGCTGTTTATGTAAGCAATAAGGAATTGAAATATTAAACAAACATAATATTACGTAAAGTAATATTCACCAAACATGTGTTTATTCACTTTTCAATCCAAAAATAATGTAGTTGACAGGGAAACATCACTTTTTCATTTGTTAATATGGCCACTGGGGGTACAGAATGCCCCTTGACCTCTGCTTGAGGAAATAGATATGCTAAGATTGATGATGACACTGCCAGACCTGCATGTGCTTCCTGCTGTAAAACAAACTGATTACATGGTCTATCCATCTGAGGTGATTGACCAAGTTACTCCCATCAGGTGTTGGACCATAAAAGCAATAATCTAATTTCATTTAGAGCAAGAGTTGAGCTGTTACAGTTAAAGTGGAATACATACCATCTTTTTGAACACCTTGTTATTCCAGATGCACTGGAGGGATATCATAGATGAATCAGAGTCTAACACACCTGGTATTTTCACCTAAAGCTCAAATCCTTCCGAATCACATCAACGTAACACGATTTAGGAATGCCACTTTTCGTCAGTGTACAGTATACTAGACAAGTGATCAGTGGATCATCATTTTTTCCCCAAGAGCAACAAAAAGCCATCACAGCCATAACATCACCACACATGCTGAACAGATTACATAGTGCAATGCATTCTGGGTAAAATAACTACTTTATGTTCCTTTTAGCAAAAAGATGGATAGAATTGCTTTAAACAACACAATTGCCATGCACTGCTACATAACTGGAGTAAGCTCTGTAGTCTCCATCACACAGTGTCAGAGGAGTGCCAGAGGACTGTACATGAGAGTCCGTCACCTCCAGCTGCTCCAGGTAGAACAAAGGAGGACAGCCTGTGAGTCATGGCCCCGAGACGACCAGCCAGCCAGTGTGAGTCGAACTCAGTGAAGAGGAAGATGAAAAGATGAGGAAAAAAAAAAGAGGAGTGTAAGAGTTTCGCCCTTGCTGTGACATGTCGGGAGTCTGGCTGCACGAGCTCCTGTCAAGAGTCTCACTCTCAGCCTTTGTGTTATCCAGATCTTCCCCCCTCATCCCTGTCAGCAAGCCAGCTGATTGATGGCAAGAGGGACAACGGCTCTGTCTGTGAATACTTCATGTCAGAGAGAGAGGCAGACCTCACGCCAGAAATAACACAAGCTGTGTATTTTCCAAATAAGCATTTTAACATCCTAGATCTGGCGGTTGTCAACATATATAGACGTATATATTTAATCTAGCAAAAATATGTTTCATAACCACAGGGAGCTGAAAAACACAGAGGCACTCACTGATAGATTCACCAGCGGGATGCAAATGCTGAGCTTTTTTATCAGAAGCGGGAAAAGGTGTGGTGTTTGCTCAACTTTTCCAAGAATAGAAATGCACAGTTGCGCAAAAAGGGGGGTGAGAGAGCGTTGGCCGCAGATATCCTGGTGCCATCGCCGCTGCACCCTAACACACACAGGAACCCACATAAGCGAGTAGAAGCTAGTATCCTCCGTCGGTGGCTGGAACACAGCTAAAGATAGCAGGCCTGATTTGGAGTCAGAGAGGCTACAGCGAGGCAGGGAAGAGGATACAGAGACGACATAAAGAGGACTATTTGTTCAGGAGGAGCACAGTACACCTACACACGATTCTGCATGCCATACACTTCATCATTTTAGACAGTGTGTGTGTGTGTTTATTTTTGCTTTGTGGTGGATACGTATCTCCCGTTGTCACATCTGAGCAGCTGATCAGCACAGTGTGTCTATGTGTGTAAGCAATGTTACCAGACTAGTGTAACCCTCCACAAACTGATCCCATAAAGCTCCTTAGTAAAGCTCCCTTGCACTGGTGCCACGGCACACAGATGGACAGACACTGCTGTGGTGGAACAGATTGCTGGATCCCTCACTGACCAGTCAACTATAACCAACCGCATGTGCACACACACACACACACACACACACACACACACACACACACACCAATATGCACCATTATATAAGGCTGGTGAGGCCTCCCATCACGATGACAGCTTGGGCTTCTTAATGTTCTCGGGGCTTGTTACTGGGCCACTGAGGTCTGCCCCAGCCCACGTGGCCTCGCTCTCCGTCAAAACCCTCTCTCCTTCCCTCCCCTCTTTTCCTTCTCTTCTGTCTCTCCCTCTTTCCACCCAAGCAAGTCTGCCCACTGAACCCTCTGTGGAAGACCTGCATTGGCTACGCTAGACCCTGTCACCCTGTGCACAGGGTGGTGTGCGTGTGTTTGTGTGTGTGTGTGCGGGGGTATTAGCGGGGGTGCATTGGAGGTTTGAGATGAAATCCACAGGCATAAATTTGAAGAGCAGCAGGGAAGGGTGGGGAGTGTTTGTATGTGTGTGTGGAGAGGGAGTTTGGATGGATTTTGTGGGATGCAGGAGAGGCGTAATCTATCAACACAAAGGCCCCCCCCCCCACACACTAATGAAACATTAAGCATGTATCTCTGTGTAGCAGACTAATAGGAAGCTGTCAGTTGTATAAGTCGACTTCACGCAGGCAGTGTGTTAATGCTCAAGCACACATGAACATAGCCTAAAATTTGCATTCACACAGGAATGCTCCTGGCTGATAAATAAACAGCTCATTTATCATCATTCCCAAAAAGTCTGACAATGTATCAGAGATGTTATTCATGTAAAAAAAAAGAAAGAGTATTATATCCAGTATCCTATCAGGCTGTCTGGGGTTCTCGATGTTTGGTGTTCTGAGGCTCATGAGATAAGTGGCGTATCACTCACTAGGTTTCCCCAGTCATTCCTACTCTGACCCATTAGCTTTGGAACGTTAATAGCTGGTTTTCAGTTACACCCTTATCGTTTTGGGACACAGGAGGGAAAGAGACACACACACACACAGTTTCTCTTAACTCCCTACAACCCTATCGCCTACTGCACGGTCTCTCCACTTTTGGGAACGCTCCCTCATATCTTCTTTTTCCAACATTAAAAGGCATTCTTGCTCTTTGTTCGGTCAGGTTATTTTTTAACACACCGGTTCCCTGTAAATGGGGCACCGTGCTCAGTCATGCACCGGGCACTGGAGAACAGGGCTTTGTGTTCCTGATCCTTAGGAGTCTCCGTCTGCATACCTACACACACAGACACACACAGACTGCCAAGTAGACAAAGCACCTGCAAAATGGTCAATAAATTTTATATTATATTCAAGTAAACCAAAATGTCCCAATATTTGTTCAAATGGCTTTATATCGAACAGATTGTGATGGATATTGTGCGAGACACTGTTCAGCTTTGAAGGTGTGGACCAATGTGTTGGAGTATTCTGGCAATCACGTTCCTAATTCCTTGGCAGCATGCAAACTACACACACACTTCCATGGCTGAACTCCCTGCACACAAGGCAAACCTCACACTGGTGAGATCTGGTCTTAAATGTCATTGTAACCGTGCACAGAATTTGGCGCCCATCGGTATGTGGTTGCGAACA
The DNA here is from genome assembly GCA_027481765.1 of Tenualosa thibaudeaui. Lineage (NCBI taxonomy): Eukaryota > Metazoa > Chordata > Actinopteri > Clupeiformes > Clupeidae > Tenualosa > Tenualosa thibaudeaui. Next base: position 8,707,590 of record JAIFZK010000009.1, on the reverse strand, counting down.
GGTTGGCAAACATCTGCTAACTGCGGCAGACTCATAAATCAAAGCACGGCCCATTAGCAGCCTTGCCTCTTCTAACGAGACAGAGACTGAGCATCACTGCAGTCAGCACTGGCCCTGCTAAAATACACTAGGCTAACACTGCCACCTTGTGGTGGGGAATGATACAAGATGGGAGAAAGGTCAAGAAAATTAGGAAAGATGGTACAATTTTATTTTGATGGCAAAAATGCTTGCCATAAACATTTAGAACATTTTGTTTTGTTTGTAAACCAGTCATCACAGCTTTCAAAACTGATGTTACTGCAAAGATTCTTTCACAGAAAATGAAGGCAAAAACAACTGTAAGAAAGACTGTAAGATGCTGCACAGACCAAGAGCAATGCACTTTAGAGCTTATAGAAAAAAACAGGTTAATTTAAAAAATAAACAACATTCACATGTGAGCAAAAGTCAAAACAAAGGTCACAAACAGACGACACAAAGGAGCCTGTCACAATGGGGTCATTATGAGGTGTCCATCTGCGCAGATTCTGAAAAACAAACACGAGAGGACTCATGTTAAGTTCCCACTCCATTCTTTGGCTTAGAAATGATAACCAAGCGTTCATCAAATGTTTATCCAAACACATAAAGTAAACATTATTAACTGTTTATGAACTTAAGTGAGCCCTTTACTAACTTGACAAACAGATGGACATACGCTAGATTCAGGTCCCAAACCACTGGCCACACTCACGTGTTTCATTGAAGAGGAATGAGTCCTGGTACTCTTTCATGTACTGGGAGGAGCGGGCTTCATCCAAGAACAGAGAATACACGCGCTTGATGTCCTCCACTTGCACCTCAGTGCCCTGCAGATGGACAGGTGAACAGAGCTCAAGTAAACAGGTGCGACACAACAGGGATCACAGACGCTGGGGTGCCCCATGTAATCAGTCAACAACCACAGTTAGCCTGGCTGAGAGCGTATGGCAGTTCTCACCTTGCGTTTCCGGCAAACGAGGCCGGCTGTGCTGATGAGCTGGATGGCGTACCGTAGGGACGTCTCCATGCCGATGCGTGTCAGCACTGTGTGGGCCTCCTCGCTTAGCTCAACGTCCTCCTCCTCACACCTGTGACACACACACACACACACACAATTAGCATCCCGCAGTTTAACACACAAGATCATACAACCACTGACTTGTACTAGTAATACATCATCAGCTCACACTCAGATCATATATCATATATACGGTGTGGTGGAGCAGTGGTTATGTCGCTCCACTGAAAATCAGACGACCGGGATCCAATTCCCAAACTCCACGTTGCAAGTTCATGTCGCTTTGGATAAACGTGTCTGCTAAATACCAGTCACTTTACTTTTAATTTACATAATCCACACTCACACAACATAAAAAGAACGTCCTCCCAAATAGAAAATCCTACACATGCTACAAAAGAATGAAGCCCAAAAATATGACAGATTGCCAATATAGCTAACTGGCAATTATAATTTAATACAATTATAATACAAAACAAACAAACAAAAAAACGTGTGAATTCTGGAGACCTTATCTTACCTTAAATAAAGAAGTGTAAGATACTTTAAAATAGTAAAGCCCATTGGCCTTGACCTTAGCCTAGTTTTGAGCCATAATTTCAAACCGCAGGTAACTTTGTGAGGCATGCTCCCCGTCTCACCTGATCTTGAGGATCTGCCGTGTCTCTTTCTCGGTGTACGGGGAGGTGGCAATAATCAGCAGTCGGTCCAATAGGTCAATAGGGATCCCATGAGGACTCTGGTAGTTTGTGCCACGAATGCTGTGTGAGTACACAACCCAGATTTCAAAATGTCAATCAACAAAATATATATAGAGATTTTTACATTTTGGAGTGCAAATTTCTCAAGTGAATATAGCTGTACCGTGTGATGCCTCTGTTGGTAGCCATGATGAGCACAGGGGAAAGGTCGCTCTCCAGGGCGCGGTTCAGGAAAGAGAAGCACTCCATATCGAGCATGTGGACCTCATCTATGAAGAGCACCTGAAAGCGTGGTGTAGAGGACACACTCCAAATCAATGACAACCTCTGTGTTACTGGAGGATGTATGTGAAGTGTACCAACCCAAATAATAATAATAATAAAAAAAAAACCATGACTGTCTGCAAACATCTGATGTACTGTATGTATGGCTCAGGGCATGAACACGGCACACAGGCACATGAACAGACAGAGAGAACAGATACACATAACACACACAAACAGACAGAGAGAAAACACTGATGGACAGACAAATAGACCGGGCAGACATAGACTGACAGTCAAACTCACCCCAGGGATGATCTCAGCCTTCCCCTCCTCCCTCCATTCAGACACCTTGGCATTGATCTGCTCCCGAACCTCAGACTTAATCTCACCCGTGTCACCTATCATACAACAGAAGATGAAGAAATTAGCCAAGCACTTCAAGTCCACTGCACAATCTAGAGCTTCATTACCAAGACACAGACAGACAAACAGGAGGAGGAGGAGAACATGTGGGAGGTCACATGACATGACGCACCTGAGAAGAGGGCGAGAAAGCCCTGTGTGCGGCTGTTGATGACATCGATCTCATGCAGGGACACGGTGTGGACCACCTCCTTGCGCTTCTGCAGCTCCCCTTCTGGACACTGGACAAACTGCGTCTGAAAGCAGGACAGCGCAAAACGCAAAACACAAGCAAAATGGCACATCACACAGGAGAGCATAGAGAGCTTGATGACGCCCATCCCTCTTACACATGCTGGGGCAAAAGACTGGAGAAACAGCTCAGCACATTTATCAGCAACATATTAACATTCTACAGAAACTTTAGAATCTATGACTCCAAAGATGGCATTCTTCAGGTGCTCATTTGAAGCAAAGGAACATGATGCAGAGCAGCAAGACACACTGGGCCTCATTCACCAACATCTTCCTAAGAATTTAAAAAAAAAATGTACTTAAGGTCCCACTTAAAAACCTGTATTGGTGAATACAATACAATACACATTTTCTTAACTGTTTAAGTGGGTTAAGAATAAATGTTTCTGTAGGATATTAACAGGGTGTTGATTTTCTCTTTTAGTTGGTTATGACACACACAGGTGTGTAGGTCAAAAGGTTACCTGAGCACCCATGGCGTCATAATCTCTAGCTCTGGTGAAAGAACGGCCCAGTTTACTGATTTTTCCTGTTGCTTTGTCAATGGTGATGACATCTCTGCAATTAGTCAGAAAAAAGTATTTTTTAAAATGTGCTATGGAGATACAGCAAATACAACAGAAAGAATGATAAATGTAAGAGAACATGAATAAATCATACTGACACAGACTGAATGATATGAGGGGCATCAAGTCTAAAAATGCACATACATATATGTATGCACATATGATCAGTGAAGTGTGAGCCTGTCCTAACTCATTTGCTTCCTCTGTACACCACAATCATCTTTGCTGAGTGTCATCTCTGTCTCCTTCTGGCTTACTCCTGTCACCGTCCCCTCCTGAGTGGACTGCAACTAACATTACAGTTGGCTCATGCCTGGATGACTCTCCATCCTAGAGGGCCTTCCTAGATGCCCATTCCGGGACTGTCTCTCCTTCCTCCTCCTTGTGACTGACCCTCATAACTCTTGATAACCACCTATGGATTGACTACCATATAACGTTATAGGACAATATTTTGGAGCTATTATGATGCTTAGCTAAAACCATGGACAACTTGTAATCCATCATGGTTACTACTAATTGTACTTTTCCTGCATGACCCCTGGCAGTTGGGTTAGCTCTTGAGTTGTGGATCTGCCCAAGGTTTCTTCCTTGACTATGATAAGGTAGTTTTTGCCCCTGTTGCTTTTGGGTGCTCTTGGCTGTAAAACGCCATAAGACAATACTATTGTAAAAGGCGCTATATAAATATAATTGAATGGAAGTGAACTGAATTGAAATGCAAAAATACTAATGATCTTTGAGGGATGCTTTGAAGAGCCTAAACTATAGATTTATAGATAGTTTATAGACATATATATGTTGAAGAAAAAGCATTAAAACCTATAGATTTATAGATACATATATGTTGAAGAGAATGTATTCAAATCTATAGATTTATAGATCAATATGTATTGAAGAGAATGCATTCCCTTTAAAAACTCACCCAGCCTGGACCCGCTCCTTACTGAGGCTCTCAATCATTTTGCTTCCAAGGTCATAGATGGTCTCCATTTCTGTGGTCTTGAGTGTCAGTTTGCCCACCTTGGCCCCCTTTCAAAGAACACAAAAAACAGAGGTGAAATAAATCAGAGAAAGAAATAAATCTTTCCCGAGAGCTCTCCTATTCTGCGTGCAAAGCTCTCCCAGACATTTATCACTTTAACATAACCTACATATATAACTATAAAATACTCCCTTCATCCTTGACAAAAAAAATATTATCCTTTGATAAATATCTTTAATAATTTTCACCACAAAATTATGCTATTATGCAGCAGCAGATATGGAACACAGCATGTCTGAAAACTCTCAGCCCTGCATTCACTGGCCTAGTGTTCTCAATGGCAGAGATGAATTCATTGACCGTTTCCAGCCCTTTTGGCCGAGTCAGTTGAACTGATAATGCACAGAAAGCCCCACACACTGCACCAACTGTCAGTGAACTTACAGTGCCTGTGGCTGGTCTGTCAATCTGGATCTCAACCACTTCTCCCTCAATGATTTCAGTCTCCTCCCTGCAATGTCACACACACATACACACACTTAAAAATTATTGTTGGTTACAGGTAGTGTAATGTTTGACACCAGAAAGTGGGTCATTCCGTTCCAACATAGCTAAAGCTTTGAAGGTCATGTCATGTCAGATACATTACTTACATCTACATTTCTCCATGTTTACAAACAAAGCTGGGAAAAATGTTAAACCTGTGGCAATCATTTGTCAAAGAAATGTTCATCTTGTTGATGCGTGTCTAGAAGAACGGTTATCTCATGGTCTAGTTTTGCAGGTCAGATTACAGTTCAATAAAGTGAATTATGTAAAGATACTTTGTTAAGACAAACTGTGCTTGTGACCACAGTTTACTGCTTCACCTGACACTGGAGAGAACCAAGTCCAACTTGGAAGCTGGTAAATAAAGATTTGAAACATCATTTCAGAATATTCACATCAAATTGAGAAAATTACAAAACTGGCAGTCAATAACATTTACATTATCATTAATTTATGACAGTCTGATCTTTTCAGTCAATGTCCTGACTGATGAAACAACGTGAACGACTGTTCAAGCTTGAACAAGCTTTGATTTTTGTTTTATTTTGACAGTTCCTCAACTCTTGCTCGTCTTTCCCATTAGCAAAAGCCTTTACTCTTTTGTTCCTCTCATTCTTAGTTTTCTGGGAAGTGTAATGGTTCCATTTTTGTTATAGACAGTTAGATAGGAGATGGCCTGATGGTTTCAGCACATCTGCGTCACATGAGCGCAAACAGCAGTCCATGCTCTTTTGGCAATGAGTTGCAGTGGAGGAGGTGGTGGTGGAGGAGGTGACTGTGTGTTCAATCTTTTGTGCCATAATTGTTTTAAATATGCCCTGCCTTGTCTTTTCCATTCTTAAATCTCCAATGTAGAATATATTTGTGATAAATTTTTAAATTGACTGTGTTGCACATAATACATTGCTTAACTGGATTACATCTGATTAATATCCAATTATGGTATTATTACAAAATATTACAAGTAGTTTTTTTTTTAAATTAAAATAGCCTCATCCTCAATTGTAAAGCTCTTAGCATTGTATATTTATTTCTAAACCTGCAATATTAGAGGGCTGGTATTACAAGTTAAAATCCCATAAGTCAACATCTTTTATTTGCAGGAGTTAAGCCCCCTGACCAGCAAAGCAGACCTTCAGCACCTCTTGGGCTCTAAAGTGGTCAATGCTGAAGTAATGAAACGCCCTCTGGATGGCTGGACGAAAGAGTGTGGTGTTTTGTCCCACTCGCAAGAGGTAAGAGGTACCCCAGAGATGGGCAAACCATCTACCTGTGATTTACTGTGGGTTCAGATGCCACTGCTACATTATTGTACATGATTGTATGGGCAAAATGTAACATTCCCTGAAAATGAGACAAAATTTTGTATTAATATCAAACAAAGTTTCCTTTCCCATCAGGGTGACTTCAGAGGATGGCTCAGAGCTGCTAATCCACAAGGGGAAGGGGGCCGGTATTCATTCCCAAATGATCATGGTTGATGCACGTCACATGAGTTCAAAATGGAAGGTGAGAGTGACACATGGTTGCTTGTTGTAACAGTGTTAATTTTTTCAGCACACCTGCATGATTTGATGCAACTACAGTGACCTGTGTGAAATCCATTTCAATAACAGCCACTTACTGATACAATATGTGATGACCCACATGAAAAAATAAATGGTCTGTAGATCATACACATTAAATTACTGCTGTCAATGTGATGTTTTTTTTAATTTTCTTAACGCAAATTAATCAGCACATTTCGCACTTCCAGCCAGTGCCCTCCTTCCATTAGCTTTGACACATAATTGACATAAATGCGGTCGGCACAGACAGTCTGCTGCTGCTGCAAACTACTGCCTAACTAGCAGTAGGCTGACATTATTCGCAGAACACAAGCAGAATAATGACGATTGTAGTTGCTTCATAATATAGAAGATCTGACAGATACATTCAATGAGAGTACAATGAAAAAACAAAATCACAGTAGATTTGAAGCAAGGGGGAGTGTACAGAATTTACATCTTCTACAATTTTATGACTTCTGCAATCATATATTAGATCAAGGCTAATAAATAAAATGAAGAAACAACTCCTCTGCTTTTTGCATCCAAGGGCATCTCTTTTCATTAGGCATTAACCTTTTCCCACAACTAAAAATACAAAACTATATGGTATTATTTGCTTTAGTATCACTGAGCAGAATCAATGTTTACACACACACACACACACACACACACACACACACACACACACATATATGTGTGAAGTTGGTACCAGACAGAAGGTGACCCACAAGGCAGTGAAAAGGTGACCCAACAGGCAGTGAGTGGGTTGGCATGTACTGTTACTAATATCAAGCTTTAATCCTACTCTCATGTCAAAGATCCACTGTGAATAGAAAAGGTAAAGACATACCTTCTTCAGAAAACAAGATATTGTGGCCTACTCACTTGATTCGGACTCCGATGGCCTTGCGGAAAGCCTGAGTAAGTGCTTCTGTCTTGCTCATCTCCAAAGAAAAGATCTCACTGCCAGCCAGGGAGGTGAAGGGGGTGTCCTGGCCCAGAGACTGAGCAATACCTAAATAAAGAATGTAAATTCACACAGTAAAACAAAGCACATCATTTAGAAATTAACAATTAATACTTGATAACTAATTAAACCATTAACAATACACATGGTCCCTTAGTCAAAATGCCCAAATGTGTAAAATCACTTTAATTTCCATGAATCTAAACCAAACTCACCCATGGCAATGGCAGTCTTTCCAGTACCAGGCTGGCCAGCGATGAGAACAGCACGCCCTGCAATATGTCCATCCCTGATCATCTCCAGAATCAGACCAGCTGCACGCCTCGCTGCCAACTGGCCAACCATTCCCTGTGACACCTGCAACAGCAGAATACAAGATTGTGTTAAGAAAATTGTACAAACTTAAATCACAGCAAAATCAAATTTAAAAGGATATGACCATAGGCACTCTTACCTGTCTCGGCTCCAATGCATCGTCTATACCAAGACCACGAATGTGCGAGTGTGCCCCTAATGAAAACAATTACAAAACTTCAGAATGACATCAAATTTCAGATATAAAACATAAGTATATTTCACTATAGTTTCATCAACACGTGGTAACGTTAGTCTTAACCACTATAACACAGTAAATTTAAACCTTACCAATTCTTTCTATCCTGGTTATGTCCCGTATCTCAGGGACTTTTGTGGCTGCCATCTGTTATCAAAAAGGTGAGACACACATTTTAACGATGATCACTTTACCGGCTGCGGGGGAATATGTCACTACGTTATGTCATTACTGTCAAACAGAGAAGACTGTACCGGGGTATTAGTGAGGCCAAAGTGATGTCAACCAATGAACATGCTTTATTCAGTTTTTGAGTAAGTAATTAGCTGAACTGAATAGCTGAATGTCAAAATTTACATCGGCAACAACAAAACTTTTAGCTAGACAGGGGGAGGGGGCTAACGTCACCATGGGTGCTCGCTAACAACATTCTAGTTAACGTTAAGAGGAAAGTTCTGTTAACAAGTCCGTTTTCTTGCCACCGATAGCAACCTGCCTCATTTAATTAAAAGCAGAAGATTAATTTAGCAGGCGTACTGATGCACTGAATTTACATTAGATGCTGAAGACATCACCTTGCACTTCACGTTACGGTAGATGAGCTAGGCTAAGAAGATAACTGTTAGCTTGTGCTAAAAGGCGTTTTACTAATCCGTTTTTAAGTGGAGGTTCTACGCCTGTATTAACAGTTAAAGTACACTTAGAACAATTTATTAATTCGCCATTAAAAGACATGGTTCACGGGGAAAGATACAAAGTTGACTAAAAGTAGTCGTTAAAATTAGGATCCTCACCTGTGCAGTCATCCTCAAATGCGGCGGCTGTTTCAGTGAGTGTGCTCAAGAAAATCGTCCGTGTTTACCCAGTGATCTGTTATTGAGAGCGTTCCCAGCGTCTTGAATCGTGTCTTGTAGCCAAAGCAAAGACGGTTTAATGATCTGTGTAGTGATTTGGCACGGTGAAATAACCTGTGTTGACTATATCACTGTTAATGGATGCATCCGATTTTGAGTTATAGTCCTAAAGGTTAGTATGCTCCTCACTACTTGGGTTTTGCGTCAAAGTTGTCTACTAACGTACACCTTTCTATACAGTCTATGATGTACACGTTTTATCATACCACTGGATGGCAGTCTGTGCTCTACGGCTCGAGCCTTAATAGGTTAACATCGGTCATGCTCTTCAAACGTCAAGTAGAAGATATTTGTTGAAAATCGACTGAGAACCACGTAAGAGAAATTTTATTAGGGAAACGGGCTCTGACCTTGTGCCCATCTTGCTTTAGCTACATTGATTAGTCCTCTACTATGACTGCGCTATGTCTGGCTTCAGACAGCCGATATGGCCTACCATCGTTTTCCACCATCCATTCACTAAACCAGACAATTCTAATCAACACAACTAAAGGCTAGGCTAAATGAATTAATCAGCAATTCAACTGTGTGTAGCTGTGTGTAGATGGTTAACGAGAGCCTGATTTGGTAACATTCAGGTGCCAGAAGCGTCAAGCAGCATTTCCTGTTCCGAGTGGAAATACTTGATTTGCAAGATAACTTGGGGTAGAAAAGTAACAACAGTAGCCTAAGAAGTCCAAGAAGTCCAAACTGACTTCAGTTATCTCCTTCCATACTGTCCTCCTGCTGTGTTCTAGTCAAATTTGTTCATAGGTCTATGTCATTACATTCTAATAATATTCAAGAGCAAATTGGTATACAACTTTAATATAAGTTTATATAATAGTCTCATAATATTAATGATAAAGCTAGATTAAGAAAATGCTAGACAGAACATAGATTACCAAAGTAGGCATACAAAACATGAAACAATGTTTTAAACAAGCAATTTATTAAAGTAATATGTAAATGTACATGGCAGCCTTTTTCACATCTTCACTCATTATTCTTCATATAATCTATCCACAGGATTTAAATATCAACAATTGATTAAACAAAAATTGAGATTTTTTCATTTTATTCTCTGACCACAAACAATAGATACACTAGTTATTCCGATAAGGATAAGTAGGCTGTCACTGTGTTAGTATGCAGATAATGCATTTCTTATACAAATGACAATGTAAAATCATTTTTAATCAAGTTAGTTTCACAGATAATAAAGTAAAAGCTTATTTATAGCTGACAGAGGGTAATTGCAGACTCATACCAGACCCAGAAACCAGGGTAAACAGGTTCACTGAAGTTGGCCTTGAACTGATGGATAAGAGCCATGGAGTCTGCATTGTAAAATGAGAGGGTTCCTCCAGAGTGGTCGAGGAAGACCCCAATTCGGGAGGAGTAAGGCAGATTGATTTCTGTCTGTTCTTTGCTGTGGCGGGCAGAGTAGCTGGAGTCCGAACAGAAGAGGCTCCAGGACTTGCGGTTGTAGCCGATGCGGGCGGAGTCACCGTAACCCGTCCTCTTGATACCTTTGTAGGTGACCCCGATGGAGGCTCCTTCTCCGCTCCACTCGACCTCCCAGTAGTAGGCACCACCTGACAGGGCCTCCTTGCAGAGCACCTGGGGAAGGCAGTCAAACCGGGAAGTGCTGTCACTGTATGACTGGGGGTCTCTCTTCAGTGTTGCTTTCTTGTTCCCGCGCGACAGGTAGAGTTGTCTGTATGCCGTACTTGAGTCCAGAGTGAGCTGACAGGCATCTAATTGAGGATGACAGAGAGTGAGGGTAAACAAATTAGATTAATTTGCACAAGAATGTTGCTGTGGTCATAGTGTTAACATTTCCTATCCCAGCCGTTTAATATACAGTGTATGATCTTAGTGCACTTATAGCTTGCTTAGGTCACTGAAAATATTAGGATGTAAAGGTGAGGTTAGAAACCAAAACCACCAAGTCAACACAAAATCTGTCCTCCATCCACCAAATCCAACAGGCAAAACTGAAAGGCCACATGCTGTCATTTGGCCTGTCATAAGACTTTATAGAGCATTACATGCTAAGGCCAAATAACTGCTGCAACCTCAGAGTTTTCAGAGGCTCAGAAAACAGACAATCTATAACCCATGGGACTCGACCAGCAGACAAAGAGAGTTTACTGCGAATATCACCTGCCTATCAGATGGGTCTGTCCACTTCTGCATGTCAAAGCTGGTTGGACATTCGGAGGTGTCCCGAGGAGTGTCGAGAGCGTCTCTCATCTAGAAGGCCGGGATTGTCAAAAACAAGCTTGAATCTGACAGTATGTCCACATGCCAACAATGCTTATATGGATAAGTTCGACTTTCCAAGCTAAAAGCCTATATGATGGTCTACCTGTGCTTGTATGTACCATACATACACACAAATCAGACTGAAGTGTTTTCTAACTGACTTACTAACATGCTTGCAATGGCCCAGCATTCCAAAAGTTATATAAGTAATTGGACTCTAGTAAAAACAATAACTAATAGTCAACTTGAAATATGATGGTATTCCCAGACAATCATTTTGTTTTAATTCCCTGAAGTTATGGGAAGGTCCTCCCTGCCTAAATATGTATACTCTCCCACTCAACCAACAGACCCAGCACGTTCAGTAACTTACACACACCCAGTTGGCTATCTAAGGAATGTTGCAGGGCCACTCCCACCCAGCATCTGTTCCAAGATGGACAGAAACTGTTGTCCTCTTTGTCTCCTTGTCTGTTTTAAACACATCATCCGAAAAAAATGATCCACACCTTAACCTCACAATCCTTCATCAACAATAAATAGATTCCCTGATGGCCGCTCACCACTGAATTCATCCTAGTCAGGAGTGTGAAGCCATTGTTTCACTCTGTGTTGACTCTGATCATAAATCGTGTCATGGCTGTAGGTGTTGTGAGATAGGGGTCCTTCAAAGAGCGATCGTACGGGCTATATTTTTACAAACTCTTTTACTCACACTGCAGAAACTCGTCTCTGCCCCTGGGTTGATGGCTCGGGCTCTTGAGCAATGCAACTTCATCAGCTAAAACAAGAAATGAAAAATTATTAGAAAAGTAATTAGGACATAATTTTGCATTAGTATGAATTGCCAGAGCTACTGAAAGCTGTGATGTTTTAAAGATAAGACAATGAAAACTTAAAGCATAAAAGATTGTGGAAATTCTTATTGTGAATGAGAGCAACAGTAGTGATATTGTTGGAATATTTAGATTTTGAATAATACATTACTTAATCTTCACAATGCAAACAACAATAATCTATGACACAGCCCTCTAGGTTTATGAGATGCAGAATAACATGCTGCATGCCAGTTGGCTGCACCCAGCAGTGTAAATATGAATGCCTCTTGAGCAACTGCATTCACAGCAAGCATTCTTCAGATGTGCCAAACACTCTCAAAATGTCACTTATATGCCAGACTCTACAGACAAGCTTCATTTAGAAACAGGCCCTTTCAAAATGGAGAACGATAAACTGAAGAAAAAAAATCTTAACATCTGTGGATAACTGGATGGATATTCATGCACAAAAGGTGATATGGTGGAGGAACAGCAGACACTGCCTAGCAACCACTCAAGAATGTTTTGAAACTGGCACCCGTGTTTCAGAAAACCCTGTCCAACATTCAGTCTGCAGCAGCTTCACAATAAAAACCAGAGGAGGCCACTCATTTTAATCTCCATGAACCTTACATTTAATTGTCCTTCTCTTCTTTCCTCGGTCATCCAGCTGGCAGAATGGCATTTTATTCACTGAAATGGAAAATAATTCAAAATTAAGTCCCAATATAGCAAAGCGACCACAAACATGTGCTACACACAGTAGTCTCAGTCCAGCTGCAGAACATAAGAGGACGAGAATCTGGCTCAGTCTCACCTGTCTTGGCCACTTTGACTAGCTCCTCATTGCTGAACTCGTGCAGATGCTGCTTCATCTCAGACACAGCCTTGGTGACAGACCCAAACGAGAAGTAGGGATTGACACTGACGCTAGGCAGCTCCTCTGCATCCGTCTGGGCAATGAGCATGTGATAACTCTGCAGCAACAAAACAGCATAGTGTTAATGAAACAGGACAAATAACCAGGCAAGGATTTTCTATTGTCTTTACTCAAAACCAAAGTCAGTTGCAGTGTAATGTAATGTAATGCTATTTAAAGATGATTTTAAAGATGATTTTCTTTAGGTGATCTAGACAATTTAGCAACAGAATGTAAAGAAACAACCATATTGACATAATATGAGATATGCAAACCAGTGCAGCACTGACTGGCTTTCTTATAATTTATAAGTTGCATAACATGTGGCCACTGTATAAAACTATTCAAATGAATGCAACAGCTGCATTCAAGATAAAAATAAATAAATGTCAGTTTAACTGCAACATTTGTGTTGGTGTGCACAGGATGGGGCCTGTTACCTGGATGAAGTGGATGTGGTCCTCTGTGCGTGACAGCTGGGTGAGCTCGTTGTCCCTCCTCTTGAGGTCCGCAATCTCGTGGGTGAGCCGGTCCATATGGTTTTCGGCATTGGAGAGCGCCGCCTTCTTGTTGGATGTGATGAGCTTGTTCATCTCCTGCTGCATGCGTTCGATGGAACGCAGCATGTCCCCGAAGAGTTTCTCGCTCTCCTGCAGGGCCCTCTGTGCTGAGTGCTGGATGGAAGAGAACGAGGGGAGGGGGCAAATGGGAACAAGAAGTGAGTACAGCACAGTAGCATTTCCGGCCATTGTGGTATACAAAGAGAGGGGCTTTGAAGATACTGGGCTTGTGTTTGTGCCTGTGAACTTCCTTCATAATATCTCTCTCTACAAATACTACAAGCCTTTTCTTTTAGCCTTATTTTGCCAGTGGAATAACTTGGGAATAGTGCTCAGTGAAATTATTAATATATCTGTTTATAAGTATTAAGTATAATGTATTTAATCATACAATTTATAGCCTTGCCCTTGTTACCTTAAGAGAGTCCACAGCCTGCTTGAGCTCCTCCATCTGTTTCACCCGGTCATGAATCTTCTCCTGAATCTCTGCCTGGGTGGCACCTAACCGTTGCTGTGGTGATAAACAAAATCAATCATGAGTGGCATGTTTTTGTTGTGCAGACACAAGACCTGTTACAGTGATGAGCACAAACAGCTTCAAATCTAGAGGAGCTACTATCTTTTCTTAAGCATGCAAAGCCACAGAAATCCCAGAGAGATATCCTGCAATTAAAAAAAAGTGCTATCTCATTAGATAAGAGTGCTATACCTACATCTTGCAATAGAAGGTCAAAATTGTTGCAGACCAAGGGTATTGCAACATTAGGTTATGTATTGCAACAATGCAAATGTTATCTTATTCCAAGTGTAACCTGGAACACACATCAGTTCACGTCTTAAGGTCTCTGGGCGGGGCCTACTGATAACCAGGCATGTTTGTTCTTTGGGCTCGGCTGGTGCTACAGCTACCGATCCATCTGTGTCTAACAGGAAGTTCTCCTAAGCCACACTCACACTTCTCAGCTATTACTGTAAGCTTAGGGGGTTTCAGTGCGGTCGCGAGCTTAAGAGGGTGGAAAGTCAAGAGGGCATAGTGCTATATGATAGCTAGGTTCATAAAACTACAATAAATAACCAGAACTAGTCCATGCAGAATTCCACGTTAATCATTATCCTGGACAGACATGTAAATAAGATGAAAATTATCGATAGAGCAGGCGAGGGGAATTTTTTCAACCGAGTTGTGAATGTGTCCTTACCTGCATCTCGGCCCTCTCTTGCTCAGCAGACACCATGTCGTGGCCCTTGTGCTCCTTGACCGTACACAGCACGCAGATGCACATCTGGTCAGTGCGACAGTAGAGCTCCAGCCCCTTCTGATGCTGTGGGCAGATCTGGCGGTCCAGGTGGCCGATTTCATCCACCAGCTTGTGTCTCTTGAAGGCGGCGTTCTCTTGGTGGGGCTTCAGGTGCTTCTCGCAGTATGAGGCCAGGCACATGAGGCAGGACTTGACTGCCTTCAGCTTGCGCCCAATGCAGATGTCACAGCCTACATCCCTGGGGCCAGCATAGTTATAGTCAGGGGATGGTGGAGCCGGCGGCGAGGGCTCGGAGGCCCGATAGATGGTAGAGGAATTGTGCATGGAGGAACGGGAGGAGTGGAGGCGCCGTGGAGTGGGCCTCTTGTTATACGTGACCCGGCACTGGGGGCACACGTAGGTACCGGTGTGGTCGGCGTGGTCCCAGTAGGTCTTCAAGCAGATGGTACAGAAGTTGTGGCCACAGGGAATGGACACAGGGTCCCTCAGGTCCTCCTTGCACAGGTGACAAATATCCTGGTCGGACATCTATATAACTATCTGTCGATTTTTGTGATTGCGGTCTCGGTCAGTAGGTAGCCAGCAGGTTGTGGCTCGTTTGAAGTGTCATAAGTGGAATGAGCGGCAGGTGCCACAGCCCAGAGTTATATAGACTTCACAGGGAGGGACACTAAACAGGTTAAGCAGAAACTAGTAAACGACAGGATGGGAGGGGAGGGGAGGAAAGGGAGGTGTGGCTATGGCAGTAGTGGAGACTGAGAGAAAAAGACAAATGAGAGCCACCGTGAGTGAATGTGAATATGCCAGCACCAAAGAATGAATGAAATGTGTGATCTCAGGACACAGCTTTGTTTTGACATTTAGAGCTTGAGCTTATGCAAGATGATACAAAGACAAAAGCAAATGCTATTAGCCCTGTAACAGCACTGTATTACTATAAATACCCCCACTGTTTACACTATATACAGTAAGCATCACATGTCAGTCAACCCCATAAAGCTCCTCTTCATCTTTCATTTTAAAGTTCTAAATTACACACAATTAACTGACACATAACACCACTTTGAATATCCAGCTAATTATGCAAAACATATTGATGTGTCCTCAGACAGTCTCTGAGCTGTTAGATGTCACAAAGACTGGTTGATGTTGGGTTTGCTGTTGCATTTAATTTAATGCTAGGTTCTCCTGCGTGACCTCATATCTGGGTTGGGGTGTGGGGGCTGCAGAAACAGAGCTCTTGCATACCAGCAGGCTGCTCTGTGTAGGGGGCATAATGATGGATGCCCACTTAGTCTGCGGCACAGCATGACCCCCTTGGCACAGGAGAGCCAAGAGCAGTGTAAATTAATGGTAGGAGCAAACACTGGCCTGGATGAAAGGGCTCTTTGTATTTATAAAAAGAGCAAAGCACACCCAAATGAGGGATTTTTTTGTTCATTTTATAACAGAAGGAAGGGGGAAGCAATGTTTTTGTTGTTGTTCAAATTTGCATTGAATGTTGCATGTGAGAGAATTTGAGGTGACAGTCCAGCATCTCAAACACTCTTATCCCTAGGTTAGCTTTAACAACTGTTACTTTGTGAATGATGCAGGTAAGTGTTTATTTCTACTTGGAGGCATGCATCCACTGAAGCGTACTCTACTGAGCAACTGGAATTTGGAGTAAAACACACGTTGCCAATTTAAATTAGTGTTGCTCAGAGTGCTGTGTAAACATGAGTCAATAATCAACTATTTAAATTTGCACATTTTTTTTCCCCACCATACACATCCTAATCATGTTTGTTTGGGAGAACAGACCAAGAGTGAAACTGCCAAACTTGAAGCTATCCAGATGCATGAGACAAATAGGTACATTTGTTTTGGTTTGAATCCAAAGCCTCAAACCTTGTAATACAATGGAAAGCCGTTTCAATAATGAGTGCCTTTCCACATCATTCATCAATGGATCTCTCTCATTCTATCCCCATCCTCATCACACGTTTGAAATTCCTTCTTGCCAAAGATGGCTGCCTCTTCTATAGTTTCAGCAGGGAGACTTGAAACAAAAATACTGGCAGGAATGTGACCAGGCCAGATAAGCCTGATAATGACAGGTCAAAGGGGGCCTGCAGAGAACTTTCCACTGAGAGACAGAGAGAGAGAGAGAGAGAAAGGGGAGGGCAGAGGTGGGGAGGGGGTGACCATCCCATCTTCACATGACTGCAAGCCGTCGACAGTGCAGTCTGTAAACCATCTGTGACAGCTGAATTGGCTGACAGGATTTACGATCACATGCTGGTTTGATTTTTCAGTTAGTGCTTGTTGGGGTGTAATTGCAAATATAGGCCATAGTGCAAATTTCTGAAACATTGTTTTCAATTTAAAAAGTCATTTTAAAATATGACTTTTTGTACTAGTTTTTGCAGTAACTGAGGGGATAGCTGTGGGTGGTTGAAAAAGGTTGTCCAGATATAGTAAATGACACCATGCATTATCAAGTGCTTCTGCTCACCAACGTCATGTCGACACAATTAATGAACGCGCCTTCACAGGAAATTAGTCAGGAATTATTTCTCAGGCACTGTGGCTGTATTTCAACATAGGCAAGGCCATGTGAGATTTTAAATCAGAGAATTGTATATGAAGGCTGTGAACTTCATTGACTAATTTTGATTTTGAAGTGCTTCACAGTAAAGTACAGGTACAGGTACATAAAATGCACATTTAATATGTTGGGTTTTTTCATGTTAATGCCTAACTCAAGTTTTAATGTAGGAATCTCATGCTGCATAATTACACCATAGCACTTCGGGACTTTACTTGTTTTATTTCTTTGGGTTAGCACTCCTGGACTAAGGATGCAGGGTAATGCTTCTCTTTCACTGCACCTCTTTCCCTTTCTTCATTTTTATGAGTCTCTTTAATGCACTAGAGAAGAGCAACCAGTTTGTTCTGGTTTTTTTACATGTTTTAAACTGCCATAAAACATCACAAGGCATTCATATTACTTAGTAAATCAAGCAGACATATTGAACTAGAAATCAGTCTCCTCCTCCTGTGCCAGCACTATGGTCAATGGTTAATTTGGTCCCACTGCACCCATCGCATTGATCTGTCAGTATATGCACCTGCAGTCCCACCCAGCTACAGCTGTGAGATTGTCTGTCAAAAGGCACAACTTTTTTACTTTAATGGTGATGGTGTTTTTTCAGTCATAACTGTAGTTTCACAGTGCCAATGTTATTCAAATAATTTGGTGTTGTGATTACAATTACAGTACGTTTATAATTACAAGTGTACATGTTGGTAAATAAGATGCATAATATGATTGTGGAACATAGAGATCAGTGAAACGGGAAGAAATTTCATGTGTTTCAAAAACAAGTCTTTTATTTTCTTTCCACGTTGTTATTGTCCCTGTCTCCACAGTGGTACCTTTTCATCTCACCCCACCCCTTGAAATTTCTCCCGTGGTATCCAATATGTGTAGCACACGTGTGAGCGCACACATACACATACACGCACACACACACCCGCGCGCACGCACACACACACACACACACACAAAATCTCTCTCTGTCTCTGCCAAGGGCAACAAAGCTATCCATTGTTTTTAGGGAACCACTTGTAAATACCTTGCTTCTACTCACTGACCAATCACACAGTCACAGGCCTGCTCTTGACTTCTGCATTGGGAGAGGCCACTTATGCTTATTCTTTCTCATGGTACTGTGCCACACTCCACCAAGCGCAACACACACAAAACACACACAGTCCTTCACCTCCACCTTGCTTAATGAAGCCTGTCCTTCAGCTGCCTGTATGCAGTGCAAGGTGATGCATGACTGAAAGTAAGCAGCACTGTGTTACAGAGATAAAACAATTCTGAATCTGATTTGACATGAATAGTGATAAGAATAAATCTACATTAAGATTTGCATTCGAATTGTCATATCAATCCAAGACACTGAAAACACACTCCACAAAGCAAATCAGTCTGGAAAAGGTGGAGGGGTTTCGATGTACAGTTTACAGTGTCCACCCACACCCCAGCCTCTTTTAGCACATTTTCTCATGGAAGTCAAGGCCGCAGCTGAACTCTTTCCTCGGTCAGCCCACACCCCTCATCAAGGTGGTTAATGTGTAAGCACAAATGGCCTGCCTCTCCCAGCTGCTTCTCCTGGGTTCAAATCAAAACAACAGAAAACAGAAAAAAGAAGGAAGGAAGGAAAGAGAAACTGGCTTATCAGAAACCAGACCAAATAAGGAGTGAGGCGAAACTGTCTACGCAGTGATGTAAGACATGCAGGATTGCAGGAGCTGTGCGTGGCTTGTATAACCAGTCAGAGAGCATAGATGCTAACAGGTTTCTGTTCAGCTATGTACAGCATTTCCTCATTTTTTTTGATTTAGCAACAGATCTGCATTCCACAAATAAAGGGAAGTGACTTAAAATAACTTTGGCCTCACCTTGTGGAGGAGTCAGGGATACAATCCACCATTCTAAAACTGTAAAATATTGTAAACAGTTAGGAAGGCCTTAATATATACCTAATGACCTTTATCCTACAGGATCAGGAAGATAGAGGTCAATAGGTGTATATTCAAAGGGATATCTGAATCACCAGTCTGATACATTTAATTTATCTTAACTGTACAAATAGTGTGTGGTGGTACCACTGACTACTACACATAAAGTGCATGGTACTTTCTCTGATTTCTAAAACCCTTACACAACATGCAGATAAGAACAATGGCGACAATTTCAGTTCACTTGAACCGAACGTCCAACCAGGGAGCATCTATAGAAATGCAAATTAAGGTGAATAGTGAAAATGATGGTGAAACTGCTAGACTTTCCTGAAGTATTTAGGGAGGATAACGTGCTATTCCAAAAGGCTCCTAAGGTGTGCTTGCAACCTCAGGTGGTGTATAGGTGTGGCATATGAGATTAGGAAAAAAAAATGCTGATCCCAACTATAATTTTATGAGACATAAATATTGAAGCTCCATTAAAATGGTATTTAAAAATCTATCAAGGACATCATAATTAAAATGTAAACTACATAAATAGTAAAGAGTAAATATATTACTAATACACGTATTTTTGTGAACTGTGCAGGTGGTGCTACATGAGCAACAGTTACAACACAATGTGGAGTGACAAATTACAAATCTGCTTATGATGCATAAGGGAGGTATGTGGGTTTTGTTTACTACTTCATGACAAAAATGCCAAATATTTCGGGTCACGGCAACATAATTTAAAACTCATAGTGATGCACTCTGATGTTTTCGCTTTTTCGTAACAACAAGAACATGAAGAACATGTTTATCCTTCTCTAACCCCTGGGCTTGAGCTAAACATGTTTAGAATTGAGCTAAACATGTTTAGAATTATATTTTACATTTTGATCTTTGACAGAAGTCATTACTACGCACAAGTGTGACATAACCAGCCTTTTCTTTTTCCACACACCTGCACTCCAAATCTGACCAGACCAGCCAAACCAGCTACAGTGTGTCAGATAGTATTTACTCTAAGGACAACGCTTACTCATTCAGAGCCCATGTTTGCTGTATGTGTCATGCAAAGTACAATGTGTCACAGTGCATCCTGGTGGTCTTGTCAGAATAAGAAATTTTAAACTAAGAAAACAATGAAAACGTCCCTATTCAAGGAGAACCAGATGTAGCTGAGAAGCCAGAAGAAAAACACAGTCTGCAATTTCTATGTTCTAAGTTCAATTTGCAACATGTTTTGGACACAGTGATGAATACATATACTGTAAGTTAAATCTACTTTTTCTACTCAGGTATTTCATTTGATCTCAGACCATAAACTGGAGTGAAAAGCAGCGCAAACAGAGGATAATGATTAACAACACAAGGTTGCAAACTCCCTCGAGTTTTAACCAGTGCAAAATCCCCTTGGCTTCCAGCACACATACAGATAGGCAGGAAAAGCAGACCCTAAACTCCTGTTTGCATTTCATTACGCTGGCACACTTAGCCCCGTCTCAAGTCCCCTCACTACTACAATTCATTCATTCTCAGGCTCTCTGTCTGCCTGTCTTTTTTTTCTCCCTCCCTCTCTCTCTCTCTCTCTACTTCCCTCTCTCTCCAGTCACTCCGCCCCTCTCTCTCCAGCTCCCCCGCACTCTCCCGCTTCTTTAAGACTCTGGCAGCCCTGGCTCGACCTGTTTATCTCAGCCTGGGCTGCGCTCGACCCACTCTGACAGCGTTGAAAAAAGGAGGAGGTTCTCTGTCTGCTTTCAATCAATAACCTGTGGAATTCAGAGAGACAAGTAGGTCCTGTCTCTGGCTGGCGTCATTGCATTCTCCCAAAGCGGGCAGGCTCAGAGCCATCTTTCTCTTTTTCTTTCTCTCTCTCTTTATCACACGCTCTCTCGCTCTCTTGCTTACTCTGTCAGATTCCCTCCATTTTTTTGCCTTTTTCAACCTGACAGGTGTGTGTTTAACTTGGAAGAGGAGTACGCAGCATGGCCGAACCCATGTCTCCGGATTACTTCAGCTGTCCCTTATGCACGGAGCTGCTGAGAGATCCTGTGGCCATTCCTTGTGGCCACAGCTTTTGTATGGACTGTATCAGCGGCTACTGGAATGAGGCGGACTACACGGGCATCTACATCTGCCCCCAGTGTCGGATCACCTTCACCCAGAGGCCTGTGCTCCGGCCCAACGCTACTCTCACTAAGGTGGCTGAGAAGATCAAGAACACGGGCCTTAACCTGAGCGCTCAGTTGCCACTGGCACCCTCAGCAAACAGCTACGCAGGGCCCGCTGACGTGCCATGTGACTTCTGCTCGGGCAAGAAGCTCAAAGCAGTCAAGTCATGCCTGAACTGCCTGGCGTCGTACTGCGAGAAGCACCTGAAGCCCCACTACGAGTCAGCCACCTTCAAGAGACACAAGCTGGTAGACGAGCTAGGCAACTTGGATCGCAAGATCTGCCCGCAGCACCAGAAGAGCCTGGAGCTGTTCTGTCGCACTGACCAGATGTGTATCTGTGCCATCTGCACAGTCAGTGAACACAAGGGTCATGACATCGTCTCCGCTGAGGCAGAGAGAAGTGAGAAACAGGTGAGTGTGAGACGCCCTCTTTTCAGGAACTGTTGCCATTGTAGTTTCTTAGAGACATTGTGAAAGGGTCACAACTGTATCTGATGATTGAAGACCAGTGTTGGGTGTTCTTTTAATCTAATCTTTAAATATCTGTTCTTTATTCTAATATTCTAATATTTTTCTTTATGTTACAAATATAGATAGATATAGATATGATATCTTAAATATCCATTTGTTAGGGATCAGCATTTGTTGTGAACAGCAGTGTTTAAACGATTTGCTTTAAAGTTTGGTAGTGAATGTAGGTCAGTTGTTTGCACATTTGGAAAGACTAACTGACTGTTAGAGGTGAAAGGTAAACAGCTTTGAAAGAGGAAGGGAAACAATAAGGTAGGCCATGAGCACACACAGTGAGAGAGATTCTCAGAATGCATTACATTGACACTGGGAGTGTTCACAGTGACTAATGATTTATTATCCTTGGTCTCCTCTCCTGCTTTGAAATAGCTGAGTTCTCAGTCAGAGATAGTTTATCTTGTGGTTGTGGGATTAGGTTGTGATAGAGGAATGCAAGAGTGACTCGACCCCCCAACACCCCACTATCACCGTGAGAGAGAGAGAGAGAGAGAAATGGTGCTTAAGCCCTTGTCAAAACCATCACCCACCTCAGCAAACATGTATGGCTGAAAGCCATGCGGTCTACTGGTTTCTCCTAGCCAGAGGAATGTCTTCATAATTAGTGCAATGAAAACTCCTCATAGTCCTGTGATTCCACAGCTGTTGTTGCTGATGGGGTGGTGTGTGTGTGTGTGTGTGTGTGTGGGGGGGGGGTCTATCAAACCAAACCACCTAGTGAGATGCACAATGAACAAACCAGGCGGATGGGTGGACCGCCTTTTGTTCTTTCATCTACAAGGAAAAAAAAACATCACAAGATGTCAGCTAATTGGAATCACAGAGGATTGGGCTTATTAGTAAGTAGTTAGGAAAATAAATATGTGTGCAACCCGAGTAGGTTTTGATACCAATTAAGCAATACAAAAGACAGGGCTTTTAAAATTATTTTTCATCACTTGATAAATAGGGGCCTGGTTTTTCTCAAATCCCAAATTAAGAGACCCAAGTCTCACGTCTGTCTCTCCCACACTCTCTCTGACACACACACACACACACACACACACACACTCCTTTTATCCCTCTCCCCAGATTCCCCACATTCCTTAAGCTTATCTTGAAGAATGGTTCGGTGGGCTTGGTTAAAGGTTGCGCTAAAGCCCCTCTGTGTCGGCTGAAGGCTGGGACGTGTGTGCACCTTGAAATGCCTCTCCACAGGCCGACTAGGCAATGCTAGTTTTTGCATTCCTTGCGTCGTTTGGATTCCACCCCTTCTCTTTTCCTTTTCTTTTCTCTCCCTCCATCTCCTGAGATAATGCCACACATACTGAGTGGGTCCCTTTAGAGCTGCTGAATTTTTTAAACAAAAAAAAAAGCTTTACAGATCTAGAGAGCACAATGAACTTTGACTGTCCTACATCCAAGAAACTCCTACATGCACAGATGCATAAACAATATCTAATGGTTTTATTTCAATGGATTCTGTCCAACAGAAACTCCTTGGTGTGTCCCAAGCTGATATTCGACAGAAATGCCAACAGAGGACAAAGGAGCTGGAGGAGCTGAAGACTGCTGTGGACTCTCTCAAGGTAAGTGGAAAATTCACTCAAGGAGTCAACTGAATTGTATCCACAGAGAGTGTGTTATCAAAGTCTCACATACAAATCACATATCTCAAGGTTAAACCCAATACTATCAGCTGCCAGCTACCACAGAAACCCATGTTGGCTATGCAATAACTACACAGTTGGACACAAAATGACCACACACAGCAAAATAAACCTGCAAACAATAGTGCATGGTACTGTATAGCCAAAGAATCTCTTGATACAACAGTGGGGTCAAAAGGTGAACTGTGTGGGGCCTTGTTTTTTTAGAGCTCTGCTCAGAGGGCCATGGCAGAGAGCAAGAAGATGTTTGACGAAATGATCACGTCCATCGAGAGGATGAGGTCAGAGGTCACCAAGCTTATAAACATCAATGAAAAGGCAGCTTTTGGCCAGGCCGAGGGTCTGATGGAACGCCTGGAACAAGAGATCGAGGAGCTGCAGAAGAAGGAGACTGGGCTTAAGCAGCTCTACAGCACAGAGGACCACATCCATTTTTTACAGGTAGAGGGGGAACAAAGCCATCTTGAAGCATACAAGAGTCATCCATTTTGAAAATTGACATTAAACACACAGTGTAATCCATTTCAAAAATTGACTTTCCACTCTGATAACTCACTTAGCACACTTTACAACATTGTTGTGTAATGGTTTGTCTTTTTTATTTACTTTATAGAACTTCAACTATCTGTGCACCCCTACGGATGATGGATTTGTGCCAAGAGTCTCCCTCAATCCAGAATTCTCCTTTGCAGCCGCTCGGAAGGCTGTAGCTCAAATCAAGGAGAGACTGGAAGAGTTTGGCAGAGAGGAACTTCTAAAGATCTCCAAGTCAGGTAAGAACCACATCACTAATGTCTCCCTTCAAGTTGATATTATACCAGGAATGCCCACAACAAACACTGACAACCTGCACTTTTGAACTGTCCACAGTCAATCCACAGTCCAAATCCACATGACAAGGTTAAATAAATAGGTTTGAATAAATAAAAAAAAGTTAAAACTAAATGATATTGACCTATGACCTATATTGTCAGAGTTTTCAGATGTGTGATATTTCAGTGTAAACCCTTTCCTGATCAGTAACTTAATTGTTATCTTTCACTGAATGGCAGTAAATGAAGTTCCTGTGTACACAGTACAGAACCGTACCAGAGAAAAAAGCTCGAGAGGTAAGGAATGAGTTTTAGGCTGCAACACCTACAAACTATATTATACTGATATAACAATATGAAAAACTGCAACTATCTAAAGTAATAAGAAAACTATGTCTCTCCTATATAGTCAGGCAAGAAATAGTCGTGGACAATGCTGTACCCCTAGAGCCAAAGGCTCGATCTGACTTTCTGAAATGTAAGTATCGCATTGTATTTTTTATCTCAATAAATCACCAAGTCAAAAAGGATCTATGCATCCATCATAATTTTTACTAATTTCTTATTAATCAATCAAAAATGCTAATTCAGCAATTTTGCATTCCAGTTGCAGTTTTAATTTCATCTATACATATTTTCTCTTTGTAGATTTCTGCCAACTCAGACTGGATCCTTCCACAGCCTATAAGGAGCTCCATTTGTCTGAGAGCAGCAGGAAGGTGGTCAGAACCAGGGAACTGCAGCCGTACTCAGACACCCCAGAGCGGTTTGACAGCTTTGCCCAGGTGCTGTGCCGTGAGGCCCTGTCTGGCAGTCGCTTTTACTGGGAGATCGAGTGGAGTGGAGAATTCTCCATAGGTGTGGCCTACAAGGGCATCAGCCGTAAAGGCAAAGGTTCCCTCTGTCTGCTGGGATACAATGACAAATCCTGGAGCCTCCTGTGCTCTGACTCGGGCTACTCGGCCTGGCACAACCGAGTGGACAAGGCCATCAGTGCGCCCCATTCACCTAGGATAGGCGTCTACCTGGATCACAGGGCAGGTGTTCTAGCATTCTACAGCATTGGGGAAAGCATGACCCTGTTACACAGGTTTCAGACAGTCTTCACTGAGCCACTTTACCCTGGCTTTGGTGTGGGGACTTCAGTCAAAATCTGTCAGCTTAAATGAGTTCTCAATACAGCTTGTTCATTTGGCAAACTGCAATGTATAAACAAACAAAGGAATAATGTTGTTTCTATATATATTTTTACTCGTGCTTCATTCAATTTTGTTATTTTTTAAGCAGTATATATCAATTGCTAAGATGATGGATACCATTTTGTGTGCTTTTTCACTTTTGCCTAAGAGAGGCCAGTCATTTTACAAACCTTTGTAAGGTATCTACAAAGTATTTTCCTTAATTTGACATGTTTGAGCACTAAACCTATATTTATCTGAGTCCATTTTCACCACTGTGTAACATTTTTCATCCAAATAACTCATTTATATTTTAATAAAGTTTTTCTAAATACTATTTTCTTATCATTGCTCTCACTCATCCACCTTCAATATATCCTCAAAACCCTATAATTCTCTATAATCCCCCTTCCATCCTACTGTAAAAACACTAATAATTTTGACTGGGTATCTAGATTTTCACAACAAGTTACGGTAGGTATCTAGGTTTTCACTCCAGTCAGGCTAGGCTGAGATAGGGTCGGTCTATTCATTCTGTTCTAATTTCTGTATATCAGCACAAGATATTGTGCTCTCAACACAGGTGTTTTCACTATTGAGTTGGTGGATTCAGCTGGTTGAAACAGTAGTTGTGCCTATAGGATGAGCTTTAGAGAATAGTTAAGGACAGCTTTTGCATTAATTAGTAGGTCTAGTTTCTAAACACTCGGCCCACATGTCCACAGCACTTTAATAAATAAAGTAGGCTACAGGTAAATTTTCCCCATGATTTGGAAATCTAATTTAATATTAATATAGGCTCAGGTATTTGATCCTGCTTATTTCCATTTATTCAGAATTGTCTATGGGTTTCATGCCAGTAACACTAGAGCCCTAAAAAAATCTGGTAACCATTTTCTCTCATGGAACTTGCTGGTGAAAACACCATATATTGGGAAACAGTGCTCCCTAGTGGAAGCATTTGGGAGCCACGTCAGCCGATTGTAAAACATTACGTCTATGAGTCTATGAAACTGGCTATTTAATGTTAGTTTCTTGGATATCTCATTGTTGCTTCCAATTGTACTAGGTAATCTGTAGGAAATACTATGGCAAAGAGGTCTTAAGAATTGTGTTTCGAATCTGAAATTGTAACACAAAAATAGCTTTACATTGTTCATGTGTTTTCCGCCGCTCTCATTGGCTATTTCTTAGCAACGCTGTTGTTGACGTTATGAGCCATCAGTCTAAGTCGAGCCTGCTCGAGTCGTGGTTGAAATCTTCATATTTGTTAGCTCCCCTGTTGTAAATTAGCTAGATATAGCTTTATTTACATTGTCTTTGTCATATATATTGGGGTCATTCGGTGCATTTCCTGGGAATTCCCTTGCAAGGTTGCATGGACACAGTATTTTTTTCTTTTGCTAGCGTTTAGGTTAGCTAGTTCGCAACCTCGTCGTAATACCTTGGAGTTTCACCACAGGTTTTTGACAGATGCTTTAGTTGTTTAACTTTCTATTTTGTAACGTCACATAAAATGTTCAAGACAAAAATTCTTATTATCGGTCCAAGTGAGGTAAGTTTCAGACTAGGATAATGGTGGACAGTTGTCTGTTACTTAGATCACTCTGTGATGTTTACATTGTGATGTTATAGATAATCCTAAATGACCAAGTTTAGTTACATAAACATACCTTTTTACTTGCCATTTTAGAGTGGGAAGACTGTCTTAGCTAATTTCTTATCGGACACAGTGGAGACCATTGGGGGCGATTACACTCCAACTCAAGGTGTAAGGTGGGCTAGATATTTTTACATGCATGTTTTCCATACCAACGGGCTCAAGTCAACAACTGTGATTTCTCCCAAATAGGATACTTGAGTTTGAATCACAGAACCATGGCAGCGGTGAGCGAGACTCCTTGTGTGAGGTGGAATTATGGGACTGCGGAGGAGATTTCAAGTACGAGGAATTTAAGTATTCTCAAAAATCCATAATGCTGCTTTTACACTGCATCCTCTGACATCCCTTTTTTGTTAGGTTTGAATCTTGCTGGCCTGCGCTGATGAAGGACTCCAATGGTGTTGTCATTGTGTTTAACGATGATATACCAAGCCATACAAAGGAAGTGGAAACCTGGCACTCTACATTTGTTGCCTCTCAGGGACTACGGGAGAACCAGTGCCTAATAGTGGTCCACCACAAGCCTGGAAGTGGAGCAAGTACATCACCTCCACCATTAGGTAATACGTTTCAACCCATTCTGTTAATACTCTGCAGACCTAAGTTACATGTTGTACAGTGTTTTTAAATCCCCCAAAATGCTAAATTCTGGCACATTTTGTTTGTGTACAGCACCGCATCTAAGCAAATTGCAAGTCATTCACTCCAATCTGGAGGAGGACCCTGAGGATGTCCGCCAGGAGTTTCGACAATTTTTGGGGAGTGTTCTGAAGACAATGTCTGAAAATCGGGACCATGAGGAAATGTCAATCTTCACATGAACACTTAATGCCTTGGTACAAAACTACTTTTATTCATTTCACACCTGTAAAGATGTTGCTGCACACAGCAAATGTTTTTTCCATAGGATTTGTACATAAACACATTTTGTTCTAAAATTATATTAAAATTATACACTTTTTCAGTGAATGTTCAATAAATCTGTCAATCAAGTTGCCACAATAATGCATGTTGTAGCTAGAAGGAACAACCAGAAATGTTGTTAAACAATACATCTCTTTATTGTGTTACCAGAGGTTTTAACTGGACATGAAGGGCTTTTGCAAGCACTATAAACAAACAAACATTGGACTATCCAAAATTTATACATCATATCCAACGATGCCTCCCTTTCCAATGCATTCACCAATGTAGAACCACATCAAGACTTCTGTGGTCACCAAACCATTCCTCACTGCGTCCTGTCAAAGTCACAAACGCAAATGCATTAGGCCATGTCTAAAGTTAAAAAAAAAAAATCTTGCACATTACAGAATGAAAACTGCATGAAGACAGATGGAAGGTCGATACTTATGGTTCTCTAGCCATGTGGTCCCTTCGAAAAATGACCTAAGTATATATTAAGATCATGCATCCAAATGTGAGGTGATAACGGTAGTGATGGGGATGAGACAGTCGAGGGTTTTTTAAAAGCAGCCGAGACAAGACCAAGACCATAAAAGTCTGTTTTCATAATCATATGGCGTCATCCCAGTGAATAGTCAATAGGCGCACAGTTCTATAAGCTAGACTGGGGATTGTTTACCCTTACAGATGTGTAAATTGATTTGTAATAATACACCTGTGGTGAATAGTAGCATACAATAAATCTGTTGGGGAAAAAAATTTAACCAAGGTCTCTCGCTCTTAAATTACAAGTCCTTCTCCTCCCACTGAAGGTCAAGACAGAGTATTTTTATGTTTAAGTCCAAGAAGGCAGAAAATTTCTCCAGAGTCAGAGACCGGACTTGAGTACTACCCCATTAGATAAAGGGTATATGGTTCAGGTGTGTGGGGGAGAGAGAGAGAGAGAGGAAAATGTAGACCTATTATCCTCACAACCCCTGTGGTCTGTAATATGTATTATGATTTTTAATACATAACTGATACATACTGCCATTAAAGGGCTGGGAGCTGCAATTAAAGGGCTGGGAGCACTTGAAGGATGTCCACAGCACCGTGTCCTTCTGCCACTACTACTCCCCATCCATGTATGAATCAAATCACAAAGTTTGACAAGATCACATATACTATATAAAATACTAATAATACACACATAATAAAATACTCATATGTTCATAGCCCCAAGAAGCTTCTAATGACACCCAGGATTTCCATTTGTAAACTCTACACATAGGTGCCTGAAAATGCCGCTTGTAGTGTATGAGCATACTGGATTACAGAATTGATCGAGAAACAGTTTGAGTTAGCCATCTAGCTTCAGTATGCAGCACTACAGCTCAGACACAAAAATGGGTCTGCTGAATAAGATTGTTGGTTGTGAGGAATTTGGTCCCCTGAAAATATTTAATGAGTGAGTGTTGCTGGAACACGTTCAACTAATCCTGCACAGTTTCAAGCGTTCCCAAATTCAGCCAAATGCCGGCTAGGTCAAGACGACGTATGGGATCTTTTCTATAGCCATTTTTGCTGAATTACTTGAAAACAATTAAAAGCAGACACCAATATAAAATATTAGTCTTTGGAGTGGGTCAAGCTGTTAATAAATAAAATATTTATATTTTATCCCATTGTCAACCAACTAAGCTGCAAACTAGCAACTATGGTTTTGGGAAACACACCCCAGAACACCCCAAAATGGACAACAATGACCGGTCTTTTTAACTGTGAGCTATCAAAGTTGTATCAAAATGTAAACATGCGCATTGTGTGTCCTAGGATGCATGTAGCTTTGGAGGACGGTCTAAGGGAAGGGTGTAAAACCTTTTGATTATGTATTTTCCTCAGTGGAAAATAATCTGGAAATTGTACACCCCAGGCTTCATACAAGTTGTAGACAGTAAGTAGTACAGCAGTATGGCATTTCAGAAATAGCTACTGTCTACTGTTTTGGTGGAGAGAACATGAGACAAGCAGGTGTGTGTAGGAGCATTGAGCAGGACCTTGCAGCCCACAGATAAGAAATAAGTATATAAACTTATATTCCTTTCCTACCTGTGGACTGCTATTTTTTAGCTATTTATTAGCAGCCCACTGGTAAGAAATAAAGTAGCAGTAGCAGGCTATGGTAGTATGAGGGCAGATAGTAGTTGTAACTAGTCAAGGAGAATGGGAAACACTCCTGTTCTCTATTGTGTTGGCCATAATCGCAGCACAGATGCACCTACACTATAGTATTAGTGACCTGAGACATGTACTGTACTTGTGCAAAACAGTTGTAGCTTACGTTGATGATGTTACAAGTATTAGACAAGCAAGTAAGCAGTGCAAGTCTTTAGTTCACTGAAGCACGCACCGGCGGTGTACAGTCATGGTTCCCTGTAAAACCTGAAGAGAAGGTTGACCCCCAGTCGTCATTGCATAATTTACACTCTGACATCTTGGGAGTGCAATGCTTTCATTACAACTGTAGTCAATAGTCGAGATAAAACGACTCCACAAATCCACAAATTTGTCAACAACTACCGAACTTGTCTACTCACGTTCCATCCGTTTTACTAAAATTAGACAGTGTCTTCACAAACACCGCCTGCACGCAACTTGTACTTCAATATACATACCCTGACTGTGGTCTGACCGAGGCGTCCTGACTGGAAGGCTGTGATCAGGTCCTTGACGCCTCCGATGGCCTTGGGGATCTCAGCTGGTGAGGGAGGCACCAGCTCCACACGAGCGTAATACCAGAAAGTCGCTAGCCGGGGTTTGGCAGCTGCAACAGCAGCTAAAATGACAAAATTTTACTAGTTTACTATGATCAGTAAGGAACGTGTAAACGTTCTACAACACCACACAACACTGCAAGTCAGTATGGGGTTATGAAGCCAAACGGTTAATAATTTTCAATAGAACATGCTTAATTAAAACATGTACCACAAACGAGACATATCGCTGGGTAACTTACTTGCCATAGATAAATGCACGTTAGATAGCTGAAGTGGGAGGCTAGCTCACAAAGCTAGCTAAACGAATTAATCAAGCGCACCAAGACAAATTATGACTGCTTTGAACGTAACAAGCTTAAGTGATGTTAAAAACTTACAAAATGTTGTTACTGAACAATTTTCACAAAAACCTTAACAAAGCTTAACGTTGCTGCACGACCAGCGTGGTTCAAAGTGAGCACACTGACAGCTCAAGTAACACCACCATAGCGAACACACACAACCTTAACGATAGCCTGGCTAGCTGTGGAGGTTAGCAAAATTGTTCGCAGCAGTCTTAACACCACATCAATACAGCAGATGTAAGAATTCTTTTTAGGAAAAAAAAAACAATCTGAAAGTCACGAAAAGTGGATGCAGTGGGTTCTGGAAATATCTCCACTCGTGTGATTTTTTTTGTTTCAACCAAGTCGTGTTATCATTAGCAAAAGAGCTAGCCGGCCAATACTAGCTAAGGCGTAGACAACTTTCCGTTTTTAGACTATGCATTTTTGCCTATCACACTTTGCACTGACTACCAAGTATTATTATTATTATTACCACTGGCCAGTGTTGGTATTTTCGCCACGAATTTCTGCACCGCCTGGGCCATGATGTTCTGTTCAGCTGTCCCGGTTGATAGGAATAGCTGAATGTCACCTCCAACGTGAAGGACCCGAGAAAATAGTATCTTAAATAGCTGCCGGATTGCAAATCACAGAAGCCTGTCTGGATAAACCTAACCGTTTTAATGAGATTTTTTTATTATCATTTTCAATTTTGGGGATTTTCTGTTTCCAGCACGCTCTAACACATCTTATGAAATTGTTCGCCTAAGCCTAATTGAGCATATTTGGTTGACCGTGTTAAAATCTAGCCTATGTGGTCTGAATGAACGTGAACATGATTTCTTAGCAACCAGTTTGAACGCTGCATGCCTCATCTGAAGAGTATGCCTCAGCTAAAGCTTTTGGCCTAGGCTAGACTACTCCTTAAAATGAGCCCCTAGATTTTTAATTAACAGGCTTTAAGCAACCTGCATTACAAAAATGGGATTAATGAATATAGGCCTAGCTGTGTTAGTATCTAATTTCCTTCTCAATCTTTTTATCTGTTTGAAAATATATCCCCCCCAAAAACAAAACAAAACAAAACAAAAAAAAAAAAATGCACTTTTAAAAGAGCTGTTGCTCAGCCTGTTGGATATAGGCTAGGCATAGGAAGTGAAAAGACAAAGAACTTGAACAGAAGATTTATTGAGAGAAATCAAATAGCCCACATTTCCCTAAATAATTAACAAATAGGTACATATACACTTACTTGAGGCAGTATTACTACTAAATGCAGTGATACAATATGTGAACAAATAAAACACATGCTTTTTTAAAAATGATCTTAGGTTGTGCTTCATCAAAGTTCTTATGGCAAAAACACTAAAGAAGTTAGAATTGTTTGTATTTTAAATTCTTACAATGGAACTTTTTTTCATGAAGACAGACAGGCATTATATAAGCTGCATATGTGCAACATAATAAAAACACTGTAGAGTAAAATCAGTCAAATGAGGTTTTGATATATGTGCTGTGCAAATTTTTGCAGTCTCTTAGTGAAGGTCCAACTAAACCATTCCAAAAGCTACAAAATGTGGTTAATTGGTCTTCTAAAAGTACTTTTAAATGCACTTTTAAAAGAGCTGTTGCTCAGCCTATTGGATATAGGCTAGGCATAGGAAGCAAAAAGACAAAGAACTTGAACAGACGATTTATTGAGGAAAATTGAATAGCCCACATTTCCCTTAATAATTAACAAATAGGTACATATACACTGACTTGCAGCAGTATTACCACTAAATACAGTGCTATAGACTAGATACAATATGTGAACAAATAAAACACTTGCTATTTTTTAAATAATCTAAGGTTATGGTTCCTCAAAAATACTTATGGTGAAAACACTGAAGAAGTTAGAATCTTTTGTATTTCACAATCTTACAGTGGAACTTTCTTCATGAAGACAGACAGGCATTATATAAGCTGCATATGTGCAACATAATAAAAACACTGTAGAGTAAAATCAGTCAAATGAGGTTTTGATATATGTGCGCTGCAAATCTCTTAGTGGCAGTCTCTTAGTGAAGGTCCAACTAAACCATTCCAAAAGCTACAAAATGTGGTTAATGAATCTTCTAAATGTACTTTTAAATGACTTCATTCAGAGTGCCACAAGGCCGCAGTATGGGACTCAAAGTATGGAAAATGATTTAAACCAATGTCTGGCCTCTGGATAAAAATTAAAAACAACAGTAAGAAATAGGTGCACTTTATTAGTGCATGTTAATTAAGAGCCAATAACTCTCTGTTCTTCTCTGACGACATTCCTGCTCTGCAGCAGCTTCTCATATCCCTGGGTGTCCACAACCAGAAGAGACAGAGAATCACCGCCTTCTTTAATAAGCATGATCACGCTCTCCAGATACTCTTCCTCCACATTTGTTCCATTCACCTCCATCACCACATCCCCTCTTTGCAGCCCAGCTTTACCCCCGGGTCCCACTGCTGCTACCTGCAGGGAACAAGATGGGGACACTGCAATGTCAGCAAATATTCAATACATATTCATGGCTTTTATTAGGTCCATAAAATGGGTTTATAAAGACAATATTAATGTTTTTGTCTTTTCTCCATGTAGAGAATAAATTGTGGGGAGCTTCTCTGATGACACTGTGATCCACAAAGAAGCACCTTGGACTTGATTTGGATCAGTGCAGTACCTGGCTTATATAGGTTCCCGGTTTCTGGAGAACACATCCTAAGTTGAAGCCATAGCCACATGGGCTTTTACGCATGACACAGAGTCTGGGCTGGGGAAGCTCCTCTGCTGGATGGCACTGAGGATCACTGCAGCGGTCAGCAGTGTCTTGGAGTTCTGAACTTTCAATGGGCTCAGCAGCTGAGGTGTTGTCATAAAAGAATAACGGCGAAAGACCAAGCTGTGGAGAGAAAGGGGCTGAATAAGTCACCTATTCCATTTCTCATCACTTTTTGAAAAGTCTATGGAGGGTGTGAAGGGTTTTGTCTGCGTTCTGTCCATTCAGTCTCGCTGTCTGTCTGTCAGTCTGGTGTGTGTGTGTGTGTGTGTGTGCGTACACTCATATGTGCCCATGTGTCTCTTGTATCTCCTATGACTGATATATACTAATCTGAATCAGTTTGGTTTAATTTTCTCTAACACTGTGAGATGCAAGGAGCAAGGGCACACCGTGGCTTCTTCCTCCACCGCATCAGATATTTGGTGTCTGCCTACCCTTGTGAAGAAGCCATGTCCTTGTGAGCTAATGGTTGTTAGTGTGACCTGCTGGCCACTTTGACGGATCCTGTTGACGACATCGCTGTGTTTCAAATGTGTGATGACTTCCGCATTAACCTCCAGCAGCAGCTCTCCCTCCTTTATCCCTGCCCGCTCTGCTGGACTATCAGGGTCAACCTCATGCAGCACATGAACTGTGAACCAACATGCAGAGGAAGCTTACAGGTTACAGCAGATTGATTTCAAATATATATATATATATATAAGATATATACAGGCAAACAGATAAACAACATTTTTTTTTACTTCGGTTTTATTGATGTGTATAGTATTACATAACAATATACTTAGTCTTTTAGTACTTTTTTAGTACTTAGTACTTAGTACTTAGCAAGTCTAACGCCTGAAGCTTAACCTGTTGCTGTGCTGTCTAGGTTTGCTGGCTTGGTGCAGTGTTTTTTACCATTTTCTTTGGAGGCATTTTTCTCATGTCTCAGCAGGAAGCCATACCCCTCAGGGGCCTGGTCAAGGTGCACCTTTCGGGGCTTGTGTGGCAGATTGTGGGCGATGGCCATTGTGGGGAGAATGGGCATCCGGCGATTCACGTAGGTCTGCTCACTCTTAGAGTCAATCACCAACACTGTCATATGATCACATTTTTTCACCTGACAACGTAGAGTGAAAGATTACACATTAATTGTATTTAAATAAACACACCTTTACAGTGGACTGAAACATGCAGTTACTGATGTCTTACCATTTTGCTGATGGCTGAGTGAGAAAGTTCAGACACAGTGGCGCCGTCCAACCAAATCAGGCGGTCTCCCTTGCGCACTCCTGCCCTTTCAGCCGGTCCTCCACTAGTTGGACTCATAGAAAACTTGCCCTTTTCCCCTTCACAGAAACAGACGTGACAACATAAACAGCATAAATCACATCATGTGGAAGACTGCAAAGTGTCCTTGGCCTAACTATCTCCAAATGTTCATATCTGTAATCATATCTGTCCAGCCATCTCTGCCTGTGATTACATCATCTGTCCACCAAAGTGACAGCTAAGATCAAGGTCTCACTTAGCAGCGTCCTACCCTCCACTGGGAGAATCCTCAGCCCAAGGCCCTGACCGGAGTCTTTTGTGATATGGCAGAGTCGGGGTGGATCCCAGTCTTCTCCTCTCTGTGCTCTGGCCAGCGCTTTGAGGTTGCAGCCCTGTGCCACAGCCTGATCATACTCTTTGCCGTCCAGCAGCAGGAGACACAACTGTGTCCCACTTATGTGGATTTGTTTTGCAATCTTATAAGGAGGGGGAGAAGAGAACTGGATACTCAGGTTAAAGTGAGGGAGGAAGAGAAGTGGCTGATGGTTTGTGAGTTTGAGTGTTGAGGGGCTTTACTTAACTATAGAAGACTGCCCCCTCCCCACACACACTATTGCTGATCTCGGATGGGTTTCTAGAAACTGTCTTTGCGAACTTCCATCTCCATCTTGGTCGCTCTAACATTGTTGTTTCACCCAAAGTGACAGAACGACCAAGATTGCCATGGACGTTCGCTAAGCCATTGTCTATATACTGACTTTGCATAGGAACTTCTGACAGCTTTCATCTCATTCTTTTATTCACCTCAGTGTGTTCTGCGTTGTCCACAAAGATTTCATTGACCTCCAGCAACCGGTCCCCATCCTTCACTCCATTTCGTTCAGCCACACCCCACTGGGTCACCCGCCGGACTACGTGACCCTGGAGACCCCTCTCCACGCGTAGGTAGAAGCCAAAGCTTTCACCCTTCTCCCGTTTCAGAACACACAAGCGGGGCATTGGGGTCAAGACAGCCTCTGAAGTTAAAAAAAGAATTTGTTGGTCCTTGTGTATATTTTGTGGTGATATAGTGTGAGGCATTTGGAGATGGGCACAGGCACACAGTCAAGAGGGGTCAAAGGGCAGAAATGACAGTCTCTGAGAAGAGTTTATGTTTTCCTGGTGCAGCTGGAATGTAACCTAATTTGGAGAACTTTGTCCATCAATATTTTCTAACAGCTGGTTGATGGCACAAATTAAGAAAGATACTGTATGGCCATTAATCTGTTGGTGTTATCTCTACCCTGCAGGTTACCCAGGTTACCTGACTCAGTCACTTGGATCATTGCTGGGTTGTCAATCCCCTCCTTTGGGTTGAAGGTGAATTTGCTGAAAGACAGTTTATAGAGTTCACGTGCATGACGCATTCTTTGAAAAAGATGCTATTACCATTTTCCCAGAGACGGCACTAGTAAGATAACATGGCACATTAAAGGGTAATGAATGATCATATACTGTATACAAGCAGCATTTTTACATTATGTTTTAAAAAGTGTTTAAAAGTTACTCAAAATACTTGATTACTTTATGTGATTGATCTTCAGTGCAACAACAAAGTACAAGGCAGATAGTAGTTGACTACTGTGACTGTTACAACACAAGGAGTCTTATCACTACAGTGAGCAGATTTTGGTGCTCTGAGCAGAAAGCAAGCACTGGCGTTTGAATCTGTCAAAGATAGCGGAGCCATGGGAGGTTTCTCAGGACTTTGCCCATGAATTCCTCTAACTTTTGTACAGAGCATTTTACATTGTAAACAAGTGTACAGTATTTCATGTTGTTTAAACATGTTTTTTCAATATTGGATATGCATATTCATTTACATTTACATTTACATTTACATTTACATTTACATTTACATTTATGCATTTAGCATATTAGCATTTTATCGAAAGCGCCCTTTCTGTATCATCTCTGTAGTGACAATAGCAGCAGTAATGGTTTTTAAGAATATATCATCATTAGTTTCATTAACACTCACTCTGTCACTTCCATGGTATTGGTTCACTCTGTGGAAACAAAGAAACAGAATGCACAAACATTTTCAATGGCCATCTTGTGAAGTGAGCTGGCGTCCTTAGTTGGTTGGCAAATTGGGCCACCTGGTCAAGTATGACCCAGATGGATCAAACTTGTCAGATGTTCTCTTACACAAGCTGTAATGACATTGGTGTTGACTTACCACAACATTCAATCCCAATGTAATCTTTGTCCTCCCATATAAATCAGTTAATAAACAATCACCAAAAGTAGATCATCTGGTTCTGGTTATGCGTTTTGAACTTTTCATCGGGTAAAATTAATTAAAATTTCATCAATGAAAATGTAGGCCTTTTGTATATTTCCTTTAAGAGGTCAAAAAAGGCATTTTTTATATTTCAGCAATGATTCATTGTCTTGATTTCTATAGATTACAAAACCAAAGCTTTCCACTCATCCCCACTCATCGCTGAAGATTATACATCACAGAGCCATGGTGGATGCCATGATTGTTTAGCATTAGGTGAGCTTGTGTTTACCTTTCCTCTCCATAAACCTGCAGGATCAGGTCACAAAACTAATAGAGGTATAAATAAAGCTCTGGTCTTGTTTTAGTGGCTCTTGCAGCGGGGAAACAGGGTAATCTGACCACTGCAGAGAACAATGAGGACCTCAAACAACAGACAAGTGTATACCAGTTTTTTTGTGCGGAATTCTGTCCTTCCTTTTCATTCAAAAAGATACAGTAGATCATCCATAGTTTATTGCCATTTGAGGACTTAATAAATTAATATATGAAGATATTGTACCCACAAATAAGAGAAAGCAGATGAAAAGATACGTCTCTCTAGTGCAGAAAAAGTGAAAAGGCGATTGTTTAGTTGAAGATAAATTTAGAGAGAGTGAGAGAAAGACTGAGACTTTACCTGAGGTGTCATAGCAGACCTGTCTCCTGTCTCCTTCGTCTGTTGGTGTGTTTGTGTGAGTGAGTGTGTGTGTGTGTTGAGGGAGTGTTCTGAGACTGAGACTGTAGGAGTGAAATCTCAGACCATGAAATGTGGGCATGCCCCATCTAACTCCTCCCCTTCCCTCCATGGGTTTAATGTTTAATCTTTGCTACTTATCACATCTTCTCATCCTACTCCTTTGGTACACACACACAGACACACACACAGACTGACACCCCCCCCCCAACTCCCTCCCTCCCTCTCTCCCCACACACACTTACCCACACATCTTGCACAACCTTATGAAACTTTATTGCTTATCCCTAGAAAATTTCTACTGATGAAACATTGCTCAAGACCTACAAGACCAAGGCCAGGTAACTGCCTATTTAGCTCAGTTAAATCAAAACAGGGGGTCTTTATACTACCACACACTATCCCTGCATAAAAAACACAAAGTTTGGGAGTGAGAAGCTGTTTAAGTCACAGTTCAATTGCAAGATATATATATATATATATATATATATATATATATATATTGATATATATAGTTTGTTAAAAAACAAATTTCCCGCTCACAGAGATTGCAAAAAGGGCTCAAGGTGGCCACCAGGTGGCGCCCTTACTCAGATAACAGGCTGATCAATTTATGAGCAAATTCATGATAACTCAATAGCACACTTTCATTTTAGTAACAGGATTGTTTTGGTTGAGAACATTTGGATCATCTTTATTTACATGTACGTCTCCAAAGAAAGACACCATAAAATGATTAATACCTCCTAAAATGAACATGAAATGAACACATACTTAGACCATTTTGGTAGGCTGACCAGTAGATTATATATAAATGCATTTATTGTAATAATTTAACAGATGTAAATACATAGGACTTGCTTTTTTGATGGAACAAATATATCTAAAAATGAAATGAAAGGAGAAAGAAATGCCAGGACATGAGAGACTGCTGGACAATAAAGTCTGTGTGAAAGCTTATGCAGCGGAGTACACAGCTTTTAACCGAGAATGATCTATACATACAGTTCAGAGTATCTGTCAGATATTACAACCTTCCATAATCTGCAGCATTTGTGACCATACTGCAAGTATGTGAGGAAAGTTTTGAAGGCTTTTAATATTTGTAGGGCATGCACACTGCATTGCTCAAATAGTGAACCAGATTTCAGGAAGAATCAAGGTGGAGAAAGAGTAATCTGAAGCAGAATCTAAAAGAATCTCAGATAGAAAAATCTCCCAAATTCACACCCACGCAGAGAAGTTCCATTGTGAGCCCCATTAACTACTGTGAAAATACCAGTCTCCCAATCCTTGTATTTCACACAGTTTGAAGGGTTGAAAGCATGTACATAGAACTGAAAACCGACGACAAGAAACATTATGTTACAGTTGTGAAATGTCTGACCACCACAGGACACAGGAGTATTAAGGTATAACATACAACAACGCTTGCTAGGCACAGTACTTTACTATTGCTATTAGAAACAGATATTCTATTCTCTAACAGACAGCTGTCCACCTCTTAAATCACTCAGGCCACCAAAATGTCTGTCCTGATTGAGATACATCAACCAAATTCTCCCTCTGAATGGTGGAGTTAATAGAGCATCACACCAAGACTTGCATCCCGTTATTGCACTACGGCCCTTGATCAACCTTGGTGTGGTCCTATACAAGGGGAAAGACCAGCTCATGTCTTTGGGAAGAGAAATTCCTCAGAGCTGTTTCAAAACACATCTACTGACTGTGGTGTGGGGCTTTTGTTGGCTTCCAGCCAGCACTTAACATCATTTGGGTCAAACAATAATTATATCAATACCTGCTTACAAAAAATTACATGATTGGAAAGTCTAATTCCAAATGATTGAAAAGCATGGATTTCTTGTGACATTGGTTTTGTTTTGTTTTTTTTGCTCCCGAGATCATGCTGTTCCCAGTTCCACACTCAACTAAGCAGCAACTTCCATATTCATATAAAAATAAAACTAAATACAAATGAATCCAAAAAAAATCATTTTGAGAAACATTAACAAAAGTGCATATATGTACATACATTTTTGTTTACAGCATAACACATCTACTGTCATTGTGTATATACTTAGATTATTACTATTAGGGTAATAGGACAGAGTATAAGTAGCAAGAGTCGAGTCAGAAATATTTTTCATAGTTTCAACCATCATAAATGAATATCTTTGCATTGCACTGTTGTCAAGAGGAGCCTCTTAGGTGTGTACAGCATATGGGCAAGACATATAGGTGCAAATCATAACCATTTGATTTCACTATACCAAGGTCACAGTAAATCAAACTGGCCGTGAGGCAAATGATTGGCCAACCCCAGCATTTCAAGTATCCAACAGTGTGGCTAACAACACTGGACATCTGACAGTCCTTACAAAACCACACAGATAAAACACTTCACACTGAAACAAAGCCTATATCCTCAAAGAAATTCATAACATGAAAACAGGTAGATTCCTGGACTAATGTGGATTCACAGAAAACATTCAATAAATAACTGTGAAAATGAATGCATCTACTTGAAAGAGCATTAAACTGTTCAACACTACGTTTCTTTGGAACAGTGTGTCGAAAGTTCAACCTCATCCTTCTTTCTAAGTATAACACCAGTGTTCTGTACATTGTGATACTATGGTATTACTCCAGAGAAACATTTCATCACCTGCATGGTTCAGAATCTCTGTAAGAGTCTACACTGGTATAGAAAATGATTTGATAAATTGAGCAGAGGATTATATCAAGCAAAGAACATTGAAGAAGACATAATCACTCCAGGTTAATCAGCAACAGCATTCAAAAAGGAACATGTTTTGCAGATGGACCAGTAATGTTTATTGGAAAATAATAGATATGCTGAGTGTCCTTTGAGTCCCACAGGCATCCGTTGCTGGAATGAATGTAGTTAATGGGTTGCAGTGATGTGAATGAGGCGTGGCATTGTGTCCCATGACAACAGAGATCTCACCTCCGTCAGGATCTGCACTATCCATTCTCACAGCCAGAGATGAATGAAGTGGAGGTGTTTTTTTTTCTTTCTCTCTCTTTCTCTCTCTCACACATACACACTCACACACAAACATGCTCACACACACACACACACACACACACACACACACACACACACACACACATTCTTTCACTGATGACCTGAACGAAGCACTCACTTTGCAAGTCCCTCTAGATCAGTGCAAACATGAACACTGAACGCGACT
This sequence comes from Tenualosa thibaudeaui, assembly GCA_027481765.1. NCBI lineage: Eukaryota > Metazoa > Chordata > Actinopteri > Clupeiformes > Clupeidae > Tenualosa > Tenualosa thibaudeaui. Next base: position 8,666,263 of record JAIFZK010000009.1, on the reverse strand, counting down.
GAACAAGCATCTCAAGTTATCGGAATAAAGAAAACAATGAAAGCATGTAATGTGGAATGCATTGTCCCACATTGGGTGCCATTGATGCTTCTGTCTTAAACAGAAACAATGAGTCCAAATGAGGCATTTCTGATAGGCTGTGTGACTGTTTCACTAATCACACACACACAAATTACTCTGGTTAGCCATACAAACTGTTGATTACATACTTACATGGATGCAGTGCCATCTGTTAGGGGCATAATTGAAGTCCCTTGTGTTTTGATGAGAGTCCTGGTCTTTGGGACAAAGGGCGATCAGTCAGTCCGCATGCTACTGAAGGGCAAACATTTTTTTCCATTGACAGAGACAGTGCATCCAACCCCTTCTATAGAGAATCATGCGTCGCGTGTCAGTTTCCAATGTATTTACACTGTTATGTGATGATACACAATGAATATAAAAAGGTTGATTGGCTAGATAAACTAAAGGTAGAGACTTTTTAAAAAATAAATGCAGTGAAAAAAATAAACAAAACACTTGTTTTGTAAACAAGTTAACAGAAAGGGTAATACCTTCAAAACAAAACATTTTAGTCATGTATTGAAAAAAATACATGGAAAAATTACCAAATTAATTCAAGTCTGATTGTTCAAGTCTAAGCTTTATACGAGGTACAAAACAGATTTAAAAGCCGAACTTGCATTGGTTGGTGTAAGTGTGCAGTGTGTACATATGTGTGTGAATGTGTGTGTGAACATGTGTGTACTGTAGGTGCGTGTATCTTTGCATGTGTGTGTGTATGTGTGTGTGTATACTTTTTGTGTGTCTCTTTGTACAATATCCATTCATGTACGTTGCAGTGCCTATACTAGAAGAGTGATTCTGCTGGAACACTGACCACACACACTCAACGTTCTGACTTGACTTTGTAGCGCAGCACAAGGTAGGTGGCCAGTCTGAGAATCAGAAAGAAGGCGCCAAGCACCATGAAGTCCACGTAGAGCTTGGCGTCCTCCACATCCAGCAGCTGGAGCACCTCCTCCGGCTTCTGGAATTTGCAGAAGCCCGAGGGCATACTCCCAGGGCAGGCCAACTCCGAGCGGTTCATCCCGTAAATGGACAGAATGACTCCCTCGAAGCCATACCTGAGGAAAGAGATCAAAGGAGACCTTTGGCTCAGATGTTCTGCACGCTGTTAGACTGAGCCGAGTATTTCCCAGTGCAAGGTGAAGGTTGGTTCCGAAATGCTATTGCCACCATTTTAATGAATTTTCAGAATTTATTTCTTTTGCAGTTTGTTTTCCAGGTATAAGAGTAGACATACTGTACACTCACTGCTTTAACTTAATTTATTTTTACATGTTAAAAGCTACACAACTGAAATTTGATTAATATAAACTGAAATACACAACTACAACAACAGGATTTATATCCTGTGTAGATGGAGGTGTCCTGTTAAATCATCTTCAATTCCTTATATTTGTCTCATTTCTGCATATTTGTCTCTTTCGGGTAGACTCACCTGACATAAGACACATAGGAGCTCCATTGCAGGTACTTGGGGATGGTGTCAAAATTTACAAAGAAGCCAGAGAACAAAAGCACAGGAATAGCAGTCACTGGACCCACAAACGTGGCTACCTATGGACAGAACAATCATGTAAAAAACGTAAATTATCATGTACATCAACAATCATGTAAAAAACGTAAATTAAATAAGGTTTGTTATCTTGGGTTTGCAAAGGAACCCATACAGACCCCAGGATTCAATGATGGTTGGGTCAGGTATGTCCACAACAATGTGTTTACACTGTTGTCTACAGATCTATGAATAGGCTTTGAATAGATTTTTTGGGGGGGTTTCACAGAAGGAAGTATGCAGAGTTCTCTGAGGTTAAAAAAAGTATTCTTGCCTTTTGGGACAAGTGTGTGTGTGTGTGTGTGTGTGTGTGTGTGTGTGTGTGTGTGTGTGTGTGTTGGTGTACCCTGCATCCATACCTGCAGGGATGTGGAGGCAGCCCCGATAAGGAGGCCGAGTGACTGGGCCACCAGGGCAGTGGAGGTGGACAACGCCATGAAGAGCAGATATCTTCCTGCCTCCGGGGGCTGCTCTGTCATCCAGTACACAATACTGCAGTACATGATCGGACAGATGATCTGACATGCCAGAAACACGCAGAATGAGAGAGAGAAAGAGAGACAGAAAGCCAGAAAGAAAGAAAGAAAAAAAACAAAAAGAAAGAAAAGGCAGGGGTGAAGAACAATATGCATTGCAGAGTTAAGGACAATATTTATGAAAGAGCGGTACATGAACTCTGATTTGACTATATAAAGAACATCCACTGAAACTACAGGTACGTCATTACCTGTAGTTTCAGTGGATAAAGCCACCTGGAAATATTCTGACGAGAAGTAAAATGGCTTTCTCTTCTCCTTTCTAGATAAATAAAAGGGTACTGAAAGTCACCAACCTGGAATGGTATATCTGCCATGGTCTTGGCAAGGTAGTAGGCCTTTAGGCTGTACCAATAGTTCAGGTGTTCTCTGAGAAAAACTGACATCTCCAGTGGAACTGTTGCACAATGAGTTCACATAAACACACACACACACACACACACAGACAGACAGACACACGCACACACCATCACAACATTAGCCATGGTGTTCAGCCGCAGCGCTGTAAATAAAATGCCCTTCTCCAGCAGCTCATTAGAGATAACAAAGCTGGCTTTCACACACATGACACAAATTTCCACTCAACATTCTAGGAATGCCATGCTACCTGCCCACACCTGTACAGCACACTCACTCAGCAGTGTCAACGCTACATGCTTTCAAAGGGTTGTGTTAGAAATCTGTGGGGCTTTTCAGCTGCATAGTCAGGTATATACAGGGGCTACTCACAGGTGAGAACGGTGGGCATGAGAGCAGCAAACATAAGGAAGAGCATGGAGAAGAAGAGGAAGCCGGTGTTGTTGAAGACCTTGCTGGCGTCGTTCCCGATGTTCAGGTACAGCAGACCAATCAGCACGCCTATGGAGAGGTGGGACATCACCCTCAAGTGGGTCAGTACCTGTAAACAAGGAAGACACCTCCTCTGTAATGATGCTTATATTGAACAATGAACAGTTTACAACAAGATGTATGGTATCAGAGTGCAAGTATTTCAAACATATTTCTCCACAGATGATTCAAAGTGCTCTCTGTAACAAATTACAAAAGGTTTACTGTAAATGAGTAGCAAATACAAAAACACTGTTAAGAATGACTAAATTCATAAACTCAAGAATGTGAATGTGACTCAATGTGAGGTCAATAGCTACGAAGCCTCTGTGGCATTTAAAGTATCTAAAGGTGCAGTCAGTGATGCTATCCAGTTTGTAGAGACATAACACTTTCTATAAAGTAAAATTAATATTTTAATAAAAATAATGATCCACTAGTTCTCCATCTCCTGGGTCACTGTAAAAAATCTGGTCTTTTTACAATACCCAAGTTCCGAAAACTGGAAACAAACAGCCCACCCCCCAAAACAACACAAACTTTCTCCAGGAGGACTGAAGAAGGGGGCGAGCTACATGTCTGGCATGTTTTGTTCAGTCCTCAGATCAAATATAACGGAGGCTTTCAAGGACAACAAATGTCTATTAAGAAATATAAACATAAACAAACACCATTTCCACAAGCATCACTGACTACACCTTTAACAGATGGATGTGAACATAGTGACCTACAAAGCACATATACAATGATCACATTGAATTGTTCAGCTTTCTCTGCATTCTCATGAATCCCTGGTGTATCATCATCCACAGCTGGTTGAGAGGCAGATTGACTACCCTCATACACTTACACAAATCCAATTCACAGCAAGCTTACCGTATCGCGGCATATTGTGATGAAGGTCCTCTTGAAGAGAATGCAGAATTGTGTCAGGGTACTCGTGGCGAACGTATGCTTCTCAATGTGTCCTGAATCCTGCTCAGTGGAGATAGAGTTGGTCAGAGAAAAAGCATATTCGTAAACACCGTTGCAATAACACAGCTTTGCCAAATCTCTCCTGAATGAGATACGGGAGTGAGTCACCCATTCTTTCTTTCTTTCTCTCTTTCTTTTATTCATTCTGTCGTTCAAACAGGGACTACTGAGGATGGGATTTGGCTGACCCCTTTGTTTCTCTTTGTTTTAATCAATGAAAGGTCCTTTTGGCTTGGATGATCAGTCCAATACATCATCTGCTTAGCAACAGTCTCTGTGAATCAGTTTTCATCCTATCTCCTGATCTACTGTTTATGTGCACATGAAAACATCTCCATGGAACCTAAGCACGAGTCACAGAGGCCACTTTAAAATGGTTCCACTTACATTGTGACACTGTGAGGGACAGGAGGAGGCTGGGTCGTTCTTGTCACTGGAGTTCTTCTTCCCCTCCTCAGCACACAGTCCTCCCTGCACAGCCTCGAAGAGGACCGGGTTGAGGTCCCCATACTCTCCGCTGGCCACCTCAATAACTGCAAGGGGTATAAAGTGGTGTGTGATCCCCAAATGTAAAATGCTGCTCGCGCCTTCAGGTTACACTCCTGAAATTCACTCACTGGCAAAACACTTGCGCTCAGCACAATCTGATACTCCGTCTGTTGCATTTTTATACACACACGTGCACACACACACACACACACAAATATACAGCAACTCACACTGGTACATTCGCACAAAGCCACACACACATGCAGTGTGAAACACTCACTGAAGTCTGCAGGGTTGTGATAAGTTGGGCAGTGCAGGCCCAGGTTCTTCAGGTAGGGGATGAGGTAGGTGACAGTGCCCTTGTATATGCACTGGCCTTGGCTCAAAATGTACAGCTGGAGAACAGATACATCATCATGATACCTCACAGGCAGAGGAAAGCACAAACAAGCATAATTTACTGCCATGAAAACTAGGACCTCTGTCTCTTAACTAGAAGAGAATTAGGCTGTTACACAACATTTCACATCAGGCAAGGAGGTTAATGTGTAAAGCACATTCATGAAAAATGTATTCAAATTCAAATTATTTATACCAAAACACTGCATGAGTTAACTTATACTTTTAAAAGTATATTTATATACTAATATAAATCATTTGAAACTGTTTGAATGCTTAGATTGAGGCAAAAATGGGTATGTGAGTGTGAGAGGTGCCAGGGTCACTGACCTTATCGAACATCTCGAAGAGCTTGGCGCTGGGCTGGTGGATGGTGCAGATAATGGTCCTCCCCCCCTGGGCCAATGACTTCATCAGGGAGACCACTTGGAAACAGGAGGCACTGTCAAGGCCACTGTCACACAGAGAAACAACAGTCTCACATCAATCCAGAAATGTATACCAGTGCTAACAACACAAGGAGCTAACTGACCTACATCCATCAGGAGGTGCACAGATTAAACTGGTAGGGCATGAAATTGAAAAGTGATATGACATGATTAGGAGTCAGGGCAGTACATGGCCCTCTTAACAAAAGCTAGTTAAATTAAAAGCATCACTGGACAAGGTATTTGCTAAATGGCTAAATGGATGACACACATAGCACACTACTTTCATTTTGTGCAATGTGGCAATCAGTTACATTGAGAAATTCTTCACTGATGTGATGAAAATGCTGATTTATTAGATTTCCTTTTTTAATGCTTTACACTCTGTCCGAATGAGAGAGCTTTTCTTTTAGCTCTCCAGCCAACTTTGACTGAATGAAATGAGGTTTCTGAGGCTTTGGACGCACGCATGTACCTTGTGGGCTCATCGAAGAACATGACGGGTGGATTGTTGACAAGTTCCAGGGCGATGGCCAGCCTCTTGCACTGACCGCCTGACAGAGAGTGGGTCCGAGTATGGGCACACTCCTGTAGGCCGAGCGCTGTCAGAATCTCATTCACCTGTCAATCACACACACACACACACACACACACACAATACAACGATCACAATAAGGCACACATTTATGTGACTGCACCAAATACATGCAGTATTTTTACAAATGAATGAATCAAAGGTTCACAATAAAGCATATTTATGTGACTGCACTAAAATACATGCAGTATTAATTTTTATGCATGCAGTATTCATTTTCCACAAACAAATGAGTCAAAATTGGATTTCAGAGTGCCAACCCACACATACAATACATAAAAAACGATCACAATAAGGCACACATTTATGTGACCCACCAAATACATGTAGTATTCATTTTTACAAACATATGAGTCCAAATTGGATTTCAGAGTGTCTGAAACATACCAGCTCTTTCTTCACCTCCATGCTTTCACTGAGCTTCAGGTTTGCTGACACCTGTATGGCCAAAGAAACAACCAGGAAGGATCAGTCCCAAAGCAATAACTGTGTCATGGAATGTCAGGTACGTTGACAATAATTTATGTCTAGCTGCTGAATGTGTTTCAACGGGTGACACGGTGTAATGACTGACATTTTAAAAAATCATGAGTATGTCACAGGTTGACCCTACCATCATGGCCTCCCTCGTGGTGAGGTGAGGCAACAGCATGTCATCCTGCATGATGTAGCATGACATCTTCCGGAAGGTGCGCAGATCCCGGGGCTTCCCATTTACCAGAATCTGTCCCTTCATCCCTGTTTCTCTGGAGTCACGTGAACAACAGAGAGAGAGAGAGAGAGAGAGAGAGAAAGAGAGAGAGAGAGAGGTGAGACCTTTTGAGACCTTGCTGTCTCCCGCAAGGCGATGCCTAGCTTTCACTACAGTAGTCGAATGTTAACAACAGGTTGGAGCGTTCAGACAGCTTCCAAGAGCAGTGCTGCACCGAGGGTCCTGGAGCACTGCAGAGGCAGCAGCCGCATCTAGAATTTTGACGTTGGGTCTTCTCAGTGCGGCACCCGCTGATCTCAGCAAAATCCCAAGAAAAATACACTGCTCATAGCCATTCTGACTCCACTCCAGCAACTTTTTTATCGCCTGAGTCTCAGTCGCAGCACAATACATAATTGACAGACATAAATTATTAAAGGTCACCATTCATACAAGCTTTCATTGCAACTACACTTCGTCATGGTCTATGTGGCTCCATTGATCTATTCCCATCACCTACTAGTGATGTGGACCACATACAGCAGCATCACAGTATAAGTGAGTAAGTCAGTTCCCTCCATAAAGGTAAAGAATGATGCTATGATTGCACATACCTAATGACTCCCTCCTGCTAGTCACACCAAGAGACTTTAGCTCTGTCATTAGCTGCGGGGCCCTCTTTACCCCAGTGCTTCACTATGAGTAGTTGTTTTCAAACATGTAAGGTTCGCAATGCCATTAAATAATAAACATGTCTACCTTTGTGATTTATGTTGATAAATGCTTTTCATCGTCCTCTAATCTATTCACTGCTAGCAACCATCTCCAGTCACACCTTCATTACTCTGACTGGCACTGTGCTTTCTGTGTCTCAAAGTATCAATCTAAGATCACAAACAAGCAGCTGAAAGTGACATAGATTTTTCTTAAGTTATTATATCTTACTGTAAGTTTTTCTATGTAAGTTCTCTATGTTCTATTTACAAAAAGGTGATGGTTAGAGTGTGCAAGTCAGAAGACATGGAGGTGGCAAAGGTATGTACTGCTGGTTAAGGAGGGGGCTTTGCCCTGTCTTGTCCTCTGATTGTGGGGGACGAGGGATTGTCATAACAAACAAGAGATGGACAAGACAAAAGAGAGACAGAGAGAAAGAGGAGAGTGATAAAGAGAGAGTGAGTGAGAGAAAGAGAGAGAGAGAGAGAAAGAGAGAGAAAAATGAGAGAGAGACAGAGAGAGGAAATTACAGAGCATGCAACAGACAGATGGATGGCAGTGGTGGAACGCAGCTGTGAATTTGTCTAACAATGACCTGCAGGTGCCATTCCAGCTACTGACTCCAGAGAAACAATGCAGAACCCTTCAGGATATTGCTACTTTCATCTCTCTTTTCCGTTCATCTGTTTTCATCTCTCCATTCAACTCTTTCTGATTTTCTCAGAAATCTTCCCCTCCCTCTCTCTCTGTCTCACACACATAAGCACACAGACACACACACACACACACACAAATGCACATATACATACCACATAGACTTATACAGACAATCAATCATGTCATTACATAACAGCATGAGTGTTAAATGTCACATGTTTACTGTAGGAATGTCTCTCACCTGTAGCCTGCTAGGATGTTCATCAGGGTGGACTTGCCCGCTCCTGATGGACCCATGATACCAATCAGCTCTCGGCTGCAGAACTTCCCAGACAGACACTTCAGCAGGGCCTTATATCCTGAACACAACATTGACACCATGATGAACAACAGTAATGACTATGTTACTCATTTAGATAGATGCTTTATTATCCCGGAGTATATTACGGCATCCTGAAGCATCCATGTCATGACATACAAGACACTCACACACACATCCACTTATAATTTAATTTAGTTTAACTAAATTAATGTGATGTTTAAAAAAATAAATAAATAAAACATATCATGATGTTATATATGGTAAATGTGAGGTTAACTACTGCAATATAATGTGCCACAGAAAGCACAGCGAAGATCAGTCAGGGCTGAGTATCAACATGTTTCTTCCTCTTGGGAAGAACTATGATAAGAACTATGACAAGAACTCCTTTACCGGTTTTACAGTAATGTATACTCATTCAGAGGGAGAACTATACAGCAATTCTTCACAGTAAACCCTTAGGAATGTACTGCTTCATACAGAGACCCCTTTAGGGGTCTTGTTCTACATTCATGTCTGCAGAGACAGAGGGTAGAGCATGTACGCTTGTATATTTAAAAGTGCAAGCTGGGGAATAAAAAAGAGAAATAAAGAAAAAAAAGTTCTCTCCATTTGGCTGCACTAATGACTGCTGTCTGGACCACTAAAATATGATATCCGCAGATCATATGTCTCAAAGACTAGTGGAAGCAAATAATCAGCAAGGGTAATGTTATGAACAAGTGAAAGAAACAGGTCTGAGCAGGTTTGAGGAGAACAGCAGTGGCAAATGATAAGGCAGTGTACAGTGAGCAGAGAGCACTAAGCACTGGAGGTTTGCGGGGTGATGGGGTGGTGGGAGGTTACAGAGGAGCTGAAGGGAAGATGAGAGGAGACGAGGCAGGCATGAGGAACTAGGTGATGGAAAGGATCAATACAGATACTGGAATGTAAAATCTCCAAAGAACTGTGTTCTTTGGCTGACAAGATTTAAACAACTGGCCACTGTCATCTGCATCTGCGGCAGAGAAAAATGGGTTCCATTCAATCCGATGAGAAACAGCCTTTGCTATACTAAACCCTAAAAAAAGTTCTTTTGATCTCTCATGTCCTTATCTGAAGAGAATGTGATTCCACCTGATCATTACACACATCATGATTCTGAAGGCTTATTTAAAATGACCACCACATTCACACTGTAATGAATGCCAGCCTATTTCTATAGTAAGACAGCACTCCTTCACTTTCACACTTTCATTATATTGTATATTGTATTCATTACAGACTATCTGAGGGGATATTCTCTTCCTCCTGCACTGGAGCCTTCCTTAGTCTTGACTCATTTCCCTCTCTCCTCCTCCATCGTTGTCTCTTCTCTTAAACGCCCCTCCACCATGCAGAGATGCTTCCATCCAGCTATGAGATAGACAGGGGCGCGGCCTCCCTCATAAGACCCAGTGCTCTGCATTACATACTGATGAATCACCCCTTGGGAGGCATGTGGCGCATACTGATGACACGGGCCCCTGCACTGGCACTGTTGCATTTGGACAAGTCCTCATCAGATAAAATCAGCGTCTCATGCTGATGATGCAAGCCAGCAATGCTCTATGTCTCAGACATGACAAGCAGCACTTGCCAGCTCCTAAAAATAAATCACCCCCAAAAAATACAGCACCCACTTCAAGGCAGGCGAGTCTTGATGCAAAGTGTGAGTGGGCAATCTGCTCCTCTGGTGGTGACCCTGCCATGATGAGATCACAGTGCCCCCAGTAGATCTCTACATGCTTCTGTCACCATATGACAGAATAAAACAGAGTGAATAAAAGACGAAAGAGAGACTTTACATGATCATTCATAGGAATGAGAATTGATAGAATTTCATCAAATTTGACGATATTGTCTGTCCAGCATATTAATCCAATTCTTTAACAATTCTTTTATCAATTACTTACAGCAGAGAAGGTAGTCTACACAGGCTTTCAGTGACAACACATTAACTTATAATGTAAACTACTACTATAATGGGGATAACAGCTTATTAGAATGAGATAAACCATATAAAACTAGGCTGTCTACAGAATTTTTTTCAGAAATCCTTTCAGAAAGACCATTATCTCAAAAACATGGCAGCTTTGAAAAGAGGAATAGGCTCTGACGTAAGGACTTTCATGAGAGACTTTCGTTCAGGATGGTCACTCTTTTCCAGTGAACATCTATTTTTGTGAAGTACTGTAGGCTAGATTGATATTAGGCAGTATCAATCTAGCCTAAGTATTAGTTGTATAGAGTATTATAATATGTATACTAGTTTACAAAGTTAGCCTAAGTAATAGGCTCCCCATGTTCCTTTCCAGTTCAGGGTTAATTTTGTAGTAAGCTCGTACCTATAGCCTCATCACACAATTGTTTACCAACATAAAAGCTAATTAACAGAAAAAACTGACCATCCTGAACAAACTGAACTTTACATCTGCCTTGCACAGAGCCTAGAGGCTAGAGGCATGAGAGGTTTCAGTATATTGAAGCATTAGATTCTTAGTTCAACTTGATACCTGGTTCTTGATTCCCTCCCCTAACCATTGTGCACTAACTGTGGTTGAGCAATCTACCACATCCACACAGCGACACCTACTTCTGCCTTTAGACAATGACGGTGACACTGACAAAGCCAATCACAAATAAATAATCCTTAACGCATTTCTGCATTGTCTCTAAGAGAGCTCAGTGGAATAAAATGATCTCATTTTTTTCTGAAAGGTGTAGAGTCAGCATATTGTGAGTCTGGTCTGCATATCTGCAAGCAAAACCTGCTTTTTTACGGCTTTCAAAACCACAAAGAGTGCTGTGCTCCTCGAAGGAGGATTTTAAGATGCATTAAAATGGTTTCTAGCTGGCGCACATCAATCTGATGAAAAAGTAGACATCGGTAGTCTAGTAGGGAACGAGAGCAAACTGAGACATTCCATTTCTCAGTGCTGCGCTGCAATGCCATATCTGTCAGAGACTATTAATGTGACTCTTACTTAAACTACAGCATAACACAAGATTTAAGAGAAGATTTGATTTGATTTGGCTTTTCCATCAAGAAATACAATTTTTTTTCAGTGGCAAGGTGACCATTGGGGAGGAAGTGACATGACGTGCCTTGCACGTTCCTCCAGTGAGGATCAGTTGTGAAACATTGGCCACAAAAAGCCATTGGTAATTACAAATAACATATTCTGCATACGCTACATTTTAAAAGGTATTGGATGATAGGAGTCCAGAGGGCCAGTGATAAAATCAAATCACCGGAAGGGCAGGAGAAGAGTGTGCTGAGAAAGGAAAGAGAGAGCAAGAGAGAATAAGAGAGAGAGAGAGACTTCCCGCTTGCCCCATGACTGAAAGCACTGCATAGGCCTCTCTCTCTCTTTCTCTCTCCCTCTCTTTCACGTAACGGATCTTCTCTCACCCTGAGTCAGAGCTCGGACAAGAGTGAGCCATTAAAGAAGATTTACGCCCATGCACGTGATGTTCTGAGCCACCTCACTCTCGTTGACACCGCGTCCCCCATTCGGGAGCTCCAGGGTCAGGCATTTGGAGGGCAATGTGTGACGTAGACAAGGAGGTGAGGGATTGGGGTGGGGGATGGGATGGTGGATGGTAGATGGTGGTGGGGTGGGGGTCAGGGGTGATACCTCAGCTGCAGAGCCTCCCTTGGCTACCGACCTTTATCTCTTCTCAATCTCTCATTCCAGGCACGTCACACTCCTGTCCACTGATCAGAATCAAACTCAATTTGGAACAGGATGTAACACCACTACAGATTTCAGGAGCCATAACCTGCTGCTGGTATTGAATGAAAGTAGCTTCCGATAAGAGCATCTACCATATAAATAAATGTTGAAAAATTGGTGTAAGACAGTCGATATGACAACAACTGAGTGTAACTACCATCTGAACAGCTCCAAAATGCCTCTTTAGATTAGCATGAAGACATGCAAGCTGGGACAGATGGAGTGTAAGGGTAAAAATTCCCCCTGCCCACCTTGCCCCGACAGCCCCTACATTCCCCACCTCTCCCTGGTCTCCTTCCCCACTGGTCTGATGCTGCATACGTGGCAGCTAATCACAACCCAGCCCCACCACCACCTTTGCAACATTTTCCACATAGTGTGTTGTCACTGCTAAAAAATGCCCTTGAGCAGAGAGAGCCTGAGTGTGTGCTCCTCATCTCTCCCCACTCCTTAACAATGCTTATCAATGCATGCTCCCTCTCTCTCTCTCTCTATCTCTAATCTTATTCTTTCTCTCTCTTTCTTCCCACCTCCCCCAGGGTGAGACCCACTTGTTCACTCACTGGGGGAGACAAGATCAGGCAGAGACTCGGTTCCACCTAAGGCACATTCCGACGTCCATGACGTCCACTCTCCCACCCACCCACTTACTGGTGACAGATACACAACACAGCCTCTAAGACACTGCTCTTTGCCTTAGACAAATGTCAAGTATCTGATCACCGAGAGAGAGAGAGAAAGAGCCCAATCTGTTTCTTTCGAGGGGCTGTCTGCCTACTCTTCTGGGATGAATGTCAGTGAACTGGGAAGAGGGTTGAAAAAAAAATCTATCAAAAAGCTCTCCCACCTGCAAAGTGGTACAGAAACAACACATTGCTCATCCGCAAGACCAAAACAAACAAACAAAACAAAACACAACACAACAAAAACAAACAGAGCATAAAGTGCAATGTCATGAAAGGCACTCAGTCCACTTATGAATCAGGTGGGCATGGCACGGGATGGGACTTAATATTTCATGAGTGGCTCGGCCCGGAGACCTGCTCACTCCACCCGGGCTCTGGTGCCTCAGCCATAGAGACACAGCGACAGACAGCAGGGGGCTGTGGGCTCGGGCCTGACTGCTGAATTATTTACTATGTCTAAAGTCTGCTGAGCACAGCAAACCCAGGGCCAAACCCAGCAAGAGCACAGGCAACACTGTGAGTGTGTGTGTGTGTGTGAGTCTGAGTGTGTGTGTGTGAGTGTGAGTGTGAGTGTGAGTGTGAGTGTGAGTGTGAGTGTGAGTGTGAGTGTGAGTGTGTCCTGTGAGTGGGTGGTAGGGTGGGTCAGGCCAGGGAGAGAAAGAGACAAAGTGAGAAAGCATGAGAGGGGTTTCTGGATGTGAGAAATATGAGTGAAATCACTGCAGCTATTGATTCCAACAGTGTGAGAGAGCAAATGTTTCCTTTGCAGCGTGTCGTGATGCTGTTTCCAAACGCCCACTCCTCTCCTGACACAGAGCATCAGTTCTTAGTGCAGTGCACTGCAGGTTCATGTAAGATAATATCAAATGATGATTCATTATTTGTGTGTGTATGTATGAGAAAGATGACAAATGACAAATATGTATGGTAATGCTGGGATGTTTTCAATGAAACCTTGTTTTGATTAAATGTTTTTTCCCCTTGTTTCTCTTGTAAGATGTTAGATGAGAGACAGACAGGAACAACAAGGTGTACAGCAAAAGTGTGATATCCTGCAACAACCAACTTGAACCATTCGCTGCTGTAGTATATGGGGCATTTTACAAACAAAGATTTTGGGCAGGCACAGTCAGAGTTAGCAGGGTTGAGCAAAACAATAAAGATGCAATTACTAGTTTAAACTAGCCTGAGTGGGCACGTGCCCTCCTAGCCTTGGTAGCAAAACACCATTAGTGTACAGCACAAATCTGATATCCAATAACATCAAACGCAATTGGCCGTAAAAAAACAGCTACCACCATGTGCCTACACAGACACACACACAGACAAACAGAAATAAATAAAAGCAGCACAAGGACCTCTCCTTCTCCAGCAGGGTCCCTCGCGGATGATGTATGAGAGCTCCTTGAACTCCAGGTCCACAGTGGAGCGGCGGGGCAGGTGAGAGAAGCGCTGGGCCTCGGTGATATGGTTCTCCACCTTCTTCAGGTGCGTGAGCAGGGTGGCGTCCGGTGGCGGTGCTCCCGACTGCTTCTTGGTCTCCTCCATTGGGATGGAGACGGAGCCCGTATCCCCGGGCCGCTCAGCCATGCCGACAGTCTGGTGAAAGAGAGACAGGGGGATAGAGAGAGAGAGAGAGAGAGAGAGACACGCATTTTGACATTCTGCATAGCATTTCCCCTCAGGCCCACAGTGCAACATTTTACAACAGAATAAAAAGGCAAGCCCACACAGGACTCAAAATGTAATGTTAACACTACTTTTTTAGGGAGCTGTAAGTAATTGGAGTTTAACATAAATTACAGATATGAAAGATTTTGAATTACACCATTACTTCTGCCCATTTGAGTCAGGAATTCAACATTTCCATCTTATTGAGATTAGAGCACATGGTTCAGAAGCGAGAGAATGATATATGTGAATGGAGACTTGTGTGGGAGATCTACCAACAGGATTCAAAGTGAACTGAACTGAATCAAAGCCTGACGCAGTTTCTACTGCTCAGTCGTGCTATTTTTGAAAAGCCAGGTGAGAGACGTGACTATGAAGAGAACCTTTACAGGTGTTCTGGCTCTGCTTGCAGACTGGACAACACTGATACTGTGTGGGGACTTGCTCACCTGGAGAAATTGAATACTTATTTCTGACTGGCTGGCAGGGTGTTTGCTAATTCTGTAAAGTAGTTCTGGTGAAAAAGTCTAATTACCGTTCTATATCAATGCTCTTTTGAATGGTAACTATAACAATCATAGCAAACAGCAGTTGAACTTGACAGTAACAATGGAATCAGTTGCTATTGGCATAACCACCATTAAAAAGAAAGTAGTGCAGAAACTAAACAGGTTTCTCTATAACTGAGCTACAAGCTTTTCTATGTTTTAAATTGATATCTATTCCTTACACGCATAAGTTGTAACTGGGTGATAATTGGGTAACATCCTTCGAGGTGTGCTGGTAAACGGAATTGATGGAGGAACTTCACTCCACCTTTGGTGTTGTGAAGTTATTCACCTCTACCTCATTTGTTAATTCATTGTGAAGTTATTCACCTCCACCTCATTCATTAATTCCGTATAACAGCACACCCCCTCAGCCGTTCTCCCTTACACACTGCACTGGAGATCAGCTACGAGGCTATAGTTATTTGAGGTACAACTTATTTATGTTTGGTCAGATTTGACCCAATTCACTGTCACTTCATCACGTTCTTTTCCAACTGCTGCTGATTCCCTGTCAGAGAGTTAATATGTGTTTGGTAACACTTTATTTGAAGTGGTCTACATAAGGGTGACATGAGCCTGTTATAAACATGACATATCATAAACATTAATGAAACGCCATTCATGTTTATGACTGCTGTCATTGGCTGACAGGGTGTGTGGTAATTCTGTATAATGCACACCTATGAAGTAGATCTGGTGAAAAAGTCTAATTACCATTCTAATATGTAATTTGTAATGTCTGCATCCCAAAGTCTGCATCTCAAAAAACAAATGGCACTTAATGACACCAGTCATAAACATGAATTTAGTGTCATTAACGTGTCATGAAGTGTCAGTGTCTCATGTCATGTTTATAACAGGCTCATGCTACCCTTATATAGAGCCCTTCAAATAAAGTGTTACCATGTGTTCTAATGTTTCTAATCAGTGTGCTCTAGACAAATGCTGCTCCCATGACAATGCTGTTGTACATCCTGTACATTCATGTACATCTGCATATTGTACATCCTCATCATTATGACAACCTAAAGTCTTATGAATATAATGCTTCACCATGGTACTGTACACAATAAAGTAAACAACTGGGAAAAGCAGAGTACATAGCTTCATTAAGGCAGATGATGATCATACTACCCTGTCTTTGATTTCATCAATTGCCCAGGTAGCTAATGACGACCTGAAAGACTAGACTTAGCCCAGACAATCTTCTATGTATTGCAGCTATATAATTTAGTGCCAATGTCATGCAGTGATAACAGATATATAGTCTACTCTGGTCTCACGGTTTCATGCTATTTCTTTTTGGCCTCTTCACATTCCCTTTAGCGTAGGCATTTCTTGATACGCTTCTATCTAAACAACCTATATTGTTGTCTTTGAAAGGGAAACATGACTAATGAATAATTAAGCATTCTGTAGGCCTGTTATCTTGCTAAGAAGACAGATAAGGTCTTGAAGACCTCAAGATTCAAAAAGAGCAAAGAGGCTGCATTTAGTCAAGGACGCTCCTCTGCTCTTTTGAATAAAACTCTTAAAGATATACTTCACATATGAAACCAGTTACCAGTACCTTGTTAATGGTTTTATTGCTGCTAGAATGAAATTCCGTGGCTATCTGTACCTAAACACACTCAGAAATCAGAAATAGTTGTAAACTAATATCTCCGTCCATTCAATGACCTGATATTTGAAAGCCACTTTGCAAACCAACAGAAAGAGAGAGCATTCCAGGCAAACATTCCATTAAAAAAACATTCCATAATCAGGCATAAGTATTTCATAATCATAAAAAACATTCCATAATCAGGTTTGAGTGAACATACCATGAAAATATGCAAATAAATATTCCACTCTCGCAAGACGAATCCCTCCCTTCGCGCTTTAGAGTTCTTTAGTATGAAGTGCTATGTATTTTAAGAATGAGCGAAATTCAAATGCATAAGTCATACAGATTATGCGCTCTTTCTTATCCTGGAATCCATACACAGTCCCACTGCTACTGAAGCAAGCAACAGGGAAGGCCATTCTAGAAACCTTCAGAACAAGAGGGTCTACAAAAATGCCACTGGGATATACAAAGCTTCTAAGGTGGGGCCTTCATCAGAACAGCCACTGATATTCTCTCGTGGGTCCAAAATGTCTGCCCACCCCCAAAACCTCCACCCCATTCAAACATGGCCTTTGTGTTCCTCTGAGTTATGGTCTGAGAGAGGGCAAGTCAGAACTCGCCCTCCACACCAACACACACACACACACACACATACACACACACATAAACAAACACACACTTTAGGGCTATAGCATCATCAGAAACCAGGGAGTGCATTAGGGGTGATCTCAATGGGCATCACAGGACAGGAACACAAAATACGTCAGCGGTTGGAGAATCAGTTGGCAGAGGCAGGGGATGAGTCATTGTCTTATATCACAGACAATGTTGGTGCTACAATACAACAAACCTTCCTCTCCTCCGCCTAGTCTGGCTAAGAGAAAAAAAAACAAATACACAGTGCTAGTTTCTGAGATGGAATATTAAAGCATGGGAAGAGTTCCTATGTCCTCTGCCAGTTAGGGCAGGACTGCATGCAAAGCGGGCGTGATCTGATTGTGAGAGGCCAGACATGTGGAGCGAATATAAACTTACATCCCAGAGGCAGCATGCTGTAGAATACTGCTGATTCACATGAACATTCCAGATAAGAGAAAGTACATTTCTCGTGTACTCAAGAACACACACACACAGACACAAAGAACACACACACATACACGTGTGGGCACGCACACACACATTCACACAAATCCCCTGTGGACAGAGACAAGCTCATGAGAACCCTGGATTCTGCCTGCAGCAAAGGCATTTAAAGGCCACAAATGTGACAAAATCCTAACCCAAATATAACAACAAATCCCAGGCTGGGTGTTGCCAACCAAATGAAATCACAATACAGTCACAATGAATGTCTTACCAAGCGATGCAGTTCTGCTTTGACTGCATGCATTTGACATCTAACAACACTGTCAATGCTTTGACAGCTTCTAGTAAATACTTCTGTAACAGAACTGACATTATTTCCATGGATATTCAACCCCAAAATTGGCCGTAATTTTGAACTCTGCTCCATTGTTTTAGAATGGATGACTTAATGCATACAATGTAACTTGAAAATGCTACCAGTCATATTGTCATGAAGGGTTTACAGAGTAGCAGAACAGCAGAAACAAAAACACCATCAACAAGTCATCACTAAACTATAAAGATGAAAAGTGGCCTGGAGCAGGTTATTGTGTGAAAAATCGAATCATCATGCATACTCCTCAATACCGTCTATGCCAGCTCCAGCTGTTTTCCTACACCCTAGATTCCTGTCCTGCACAACCTGGATGAGCTGTATGTCAACAGAGGAGACTCCATTATATCAGCAGACAGGGTGTATTTTTTTCTGACTGCACTTCAAGTCCATTAGTAACATCCTCCTCTCCAATCTACGCACCTTGTGATCCCAAATAGGACAGCAACATGATCTGTGATCTTTCGCTCAGGAAACCACTAGAGCAAACAACACAGTGATGTGATATAGTTGACTCCTTGTCGTGGGCAGGAAAGGGTCATAGGAGATGGACTGACAGCTTTAAAGAGCATGATGGGACAGAATTGCTACTGGAGTTCTCAACTATGTGCCTACCTCACATGTACATGCATACATCTGTGGGGGCTGTCTGTGTCTGCTAGAGAGCTGCGTGGTCAAGCGCAGGGGAAGAGAAAGCAGAGTCTGGTCCCTATTGATTGACCTCCCATTAGTGGATTTCCATTACTGCTCTGCTCGGGGGCTCCAGAATGCAGCGTTTGAAATGCTGTGAAATCTTTAGTGGCAGGCCCTTCATCAGACCAACCCCTGCCCCTCCTCCCCTTCCCCAATTCGCATCTCATTTCTTGCGCGATGGCGACAAACGACGCCATTTTGCTGACAGACGTATTGCAGAGATGTGGGATGCTGGCTTATTGTGCTAGTTTACAAAACACAGTCTGGCAAAATAAACAAACATGAGTGGCCATCACTCTTCTATGATTGTGTAGCATACACGAGCGATGCTAAAGAAATACACAAAGCACTCTTTGACTCAGGTAGACCACACCTGGGTTGACGGGGCTTAATAACAGAGAGTTCCAACAGTTTGACCTCTCTCACTTCTAATGTCATCTACCTCATGAAATGAGAGGCTTATGGCAGCATACAGAGGTCAAGCTTCCCGGCAGTTAAAACAACTTCACTCCTAAACACTGCATTAAAGACAAACCTCCGTCGGTCTTAAACGCACCTATAGTAGTCTGAACGGCCCTAAATTCTACTATGTGTTGCCACTTTATTAAATATAATCCGGGGGAATGTAAAGCTGCATTCAAGACATCTTGAGACCTAAAGTATTGCACAAGACTTACACAGCTTAAACAGCTTTAAACTAAGGAGTGTTTTCTAAGGTGGTCATGATGGAAAACTGGAGAGTTTTAGCCAGAGAGAAACTGGTTCAGTATCCATTGTCATCACATTGAGGCCAAATTATACTGTTATACCATAATATTGTTCTTAAGCAGAACAGTTTGGCAATTAGTGACAGCATACAAACAGAGACACGGCAGATAATAGATTTTCTCTACTCAGGAAAAGCACTACCCAATCTGACAGACCATGACGGAAAAGGCAGATTAGTACAGAGGAGATATAACCCCCTGCATCACCGAGCATTGCATTGGGTGACTCTTCATCCCAGTGCCATTTTCATTATTGAAAGTAAACTACATCGAGAATCAAAAGTCATAAACATCGAGAATCCAGAGTCATAAAAGTGCTGTCTGATTTAATGAATCATCTGCCTAAAGACCAACTGGGACATGGGGCCTGAGGTCAACCTTGGGAGTGGCACCTGAGAAGGAAATAAATTAACCTTAAGTTTGAATGGAGCCCCTACTGCTAGCAGCTTCATTCCTACGGCTGATAACTGAATGCTTCTTCCTTCAAGTTTCACACATGAAGGAGGCAAACCACACACCCTGTAATAGGACATCAGCCATAATGGAACATAGGCTGTGAGAGGACGTAAGCTGTGTCTGTGCACTCTATCATCAAAGTGGTTTAGATCTTGTCCTATTAGAGGGAATCTTGTCATTTGACAGATAGGCACAATACAAAATTATTGCAAAATCTGTCACACTCTTACACTCTACTGAGTGCTAGAATGCCGTAAGAGAGCCAGAAAGAGAGAGAGAGAGAGAGATGTTGGGAACTGGCATGGTGACAGGAAACCATAGAGTAATGGCAGCTTGGAAAGCACTGTTGGTAAACGAACGAAAGCAAATCTATTAAATGTCAGGCATAAATACACTATGACCATTGGGAAGGGCAATGGTCCTACTACAGTGGACCACTGGTAACCATTTATTTGAGGCAGAATCTATATTTATGATTTCAACTGAGGGGATTCGGAGGGGATTTCATACAGTTAACTTATCTGAAAAACGAACACCTGTGAATCATTTGAGGAGCACAACTTCTAAGTTGTCGTCATTTCAGAAAAATGATGAAAGGTATACCCTTCATTTCACACCCAAAATGAGACACCATTAATTTCAGTGACATTAACAGCATTTATGTGCAGTTCATACAGTGGATAACCTGAATTCCTAACTAATATGCACTCATAGGCAACCCCTGATGTCAGTGTTTGTCCTCTGCTAATGTTTGTTGAGAGTCTGTCAGTCTGACTCAACAGTGACCCAGCCAAGCCATTTATATGTATATTCTGAGACCTTCACGTGTTATTTTAACCATAACCAGCTTGTCAGTCATGGAAACCTCTCTCACATATAGATAATACACATATACATACTTTGAGATGACTTGCAATGCTATATGCTAAATATATTGTATATCATTATACATTAATACATACACAATACATATCAAAAGCCATACACAATATATATCATAAGCTCTACTGTTATGGCTAAGGTATGCAATATGCCTATGCATAAAACATTGAAATGTAGAGAAAGCCCTTATAGTATTACAGTAAAGTATCCATACAGATCTGCAATACATACATTGATTACTACTGCGATCTCTCTTTCTCTCTCTCTTTATCTGTTTCAGATTTTGTCTACTGTAACTTAATTTTTTGCGGTCTTCTTTCACTAATAAATTTAAGTGCAGAATTTTTAGTTTCAAAGGGAGTAACTTAGATGTTCCTACAGACAAATGTGTTAAAGAGATATGAAAATTTAATATGGACTCTGTTGGCCCACAATGATTTCATTATTCCAAATGGCCAGTGGTCTTACTCTCAATATAGATCTAATTTATTAATATAAATGTAATATGGTACATACAGGTGTATATTACCTCTGAGCTGCACACCTTGAGAAGGTACTGGAAACATAGCCTACTATGGGTTAAAAGTAGCCTAAGTAATATGTAAAGGCAGCCCAGAATCAGTAACCTAGCACACACACACACACACACACACACACACACAGACACACACACACACACACACACACACAGGCTACAAGATACACATGTTCACACACACGCACACACACACAAGCGCAATTCTGGCAACAAACGTGTAATGATCTCAAGATAAAAGGACAAATCATACTTTTCCTACTGTGATGAAACGTGAAACCGAGATGACAGTAGTTGCAGACGACTCCTGTACACCGTTTTTCAGGGCGACGTCAGTCTCATCTTTTGGCTTAAAAGCACACAATAATTCAGCAACAGGAGAAGGGCCCAAAACCGTGGCTTGTAAAAGGATGTTCACAGCACGTCAGGGTCCATCGAACGCACAATCCCGCTTTAAAACGAGGGAGCTATTTTCCTCTGGCAAATCTCTTGTTCCAAGGGGCATAGCGTCCATGAAGATTACAACAATTCCAGAAGAAAGAACCCCTGCCCGAAATAAGTATGACAGTTATGAATTATTTAACAAATGCAGCATCCCGATGTATTACTACATTCCTTCAGGAGATGTTAAAATAGGATTCCAAATCACTTACATGTATAGTCTAAACAGCTAGTGTCGGTCTCATGCATTCATGTTGACGACTAGGCTCCTCTTTTCCTGTCATGCACCGCAGTAGTTCGATAGCACGCAGTGCTGTTTCACCGGTCAGTGCATCTCTGACACGCCCGCCGGTCTGGGGTATGGGGCGTTACTATAGGGTTTCGTTAGAAAGATAATCCGCAGATCACCGTTTCGGAAGAGAACAATAAAAACTGTCTCTTATTCTCCTATAAAACTGAGCTGTCACACAACACTATGTTAGCCACTACAAATTATGCTATGTTCGTCACCAACTTCACACTGTCACAGAGAGAGCCTGTGTGAGGTTTGGCAACATGCCAGCACATCACCTCTTAGGAGGCTAGGCTGTTAAATTTAAGTTCTCCCTGATTCTCACAACAGACTTGTCTGAGGGCTGGACCAGCCACAATGACCTCCCCCAGAAATTACATCACTACACCTTCCATGAACTCAGAGGGTGGTCGGCGGTATGCATGATACAGGAACCCCACTATACTAGGATATTATAGCCTGTAATGTGCCAGCAGCTTCTTGTGCCTAGTATTTCTAGCATAATATTGTAAGACCTTATGCGCTCTTGATATTACAGCATTTTGAAAATGCATAGGACAACTATTTGCTTAGCTTGTTATGTCGTCATATATTGTTGTACCCTAAAATCTGGATTTCACAAAGACGATTTTAAAGGGCTGTCTCTTTAAAATCCGCACCTGCGCATCCGGTGCTGCTGATGCTGCAGTGCCCGGGTTATTTTCGGTGAAATAGTCGGGGTTACTAGCGTTCAAACGACACCCTACATTATCCTCGAACCGAAATCAAAATTCTTGATTGTACTCGTCCATGTTTATTTTCATGGCTCCTTATATTACATTACAGAATGCAAAAAACTGTTAGTGAGGCAGATGAAACGATCACTAGTGATGGGGCACAACTATAGGACTGTTAGAGGAATGTAAACAAAGTAATAGGTGTGCTTATCCATCTGTAGCATATGGTGTGCAAAAATGGCTTCAGCACAGAAAGGAAATAAACAAATACAGTAAACAAACGCTTGTGTATGCTGTTCAAAAAATGCATTTTCTTCACTTAAAGTATACCTTTAACCCAAGCTACCAAGCATACAAAAGAGCATGTTGTATAAGTGTCCTAACAAATTCGTAAGCAAGGCTGACTGGGCGAGACAGATGCCACTGTGAAAACATTCAGTGCAATTATACGCCCGAAGCCACATCACAGATTTTTTACCTTTATTTTAGACGATATTTTTTGCCAACTTTGTCAACCAAGCACAAATTAAGAGGAATAGAACACTGAATTAAATTTAAAAATAGTGTCCTTTAAATGCTAGACAATTTATCGCCTGCACCTTGAGTGAGCATAACATAGCGGCGCCCTGTGGTCATCTTGACAAGTGCCGTTCTGATGTTTACTTTTAGCAATCCGGAGGATTGCATTAGACTGGATATATTTACTGTTGACTACACACAATACTCATATAATTGTAATGCAGGTGTTTAAATGCTATTCTATTGCTCTGCTTTCCCTACAGCCCACGCTAGAGCCCCATGTGGGCCTGGTGGATGCTAATCAGGTGAAAGACAAAAGGTCTCAGGTAAGTGGGGTGATATTAAATAATTATTTATTATAATAACGATTGTTCCACAATTTGTTCAATCATTCTGCAATCAATCATTCTTCAGTCATTGCTACTATCACGGATACTATCATATGAGAGAGAGAGACAGAGAGAGAGATTTCTTTATGAATGTCCTCTTAATAGCCTTTAAGCTGCTCTAGGCGAGATTTGAATGTTGCCCCCTTTATTCTAAAAATAAAAGAGGAAAAATAAAGAAAAAATAAATAAAAAGGCATTGTGATACCCCCATGAAATTTGGCACCTTAGGCAACTGGCCTATGTTGCCTATCCGTGGAACCAGCTGACTGCTTCTGGGGATATAACCACACAGAAGGAGACTGTCTCTGGCATTGCCAACACATCCTCTCCAGAGAAGGGCCCTTTTCTCCTGGTTGCCAGATTTAGCCTTACAGTTCAATAGCCCTTTGGATCAAAGATCAGGTTGTTTTCCACCTAAATCTGACTATTGAATCTTCATTGAAAAATTTTCCGACTAAATACTTTAATATTCATTAAACTTTATTTCATGCATGATTTAGTTTCTTTGAGATATAGCAAGATACATAATGCATAAGTGGGAATGTCACATGGCATCACAATATGAACTTTTCAATGATCTTGAAAAGCTATCAAGGGCGATGCACCAACATATATTAAAGACTTACTTGCCCCTTACCACCCTCCTAGAACCCTAAGATCTCAAAATGCTGGTCTCCTTGTAATCCCAAGAATATCTCCCCTTCCTTGAGGCTTTGTGACCCCCCCCCCACAATGGCACTGTTAAATGGACCCTTACTGTTACCCCCATGACCCATCTCACTCCTTTGAGTTTGACACTATGTCTGGCCACTGCTACATTGTCCAGCCATAATTCCTGATAACCACCTATAGACTGACTACCATATAATGTAAAGTGGGATAACACTCCATTATGAACTGTTACGAACCTCAGCTAAAACCATAGGCAACTTGTAGTCGGTCATGGTTACCACTGATTGTAATTCTTCCAACAGTTGAGTCAGCCCCTTGAGTCGTGGATCTGCCCAAGGTTTCTTCCTAGATTAACTGAACATAAGAGTTTTTACTTGTCCCTGTTGTTCTTGGGTGCTCCTTCTGTGAAGCGCTTACAATACTATTGTAAAAGGCGCTGTATAAATAAAATTTAATTTAATTTAATTGAATCTTCTATATCAGCGTATGAGGGCTCGACAGGTCTGCATTAAGGGGATCACATCCCTCCCGCCCCCCCACCCCCACCCCCCGCAAAAATACCCTCTCTGCTCTCACTGTGCATTCACACCAAGAGCTACTAAAGCTGTAAAATCACTTTTGCCACTCATAAAAAAATAGCTGCTAAAATTCTAGTGTTAGCCTTCGTCACTCTAATCGCTCACAACATGCCCGTTGACATTTCACTTACAGCTGAAACACGTAAAGTTGAGGAGTTTTTAACTTCTTTTAGTCGCTCTAGTTGCCCAAGTTTTGTTGCTCGTCACTCAATGCTTGTTGCTTCTGTCGCTCCATACAATGTGAATTACTTCTGCCAAGTTTACAGTTTTAGTCGCTCTTGGTGTGAACACATAGTCATACTTCATATGCTGAATCTGATCTATTTGGGATCGGCCTAGGCCCAATCAAAATTTATGAGGAGATATATCCAAAAATGACTGTACAGTGCACTGATGCTGTTCAGCCTCTGCTGTACTCTATGCACCTCTGTGTTCTGACCTGACCTGTGACTTAGCTTTGGCTCTCCTGGTCCCTTAAACTATCGCTACATTAGCATTCCTTTGCCACGATGAGATCTTTAGCTAACTTTAGCTCTCATTGCAGTGCTGTTCTTCCCAGTTATGTGATGTGTTGTGCACAATCACAACCCCTCCCCTGCTTTTTCTCCCTTCAGTCAGTTTACTTAAGCATGAGGTGGTATATGTCCTCCAACTAGCATTTTACTGTACACTGTAAATAGGAAATCATTTTCACATCATGACACAACTGACCACTGTCTTCAGCATATTTATTAAACATTTATTTTTCACACAGTCATTGAGATAGCTCCCAACAGCAGAATGTGCCCTTGCATTCTGAAGAAAAACAACTGCAGATATAACTACTGTAAATAAAGTAAACTCTCACAAGGATAATGTCCGTCATCAGTGAGGTCCTCTTGTCTCTAATTAACTCCACTGGCAAGTGGGGTGCTGTAGCTGATGCAATTCAACTGTGAATATCCATCCAAAGGGCTTAATGAGACCAGAGTTAGTTTGCACAGCATGTAGCCCGGAGACACGGTCATGGTCGCATCTGTACAACAGAGCAGAGCGCTGATACTGTCTGTGTTTCAGGGCCAGCCTCCGGTGTATGTTGAATGGCTGGCTGTACTCTTCTGCCCAATCCTGAATGCACATGTCTCATACACAGAAAGCAAGTGTACAACAAGCACACACTAATATGAAGAATGCAACTGTCACAATGTAACTATGTACTGATACAGATATATTTTCAGCATGCTTTTTGTACATTTAGACATCAAAGTCCACAAAAGGTATCACAATGATGGACATCTCAGTAGCCTTTTCATAAATTATTTTTGCTTTTCTTGGGTTTACTTTCGAAAGGCTGGACATCTCTGTGAGGCCTTATTTGAAAATCATATTTGCATATGATCACACATGTATAAACAGAGATAACAGATTAACCAGCCTATCTATCCTAAAGACATGAGACAGAAAGACCATATTCACAGTTATATGTTACAAGGTCCCAATAGATGTCCTTTCTTCCTCCCACAAACATATGACCAAGAAGAATAGTGACTAAGACCAGTGGTGGAAAGTAATGAAGTACAAATACTTTGTTACAGTCCTTAAGTAAAATTTTCACATATCTGTACTTTACTTGAGTAGAAATAGTTGTGCATGATTTTACTTTTTACTTTTTACTTTTACTTCACTACATTTTGCAGCTATTATCTGTACTTTTACTACATTTCTAAAATGCGTCCCGTTACATTTCATTAGGCTAACTTTTTTGCTTAAGTCGCATAGGCTGCTGGCTGTCTCAGAAGTTTAAACCAATCAGATACATTGTTTGTGTCTGGGCAATTCACAGATTGCAACATTGAGGTTCCCAATTATCCCAATGGGTTACGTATAAAATGTTATGCTACATTTTGTCAAACTCAAAGTACTCTTGTCTGGGCCTTTTTTCTGGGCTTAGCATCACCATTGTTAGCTGTCATGCTTGCTAATTACAGCTTGCTACCTGCTAGATCAATTAGCATCTTTTTATGCACAATGCACCTTAACTGATGTGTCTATCTGTGTGACTATTGGCCTTCTCATGTGAATAAGTAGTCCAGTTGTTGCTGCGAGCCATGCTGCTCCCCTCATATGAATTTGCGTCCCAGTTTGACTGGTGCTATCTTCAATAGGTAAGCCTAATGTTACCTAAGCAGCTGTGTGTAGCCTATTTCACTTTACAACTTTCAACACTGCTGTCAACAATTATGAGGATGGAGATGAAGAATTTGGATGTGATTGGATGAGGAGCAGGTAGAGTGAGCCATGATCGCTCTGACCAGCCTTTCTAGTAAAGAAATGGACAGGTTGTTGTCCATTTTTGAGAAAGAAAATGTACATTATTGACTGCAGGTAAGGGGTCAAATATTTCGACCGTGCCTTTTTCATTTTTTTCCCCTAGTCAGCCTATCATTAAAATATCTGAATCAGAATTAGTGGATGTTTTGTCTTTTTCCTTCAGGAAGGAGTTTTGGTTATCAGCATTTCCATGGAAAAATTAGGGAGCAATTTTTTTTTGTATTGAAATATAGACCCTTAAGAGACAACATATTGCACCAGTACTTTACTTTGTTGTAGTTCTACTTTTACTTGACTATATATTTTGCTGGTTATTGGTTACTGAGTCCCAGTACTTCTTCCACCACTGACTAAGACACATGTTGCATTCAAATCTGGTCTTTATAATGAAGGGTAAAAACAACCTATTGAAGACGGAATGAGGAGGATTAAGTTGGTGTACTGTGTAACTGTGTTGAATAAGTTGTGCAAAGGACATCTGATTCTCTGATGGTAGACATAATTCTGGATAAACTTAATTATAGTACAGTGCCGAGTCTGCTATGTAATGCCCATTTCGGAGAGTGTCTGTCCCAGTGCTCGTAACCTACTCCAGTGTGTGTTTGTGTTCTCAGTGCAGTCAGTTGTCACAGCAGCAAGCGTTGGCAGTCAATCCTGTGAATATAAATGTCCAGAGTCATCATGGGAGGCATGATGAAGAGAGTAATGCATTATAGAGGTGGGTTATAAGATGGCATTTATGGAAGTATAGTTGGTCACCTTCATTGTTATCGGAGCTGGGTCTTTCTTGCCTATATTGGTCATAGACACATTTCCCTCTGGTGACTCAGAGCGATTTGCCTTCACATGGCACAGAAATAAAAACAACTTAAGCATTAGCTGGAAGTGGTGTGACAAACAGTTTGTGTGTGTGTGTGTGTGTGTGAGTGTGTATGTGTGTGTGTGAGATGCTGTTCATACCAACAGAGGTCAGAAGAACAAACACAGCTCATGAGATTGATAGTTGTTAACAGAATGAATGTTTTTCCCCTGCATCTATATAACAGGATGATTCTAAAGAAGAGATTATGACACACCACATAGTTTCTCTCCCCCTCCATTGGCAAACAAAAGAGCAGTGGAGACCCAGGCTGAGTTGGAGGGCTGCAAGTTAAAGGAAAATTCTGGAGCCTTTCAACTAATAGCCCCGTTGTTCAAAGTCACCGAGTGATGTTGGCAGGAAAAATAACGCTAAACTTTGGTACATCACCAAATAGCAAATTGGCTAATTGGATAAGAGCCACTGTAAAATAGTTGATAAATATATAATCTATAATATGTTTTTGTTGTAATTTCCCTGAATGTCCTGCTGGTGGGCTGAGTGAGAGACTCCTTACTGTAAAATCATTTTAGTAGTCTATGATTACTTTGGATCACACATAATTCTGCAAATGTTTTCACGGCGGGCCTCATTTCTTTTTTCGGAGAAAGTTGTTCTTAAAACCCACTTATGCGGTGTTTGTATACAGGTTTTTAAATGGGAACTTAAGAACAAATTTAAGAAAATTCTTAGGAAGATATTGTTGAATGAGGCCCTATGTCCTTAACCAACAGGGTTTTGGGGTCTGTAAGCTCGCTGTAAGATTACTGTCACTGTTCTGTCACTGTTTCTAGGTCAATTTTGGACATTTCCACCTAAAAATAGACCAAGTAGTACTGAACAAATGGCTAGATAAACTTATGACACTTTCACCATTGTTGATTATGAAAGTTGTCTTCATGACAAACACCTGTTATATTTAAATTGTATATGTATATAGTGTGTATCATTCCAGTTAACCTGTTCATATAACCAATGTGTGTGTATCACCTTGTGATACAAAAGGATTGCTACTGCGCCCACACTGCCAAGCTCTATTTGCTGTGTAGGCAGAACCGATACCTGCATACACTATATTTAAAAGCTAGTGTTTGAAGAACAATATTTGCTTTAATTACAATGTTCATATGACATGTGTTATTATGCAACACCAGCATCGTATCATATAACATCTAACCTACATAATGTATGAAGTATGAAAAACTATGTAACACTTTCTATGAACCCAGTATTTATAAAGCATCATAAACACATTCAAAAAGTCTTATAACTAATGTTATAAGTGTTTATAGCTGTTTATACATTCTAATGACTGTGCTTATAAGGCATTATAATGTTATCATTAAGCCTTTACATCTGAAGTGTCACAAAGCATTATAAAACTTCAATTTATTAATTGTCCTTTTATGTGCCTGATTGCTCATGCCAATTAATGAAGAGTTACAAGCGCTCAGTGCATGCATAAGTAAAGTGAGATAAACACATAATTACTCATGAAGATCAATACTTCAAGTTGTAATGGCTTATATATGATAACTCCTCCATACTTACCATACTTTCCATACTTACTTCTTCATCTATGATTTCCGATTTGAATTTCATATTCTTGTAGAAATTCCTCTTAGGCAACACATATAACAGCACAATGTCACATACAACAGTTGCCTGCAAAGGACACAAACTTGTTAATTGCTCAAGTTGGGAACACATCTACATTTCTGAACATGCTACAACATTTATACTAATGTCTTACCACGCCAAAGATCCCTACTCCTGATCCAATTGCTGTCAATGTTGGGATGATATCAAATTTTCTTGCCTGATAAACACAAAGTGTATGTGAGTGAAGTGAGGCTATGGCCATTTAAAAATGAAAAAGTCACAATACAGATAAAACTGCCAGTTTCTTACCAGTCCACGAACAATGACATTAAATCGAATGCCAAACACTTTCATTAATGTTCTGCTTTCATTCTTCTCTTCCATGTAATATTTAGCATACCTGCCATTACAGAATGAAGGAGCATTAGAATGTAACTTCTTAGTGTTTTCAAGAGATTGTCTTAAAGGGCCCCTTAAGTCTTATGGACATTAATGAATGAAATATCAACCACAATACCTCATATTAAGTAGCTCTTACAATTAAAGGGCTCTTCCATGTGCATTATGCTTCTTAGCAAATAAATGTAAAGTAAAAATAATTATATTCCACAAAATTATTGTCAGTTGTGCTGAAAGGTGTTGATTGGCATTAACTGTAAAGCAGATACTGTGCATTTAAGCAATGTTACACAACATATCCTTGCCTGTGTCAGCCAGTTTAAATACGTTATTGTATAGCGGGGCTATTCAACTTTTTTTTTTCTGGGGGCCAGATTTTCGGATGGTTGTCCAGCCTGTGGGCCGGTCACTATGTTATATCAAATGTAAAAACAGTCAAACATTGCTTATTTCTCATAGCACTTATTTATTGTTGCAAATACTTTTCAGGCAACAGCAAAAAGCTAATCAACAGTAATACCAACATCCAGGTACAATGGTTCTTAGTGCAAAAAATTAGGTAATAGTACCAACATTCCGGTTCCAAACAAAAGAACTGTCTTCAAGTGCAAAAAGGAGGTAAAAGTACCAACATCATTTAAGTGCAAAACAATATAACTGGCTCTTATTGCAAAAACAGAGGTAACAGTACCACCGACATTCAATTAAAATACAATATTGAACTTTAATTGGACTTTAAGTCCAAAATTACCGGTAACAGTACCAACATCATGGTTCTTAGTGCAAAAAACAAACAGCAACATCTGATTAGCTACAACTGGCTCTAAACAAAATACACCGCCACAAGCATTTGTGCTATTGCAGTTTTACTAGTGTGAGACATTACATTGTCTTGACTGAGCTAAGACAGTAAAGTTGGGCTCAAATGAAGTGAGGGCTATGTGCAGACAATTTTGCGCCGTTTCTTTTCCTTAGATAGAGCTATGCTTGCATGCATGCAGTTTGATCGGTAATTTTGAAAGAAAAGTATTACTCATGGATATATGGGCCACAGGCCGGTCCAAATAGCTTAAAGGGCCGGTTCTGGCCCCCGGGCCGCACTTTGAATAGCCCTGTTGTATAGGGTCGCATAAAAAAAACAGGTCAGATTAATTTTGCATATATCTGCAAATGTTTTCAACACAGTACTGTCCATGTCTTTCACCACCATAAAGACATGCAAAGCATGCAAAGGTGCAGGATTTCTGTAGTCAATTGGAAAAATGCTTATATCATTGTTTTTCAGCAATTCAAATCTTAAATTGCGCACAATTGTGGTTTTAGGAGAAACAAGATCAAAATTCTGTAAGATCTGGTCAATCAATGTCTCTTAATGCTAAACTTCTAAGCAAAAGTCTATTCTTCATCACAATTAAGTCCAATTTAAAGGGATTATCTGTTGTTTCACGTTGCCGAGAGGTCTCAGTAGGCATGAGAATGACAGAATTTGGTAAAAACAAATAGCGAAAACATAGCTAGATCAAATAGCAAAATGGCAGCTCTGTGGGCTGTTTATCTGAGCAAAGACAACACTGTTGTCATATAATGAAATAATATGTTGTCATATGACAAGAAACTCCATCTCCATCATTGCATGATGATGCATCAAACTACAAGAGTCTCCATCATTGCATGGGAAGAAGGCAAACAGTAGTTAGGCTGCCGTTTTTTGTCGTTTACAGTCATTTTGCACATATTTGCATAGTGTCAACATTTTGCCAACATTGTACCACCACACACACACACACACACTCAGATTCCGCTTCAGTACCTGAAGTTGTAGCCCACAGAAGCCCTGGCATTGTCCGTCTCCTTGGCATTACCATAGAGACCATGGAAATAGTATATTGGTTTGCAGTGTCTCACATTGTAATCCAGGTTACACACCCAGTCAATAAGGATGCCAATTGCCCCACCCTGCAAGATAGAGGTGTCAAAAGGCGTTGATTACCTTGAGTATCAACTGACTAAATTATCTTATTCTTATTTTTATTGTTATTAACATAGATTAGCATATTGTGTGAAATGTATATATTATATGTATATATGGTTTATGTATATATATAAATAAACCAACTAAAACATATTTCTACATAACTAAAGCAATAATTCGGAGTAATTCTAACTGTAGCCGTCGGGCTGTCGAGCCGAGGGCTGTCGGTAGGAAGGAGAATGAGAGAATTTGGAACAACATAGACCAGATAGTGAACCTGCAGCTAATGCTAACTGAATGGTACTGTGGGTAATAACAGTGAAAGTGAGCCTATGATGCCACTCAATTAATGTAAGCTTCGCATTTGATATTCAGTGTATGTACATGATTCTCTCATTCTCCTTCCTACCGACGGCACTCGGCAAGCTTGTATATAGTTGGAATGATTCCGAACTATTGCTTTAAGAACAAACAATGCAAGACCAGAAAGTTAAACAGCCAGAGAACAAGCCAGTGGGATATGGGAATTGTCTGAGGTCGTTACCACTTTTGCTATTTCTGGGAAGCTGAAGCCAGACAGCTTCACTATGTCGCCCAGCCTGAAGATGGGACAGAGAGGGTCTTTTGTTTCATGGTAGAGGCAATTTTTGATATAACTGTTGTCCACACCTTCAACCAGATTGCTCCTGAAATTAGGGGTAAAGCTGATGAGAGATTCTGAAGATGATTTTTGGCCACTGATACAAAAAACTACAAAAAACTACACAACTGAACCAATGTAAAAAGGAGTGTGTGTGTGTGTGTGTGTGTGTGTGTGTGTGTGTGTGTGTGTGTGTGTGTGTGTGTGCATGTGTGTGAGAGAGAGAGAGTGTGTGTGTGTATGTGTGTGTACTGTCACCTCCTACAAACCTAAAATGCAATGATATTTGTATGATGTAAATCATTATATAAATTCATATAAATTTTCTGTCATCTGCTGTAGTGGTTCCAACATTTTTTTTTCTTTTTTATATAAAACATTTAAATGATACTCTTCTTGCTCAAGTTCTGTCACATCCATTACATGGAATTACGCACAAGTCAAATTAGAAAATGAAGATGAAATGAAAGACCCTACACACAATATCAGTACTAACGTCTGGATGGAACTGATTACCGCATTTTATTAATGCTCAGTGTTGAGTTCAAATGTAAAGAGCTGCTCCTATTCACAATGATGACAGGAGCCATAGGACTTCCATCACGTTTTCAGTGAAGATGTACTTGTGTACTTGTCCTTGCTGTGCTTCAAAGCTCTATATTTATTAGGACTTGACTTTAATCAAAGTTACTTGTTCTTGTTCTTGTCTTCAGTCAATCCAGCGGACTTATAAGGTCAGGGTGTCATCCCTGACCGCCCAAAGTGCCCCGCAGCCATACTCCAGCCATCTGCTCTCAAATCTGCTCCTCCACACAAACATGTTTCTTCATCACACTGACCATAAATGGCTGTGGGACACGGAGGGATTTTTATGTTCTTTATTTCATCTGTTCTTGTGGTTTGATTTGGTCATGTTTGATTTAGATGTTTAGCTGCATAAGTTTTATGTTCCCTGTAGTGCGTCTGAAGATAAGTTCATGGTGAACGCTTGACTGGAAAAGTTCCAGGTCAGAATGTGCATAAGATCTATTTTGTGGTGCCTGTGATATTTACAGGTGGTCAAGGGAAATGTCTTCTATACAAATAGCTCTATGAAAAGAAATGTCTTCCAACCCAACCACATACAGGCACACACACACACACACACACACACATCCACACACTATCCCACCCAACCTACACACCCACACAGAGACCAAGATCACCTACCTTACAACATCAAACTGAGGAAAGGTAACAGAGTTTTTAATAAAGAGGGTGTAGTTCTCTGCCGACATCAACAGCGGTGGACTAGACAGAAAACAGAGAAGAAAGAGACTCACAGCAGATAAATCATCTTTATGATCTCTGACAGACACTGTGGGCATAAGAGTTACATTTTCCATAGCCTACCAGAAATGAAACAGAAACCTTCCCATAAGCTCAACTGAATGTGGTAAACATAGTTAAATGTTTACAGTATTAGTGGGTGTGTTCATCATTGTGGAGCACACTGGCAGTACCCTAATGGCTATTATGGTAAACAGTCATTCTTTGGTTGCTTGCAGACTGTCAGCACTGCATTTATCGCTCAGATTGCTATCTTGCAAGCATGTGTGCC
Organism: Tenualosa thibaudeaui; assembly: GCA_027481765.1. Classification (NCBI taxonomy): domain Eukaryota; kingdom Metazoa; phylum Chordata; class Actinopteri; order Clupeiformes; family Clupeidae; genus Tenualosa; species Tenualosa thibaudeaui. The sequence continues at coordinate 8,631,952 of JAIFZK010000009.1, read as the reverse complement.
TCTGCAAGTGAGGATGATAATGTATTAGCTCATTTTATTAAACATATTTAGACACTAATAAAGCATGGTTAATGAGTGCACATACTCCGGAATTTTCCGGTCATCTTCAACGGGGCACCAGGCATACACCTCGCAGGTCCCATTAACACACTTTCCCGTCATGTGCCCTGGGAGAGATGGAGGAGAGAGAGAGAGAGAGAGAGCAATAGGGAAGCATCAGTGATGGAAATGCAGACCCCTAATTTTGGCAGCAGTAACATAGCAGTGCACAGTCTGTTCCTCATCAACTGCTCATGCAACTGTCAACTGCTCTCTCGCATGGTCCGCATTTCAGTCTAGGACCTAAACTCTAGGCCTTGTGAGGAGCTGTTGATGTTTGAGCTCTACAACCAATCAAATTCTACCCCACCCCTCAGTGTTCCTGAGGTTATGAGCTGATCAGCTGGGATTGTCTACATTTGAGAGGATTCTTTAAATAATTTAGAAAACTGTGAGGAGTGATTGGGTAAATTTGAGAGAAAGCATCTTAGATTAGCATAGCGGACTGAACCTTCAGGAGCAAGTCGGGCTGGATGCAATCCGACACTTCCCAATATGGGAGTGTCAGTTTAGGATGGGAGTATGGGAGTATCAGTTAACTCCAAATCAGAGCAGAATTAGATCCAGTGGCACATTGTGCCTGGGATGACTGAGTGATCTCCCACACAGACACTTTTCTTGTCTGGAGTGCAAATGACCGTGGGAGCAAATGGCATGTCTATTTGGACTGCAACCACCATTATCAGTCAAGTTACTGCCCACTCAAATTAGACCACATGCAGCTCCATGCTTTAGCTCTAGTGAAAGGCCTAAAAAGGGAAAGACACAGCAGAGGGGTGAGAAGTGTGACCCAGACATCACTGAGTAGCCAAAGTAGCCAAACCCAATGTCCAGTCCATTTTGTTTTACATTTCCAGAAACTTTCCATGGAGTGCAGCAAAATTCAAACCAACACAACTCTTGCACTGTTTCCATCTTTCTGCTATTAAAAATATCACAGCTCTTTGTTCTCTGTACAAGAAGGAAAAATCATACAGTGAGATTGCTCTGGATTTTCTGTGTTCCTCAGAGTGACTTATCCAGTAAAAGTGAAAAGTGTGATGAGGGTGTCTAACATAACCTCCAATGACTTCCTGTCAACATTGCCTTATTTCAGCTTTGTGATAGATGACCCTGAGAACTAAGATATGGAAGCCACCAGTGAGATTCTGCATATGACCAGTACTGTGCCATGCACTAACTGCTGTTGACACTTATAGCATTTTGTTCCTTTTGTGGAATAGCTGGAATGCTCATATTTAGCTCTAATGAGTATAATATGTATCTTACCTGTACTTGTAGTCACAATGGATTAAAGATAAATGACAGAATGCACAATAGATATTGTGACACAGCACAGGGAATAGTTGTGTCACAATATGATTACTATACAAGGGCGGTAAAATAAGGAGTAAACCAACGACAGTGCATCTGTCGGAGAAGTCTTCATCTATTGTAGCTATAAGTATTATTATTCTTTTCTTGCCTGTGTGACTCATAGTCCTGTGGTCTGCAATGTCTGGCTGCCATTAATTGGAGATTGTTGATTTTATCAAGGCTTTCTCTCTCACAACACAAAGAATATCTGAGTAGTTGGGGGAGTTTATCGGTGCAATGTCATGTTTAGTTAAGGCTGTACAGTTAACGTGCTATAGCTCTTGCTGACAATGTCCTTATCTAATTGCTAAAACAGGATCTGGAAAGGTTAGTCAATTTACTTGGACCACAAACCATGCAACACTGAAGAAGCTTTAGAATAACAATACTGAGCTACAGAGGAACTGATTCCTGTGAGGTCTTTGGTAAATACCACAGGCAAATATTTGGGGAGACCTTAGTCAACTCAGAGGTCTGTGAGTAAGTCTGTGAACTAACAAAGACTATCATAACAAATTCATAACAGCAGGAGCGAGGCACTAAATGAACTGTATCAGCCCGTCAGTGAGCAGCAAACTGTCCATCCAGATGCTTTTCTCATTCTGGCGGGCAATTTCAACCATGCAGACCCAAAGTCTGTGCCTACCAAATTACAGAAACACATCAACATCTTGGACAATGTTTTTACTACCCAGAGGGGAGACTACAAAGCCCTCCCCCTTCCCCACCTTGGCGCCTCTGATCACATCACTGTTATGCTAATGCCAGCATACAGGCCACTTGTCAAAGTCATCAAACCAGTTCGGAAGCAGGTATGTGTATGGCCAGAAGGGTCCTCAGAGGCACTGCAAGACTGCTTCTTCACCACAGACTGGGAGATATTCAAACAGGCTGCCACCCACAACAACAACACAGATCTACAGGAATACACAGAGACTGTCACTGCCTACATCTCAAAGTGCATTGACGATGTCACAGACACCAGAACCATCACTGTTCGGGCCAACCAGAAGCCATGGCTCACAGGGGAGGTCTACAGGCTGCTGAGGGTAAGGAATGCTGCCTTCAGAGCCGGAGACGAGGTGAGCCTAAGGACAGCAAGGGCAAACCTGTCACGGGGCATCAGAGAGACCAAGAGGCAGTACTCCAGAAAGATTGCACAGCACTTTAACAACAGCAGAGACACGCAGAGGCTGTGGCAGGGCATACAGACCATGACGTACTACAAGCCAACGACACAGACCGCCGACAGCTCCACCTCCCTGCTGAACTAACTGAACGAGTTATTTGCAGTACCCTGGCAGAGAACACTTCACCCCCTCCCAGTGACAAGGTGCTGACACTATCCCCGGACAGCGTGAGAAGATCCCTTAGCAGGATCAATGCACGCAAAGCTCCGGGACCAGACAACATCCCTGGTCGTGTGCTGAGAGACCGTGCTGCGGAACTCACAGATCTCTTCACAGACATTTTCAATACTTCTTTGAGCCAGGCTGTACATGCCTCAAAACCTCCATGAAGTGCTTCGAATGACTAGTCATGCAACACATTAAGACATCTCTCCCCTCCACCCTGGACCCATTCCAATTTGCATACATGTCTAACCGCTCAACCGATGATGCAATCTCAACAGTCCTCCAGACTCATATATTAGAATGCTGTTCATTGACTTCAGTTCACCATTTAACACAAATGTCCCCCAGCAACTCATACTCAAACTAGACAGACTGGGAATTAACACCTTGATGTGCAACTGGCTGCTGGATTTCCTGACAGGAAGACCGCAGGCAGTACAAGTTGGCAGCAACACCTCCAGCTCCATCACACTGAACACGGGGGCTCACCAAGGGTGTGTGCTGAGCCCCATCCTCTTCACTCTGCTGACCCACGATTGCACACCGTCACACAGCTCCAACCTCTTTATCATGTTTGCGGATGACAGAACTGTTTTGGGTCACATCAGCAATGACGATGAGACACACTACAGGAGCAACGTGAGCCGCCTGGTCAAGTAGTGCAGTGACAACAACCTCTCTATGAACGTGGAGAAGACAAAGGAGATTGTCGTAGATTTCAGGAGAGCACACACGCAGCACGCCCCCTTCACCATTAACGGGGAGAGTAAGCAGCACCAAGTTCCTGGGTGTGCACATCTCTGAGGACCTCTCTTGGTCAAAGAACACTGCATCACTGGCCAGTAAAGCCCAACAGCAACTCTATTTCCTCTGTAAGCTGAGGAGAGCCAAAGCCCCAGCTCCCATCATGAGCACCTTCTACAGAGGCACCATAGAGAGCATCCTCACCAGCTGCATCACTGTGTGGTATGGCACCTGCACCGTGTCCTGCCGGAAAAAGCTTCACCGATTAGTGAGAGCAGCTGAGAAGATCGTGGGTGTCTCTCTCCCTTCCCTGCAAGACATTTACCACACCCACCTCACTCGCAAAGCCCTCTGCATTGCGGGTGATCCAACCCACCCATCCAACAGCCTCTTCAGTTTGCTGCCATCAGGAAGGAGACTGAGCAGCCTCCGGACCAGAACCAGCAGACTGAAAGACAGCTTCATCCACCAAGCTGTCAGAATGCTGAACTCTCTCCCTGCCCTCCCTGCCCCCCACACTCACCACTTCCCTCTCCCGCTGCCCTTAGTGTAAGTGTCCCAGTCCAGGGAAACTTACCTAAGGCACATCTTAGGTCTTAGGTCCTACACCCACCACTCCCCTCTCCTGCTGTTCTTAGTGTAAGTGTCCCAGTCCAGGGAAACTTAGAGTTCCTCTCTTACTGCTCCACAGTAATTGGATGTACAGTAATTGAATGTACACTTCTTTTTTGCACTACAACAAATGACACTGTTGCTTAAATGACACCATTTGAGCTTTATTACGCTACACACTGTGGATTGGGTATTTCACTTATTTGTATTATATACAAACCTATTTGTACTTTTTGCTATGTGTATATTGTCCTTGCTATGTGTATATTGTTAAGCTTTGTCACTATATTTATTGTCATTATATTGATATTTGTTTATAAGATGTTTAATGTTCACTGTGGGCCTAGGGAGCGCTGTAATTTCAAATCCTATGTGTGCAACCTGTACATATGGCTTTTGATAATAAAGCTGACTTTGACTTTGACTTTGACTAGATAAATATGTCTGGGGAATTTCATTCAGGAAATTCAGGAAATAAATTTAATTCCTGCCATAAATACAGCTGGGACTGAGTGTTAATGCACAGTGTTGTGTGATGAAAGCTACAACAATAATATAAGCTGTTCACAATTCTGAGAGCGACCATGACAGTTATTGAATTTGGATGTCAATATCAATTACTATAGGATCAGAGAAGATTTTAACATTATGATCAATGTTTGGGGATCCCAAAATTATTTTCTGTCATCATGCCCAAAATGTCACCCTTGGGTGTGGTAATAATGCAAAGCCAAGTGAAGTGCTAATAGCATTTTAGAGAAAGCTGTCAGTAGAAAGGTGTCTGCTTGTTATGCCAGTGGGGGCCTTGAGCATTCATAGTTCCCACAGCAAGAGAGTGCAAATTGTGTGTTAGTTGGGGCAAGCTGTAGGTATTTTTGTATGACTGTTGGGTTGTACCATTTCCCGTACGTTTGTATCGTCCCTCTTCACAGTCGCTGTCCGATCTGCAGCTATTTGAGCTATCTTGGAGCTGAAAGACAGAATCATTGCCATGTTGGGATTATACACATGGTGGGGTTTTGTGACACATTTTAGAAATTATGTAGATTTCAGACAAATTATGTATCTAGTATTAAAATATGCACATTTCCCCTTTCAACACTTGGGTGTAGGTGTAGAAAATTATTTCAGTGTACAAACAGTAAAGGAAATAGCACTTGAGAATCCACACAAGACTCATTTTAACACCATGAGAAGATGAGGCAAGGCAAGGCAAGTTTAATCATAAAACATATTTCATAGACAAAGGCAGTTTAACATAGCCTAGAAATCTAGATGTACCCTAGCGGTAGCAAATAGTTTTGCTCAGCAGGTACATCTACCCAGTAGGGCCTCAGTAGGTCTTCTACCAAGGCATCACAATGATCTATCTTTCTCTATCTCTGTCCATTTTGCAGGCTTAGCACAATGACGAGAGGACTGTGACAGGACAACAGTAACACAACTAAGGTGGCTGTGGTCAAGGAACAACTGTTGTTTAAATCGGCTTTGGCATAGACTTTGGAAGAGTTAGACTTGCATGAGTTAGACTTGCAAGAGTTAGAAAAGCATGCCATAATTGTTGTTTTGCCGACATTGCTCTGATTGGTTCTAGCGCTATCCTATTGCGTGCAGAGGCAGTCTGAAAGCCTAGGATTGAACCCAGTCTATTGATCATGTCCAGACCAGTCCTGATTTTGCTGTTGTAGTCTGGCTTGTCAGGCTAAGTTCAACGTGCTTTACAAAGATAAAATCAAAAACCAGTGAGTGTGTGTAGTTTACATGGTGTAAAAATGTGTTGAAAGGCTGATTTTGCAAGAGAAAGTTAAATAAAAACTTTTATTATATGTATTTTTTAAAAGCCGGAGGCCAGTGGCCCAATGACACTCCTTTATTTGATCACTGTGCTCTCAAGAGAAGAGATGCTGGGTTAAAGGGTGTATGCATCTAACTCAAGTTGGGGACAGGTGCAACACAGACAAAGACACAGACAAAGATAAACAAAAGAAACAGATGTCAGGAAACTCCATTTTCTGCTTTCACGTTTAACGCAGCTGCTGGCCTATGTGTCTAACGAAGACTTGAGAGTTTTTCATTTAAAAACTAAAGTGCACTGACATCTGCTTTCCTGTATTTTCTCTGGAATATATATTTTTTTCTCTCTCCTGAAATCATCACAGTGACAAAGGCAGTCTAAAAGGGCAACAGCCTTGAGAAATGGGGGTCCCTATGGAAGACCAAAGACACAGAGTGAAATTGTTTACATACCTCCGGGCACTTTCCTTGTTTCTGCCTCTCTGTGATTATGTAATTAGTCATCACCACGAACGACGCATCCCCCTAGAACAAAGGACATACGAGCAAGGTCAGAGACTTCCATAAAAGCATGGCCGTTTGTGATTATAATTTTTCAACCCATGGCCTTTGTTTTAAAATCCCTCTTGACAGCCATACATGCCGTGTTCTTTGTTTAAGGGTCTGGTTATGGCTAAACAAGCATTAGACTATGACCATGGATCTCAGTCTAAAGTTATGGATTATGTCTGGCAACATGAAACAGAGACCTACCTCCCTCACTGTATTTGGAGATGAGATGCTGCGTGTCTCAAGTCATTCTTTTCAACATGCTAACATCGAACCGCCCTTTGTCAACATGAATGTATTGGCATGGTAATTGCATTGTTATGGTGACAGTGTACTATAGGCAAGGTTTGCTCCTCTGCTTACGTAGATTAATCCTGCCTTCGTAAATGGGAAGTTCTTATATGGCAAATAAACTCTGTCACTAATTACTGTTACTGTTTTTTGAGATTAGCAAACACAGTTAACATGGGTGTCTGCATGTCATCCGAAATGAACTCACCTCAAGGCCTATGCCTATGCCTATGACTTCAGGTGTTTTGGACACAAATGCAGGAAGAACTTCTGTTCACGAATGCTTTTGCCACACAAATCCATATTATCCTTGACAAACAGTGTTTTGAAAACATTGTTAGATCCACACTCAGTGGTAAATCCACACTTAGCCAGGGACATACCAGTGGGGCAAATGTAGTGAAGGCTTCTAAATTCCTTTCCATCTGTATTCTACCCCCTGCTTACTAAACCTATGATTACAACTTGGTATCATAGGCAGGGCATTAGTAACTTTGTATCACAGACAGGGCACATCTCTGCACTCATATTGTTTCTATCTGTTGGATTTTTTCCAACTTAATCTTTAATCTTTTACTCTAAAGTCTTTCTTTGGCTTACATCCCAAATGATTCATTTATTTAACACGAACCAAAAGGAAGTGAGGTGCTGTGCCCTTTAATACCCAAGAAGGATGGTTATTTCAGTTCTACTCATTTATTACTTCATGGCTGGACATTAAGGATGAGAAAATGCATACAAATCACAGCACATGGATGCAAAAGAAAGAATGGCCAATGTTGTATTTCTGGATTACATTGTGAGAGACCCAGACACACACCTGCTCAGGAAAGACATAGTCTGCCACGTCCCACACACGCTCCTGTCCACCAACAACTGTGTACCCCACCCCCTTCATCTTGGTAAGGACGGAGCTAATGGCAGTGTCTTCAGTCTGGTAGCCTTTCTCATAGATGAACACCCACCTTGAAGAGAGAGTAGATTTGACAACATCTTTCCCAGTTTGCAAAGAAAACATCATTTGTGATCAATTCTACCATCAGTCTCTCGCGTTTTCTGCTTAAGTTTTAAGTACTTGTTAATATATGTTCATTTCTTGAATAATGATTCTACCTATTTTTGTGCCAGCTTGTGGGTAGAGAGCGGTAGACACAGATTTTGTGTAGCAATGAGTATATTTTCTCTGAAATATTCACCAGCATGACAGTGTTGTCGACAAGTCACTAAATCTCGAGTCTGAGTCCAGTCTCGAGTCCCCAGTGTTCCAGTCCAGTCCAGGTCGAATCCAAGTCATTAAAACAAATTGTTGAGTCCAGTACACTGCTTAACACGTTTGATAGGGATGGCCTCATGACATCAACTGTCATCTGCTATACAGTCTGATTGGATGGCTGTAAACTAGTTCTATGCCACTTAAAGCTGCTGGGTAGTACTTTCTTTTTCCTTTGACCACCAGCAATGAGATTTGGATTGTGTGACTTTGAACTTTATGGCACTCCTTAAAAGAACTAAAGAGGTAGCTAATATACATCTAGTATTGAACTTACAAAACATATTACAATGATGGTCTGTCAACACATTAAAAACATTGCACAAATGTTCTTAATGCACAATAAAACACAACAAAGTAAAGTAATAAAGCAGTGACAATAAAAGAGTGTTTGCATGCATCCTGTATTTCTACAGGATGTGAGTCAGTCACTTACTTTATGTGTTCACATAAAATTCCACTCAATGTAATTCTCATTGGTGGTGGAGGTAAGACACAGCCTCCCCAATGACCACTGCTATATTGAGTGACATGAATGCAACCTGAAAGTTTATTAAAAGATGGTGTGAGGGGGACAAAAGTCGCTGCAAAAGACAGAAGCTAAACCACAGAGCATGTGTAGTGCAATGACTGTACGTGGCTACACTGTTTATCTGACAGACTCATCTGTGTCTGCACCTGAACTTGCTGAATCTTAAGACCTGCTCTGAAATAAAACAGCTAACCAAGGTGCTTTGGGTGAACTGATAGATAGATAGATAGATAGATAGATAGATAGATAGATAGATAGATGAGGAAAGGTGAGGAAATCAAGGTAAGAGTTTTGGCAGTCATTGACAGATATGCAAATAAACCGAACTATTTCTCTGGAATAACTCTCATTTTCTGTTCTACAGTGGATTTACACATAGGCGAATAAGCAAATGTATGCTTCTTCATGCCTGTGCTGCTTAATGACTGCAGAAGTGTGTTCTTGTGTGTTCTTTGCCCAATGTATTCAGTTCCATGAAAATCCCCCTGAGGTGCCCTAATATCTATCAAGGTTCTCTTCGTCTGATATGATGGGCTTCAAAAGAATTCCTAGATTGCTCTGGACAAGCTTTAATCCAATCAAGTTTGATGTGTGCTGATAAGTGGGAACGCAAACTGTATGGCTTTTTCAATTTTGCTCAAAGACACACAGACTTCAAAAGATGTCTTGTTGATAAATGATTTGGATGTGACATCTGGAAAAAAAACTGACTAAAGTAAAAACTGACTAAAGAGTGAAAGTGTTTTAAATACAGAAAAGTTAATGACAGAGGCAAGAAGAGCTGATGATATAATGTCACATAAATATCAGATATTGCCTCTGCCCTCCTATCTCATATGCAGGCTACTAAACTGAATTGGATTAAATTGGATGCTTCAGTTAAATTTCATGCTTCAGTTTAACTCCCGATGCCATGCTGGTTACTCAAAATGGGATACCTCTCTCATTGCGAGACTGAACCAACTGCATGTGGGCATGGTTCCTTGAGCACTTTGTTACCCCATCATGACATAATATCACACTGCTCCTGCATATTCCCCTCCGGTCCCAAACAGATCTCTCTCTCACCTCTCCCTTCCTGCGCTCCATACCAAGCCATATGCATCCCCCTAAAACACTTCTGTCTGACAACCAGATGCTCCCTCTTCACATGGAAAAGCCCATCCATAAAGTATGTACAGACAAACACACACAAGCGTGCACACCGTAGCCATCGCTGTAGATTCCACAGTGTTCTAGAGCATGCACTACACACACACACACACACACACACACACACACACACACACACACACACACACACACACACACACACACCTTAATCAACAGATTCCACTGTGTAAAAAGCAGCAATTCCTCACGTTAGGACACTGTAAGCTCTCAATAATGTGTCAGTGGTTCACAAGCAGAGACTTGTAAAAGTTTTTAGTTACTCAATGCAATCTGCAAGTCTTGACTTGCTCAACACAAACTCACTATGTGGCTACTGTCCAAATACTGCTGAATAGGTCCTCTTACATGAAACATTCTTACCCCAAAAATTTAAGATTTTAAACATTCTAATACATTTATTATCTTAACCCAGGGGAAGAATTATGAATCCAAACATTGGTCAGAGTTGCAGATTTGAACAGATGCTTCCCACACCCACATCAACAAATTCATCCAAACACACACACTTTGCTACATGGTTTCCCAATTTGGACATTTCAGTGACAGAAAAAAGGCAGTCTTACCCAATGATATAACCCAGGACCCCGAGCTGGATGAGACGGCACACTATTCCAACCCTCTTGCTTCGTACCAGAACCTGTCGTGGAGTCTCATACTCAAAGAAGAAGTCTGCAAGGACACTGGTGATGGCATCCTTCATTTTCAAGCGCTAGGAAGGAGTCAGGATAATCCCCTTTTGAGTTGCTCCAGGAGCCACAGTCACACTTATACATAGAGGTATGCAAGCAAGACACATACACAGATAGGCGACATACACTCACACACCACAACTTTCTCTTGCTATTCTGCTCTTCAGGTGACTCTGTCTCTGCCCCTGCCTCTACAATTATCGACTTGCAAACCCAGCCTTTGGTGATTCACAGCCCAGATGTCATTGGGCAGTACTGTGATGTCGAAGCCTCCTTCACTTCCCCTCTCTCTGAGTCTTCTCACTCTTTCTCTCTCTCTTCTTCACAGCTTGTGTCTCTCTGCCTCTCTGATTAGCTCTGACCCTCCTTCCTCTTTCTTGTGCACTATGTGCATGTCATCTCTTGCTCTGTCTTTACTTGCATACTCTTGTTCCCACCCACGCATGAAATACTCAAAGGTGAATCAACAGGATGTCAGGAATAAGAATAAGACCAACCACTAAAACAATTCAGTCACTTAATTATATTCACTTAAGCCAAAAACAAATGCATGTCATTAAGTTTACCTGTTCCCTTGTCTCATTTACCATCTGTCAAAAGTCTCTCTCTCTCTCTTCCTCTTTGACACACATACTCTCTTTTCTCAGCGTTATCTACACACACAAGATTTCCTTGGACACTCTCTTCCTGCCTTGCTTACACAGACATGCAGCACATTTCCAACACTTGAGTTTTCACATTAATAAACTTCTGCTGTAAACAAGTCACACATACAGTCATTGCTACATGGTTTTATTTTACAAGAGTTCTATGCGGATGATATCATTCTAATCTTTCCCTTTAATCTCACTGGTTGGTTGGAAATTTAGTTTAATTTTAGCACATGTTCTAAAATAGGAGTGAACCAAAGAGCGGTCAAAAAAGCTGTAAAAGTGTGGTTAAGATGCTTTCTATAGCTGATTCTATTCCTCATATGTTGTACTGAAGGTAATGACACAGTTCAGCAATATCAAAACATGACCACAATCAGCGTGCTACAGAGAATTGTTGAATTACAGTTTTTTTTAATTACAGAATTTACCAAGGCTGTCCTTTTAGACTTGCTTTTGCTTGTTAGCGTACTTTTATGTCACATTTTGTGTCTATCCTCAGAATTTGCATTGCCGGATGAGGCCAAGCTCTGTCAGGTAACACACAGGCTTCAGTAAAGAATAGAAATTAGCAGTGCATGCAACTCCAGTTCCAGCTGAAATGATTCATATAGTGGTGTGCCCAGAGTCATTTGAACCGCTATTTCCCACAGAAGGGGACACCCTTCTCCACTAAACAAATAGGCTGATATCGCTATTATATTTCCATACTCTCTTTGAAGTGACTGTCAGCTTCTTACTAGTCTATATTTAGGCCTATTTCCTTCATGCAGTTGAATGTGGTAACCACATATGTAACAGGGTAACCACATAAGGCCCAAGAGAAGGCAATGATCATTTATCACTTATAACTGGTGCAAGAATTAGTCTGAAATATCACTATCAAATATAATTTCACTCTTCTTCTCAGGGCAAAAAGATGACCTAGTGTCTCTGACTCCATCAGGCAAGGAATTGGCCAGCTTTCCTTTGGACTCACATTCTCCAAAGTGACAGAGAAAGAAAACTTCATTTCATAGCATCAAGGCTCTAAGCATCTAAGCACATACCAGAAAAGAACAGAACAGAACACACCAGTCCTGATATGTCACAGCTGGTTGATTTCCTGTCAACATGGAGGTTAAAGGCATACCAGGCAAGACTGCCTCTCCGGAGCTCCCCCCACCGTCACCAATTTTTAAAACAAAATAGCTACAACACTGTACATTCACACCAATCCATGTGAATTTACCTGCAAACCGAAGAATAGGAACCAGCGATGGTCATTTTCGAGCATTACATTGACTGGAAATAACTGCGATTTAGATTTATTTACATTCAGTTTCATTTTCTCAACTCTTTGTTTCCGATACTGCAATGTAGTCACTGTGGAACCTATGCTAGAGACTGGCCAAAGAGCCTTCATTCACCCCGTAATGCACCCCGCAATTTAATCATCAAAGTGACTACGAAGCTGATAAATTAACCCAAAAATGTTGCCTAGTGTGCCTTTAAATGAGAAATCCGGTGTGAATCAATAGATCTCCTCTGTAACATCAGCAAAACATAATTGAAACCATGCCCATATTTTCATCTTGAAAAAGCCTATGGAAACTTACAAATGTTTTTTGACTAACCGCTGCTGTCGAGCTCCAGAGAATTCTCCAGAGAATTCCAGAGATACAGACGTTTTTGCACATTTTTCTCATATTTTTCTGTTTTATGTTTGTGATCCATGTTGCCTGGTAAGACTGATTGACATTTTTGCTAACCTGGAGCTAAAGTATGCTACTAGTCTCTGCACTGGATTTGCACATCACGTTAGACTGAAATGTTCTTACCAAGCCATATGCATCCCCCTAAAACACTTGTCTGACAACCAGATGCTCCCTTTTCACATGGAAAAGCCCATCCATAAAGTATGTACACACACAAACACACACACACACACAAACACACATTGTGCATATGCACACCGTAGCCATCACTATAGATTCCACAGCGTTCTAGAGCATGCACCACACACACCTTTACACACACACACACACACACACACATACACCTTGACCAACAGATTCCACTGAGTAAAGAGCAACAATTCCTCATGTTAGGATGATGTAAGCTCTCAGTAATGTGTCAGTGGTTCACAAACAGAAACTTGTGAAAGTCTTGAGTTATTCAGTACAAACTCACTATGTGGCTACTGTATAAATACCACTTGAACAGGTCCTCTTACATGAAACATTTTAGGTTCTTTTTCCTAGGTTCTTGTTCTTTTCTCTAGCGACAGCACTCGGTGGCCTCAAACAACAGGGCTATGGATTGGTTCACAGTCTCTCGCGAGGGTTTATTTGCAATGGTCCAGTTTTATAGTTCACATCCGCACTAAACAATCATGACTGTCAGACTGTGACGTTGTTGTATGAAATTTTCTTGTTTTTTTTCCTACCGACAGCACTCGGTGACCTCAAACAACAGGGCTATAGATTGGACACAGATTTCTCCTTTAAATACTGAGATGATTTGGGGACGCTGTGGTGCATCTGGCAGCAGTGCTCATATGTAAGGGCCCCATGTACCCATGGAGACTGTAGTCACCTCCTGACCAAACATTTCTCTCTCACCTCACCTCCTGTTTGATCTCAGCTTATTTATGAAAAAGACCATAAATAAATATTTGAAAACAATACTAAGATGGTTTCCATGAGTCTATGTGCATGGCCCCTGAGCAGCTAGACGACCAGGTGTCACAGTTTCCTTTTATTTTAGCCTTTATCTGTTTTTAATCAGACAAATGATTAAAGATTACTCAATCATTACATCTTATTATACTTTTGTAAAAGTGTGTGTGTGTGTGTGTGTGTGTGCGATGAGAGATTGTCTACTCCTTTGACCATACCATATGTTACTGGTTGATTCATGCATCTTGGTTACATGATGCTAATAGTATCTCTTTGTCCTGCTGTTCCCAGTTCTCTTGCACTGAGGAGGTATTGACCATTGTGCCAGTGTTGACTGAATGCTTCACAATCTCCTTGCTTACAGGGAGGAAGTGGTTGCTGTGTGCAGGAAATTTATTTCCAGTGAGGGCTGCTGACTGTCTATGGAGCACTCAAAAAGTTAGCGGGAATAAGGTGGGTTTGACCTCACTTGAGTGTGTGAGTTTACATCATACACACAGTACTAGTACAGTATGTGCTCTGGTAATGTCTGTCATTGCAAGGCATTATTAATTCTTCATAACCTTTGTGCATGTACATGTTTATAATGCTTTATGGGGACAGACTTTAAGTAAACTTTTAAAACACTGAACAGCCCATGAGCAATGACCCATCATCGTCCGTTTCCAGGCAGCTGTACACACCTTGCATAGCCTGATAGACTAGGCTCGTTCACTTCACTCTCGATAGGCATAGTTTTACTTTACGGTGGGTGAACACTTTGTTTAAATACAGCATTGAGTGGTAGTACATTGCCAGCGCTAGTCTGTCCACGCCTTGCACTGCTACAGGAAGAATCTGATGGACATCAAGAGGCCACAAGAGCCAGAGTATCGCAAGCCTCAAGCTCCACACCCCCAACAGTTACGGTGTTTGCCAAAAGAGGGCGCCATAAAGAGAAAGTGCCCATAGTTTTATATTCTAACCAATCAAATCTAATCAGTTTTTGGTTCAAGTATTCAAATTATTCTCAGTAAAACAACATACTTTTTTGGAAAAAAAAAGTATAGTCTTTGAGGCATCATTGAGTTCACCTGCTCGTGCACAATGTTTGTCTCCACCTTAAAGTGTCATATTTTTAGATAAATGAAACATCCCTGAACATGGGTGTACTTTCTGCGCATTTTACACAGACAAGCCATATATCATTTTTCAAAAGAACATTAGGTCAGAATGTAAAGGTGCATGACTGAGGCACTAAGCCACAGCAAACAGTAAGTATTTACCTTCAGCTCTAAAGAAAGCGTTATGAAAGGCTTATTGTTCTTGTTTCAACCTTTGTTATAGATCCATTCTTGGAAAGCCTCAATACATTCCAAGACTTTGCTATCTACCACATCTTATTGATTACTTGACAGACTCTGATTGATTGGTTGCCCATTCCTTATGGAGTATGACTCAGGGGGTTGGTGGGGGAGACTACTTATATAGGATGTCTATGCTATAAAAGAGCATACAGGTGAGCTGAGCGCTGTCATCTGTGCAGAATGGCTCTGAGACTTGGTACTGTTCTCTGCTGGGCAGCTCAGGTGCAATTGCTTGGACTGTTGATCCTGGCAGGTGAGTCAACGCTGCTGATGCCAAACATCTGAAGTGTGAGGTCTGGTACACAAGCAATAGTCTGCATATTGTTGGTGGTAAACTGTGCTAAAGCTTAACAAAGTATTATTGGTGCGACATAAGTATCAAGTCAAAGGCTACAAAGAAATCTAAACTATAGCAAACTTATTTTAAAATTCCAAAATTCACACTTAAGTAATTAAGTGTGAATTTTGCTGTCAACCCGGTTTATAAAGTACAGTGTTGTGTAGCTAGAATAATTTGTGTTTATTTGGCACTAACTTTTAATTGGTAACATTTTGTTTCCTCTATCTGCTCATCCAATATACACTAACTGGGTTGACTTTTTTGCCTTTTTCATTGAGAGCCCTTAAAGGAGACACCAATTAGGCTCTCTGTGGTCAGCGATGTCTCCAATGAGGCTCCACAGGTTTATCACACCTCAGCTCTGTCTGGTGGTCTGCTTCTGGGGGCTTTGAGAAGACTACAGGACACAAACAGTGATTTCAAGTAGGTCTCATACTGCTTGGATTTGTGTTAAAGAAAGCAGACTGGACTCTGGCAGTCTGGAAATAATAGAATTCTATAGATATCGCTTATTCATTTTATTCATTCATTGAATTGAATTGAATTGAATTTATTTTAAAATAGACCTATACTATATCATCAAAAGCACTATTACTGATGATTAATAGCAAAAACATCAAAAGCAACAAAAATAATAATGACAGATTTTTAAATTACTTGCAGTGGTTTCATTTTCTCTGTTTTTTAAAGCCCACTTTGCCTCAACATTTTCACTGTGGTTCACAGATTTACTGTGATAGAGAATCCTGACTATGGTTTTTACCTGGAGAGTGTGAATGGTGTGGCTGAAAGTGAGGCTGATCACACCTACTGGCAAATATTAACTGAAGCCAATGGTCACCCAACTCCTATAGATGTTGGTGAGTAACCTACCATATTCTCTGTGAAGGTCAGGTTAGATAACATGTTAAACATCGTCTTTAGTACATATCTATTTAATGCTAATAAGTTACACAGCAGAATGTCTGAATTTGAAACTATTAAAACATAATATATGTACACTGGCTGTGAAATGGCTAAAAGAGATTTCTAGAAGTGAAAAAATAGAATCAATAAATCGGGGGGCTTGCATGTATAGATGAAAACCCAAACGGCAGTGTCAAACATCATACTTAAAAGTCCATATGCAAATGGATCTATTTTATGTGTGGTAATGCTATGCTGTCATAAAAATGTAACACATTTAATATACCTTTTTTGCAGGAGTTGGTTGCTATACCCCAAAACCTTATGAACACATCATTCTGAAGTTAACAACATGGTGAACAATGGGGATATATGTGATGACTCAAAATGTTTTTAATAAAAAAATATTTTGGCTTGCTAAGAATAAAATGATCTAATCAGAAAACAACTGCCAGTATCGTTATGAAATAATACATTTGTTTCCATTATTGTGAAAGAAAATGACATTGTGATACTGGTATTTACACACACACCCCTACTTGATTTTGTAACATTATTCTGAACTTCCTTATTCTCTTATTCATGAGGAAACATTACAAAAATAAATGCTTCAGCATAGCAGTCATTTATATTTTTATAAGAACACAGGACTCATTGTCACCTTGGACAGAAATAAACTCTGTCATAAATGATATTGACCAGCAACCTCAACAAGATTAGACTATATTAATAGTTGTCTTGTTCACTCACTGGAATAATATTTGGAATGCAAACAAGATTTCCCAACACCTGTTTTTAAAAGGTGCCATTGTTTGATAGACTGGAGTTGTCAATGTCTCAGTTAGAAATTGCAATGTGATTGCTGATACTTCCTTACAAACATTGATATAAGACACAGTGCTACAAAAACACCCTAGCCATCTTATTTACACACAGAATGGAATTTTTCATCAGAAGTTAACACAATTGAAGTGAAGGTCAAAGAAGGTTATTATCGCAGAGGCAATACAGTATTTTGACCAGCAACCTCAACAAGATTACAATGCCACAGCTAAGACAGGTGGTGTACTCCTTGGCCAAAGTGGCAAGGGTGGAAACTCTATGAATAGTTGTCATTCACTCACTTTGGAATGATATTTGGAATGCAAACAAGATTTCCCAACACCTGTTTTAAAAGGTGGCATTGTTTGAAAGAGGAACACAGAAGCGTCAGACTGTAAGACTGTAAGAGTTGTCAATGTCTCAATTACAAATTGCAATGTGATTGCCGACACTCCCTTACAAACATTGATATAAGACACAGTGCTACAAAAACACCCTAGCCATCTTCTGTGAAGGTTAGTGTTGGTTCATACAGTTGCAAGTGAAAGACTAACACCAGTGGGCACTGGGACACTTATTTACACACAGAATGGCTTTGAGACTTGACACTGTCCTTTACTTGCTTTTGCTGGGATTACAGATTACAGCTGGTGAGTGAAAAGTTAGGCACTGATGTACATTGATGATTGTGTATATCAGTTATTATTTTCTAATTTTCATTAAAAGTGTACTTAATCTTCCACTCGGTCAATGCTATTATCAATGAAAAAAAAAACTGTATTATTACATCCTTAGAGCAGGGACATTTGACCCAAATACCTGAGGTTAAAGATTAATTAAGTGTGTTGATAAATAGAAATATGTAATAAAACTCAATACTTAACCTAAGTTAACATAAGTTAACAAAAAAAGTTGTTTTTTTATGATTATTTTTCCTGATGTTTTTCATAGCCCGTTCACAGTGGACAAAAATTAAACTCTCCATCATAAATGATATTAACCAGCAACCTCAACAAGATTACAATGCCACAGCTAAGACAGGTGGTGTACTCCTGGGTGCTATGAGAAGACTTCATCAAAGTAACCAGAACTTCAAGTAAGCATGCTGGAACATTGTGTACTGAGTTTAGAATGGGATACGACAAGACAAAACTGAACAGATATGAATGATACCCAAAAATGGAATCAATACTGTAGTGTAAGCTGTGCTGAGCCTCGTTGAATTTTCATTCCTCTGTCTATATGATAAGGCCATTTCATGATGAATGCTCTGCTAATGTAGTACATTTTAGTCTCAGGAAAAAGTCCAAATATCTTCTTAATATCTGTCTATAGCTTCACTGTCTCAGAGAATCCTGACTATGGCTATTACCTTGAGAGTGTGAATGGCGTGGCAGGAAGTAATGCTGATCACACCTACTGGCAGATTCTGTCTGACATCGATGACGAGCTAACCCCTACACCTGTGGGTGAGTGGACTGGATATAAACTCACTCAGGTTTATATTATTTTAAAAGGCAGTTGGAAATGATTCACAGTAAACCTTTCAATAAAGCAATTTTTTGTTAATTATTATTCTTTTATATTAAAGTATTTTGACACGTAGCCTACGTATAAGACCATCACATATAAATATAAAAATAAGGTATTGTTGTCTCGCCTGGTAAAATGCAAGTTAAAATATACCTAATCATATGCAATAATATGTAATTAATTAATTTTGGAATATCATAAATGCAAATAAAAAGTTTAAGAATTCACAAGCAATGACAACAAATGCTGACATGCATCTTTATCTTATTTGGCAGGAGTTGGCTGTTACATCCCACAGCAAAATGAGCACATCATCTTTAAGTTTACGACTTGGTGAACATGAATGAACACCACATCAGTGAAAACATTAAAACATCTGAGAATAACAAATCTGAAACTGTAATTTTTCTGCAATCATTTGACAGTCATATCTACATTGATAATATAAAATCTTTATATCACATCTAATAATAAATCAAATGATATGGCACCACATGACGTTTCATTTTTTTCTTGTAGTAGTCTGTGTTAGTGCATATTGTTGTGTATTGACTAGTCACCCTTCTTTTCCACACCCACAGGGGGTTAGGATAACTTCTAGATCCCTTCATATCATATCACATGCAAATTTGTTTTGATATTGAGTTATAAATAAATTTCAGCAATTAAAACAACAAACACCAGAGGTACAGGTCCCATTGAGGGCCCTCTCACCTGGCTCCTTTCACTCTTGCCCCTGAGAAAAAGATCCTATGCTATGTTAAGTCTTGCTTTGCTGGGAACACTGGGCTCATGTGAGATCAGCCTTTGTCACAATAAAAGTAGGCCTGGACATTGAAATTAAGTTATATAGGCTATTTAAAAAATTATACATTTTTAATTTCATTTAATATTTATATTTATATTTTTATAGCATAAGCTCTCAAGGCCACAAGGACAAAACTCCCTCCACTTCCTCTTCCAAACAAAAAAGACCAAATGAAATGAATTAGTTGAAAAAGTGTCTTAATGTCCTAATGGCTGGTAAGTATTGAGTAAAGCAAGGTAGTTTAGATGGGAGCCACTTGAGGGAGACACATGCTCGCTTTAACCCACACAACAAACTTGATTTCACCACAAGGCTTTGGTTACAGAATTCTCACCTGAAGTGAGGATACTATCAAGCCTTTGTTGTCCATGACAGCACACAAATGTCTGTAGTTGTCATGTTTTTGTTTTTATGGGCATTTTAAGCTATTGTTAGTCCACAACATAGGTAGGCAGCCAGCCAGAAGTTGATTCCCTGTGTGTGTTGCTCTCAGTGTGTTTCCTAAATATTCCGACAGCAGAAACATCACCAGGTACGTTATTACTAAAGTTATGTGTCAGCTGATTTACATCAATTTAAGCACAAATGAGAGAGAAAGTCAGACAGTTAATGAAAAGGTTGCTGTTGTAAAGTGAAGTAGCATGTCATGGGGCCATGGTAGACGACCAGTGTGATGACCAGAGACCCGAATATCAAGTGCTAAGGTCATTTTAGCAGGGCTTCTCCGGCTAAATAGAACATTGAATTTTGTTTGCTTTGGGACAGAGCAAAGTTTAGTCACTTTTAAGGATCATGGTCAAGGTTTCTTTATGTTTCCAATCAGTGGGTAAAAACCTCTAGGTTTCCCTTAGCAATCTGTCTGTTGAGGAGCTTCTGATAACCCTCACAATAACTAAAGGCATGCAGAATTTAGCCTACTCCTCTGTAGTCGCATGCAAATTTTAAATAGCGGCAACTTGTATATGTGCTAACGTGGTAATATGGTACTCCATGTCAGCTAGAGCCAATAGCAGTAGCAGTACATTATTTAGCATTTAACTAACTTACAGTAAACTAAATAAAAAAGACTTGGAACAAGGGGTTAGGGTTTTCATCTGTTATATAATTACATTATCAACCTACAGCACCCCTAAAGTGACACAAGTAAACTTTTATGTTTCTGGTGCCCTGGTGAAAAGTTTCAAGGGTGCATTTGAAAGTTTCTGGTGCACACCTGAATATCAACCATATAATTGGCTTATAGTGAAATAACCACAAGGATAGTGGGATTAAGTGATGTGCTTAGGGGCACAATAGTGCTTGGCATGTAAGATTTTCTAGAACCATGCACAGGAAAGCACTTTTCCTGCTTCATTGTCATTATCCGTATCTGTATTTTCCTAGTAATATTCAGATAAACACACCATTTCACAGTCTGTTTGTCTACATTCAGAAACCATTGAGTTAATAAGTGAAAGTACAGGACCCCAACAGCTGATGCTACTACTTTTTAAATCTCATTATACTGTGTATAATGACAATAAAGGCTTTCTATTCTATTCTACTCCTCTTGTCACATACACATTTTGAATAGTGGTAACTTGTATATGTGCTAATGTGGTAATACGGTACTCCATGTCAGCTAGAACCAATAGCAGTAGCATTATTAGCAGTACGTTATTTAGCATTTAACTAACTTACAGTAAACTAAATAAAAGACTTTTTTCCTGGAACAATCTGCATTTACGTGCCTTGCTCAGGAGCACAAGTCTCGTGGTCTGAACTTAAAGGTTGATAGGTTTGTCATTTCAACAATCTCACTATCTCTCTCTCTCTCTCTCACACACACACCCACACACACACAGATTTGTTCTGTATTTGACAAGTCATTTTTCATCAGAAGTTAACACAATTGAAGTGAAGGTCAAAGAATGTTATTATCGCAGAGACCAATACAGTATTTGTGTTCATGAAGGACTAAACACGTGTAAACACTAGAGAATACTCTCGCACGCACGCTTACACACCCTTCACATACTCTCAAATGCAGCGTCTATAAAAAGAAGAACAAAACACTCATATCTCACAATGAAACCATGAGGGAAAAGTTCAACTCTGAAAAGAAGCAGAAACATAGAGAAAAAAGTAACATGGAGAAAAAAGCATCATTAAGGAATGGCTATTTTTAACAAAACATGTTCCACAATTATTACTAAAATTAGCACACTTTACTTGTGGGTGTTTATGTAAGAGTGACATGAGCCTAAACATAACATGACATGTATCATGACACCATATGACATTAATGTGATTAATGACAATAATATCACTAATGACATTAATGATATTATTGTCATCATTATGGGTCACTCGGTTTTTGTAATTTCTGCATTTAATGACAGTCATGAGTCACGAACATGAGTCTGAAAACCAGCATCATTGTTCCTGTCCCCAAGCAGGCAGCCATCAAGTCATCAAGCCATCGTCCAGTGGCACTCACGCCCATTGTGATGAAGTGTTTTGAATGACTGGTGCTGGCGCATATCAAAACTCACATCCTCTTTCCCTGGACCCACACCAATTTGCATATAGGTCAATGGAGGATGGCATCTCCTTGGCCCTTCACACTGCCCTTTCACACCTGGAGGATCCAAACAGCTGTGTGCAGATGCTGTTCATTTTAACACCACCCCTCCCCCAAGCTGGCCGAAAGCTGAACAATCTTGGTCTCAGCTCACAACTCTGCAGATGGATACTGGACTTTGCAGATGGGCAAACTCTGCTCCAGATCCATCACCCTGAACACGGGCGCGCCACAGGGGTGCATCCTCAGCCCTCTCCTATACTCCCTCTTCACACACAACTGTGTTCCAAAGCACAGTACTAACACAATTGTGAAATTTGCTGATGACACCACTGTGCTTGGTCTAATCTCAGACAATAACGAGACGGCCTACAGCGAGGAGGTGGAGCACCTGGCATGCTGGAGCCAAGACAACAACTTGGCCTTGAACTCCAAGAAGATGAAGGAGGTGATCTTGGACTTGGACCTTGGACCTCGCGCCAGGGCGACCACCTACCCATCAGCATCGGAGTGGAGGTGGTACAGAGCTTCAGGTTCTTGGGAGTGCACATCAGTCATGACATGTCATGGGCCATCAACACTTCTGCAGTGGCCAAAAAGGGTGCCCAGAGGCTACACTTCCTGAGGATCCTGAAGAAGGCTCAGCTACAGCAACTTCTACTGGTGCATCATCAAATCTGTCATCT
The DNA here is from genome assembly GCA_027481765.1 of Tenualosa thibaudeaui. Classification (NCBI taxonomy): domain Eukaryota; kingdom Metazoa; phylum Chordata; class Actinopteri; order Clupeiformes; family Clupeidae; genus Tenualosa; species Tenualosa thibaudeaui. The sequence continues at coordinate 8,609,174 of JAIFZK010000009.1, read as the reverse complement.
GTCCTAACATACCGCATCACGGCTTGATACTCCAGTTGCACCTTGGACAATAAGAAGCGCTGCAGTGCATCATTAAAACTGCTCAGTGCATCATTGGTACCCAGATCACAGAGGAGATCCATCACAGACGTGTGCAGACAGAGCAAAGAATATACTTAAGGGTCATACGCACCCGGGTCACATGTTCTTTGCCATCTGGCAGACGCTTCAGAACACTGCGCAACCATACCACAAGACTCAAGAACAGCTTCTACCCCACCGCCATCAGACTGTTGAACTCCATGCGTCACCAGTTCCAGTATCCAGTTTGTAGTTGGATACATTTCTGTACCTATACTGCTTCTCTGTGCATCTGTGGGCTGTTCTGAACAAGTATAGTGACAATAAAAGACTTCTACTTCTAGTCATGTCCTGTTTATGACAGGCTCATATCAGTCTTATGTCGACGCCCTCTAGTAAAGTGTTACCAATTAAACTAAATTTCAATATTCAACATATTCAATTAAAGGTATTCAAGCGTTTGTGAAGTTTCCTATAATGTTATAGTTCTGGTCATATTTCAGCATTCAAAACAACAGACAAGAGAAAAAGTCATTTAAATGTACTCACACAGGAAAGCCATTAGCGCTGGCTATATAAAAACGTAGATCTACTTGAAAATGGCAAGTATAATCCCAAACAGACATTTAAACAATTGAGACTGTGACAAACTTAGTTTATATTACAGTCAGTATGGTAATCCTTTCATGTCATTCAATTAAAAACACTTCCAAATACCAGTGATAGGTATGGGTGACAATGTGTGTTGCAGGGTTGTTTTTAATACATTTAATTTAATATCATAAAAACTAACCACTTTCCTTAAAACGCTTTGGTGTGCTACAGATTGTGGATTGAAGAGGCAGGTCTGTCCACATCTGATTTAAGGTTAATTTCCCAAAAAGCCCAGAAAACATTCAAGGTGGTGTAGCTGTAGAGGGTGTGGGGGGCCATTTTCAACTCCAAATGACAAGATGCAGCTTTATTAATCTATGAAAGAGATTTTTGTCAATATTAACACTGGCATTACTGTGTCTCACAGTGTTAGTTCTCAGTATGCTGTTATTTCACAGAATAAGTTTGTCTTTCCAGGAAAGACTTTCCTCAATGTTTTCTTTGTGAAACTAAGGCTGAAACTTTTGGCAACTTTACCAGGTCTGTCAATACTTTTCGATGGCTCTTTATAAAAATGAAATACATTGTGCATGATAGACATGTTTGTGGAAAGTTAGGGAAATTTTTATTTAGTTTTAATTATTTTAATTCTTTATTTTAACATGATTTATAGTGTGCAAATTGCTGTGCAAATAAGATGTTGAAATGAATCACTAGCACTAAAGTGCTAGCTTGTCAGAATGAAGCAAGTAATCACTACTTATGATAACAGGGCATGAATCTGCACCTAGATGTTTGCATTGTTGACCTACTCATTTCATTAAGTTGCAATGCAAATGACATTTTGAATTAATTTCCATTAAAAGATTAAAAATCTAGCTTGTCAGAATAAAGCAAACGTTTCAGCAGTTGATAACGAGCTCTGCTCTGCCATTGGCAAGGACAGATCACTTAGTCAACAAGTAGACTATATAAGGCAGCTGGCACAAAGAGTGTGCACTTGAGTGGATCTTTTGATATGAAGTAAATGTTTATATAGCTGCAAGTGAAAACACAACAGCAGTAGGCACCAGCAGAATGGCTTCAAGACTGTTCATTGTTTTCTGCTTTGCTGCTCTGGTTCAGCTTCTTGGACTCCACATTACAGCTGGTGAGAGGACATTCATGGTACAAATACCAATAGGTATCATAGAATGAAGTCTGTTAAGTTTATTAATTATAATTAATTAATATAAAAATACAACTGCATTTTTAAAGGGCTTTGTTAAAAAAAGGAAAAGTACTCATGTAATGCTACCATAAAAGATTACTAAAACAATTACATGTAAATACTCAGATTATAGGAAAGCAATATTTTGATTGTAGTGAAATGACTGAACACTCAATATTCCACCAAAAATTGGCACTACTGGATTTAAATGGCAACAATTATTCAACTCTACACATCAACCCATTTTTTCAACACTAACCCTACAGCTTATTATAATTACTTCAGAGTTATATCAGGAGGAACCAATCAAACTCACAGTCATGAACGAGGTCAACAAGGAAACGGCAAAGGTTTATGAAGCCTTTGTGAGGCCTGGTGGCATTCTTCTAGGTGCTCTGAGAAGACTACAGGAAACTAACCAAGGCTTCAAGTAAGTCACTCACGATAGAACAAGGTGTATAATTTAATATGGGATTAGTCAAGCCCCCCATGAACTGCTTATGCCAACATGTAGCCTATCAAAATCTATATCCATCTATTAATATAATATCACTTTACACTGAATGCTGAGGTATAATCTCTAAGAATTGTTAGAATGATTCTAAGGGCCTGGCACTGACAGGGGGCACCAGAGAGCATTTTACTATTACAATCAATGTTTGTTGGGCCCAAAATGATTTTCTGTCATAGGGCCCAATGTTTCTGGTAGCGCCCCTGATGGGAATTTATGTATACTATCAATGCTGAAGCCATTGTCATTTCTCCTTAAAGGCCCAATTCTTTATCAATTCTGTTATCAGATTCTCTTATCAGATCCTCAAAGACTGCCTATTACATTTGGGTACATTTTACTGTTATAATAGCTTCAGAGAACATGCTTAGACCTATGATATAGCATATCCTTTCATGGTGGCCATGACAGCTCATTTGAATAAGGTAAACCATATAGAACTGCATTGTATTTCAGCTAGCCCTTCAGGGACAGCCACTGATCATCTGAAAAAAAACATGGCATTGATAAGAGAAACTGATTTAGTCAGAGGCATACAATTCAAGTGGATTGAGGCATTTGATTCTTGGCTTTACTTGATTCATAATTGTCAGTCCCCACCCTATTTGAATCTCATATGTCTAGTAATTCTATTTTTGTTCACAGGTTTACTGTGACTGAGAATCCTGACTTTGGCTATAACCTTGAGAGTGTAAACGGTGTGGCAGGAAATAAGACTGATCACACCTACTGGCAGATTCTGTCTGACACAGATGGCACTCAGAAGCCTACACCTGTGGGTGAGTCAGTTTACTCAGTCGTTTAATTTCAGCAGTTGCATCAGTTTCTATAGATACTGTCACAGGCATGTTTACTATGTATAAAAGAGAAATCTGGTGTGAATCAATCAACAGCCATGTTGTTCAAGGTCACTGAGTGCTGTCTGTAGGAAAGAGAACCAAAAAATTTGATACAACATTGACCGAATAGTGAACCAACAGCTAAAATGAACTGGATGTGGCATAAGAAAAAGAAACCGTTTCTGTGCCCCCGTTGGTTAGTGTTAGCCGCTGTTTTCCTGTTCTTCTTCTTACCAACAGCACTCAGTGACCTTGAAAAACAGGGCTATGGATTGATCTCTCCTTTAACAACACATGTGCATTGCATACCTTGTGAATATGACAACAAACACTGACATGTTTATTTAATTTATTGCAGGAGTTGGTTGTTACCTTCCAAAGGCAAATGAACACATCATCTTCAAATTCACCAAATGGTAATCACAAGATGGAGTTAACTTAAAGCATCAATAATCATTAGGACAAACATAGGCTGATTCTTCTGTTACATCAGACCAGAATAGTTCCATCCCCACCTGTAGACACAATCATTTCCTCCACACTGACAGTCTCCCTTTTTACACAACACCCTCACTTGTAGCTGGTCCTGTGAAGTGGTGTAACAAGATTAAAGTTTCAGATTAGCTGTCTTTAATCCACACAGAAACGCTGAGCAAATTGTGTCTCACTGGAGTCCATGGTTTCAAAAGTTTGTTGTATTAATTCCTGTTCTTCAATAATTACACCAGTGGTGATGATGACATGCTCAGTATATAAGAAATTTGGCTTCATGTGGCTTAAAAGAACGACGTAGATATCAATGTATCAACGTAGATCACCTGTATGTGGGCGTTCTAGAATGTCCAGTTCCACCATTGGATTGGCTGTACAAATCCCATGATCCAAAAGGAAGCACACAGAAAGGATTCTTATGTGCCAGCAGCACATTCAGTTTTCACTCATACAGTGAAATGGAGATGTACTGTACTATGTCCCCATCATGTAAAATAAAATGCAGAAGCCAGTCTTTGTCCATTTTGTAATATGTGTTGCTGTTGCAGTCAGTCTGTGAGATTTCTGAGATTGTGACAATGATCCATCCTCTATCCAGCTGTTGCTAAAAGAAGTGAAAACCATTTCCCAGTGTAAGAATATAGAAAATGCCAAGATGATCTTGTATTAGTATGTATGGATTGTCTACAATATATTTTTTGACAAAAACTCAAGAAATAAGGCAGGCAGCTAGACCACTGAACTTCTCTGTCTGAGACACCTGGCTAGAGAGCACTCACTCACCACAGGGGATGAAGCAGTCGCACTGGCAGGTGTCGCAGCGGGTGAACCAGCGTTTCCAGCCCGACTCTTTCTTCTGGCAGTTGGCAATGCGCCTGCAACCACGCTTGGGCTCCCCCTCGTAGGACTTGGAGGCGCAGGAGGAGGTGCAGGTCCCATCCAGCTCTCGCTCACTCAGCTCCACACGGCCCTGCTTACAAACCCCTAAGACAGAAACACAGGATAAGAACAAGCAAACGGGGTGTGTGTAGGCCACACTCAAGTGCTATCCACAGACCTCTAGAATATTCACAAAATGTGTATATGGCTGTTAACAGAGTTTTTGTGAGGCCTGGTGGCATTCTTCTGGGTATTCTGAGAAGACTACAGGAAATTAACCAAGGCTTCAATTACGTCACTCATAATAGAACAACGTCAGTGTGTATATGGCTGTTAGCCTCTGCAACCTAGAATTCCAATATTTACTTTGTATTTAGGACAAGAGTCAAGAAAGAATTTATGATGTTTTAGGTAATGAGTGTTTTAGTGGGGCTGATGAGATAAATTGAATGATGAGATGAATCCGTATTCCATGAGTGTAAACTCCTAATGTGTAATTTATAAATATCTGGCTTACTAAGACAGGAAGGTTTGGCCGTCCACCTCCCATTGGACTGCCACACCCGAGCAGGGTCACCAATGAGCATGATAATCTATCAATGAACTACACATGGACCTATTAGTAGCATCAAGGTGACATCTAAATCGTTGGCAGACAAATGACAATCAATTATAGTAATACTGGAATGTAACTTGTGCTCTATGGTTGTAACATTTACACTATTCAATGCCAAAGCACTGACAAAATTCATAGTTTTTATGTTATTATCATTATTCATCATTATTTAAAATATGATATGAGCATAAATATATTTTCAACAATAATAAACAAACAGAAGAGAAAACATGGGAGTGTTTATATTCAGACTGGATAACAAGGAAAAATCAAAAGCTTAATGACAAATCCATCCAGTGATGTGAGACATACCATCATGTCTAAAATAATTTTCAGATCACTCTGAAAATCATGTCTATACTGTATACATCATACGTATTCCAGGAGTGTAAACTCCTAATGTGTAATTTATAAATATCTGGCTTACTAAGACAGGAAGGTTTGGCCGTCCACCTCCCATTGGACTGGCACGCCCGAGCAGGGTCACCAATGAGCATGAAGCCGGGTCGGCAGACATACCGCACAACAGAGTCCACCCACCAATCATTCCCATAGACAAAGCCGTTCATGTCCACATCAGGCTGCCCACAGTTCACTGCACAGCAGGATACAGGACACCAAGGGCATAAGCAAGAGGAATAAATGTAGTGGTAGGTGATAATCTATCAATGAACTACACATGGACCTATTAGTAGCATCAAGGTGACATCTAAATCGTTGGCAGACAAATGACAATCAATTATAGTAATACTGGAATGTAACTTGTGCTCTATGGTTGTAACATTTACACTATTCAATGCCAAAGCACTGACAAAATTCATAGTTTTTATGTTATTATCATTATTATTAATTATTTTTTTTACGATAACATGGTACCTCGGCATAAAGATTTGTATCCAAACCAGCAGCAGTCTGAGTAGCCACAAGGATCTCTCTTCAGCTCTCGATGCCTCCCCTTACATCCTCCCACACACACTGGGGCTGTCCCTGACCAGTAGGTTTCAGCCAGGAGCTCTGTCTCCGGCACTGCACCTACATTTCATTGGACAAGTACCATAAAGTGGACATGTTCCCAAATGCAAATATTCAAATACACTTCCAAACTACAACAGAACTGCACAGAAGGTAAATACATGCAAGTTGACTGGTCAAGTTTACGAATTTGCAAGTTGCTCATCAAACACCTATGAAATGCAGTACTGAAATGAAATTAAATGTATACTAATTGAAAGATATCAAGATTACTAGAATAAATATGTTGCTGCGTGGTCATGAATTTAATCATCTCACCACTGCCTTGATCAGCTGGTTCCTCCTCGACTTCTAGAAGGGACACCTGAGTGACCACCGCATATGAGGACCCCAAGAGCAAGAGCACTAGTGCAGCCAACCGCATGGTGCTCGATGTTTTTGTCACTGCGAGAGGGCAACCGCACACATCAACTCTCCGTATCCCATTTCATGCCTTGCTTATCAGTTTCTGCGGCTCTTCATCCAATTCAAGGGTGGCGAATCAAGCTCTAAGAACTTGAGATTATAATTGAAACAGACTGAATTCAAAATTAGTTCGAAAGTCTTTGGTGAGGCCATCGGATAACAAGCCAAAAGCGGTTAATGGGGTGATTTAAGGTGTTTATTTCCCCCAGGAATTTCCTGCTTGGGATTTATGGGAATGATCTCTCCGACACTGAGAGAGGGCTACTTACGCTAAGCCCTAAGGGCTTGCTAATCCTTTTCTCCAGCGTCAACGCCGGCAGTAAAAACGACAGACGACTGGAACAAGGCAGCAAAACAGAACGACCCCAAAATGATACCTGTTGCTTCGACTTCAAAACATGTTACTTTTGGACAAACAAAAGCAACGTAAAGGCAACAGTAACATTTAGGCGAAAAATCTAAATGATTTGTTGTTTTAGGAATGCTCTTCATACAACTCAAATAATTATGAATACGTTTGTCACACAAAATGATAGTGTAACATATTTCCTTAAAGTCAAATACAAGACATCTGGATAGACCCGAGTACCACTTAAGCTAGCCGAATAGATCATAAACCAAATTAGTGTCAGTATAAATTGACCTCACTCAATCTAACACTCCCAAACCATCCACATCTCCATTCACATCCATCTGACACCACATGGCGGACTCTTTTAACAGAATGTAGTAAAACAATGGGAAACCATTAGTTTGATGTATAGTTTATTCAAACAGCTCAAAACTTTTTTGAGGCTATTGTGGTTTTCTCAAAAAACAAAACAAACAAACAAACAAAAAAAAAAAAACAATTCCTCAATAGGTTATTTTAGCACGAAATAAATAATCAACATAGTCCTTCCACACAGCAGTGACATGTGAGCATAAACAAATAAACCTCCTCAGTAAGAGATAACTGAGACATATTGTCATATTCACATTAGAATTTCTTCACATGATTTTGTGGAGTGAATAAAACATAAATGAGTAACTTCTTTCATAAACACTTCACTGTGATCTACCACCACTGCTGAAAATCACAATGCTGAAACACATCAACGTTCTTTCAGGTTCACCTCCCCCTCATCTATTGTTAACTTTCCCACAAAAAGTAAAACTTTTTCTTCCAACATTATTAATCTTATAAACATATTGTCCCTATATCAGTCCCATAATAGTCAAGTGCCTTAGGATTAATTAGTCAAGACCATTCTAGACAGCAAAACAAAACAACAAATGAATAACATTACACCTGAAAGGAATTACAGTGTCTCTTAAAAGAGTCCATCAAAAAGTATTTTTCTGTGTGAAAGGCAAGAGAAAAGAGTTGATGAGCTCAAAAAGAGCTGACCAAAACTGGAAAGGCTGAGAGGTAAAAGAGGCTGCTGATAAACATCACACCCTGTCTCTAAATGCAATCATTCACTCTTCCAAAAGATCTGCACTTCCATTATGACAATCATCAAGTCTGCACTTGATTTTAGGGATGCAGCATTTGCATTATCAGCAGTAAGAATCTGGAATGTCCAACTGCATCTTCTACAGTGCTTGGCACTGTGTTCCTGATTCCATTGCCTTTGAACAGTGGCCCCAACTTGCCAAACCCAAATCTCAACACTCTTTCAGAGATCATTACAGTGTCTCAGTTCAGCTAAGGAAAAACAATCTGGTCAGCAAATCAGTAAATGATAGTGAGTGATTGCTCCATATCCTTTCAATGGAATTTTTAATTACTCATTCAATTTTCACTTCAAACAGAGATTGAATCCTACAAACAAATATCAAACAACAAAGGTCACAGTGAGACACCTGGCCCGCCATCATCATGTCTTAGCCACCCACACCTCACACCACCTCCATGCCAAGCTGCTGAGCCGTATCCTGCAGACGCTTCATCACAGTGTCCTCCTCCGCCACCACCTGGGCCTCTGGAGACCTTTCCTTCAGCATGACCATGAGTTCGTTCTCCCCGTCCTCCTCCTGCTCCTCCTCCCTCTCCTCCACCCGGCAGTCTCTGTCCTCCTCCTCTTCCAGGCCCTTGGAGATATCATCTCCACCCTCTGTGGATGGAAGGCCACCCCCGTTGCTCTCCTGTTCAGGCTGGAGGCTCTCACTCTGGGCAGGCTGGTCGGAGCAGTCCCCCTCTGCCTGCCTCTCTCTCATTAGTTGCTCTGTCAGCTCCACGCTCTCGTAGCGGATCAGCTGCAGCCGCATGAAGCCATCCTCATGCTCCTTGTACCTTTGAGAGAATTGAGCAACAGATTTGTGGTTCTTAACTTCTGGCAGTGAAATTGAAAACATTGTTAATTTGTTGCCTTTCATTCAGATTGTTGTAGTTAATAATGTCTTTTCCAGAGGTGTGAGAAATTTAGGTTTTCAGGATCTTTAAATTGATGGAAAAAAAACTAACAAAACCAATTGTAATCCTTGATCATTTTGTGCCTAAAAAAACTATTTTTTATCTCTGTAAATCTCATCTTGTGTTCAGAAGATGATACCTAAATCTGGGATGTCCTGATGGCCATTTGAACTGATGCTTCTTGCGCAGGTGGGCAGTGAGATTATTGCCTCTTGTGAAGCACTGCTCACACACGTGACACCTGTAACGTGGGGCAACATCACCCTATGGAAGACGATACAAAAATCAGACAATGTTTTGTCCTTGTCTTTTATTAACATTTTTTCCAATGTTTTCTTCATGCCAGTCTTTTAACCATTTTGTGTGAAATCAGAATAAGAACTGAGCATACTGTATTGCTCATATCTAGACCGTCAAAATCAGAAAAGAATGCACAGATATGTCTGACCTCATGCACTCTTTTGTAGTGTGACTTGATGGACTGCATCGAGCGGGTGGAGTAGTCACAGTCCTCAAAGTCACAGTGATAGGCTGGCTCACTACTGTGGGTATCAAAGTGTTTCCGTAGGTCGATCAGGTTCTTACAGCTAAAATGCACACAAAGAGCACCAAGGCCAGGAGAAATATCAAGCAATGGTTTGACAGAGTCACAGACATTTCCTGTTAACATTAACATGGATGTCTACATCTGGCTGACCTGTACTCGCAGTAGTCACAGCGGTAGGGTTTCTCATTGCTGTGGCGGAACTTGATATGGTTTCTGAGTGAGGACGGTGAGGGGCAGGTCATGTCACAAAGGGGACATTTGTAATGGTTCACTGTGAGGAGAAAAATCATCAGCAATTAACTCCTGCAATTAGTTTACATAGGACTTAGTACACTGTGTCCACTATGTCAAACCAAAACATTTCAGTCCATAACATAAAATCTGCTGCAGCCTTGGAGACATATTTTACATAGTCTGTAAAGTTTTTTAGATGTTCTACAGTGGAAAAACCTGAACTACTGTAATGTCATTTATTCATGAGTACACAGTGAAGGGCTTGCTAAAGCAAAACCTGTTGTTGATAAATTAGAGGCAGAAGTTTTTGCTTGAATACCCCCTTCCTAAACACTTCACAAATAGCAACTCATAACATTTGATTCACAGAGTAATGCAGATCTTACCATGGTTTCTCATGTGGTCTCTGAGAAGTCTCTCAGTAGCAAAACGTTTGGAACAATGGGAACACTGGAATCTCTGGCCTGCAAAGCAGAGTATCATAAGACATAGTAAACTAATTACTGATTAAAACAAATTAGTAAAAAGGGTTTTAGAGTTAGCAATATTTACTTAGGGGATTAACTTAAGGACACAAATGGCTATCCAACGGTCTACATTTCTGCGAATACCTTCAATAGTTGTTTGCCGTCGAATGTGGTCAAAGAACTTTGTGTTGTTGGCAAACATCCCACCACATGTCGGACATGCGACTATCTTCTCCTGGGTATGGCTCCGTAGGTGCTCTCGCAACTTAAAGCGTCCCTTAAAGGTGGCTTCACAATCTGAAAAAAAAAGAGCCATGGGATGGACAGTAGTTTCACTTCGCTGTCGACATATCCATTTGAATGCACTTGTACAGAACCAAGTGTATTTTGCCAACCTTTCCAACCACAGCAGAGAACATTCTCTTCCTTTCCATTGGACTTCATGTCCAGAGACAAGGCATGGTTTTCCACATGGCGATAGAACCACTCAGGATTGTCCATGGAGGCCTGCAAACAAAGTCAAATCACCTTAAATCAATGGAAAATTCACCTCAAATTAATGGAACGTTTTTACAGCATTAGCACTTCAGCGTTTCATCAGCATTTTTTCCTGACAATTTGAGCATATGAATTTCTACACATAATGTTAAGAATTATTCAGAGGCAATTGTAACTATTGCTTATATAGTTCCTTTTTTGGCTAAGCTATAACAAAAACACAAGCAAAGCTTCTTAACAAACTTCAGATTGTGCAGTGTACTTCATGCTCCACTGAATCACCCCAAATGAATCCCATCCTATCAGCAGAGCACCAAAGCAATGAGTGGAAACTCTTGCCATCTGTTGCTTAAACACTACTGCACAATGTCTGTAAAGGCATATGCAGAGACATCATATAATTTCTGCATGCAACTCTTCCTTTAAGCACATTATGTCTAACAAACTTTGGCTCCCCTGAATGGATGAACACCATTTCCTTCCTTTTGTATCCCAATGTATCCCAATGTCCTCCATAAGTCATATGCCTAGAAAAGGACTTGTGGTCATGCCAGTTGATGCTGGGATTAAGCCAAAGCCCTCAGAGCTCACCTCACAGTGCTCCCAGAGGCAAATGAAGTTGTCAGTGATCTCAGGTATTATGTTTCGATTGTGGAGGCCCACGGAACATGTGCCTATATCAGGGTGAGCCTCTAGGATGTTCAGACCCCACTGCTTCAGCTTGGTGTGGTAGCAGTGGAAGAACAAATGCCTCTGTAACTCTGCCACACTTTCTACTGAGCAAAAGCCACAGTCCCTCCATTGACACACATGTTCATCTGTAACAAAACGCACACAAGTATAATTGGATAAATCAAATCTATTGCCTGAAAATGGCAAAGCAATTCGACTCACGGCAGGGGGAGTAGATTGTCCATTTGCCTTACCCACATCGTCATCAGTGTCCATGTCTTCTGTTGATGTTATGTGGTGTTTCTCCACATGCTTGCAAAACCCCTGCATTTCACTGAACGTTTCTTTGCAGGATCCCCACTCACACGTGAGGACGAGGGATGAGTCCTCTCTACGTGAACGTTTGTTGGACGGGGCCATGACTGTAAACAAGAAACCCAGTACCGAGAAAAACAGCCTACAGTAACGTTAGCATGGGAACACCCCTACGACATGTCACAGCATTTGTAAACATTAGTTACAACTAATGTAGCTGATTTGCTGGTTTGTCGGGAGGCAAAGGACTTGCGTAGTTTCGACCCCACACCTCATATTCAGCAAGCGCATATGATTACTCACCACGGTCATGAAGTTGAAGCTGATTTCTGATTGATCGGAGTCAGTAACGAGTGTTGAGTTTTCACTGTGCCTCTGACAGTGCCATACAGCCGCACAACCCAGCTCTTACTACTACTTCATGTTAACCCATTGGACTTTTAGAAGTGAGATAACATTAAAGAGCGACACCAAGGAAATGACTATGCTCCCTTTAGTTCTAGATCAACTTTATGTGAACGTTACGTTGTTAAATCAGAACGTTAAGTAACGTTACCTATCTTCTTCAATCTCTAGATCAGATTCGTATTGTCTAACGTAAACCTTAGATTAGATTCGTTTTTACAGCGTGTGTAAAACTGACTTATGTTGTGCTAACTTCTCTTGTAACGTTTTCAGAGATGTCACTTTGCTTTTCTTCTATGGTTTTCTTGTCCACAACAACCAGTCGTCAACAGCGTCGTAGCTAAACACTGAACCATCAAAATGTTTTGAATATGCTAACTATAAACTTAACTTCACAGCTTTTGCACAAATATATAATTATGCACTCTGCCTTTGTAAATGTACTTTTTCACAGCATTTCTAAAAACTTGTTTGGGATTAGCTTTCACGTTTGTTTTAGTAGTCGTAAAAATACTGCCGTAAAGCATCGATATAGTACAGTATCCTGTCAAGGACAAATATAGTTCAGTTATTCGCGTTTCTTGATCCTTGTTCTATGAAGTGAAAAGCGTATGTTAGTGCATGACCTTGTAAGCTGAAGATCAAAGTGAAAAGGAAATTAATCTTTTTTGTTTTGTGTCAATGGGACACGGACCTTTTGACTTTAGACACGATAGACTAGTGTCTGTGCTTTCTTGTCATTTGTGATGAGATATGTCTGCATCTCAAGCCCATTTCATTGAGGAGAGGAAGCATGATTAAATACTTATTGTATGAGGTAGAAAATTAAATAGGCTTATTCTTATAAGTATAATATTAAGCCAAAAATGACCAACAACTAAAAATAGTTTCTCAAGGAAAAAGGTCTACAGGGCATAGGAACATGAAATTTAGTATGAGACCTCTTGGGGTAAGTATCTACACGCCAGAACCGAAAAATGCTCATATTTATCATGCCGTAATTGGTAGATAAAGTGTTTATGAGGTTTTAGTAAAATATCTATATTATGACATTTCCTATCTAAATTAGTGAAACTTTATATAATTTCCCCCTGCACAGACTCATAAATGGCTTTATTCAAGATTGGCTGAAATTAATTATTTGGACAGGCCTCAAAATACAATGTTATATAATGTAAATACAATAGCTGGGATGGGGGGGGGGGGTGCTGCTGTTGTGGATATATTTGTATTTGTATGTGAAAGGGACAATGATTCATAGTTGGTGTGATAAATAAATATATATAAACTATGGAAAATCCCATATGGTTCTAAGCCTATATATATACATATATATATATAAAAATATGAAGAGGCAAATATGAAGATCTGTCCTAACCTGTGTTGGAGACACCTTTTCATGGAAAATAGAAAACTAGTAACCCCATGTGACCAGCAACTTAAAATAGTTCCTTAGGAAAACCTTCGCTGTAGCCACATATTTTCCAGTCCAACAGATTTGTGTTCAGCTCAGCTTGTTGTTTAAGTGGTGTAAAGGGAATTGTACTGGATTTAACTGTCCATTCAAGAAGTCAGTCCCTATTCTCCATGGCTATCAAGTCCTTTCCCTGGCCACATGAGACATGGCTACTTTTGAATAAGAATTAAACATTGAATAAACAATAAATAAACAAAGTGAAATTATATAAAAAAAACTTTGTTCAGGGCACATTTATTTGGTTTGAAAGTTGTATTTACATCCTTTTCAACAGACACATTTTTCCAGTGTGAAATTGTCAAACCCATATATACAAAGCGGGTTCAGACACCACTGAGAAAATACATTTTCAGTGTATTTTGAGATAAATTATTAACAAGAAATGTCATTTTCTTTAGAAAACTTTTCCCCCTTCATATGTTATTTAGGCTCTCACCTTCACTGACTTGTTATACTTCCACTGTGACACTGCCATTTCCATGGACCAAGGATTTTAGTTCTCACTTGGTATTTTCAAGCGGTCAAATACCCCAATGTACAATAAGTGTTTTGAAATCTTCACCACACTGACCCACCTGAATGACAAGTGAAGGAGAACCTGGTTGATTGATCATTTATAAGTTCTCTTTTGAATGAAAACAAAACCGCTCAGAGGGACCTTTGTGGGATGACTGGTGTCCTGTATAATTACTGTTGTGCCGGCATCTAAACATCGTAAAAGAGCCTAACCAAGTGATAGCGAATTCCAAACGCTGTAATGCTCCCCAACACCTGTAATAGAGGAAAGAAAAATAGTCAATTAACTTTTCAATTAATTAAATTCATTTCAATTAAATTCTCAATTAACTGGCTTTAGCTAGCAAACTGACACAAAGTAAGGCTTCCACTAGTGCAAAACACCACATGTACTCAACACTTGGGACTGAAGAAATCTATAACATTAATGTATCTGCAGTGGAGTAAATGGGTAGATGGGTAGCAGAGGTAATTCCCTTTTACTGTGGAAGAGTGGAAGAGGGCCACAGGACGTTCACACAGCTCAGCCAACATACTTTCAAGTAAATAGGCATATTAGAAACCCTGTTTTCAGTCTAAATACTCACCTGTATCAGTAACATTATGGTAGTGAGATTTCTTTCATGGGTTGGACCCAGCATCTTAAGCACCAGGTTAATCAGAGTCATGTTGTTACACTCAATAAACTCGTCATCGCCATCTGAGGACTGCCGCACGTCCAGTAACCATAACATCTCTGCCACCTAGAGGATGAGGAAAAAAAAAACATTACAACTAATTTCACACTTCTTGTATATGAAAACATACAAAATCTGAAACTATGAGACGAAACTATGTAACAACTCGATACTATTTGAGATATACTTGTTATCGGACCATTAGTTTTGGTGGTATCAACAATTTTCAAATGCTCTAAACATTGCTGACTGTATCTGCTATCAAACACCAATTAGCATGCTCTAGTAATGTCAATAAGACTGTGGAAAGTGTTTTTATGTAGCTACTCAACTAGTTTTACACCAAAACTCCTTAGTGTTACTACTGTAGTATTCTTAGTACTCTAGTACTAGTAATCTAGTACTGTAGAATTCTTAGCAATACAATTCTGCCGACACAAGCATTTTACCTTAACAATTAACAGTCCTAATTTGGAGAGGTCCTTCTTTTTGAATTTTGAGTAACTCATTCCAAGCTTCCCTGTATCTGGATTCAGCCTAACAAGAACAAGTCAGATACAGAATAAATGAAGATCAGGGCTTGAATATTGATTATTAGATAGGAATGAACTAATGAATGAACAAAAAAAAATTAAAAAGTCTAAAAATGAACAGTGCAGTAGTGTCACCTGGGCAGCCGGTGTCTTGGGCAAGGCACTATGTGAAAAAGCTGCGGCAGGGAGTAGATGAAGTTGATGACCTGTGGGATGAAGAAGAGCAGCATAGTCTTGCTGAAGTGGCCCAGGATGCCCACCACAGCGAATGTCATCCCGGCAAAATAACAAAATGTATCTCCAACAAACACGGATGAGGGGTACCTGTGGGGTGGAGGTAAACATGAAATACAAAGCAGTCACAAACCATACACATTTAAATTACATGGAGGGGGGGGGTCTAATTCTTGTGTCCAGAGGCACCATCTCAGGGATCTTAGGCAAATCTATTAAGGCAGCACAGGGAAGCCAAACTGGATTAATACAGACACTTTGATTTGATACTTTCATATTGTAATCATACACTATTAAGGGCTGTCTGAAGCGGAGTTTTTAAAAAATCAAAGGAGCCTTACCAGTTGTGGTAGAAGAGTGCCAATGTGGTGAAGAAAAATGGAATCATGAAGTACAAAGAGAAAACATGGTCGTCCCGGTAGTCTCCTGGAAGATGAAGGCACAGAAAAGAAATTACATCCAAATCTAGTAGGTTAAGATCAGAGAAGCAAAACAGCATTTGCCCATTCACGACTGAATAAAATAGTACAAATACAAGTATTAAATATAACATACAGTATATACAAATATTCTGGAAGTTTCACATATTTATATTTCACTTGTTTAACTCCTATGAAACAAAGAGGCCAAAAACTTACTAACCATTGAGTTCTAAAAAGTTGAATATGATAATGGACCCAGAGATGAAGAGGGCCTGTCCTGATTCTATTCCATTGATCCCAGCCAGGATGTTGATAGCATTGGTACAAAACACAGCCAGCATACCCATGTACACATAATACAGAATGCCTGAATACACAAACACACAAAAACACATGTGCTTACTTTCCATGAAAACAAATAAAAGAGGAGCATTCTCTAAGGCATTTTAGTAATCAATTACTCTGCAAAATCCACTGTGAATTAAAATCTAGTGTTGTAGTACTTGAGTCTGGGCTCAAGACCATTTTTTGCTTTCTTGGTCTCGTCTCGGACTTGACCATTCAAAGACACGGATTTGACTCAGTCTCGGCCCACAGTGGGAGGAGAAGGACTAATTTCAGAGTGACCAACACTTTCTGTATTCTTCCAGACCCAACAGATTTTTTTATGCTCATGTTAAAATATCCAATTATCAATATAACAAATCAATTTAAATAACTACGCTGAAGTTGTTAACCTGATCTAGGTCCCATGTTGTAGTTGTGAACATTGTTTAAATGTACTTATTATGAAGGAATAACATTTTAAAGGATATGAAATTTTCTTTTCCAGTGTATTGTCAAAATTATACTGCATTTTGGAAAAATTGGAATGTTGTTACATAGCCTATTAATCTAGACATACCACTAGCAATTTTGATTTTGCTCTGCAGGTCCTAACTATAATTCAAAGTCAGGGTGGGCTTAACATGTTGATGACAGAGCAGCGCTGTTGAAGCAGTTCTGAATAGTTATCTAATAAAGTGCAGAGACATTTTGATATGCATCCATTGATGCCAACTCTTGCATTGGATTTTGTATCAGTTAGGGCCAGACCTACATGTTTGTAGATGTGGGTCTGGATTTCCAGGCTATCAGTAAAAATCATTTACATTTACATTAGCCTACATTTATGCATTTAGCAGACTCTTTCATCCTTTTTATTCCCAGTCTAACTCAGTCTGTAGGCCCAACCATTGATTATTAACTGATGTGATATTAAATCATGGTTATGAAAATTTATTTGTTTTTTTTTTGGTCTTGGTATTGACTTGTGAAAGACTTGGTCTTGCCTTCTCAAAGACTCAATCTTGACTCAGTCGACTGCATTTAAAAACCAACGATCTTGGTCTCGACCCTTCAAAGACACTGTCTTCACTCAGTTGACATAAATGGTCTTGTCCCCATCACTACTAAAATATTTACATTACTTATTTGAGTCTTTCTAGCAGAACTTTGTGTTCTATCAAATGTACCAGCACTGTCAAAGTAGCCAGACCGACCCAGTGACCAGTCATTCTGGAAGAATACAGAAAGCGACTGCAAGCAGACACTTACCCAGATCAAGATGCATGCCCAGCAAAACTCTGAAGGGTTTGGGCACGACAATCACAGTGTTACCAAAATTGGTGAAGTAGACCATGAGGAGAGGCAGAGATGCCATTGTAGGCAGCAGAAGCTTGTGCCGCCATCTGAGATTCAGCACGTCATCAGCAAAGCCCAGGAATATCATGCAGCATATGGCTAAAAGTGCACCGATGAACTGCACAAACTGCTCCAGGAAATACAAAAATGCAGTGGATTTGTTTCTTAGTACCAATTACAGTTACAGCAGGGCTTACAAACATTCTAAAATAAATAAATAACAGAAATAACCAATCTGGTTGGTTTAGTTGAATTGTAGACAATTGTACATGTTATGCTTTCTTGGCACTGTTTGGTAATTCATTCATTCCCCTTTACCATGCATTCTCCTTTTGGCCACACAAACAATAGAGAAGAAGCAGATAAGAGAACTTGGACTAACAGTTTTTCCACTTATCTTCCACTTGGCTCACCTCATTGTGCGGAAAGCCTTGACACTTCTCCCCGACAAAGCAGCCGAGGAAGGGAACAGGGATGAAGCAAAAGGAGATAATGAGGAAGACTGTGCCACTGATCACACCTTGGGACTCTGGGCTGTGGGAGACCAGTGAAACACACAATGTTAATTGCTTTCAGACTCAACAACCCATGCAACAGAACACAGTGCTATCCAGTCTACATGGCAATGTCATCTTATGAAATAGATCCAAAAGGCCTCATCAAATGGAAAAGGTTTACTCAATTCAAACAAAACTACAAGTGCGTTTTGCAAACTGTATGTCTATTTTCTATTATCCTATACATCCTGTTAAACCAGTAAGACTTTCATGTCCGGAGACCATCAGTGGGAGAAGAATGGCAGTGTGCATACTTTCAATACAAAGACTTACACTTCCTTTTTTGCGATTTTGTTCAAGTCCATTCCATACAGTCTGGCTCCAATGAAATGTTCCTTGAATGCTGGAATTAGCTTAATGGTTGCCATGCAGCCCAGCACAGACATGCAACAGTTGATAACTAAAGGGATTACTGGTACCGGAGACATTTTCTACTTCAAAGGTGTTGAGGTAAACAGTAGTGTTTTAGTTATAAGGAATTGCGTGGGACAACAAGTGAAAGAAGACTAGACGACGCTGCTTCTCAAAGTAAGGAGTAGGAAATAAACTAGTCACACATTTTTTCAAAACAAGAAGAGTTGGAGCCCAGGGAAACACTGAAAATAATCTCTTCTTCTATCTTTTCATTGCCATTACTTGCAGCATACTTTGAAAAATTGCTGAAAATCGAAACTGAGACGATAGCCATTCTATGATCTTCCATGGATTTTCCCCTTCCGGAAACCCCAAAGCAGCCTCATTGATAAGCTTCCCAATCAAACTGCATTACTGCTCATATGCGATACTTTATCGAACTACCTGCTACGGTACGGAGAAATGAGCGCAAGGTAACGTCGGGATGTAAGGAGCGTTACAATTGATGCAAGGAGTCAGTCTACTATCAGTCAGTCTAATATCTAACGAGCAGAACCGTATGCCAATAGCCATATAAAACTTTCA
This sequence comes from Tenualosa thibaudeaui, assembly GCA_027481765.1. NCBI lineage: Eukaryota > Metazoa > Chordata > Actinopteri > Clupeiformes > Clupeidae > Tenualosa > Tenualosa thibaudeaui. Next base: position 8,589,962 of record JAIFZK010000009.1, on the reverse strand, counting down.
CGGCAAACTAATTATCACTGACTGCCTTTTTGACAGTCCTTGTTTCTATCCAACTCATCGTGAACCCATGGCGTGAACTCCGACAAAGTTCCACGTCTACTTCCGTCAACATCACGGACGGCTTCCGCTTTTCAAAGATTTTGTAATAAAGGTCGGCTGTGATACGTAAGGACCATAAGCAGAGACCGACCATGAGAGCTAAATTCGGGAGCCAACCATACAAGACAGTGAAGACTGATGGAGCCCACATTAATACTGGCGTATCATAATGTCACTTATCACTATTTTGATAAATTGCTCCAAACAGCTGAAGAGCTATTTTGGGTCAATGTAACAATCATTTAGGGAACATACACGTTTGGATTTTGTTTAAAGTTTGTAAAGAGAGGGCCTTTTATTTCCCATTGAAGTGCATGATGTTGCCGACCTTGTTTGCAGGCTTCATTTCTACATAATATAATATAATATAATATAATATAATATAATATAATATAATATAATATAATATTGATAGTCGTGCAGTCAGCGAATGTAAAATACAGTTATCTTTAAACCTATTCAAATGCTGTCAGCTGATACACCTAGATAAATACAAATATAGATAATATAGAGATACACTAAAAGTGTGGTATACTTGCAGAAGGTCGGACATAAACTGCTACGACTGTCTTGATGTGGGAGGCGTATGCCTAATAAGTCGCATGTCCCTTTAAAAGCTTATGTTGTATCGGTTGTATCTGTGCGGTTCGTGTCGTTTTGACAGTTCTGTTCCTGCGCATTACCGACTTTGTTCAGGGGCGAAGGTAGGAGGGGGAATGGAATCGTTCGTCCGGAGACTGTGGTGGTGTACTGTATGGACAACCATCTGATAATAGACATGAGTTTTCGCTGGCAATTACATTAAAATTGACATAGATGAGCATTGCTAACACGCAACAGTTTATCGCTAAAGATGCGAGGGAACAATGAAGACACGCAACCTTATTTTGAGTATGGACACAATGTAGCTACATGTCTATTTGTCTAGGGCTAACCCAACAAGCTACACGTTACCGACGACTTGGTGTCGATTCCTTCAGTGACTTCATGCTTAGAGACGGGCCAGATCTTTCCCCCCAAACGGTATAGTAAATGCTACATCATTCCATTGCTATATTAGACTTAGTCATGATTTCACGATAACGCTGATTATTTATGTGTGTACCTGAGATACGACACCATTATCCCAATGAATGGGCAAATAGTTAAAGTAGCAGCTGGCGCAGCAATTACATAAATGCCACCGATTCATCTAACGTTATGTGTACAAGACGCTCGTTTTCTGTAAAGTATTGGCCTTATAAGATTACGAATTAGGAGAACGGTCTTGGTGTTAAACAGACTGCATTGAACACTCACATTTTACTGCTACACTCAGTGGGGAAACCCCTACAGAACACCCCTCCTCGGAAAATATGAAAGCGAAAGGTCTTCCTTTGAGGGGACATCTTGAGTTGGACAGGTAGCGTGAAGTACAGAAACGAAACAGAAGTCCACGCGGCCAATCTTTTTTGTAGACTATATTAATTTTCATAACAACCTTAAGCAACTAATTTTTAACATTTCTTCCGAATATAGGCCATGGTAATTTTACACATAATACATTTGGGACACCTTAGTATGAAACGGCATGCTAAATTGTAACATTGTCACATTAGTGTGACCTTGTTTTTCTTTCTTTCTTTCTTTCTTTTCTTTCTTTTTTTTTTTTAACAGGATCCAGGCCAGGAAGGCGCACCGTTGGTGGTGAGAGATGAGACAGAGACCCCCATGAGCCCTGAGTTGATGGATGGCCAGGACTGGAGCTGGCTGCTTCTGGTGGCGTTGTTCCTGGCCTCCCTGCTGGTTGTGCTGACCTGGCTGGTACAGTACTCTCTGGCCATCCTCTGGCCAAGGATGTCGGGGCCCAGGACCTATGTCAGATCAGAGACCCACTGGCAGCTGCCGCTCAACCTGACGCACCAGACCCTGACTGGAGGCGTGTGGGGATCCCTTCTCAGGTTGAGGTTTGCCCGTGGAGGGGGAAGCAGCGAGACAGAAGCAGGGGTCAAAGGTCTCCTGTCCTCGCTGTTTTCCTTTAAGTCCTTCAGGGAGCATTGGCAGAGAGCTTGGGTTCGAGCCCTCAACGAACAAGCCAGCAGACAAGGGGTGAGTTTAAGTCAGTCTATTAAGATCATTTATTGCCATTCATGTTGTCAACTACTTGCCTGTAATGAAGGCTCTGAATTACTTCAAAACCCTTCAGAGATTCCCTCCAAGTTGCCATGGTTACCAGTGTAGTAGCTAATAAGATAACTGAAACCTGCTCAGGACCTCCTGAATCAAGAACTGAACAGAAGATTCGTCAGCTGAATCCTTTGGATAGTGGAGAAAATCAATATGAAATTGCGTAGTCTCTGTACTCAGTCATTTGCATGTCAAATAGATCAGAATGCATTATTATTTGCATGTATTTGTATGTTAGATGTATGTATGTAGATGTGTTATCAAGTGTGTGTAGGCACAGCTTGTTAAACTCGGCCATCCATCAGTGAGAGAGTGTGGGAGTGGAGGAGAGTCACGAGAGGAAGGAAGCACTGAGATGGGTTCTTGTGTAACTCCTCTCCCTGTCAACATGTGAATACGGTTAGACTTATGTGTTAGATTCCCCCTTTTTAGTTATGCCAGTCTGTTTGTTTGTAGGCGTGAGAGGATGCCCTGAGGTTTGAAAGTGTTGTCAAATACACTTTCATACGGTATGGAGAGGGCTCCACCCAAATCTGTCAGCTTACATGAAATGTCAGTGATCTGCTGATGCCCTATGAGTGCACTCATAGTGTGTTGGTCATTTAAAATGGATGGTGTTTGAGAAGGGAGGGTCGGTGTGTGGGGTGTCCAGCACCTCATTTTTAAGCTTTGGGAGTTTGATCTGTGTGGGCGTCTGTGCTACCTGCAGAGAAAGAGAGAGAGAGAGAGGGCTCTGTAGGCTCCAAATGAAAGAGCCAGTGATGCTTCCCTCAGGGAGTGAGTGAGGTGAGGTCTGGCTTCCGTGTGTGTAATATTTGGGCTCTGTGAACACATGGCTGGTACACTAAGTCCAGTAGCAGAGGACACTGTGTCTGGGAGCAGACTTGTACACTTGCATACGATTTTATTATGACAGCACCTAGGCTAGTTTGCTCGCCAAATTGACATCAGTTGCAGCTTTTGAGGCGGAACTGTTGCGCAGTAGAAACAGCCCTTTAAACATTTGATTCACTCTGGTTTTAAATTTCATGTGTGTCTTCTCCCCGCTCTCACACACATACTAAAGTTATTTTTATTTACAGTCTTGGCAATGTTAGATTTGTCCATATCCATAGTGCTATGCTATACTGTGGGGGCGTTTTAACTGTTTGGTGTGTGTGTGTGTGTGTGCAATTTGAACCTGGCCAAGTACACCCTTTGCAGACAGGCCATATGCCAAGTCTTGCATCAGTTTATCTGCATGCTTCAAAAGGCTACCGAACATTGCAGCCTTAAACACGGCACTGGTCGGCTTTCTCCCCCTTGTGTTTAGTGTTTTCAGAGGTCGGTGGGGAAGTACTTGGAGAATGAAAGTATCTGAGCTCCCATTCATCTTCTGGTTATGTGCTGTGTGAGGAGGAAGGAAATAGTTGTCTTTTTGGACTGCTGCTGGATTTGCATGGAGATTTCTAATGTGCCTCTGGGTGAAGTGTGCTTTCTTCAGAAAGAGTTTAAAGCACTGAATTTAGTACATTGTTTGTAAGGGTTTCACTGATATTTTGGATAATAAAATGCAGAGAGGCCATCATTCCCTGTATTACTGAATAATAGATGACATTATGTACCTGGTATTCCACTTGGCTAATTCAATCAACCACTTAACTCCAGACTGGATACATTAATTTGTAAGCTCTTTTTTTCTCTCTTTTTTTAGTCTCGATGTGAAAGTTGTGCGAGTTCAAATGACCCAGATTCTGTTCAGCTAGTCAAGGAGGCTCAGAGCAGAGTTACATAATGTGTTGCTCAAATTCCCCCTTGGTCAGTGACAATACTGGGAGTCGGGAAAGGAATTAGACACAAAAAGCGGTTTGCTGGCCCACCGTTTAATAGGAGTTGTGGATTGGTTCCAAATGCCAGGGCAGCACCTAACGTTTTAATTCTGTCGATGCCCTTTCTCACAATGAATCTGCAGCGTGTGCAGGCTGCTACTCTGATCTCAGCAGTCAGGGATTTTTTTGCTCTCTTAACTAATGAATGTTTACTTTCAAATCATACGGCTTATGCGGTCCATAATAAATCTGGAATATTTTTGTGAGGTTAATGAGGTTGTCAGAATTCAACCGCTAGCTTTCGTATGACCTACAGCTTAGAAGTGATAATGAAATAAATGTCTATGCAAAAAAGACAGATGACATCTGAAGTGTTTTTTAGCTTTTTTTTTTTTACATACTATGCCTTGAATTGACACTTGTTTCAAATAATAACGTCTGTCTTATCCATTGTTTTCAGTAGTGGAACAGATCAGTTAGTCTTAATTGAAGTCTTGCTTTATTCATGGTGGTAAAGTAGTTGAGGAATCTGTTAAAGGTGAACAATCCTAGGTTGGAAAAAAAGGGACAGATTGTTTTCTCTTCTTGCAGTGCAGGGTTACTTAATGTCACTCCCATCCGTGGTGCCTGAATGCCTGACCGGAAAAACCTGCTGATGGAGTTGCAGCCGTTTGCCCTCGTCTGTGTGCAAACTGAGGTCACCAGTGAAAGCGATCCCTCAAATTAGACACTGTCCCTTTAATGTTGACACTGGCCACCTGTTGTCGTGGCTACATGAAAATGGACACCTTAGCAGCAGCTCTAAGCCATGGCAGCCATCTCTCATATTCAGTTGTCTACCTGTACCAAAGACTCAGGTATAGTGTTACACACCAGTGGGCTTCCTAACCAAAGAATGCTAAATGAATTAAAGGAAAATGATTGAAACTCAGGCCCACTTTTTCTTCTGAGGACAATCCATTCATGCTGCTATTTGCAAGTGGACACGTGATTTCTTTTTCTTTTCTTTTTTTCATGCAGTTACCTCATGCTCCTCTGCATCCTCTGTCTTTTTTTCATGTCCATCATACAATCTTGTGGATGAATGAGCCCTCCTCCAGAAAGTAGCATTCCCTCAAAGGTAATTTGAAGAGTCACTGTAATTATGTCTGCTATGACATTGCTCTGCTCATAATTGGTTGTAGTAGGCTGTACGCTTTCAGACGATGGCTTTCGTGATTTGTGAGAGATGCTTATGCTCATTTGTCAAAAAGAGAGCAGACACGGTCCGGATACGAGAAAGACAGAAAAAGCCATTATGTCTTCATGTGCTGCTGGCAACCAGCCTGTCCACCCAATCAGCCCAGACATGACCACTGTGAAAATATTAACTCTGACAGCTAGAGGAGGTTAAGCAGTCACAGACTGGAGTTTGTGTGTGTGTGTGTGTGTGTGTGTGTGTGTGTGTGTGTGTGTGAGAGAGAGAGAGAGAGAGAGAACATGCACATGTACACATACACGTACACGTACATGTACATGCATGTACAAAAAAATAAAGTCTGTAACAGAGCAAGATTACCACCAGCCATGACACAGCTGTCTGCCAGAGACCTGATCTCTTCTCCTCTCCTCTCCTCTCCTCTCTTCTCTTCTCTTCATATGCACATCAGTGGGCTCAATATCCAGCCACTCATCCGAAGACGTCAAAATTAAAGCAAAAAAAAAAAATGGGGAAGACAGTTAATCTTCTCTGGTTAACTCCACAGTCTATCTTTAATCAGATTATGGCAATGATGGCAGTGAGGATTGGTAGTTTGAATGTACTGTATGTATGGGGTTGGAGTCACATGGGCAGAAAGAGGGGAAAAGAACAGACAGAGAGAGAAAGAGAGAGACAGCAAGCAGTCAAAGTGTACTGTATTTTAGGGCTGATAGGCAGTCTTAAAGCTGACAGGCATTTATTCTCAAATTAACTAACTTGTTTTGCACCTTTTTCAAGCTGCTGTGTCAGAGACCTCTGCTTGCCCTTTGAAGAAGTCTTGATTGACACTTTTTAATTTTCAGTGGATTTCTTGGTGATGATGTGGTAGAGGTAGGCTAAGAGATGTGGTGGTGTGCGTATCCTGTGGCTGTGATGCTCCCCACTCTGTTAGTGTTGAAGGGTCCTAACCCAGACTCCAAAGCTAGAATGTGAGGGGTCGCTAAGAAGCTTTCTCCTCTCTCTACCTCTCTCTCTCTCTCTCTCTCTCTCACTCCAGCACTCTCTCTCTCTCTATCTTGCTGTAATCCAGGGATTTGGCAGAGGGGATCTGCACAGCTGGTTACGTGTGGCGTTGTCAACAGAAGGACGTCCTCTGAGAATGTGTATACACAGCCTCAGGCGCCCACACACACACACACACACACACACACACACACACAGACACAGTGTGTGTGTGTGTGTGTGCATGTGTTACCTAGCTTCCTTTATGTTCTTATGTCTTTTGCTGAAATAAGAACATAAAGAAGGGAAAGGGTGTGTATATATATATATATATATATATATATATATCCCAGCTGCCACCGTTGTGCCCCTGAGCAAGGCACTTAACCCTAAGTTGCTCTTGGCCCTGAACAATTGATAGTTAACAAAATGTAAGTCACTTTGGATAAAAGCTGCTAAATACATACATACATACATACATACATAAATAAAGTATGTATGTATGTAAGTATGTATACCCTTTGCTCCTCTTAAACCTGCATGGACTCTTCAGTGAACAACAGAAGTTTCAGGAAACCTCTTGCCTAGAAACAGGAAACCCTGCCTGCTACTGATTTTGTGTGGAGGGAAGGGGTTAACGCCTTTGGTGTCTTAAGCCTACCGGAAGTGACCATGAACCAACATGACCTCGATTTTTGCGTACAGTATATGTTGGATGTATTCAATTTGGACATACAGTTTCAACTGGCAGATGTACTATGTTACATGGCAGTTATTTTATTAGTTTGTTATTATATTAGTTTGCCTCTGTCATGCATGATAGTTGGAGGATGTGTCTGTAATTTATTGCCTTCTGTAAGCACTAACAACACACTCTCAAAAAATAGTTGAAAATCTAAGCAGACACACACACACACAGAATCACACACTTTTGTGGTTTGGGCCTGCTAAGCCAGCAGGGTAATTCACTGGATTTAAGTACACAGAGGCTTACATATGTTGCTCCACTCAGAGGGACTGACATGATCAGAACAGTAATGATCAGGTAGTTCAAAGTCTCATCTATGTACACAAGGCTCCCATTATAAATATCGCTAGATCTAAGAAGTGAACTTATTGATACGCCAGCCATATTATTTTGGCAGTGATCATCATATCATAATTGTTCATATAACGAGTGTGTTATCACATAGTTCAGCATACTGCTGCTGGTAAGAGCAGTGTCACGCTTTCCCCACCTCATTCTCCTGTTACGTCACCTGTCACATCACATACCTGATCGCAGCAGTCAGCTGAGCCATAATGTTTTGGGAGTGGAAACAAACACAACCCAGTGTGGGTGTGTTTTGTACTGTATGTATTTCTATGTATGTATGTAGGTAGGTCATCTCACATTCATGACTCCTCATGGAAAAGAGGACTGGATCTAAAATGTTATCACTCTGCTCTTTGCTCTGCGTTTGTAACTAATGGACATATATGGTCGTCTGGAGTGTTTGCTTACGTTTTGTTGTCTGTCATTCGAATGCTACAGGAACAGTGGGACGACACTCCCCGCTCTTGAGTCTGAATGGCTCTAACCCGGCTCTGTAAGGGCCGTCACAAACATGGCTATTGCTGTGCGTTTTCTCCCTTTCCTATGATAGCATCATCCGGGCTTGAAAGCCTCATACTTATGCTGTCAAAAATTCTTCCACGTACCAGACAGCTGAATCTGGCTTTTAATGCTGCTCAGTGTGACGCACAAAAATAACCATCAATGGCTGTGTTATGTGAAATACTATTACCCCGCTGAGGAGTGCTAGATATTACAGTGACAGGTATCCATCCATTTGCCCGAGTCTGGCACTTAGAGTTAGTATGGATTTCTTGGAGCCACTTTATTCGCTCTGGAGTTGCGACTGTTCTCCATTTGTCCTCGTTTGGGGACCGGAACAGTGTATATTTTCAGCGGTTGTCAGCACCATGTGCACTGCCCCTGGGGATGTCAAGAAGCAGCACTGGCTCGGGCAGCTGTCGGCCACTGTTAGCAGGGGGAAGGATATTTCTGGTCAGTTAGAGCACTGGTGAGTGTTTGTGAGGGAGCCAGAGGGGAAGCCGTTCGCACTGAATCAGACGCAGGAAAGGACATCAGCCACAAACCCAACAGTACACTCTCTCTGTCTCTCTCTCTCACACAGACACACACACACATTATACACATCCTAATGTACAGAGTTACACTTAGTTTGTGACAAAAGGATATATAAAATCACCAAGATTCAAATTTGCACTTTCCACGCATACTCAGGCCTAGACATAATATACAGAAATCATTTAGTTATAATTTGGGTTGGGTTGTTGGGTTAGGTTGGGTTGGGTTGTTAAGCACATAATCCTGCAATGTATTTGAACCTGAAGCCACTGGCATGGAAAGCAGCCTAGCGTCAGTGACATCTCATAAGGCAAACGGAGAGAGAGAGAGATTCATGCACCAATTTCTCTCTTTCTCTCTCTCTGTGTCAGTACGGTGGCCTTCATGACACAGGCAGGAAGTGATTCAGTGGGCAGAAATGTAGAGCTCATTGCCCAGGAGGCTGCAACTGGCTCTTTGTTTTGTTTGTATGGGAGTGATAATGAGATGAGCCTCACTGATACATGAGGTCAAGCTAGCCACTTGCTTGTCCTAGTGGTTAGCTCAAAAGGACTCCATTATGGGATGATATATGCTGTGCTGTAGTGGTCACATGGTGCATGGTGCAGTCTGTCTGGTTATGATATTTTCATTTGGTCAGCAGTATCCTTCAGCATCTTCTTACAGAGGTCAAACACCAAAACCCATAATTGTGCAAAATTCTGAATCATGAGCAGCAAAAGAAAGGGCTCTCGCAGATGTTTTCGTAATATTTTTGGTGTTTTGCCAGAACTAGGGAGAAAAGCGGCAGTTAATTACTAACCCCTTGTTCAAGATTTATTCTAAAACTAAGAACAAAACAAATAAAAATGATGACACTGAAATAAGATTTTTTTTCCCAGGCCAAGGATATATACTTGCATTATGATGTTTCTGACCAGGTGGTCTTCCACAAAGCTGAAAGCACACAGGCACAAAACCATGCACTTTTGCTCTCCCTCTCTCTTTCTCTCTCTCTCTCTTTCTCTCTCTCCCCCTCCTCACCCCCCAGGTTCTGTGTGTGATGCTGATTGGACTAAGGAGATGAGCAACATATGCCATGCCAATAGGGGATGTGTGTCTCCCCCTTCCTGCTCTCTGTGCAGCTCAGCATCTGAGCCAATTAAAGCTGTCCACTGAAGCAGGCCGAGTAATCCTTCAGTGCAGTTAACAGAGCTGCAGAGGTTAATTGTGCTTTGTTTAACTATAAATGCACATGTACAGCATAACCCACGCCATTTTAGCGCCATTTTCCAACATTGTACGTTTTACACAAATGAATAGGAACTGGTTTCCAACTGGATTTGTTTACCTTTACTCATTTCTGTATTTAAACTTGTTTTTTTGGATATAGATGAGTGGAGTGGACAAGCTAATACCATGTTGCATCCTTCAGAGTACAGCCTACTTTGTGTGGTGATGCCTTACATTTAAATTGCTGTTGACACATGCACACACTGACGTGTTCTTAGTTTCACAGTATGTGGCCTGAACATCAAAGCATTGTAGCAACAATACGGTGATTAGTAGGGGAGTGGATCAGCATCTTCATAAGCTGGATAACAGTAAGGGAATTCCTCAACACCTGTGTCCCGATCCTCTTAGGGATGCTTACCTGCCCTGCTTCTTAGAAAGCTAATGGGTGTTTTGAAGTCCTGGATGAAATGAAAAGATGGCCTGTTTTTTGTGTGGTGGTGCAGCAGGCCCCCATGTGCTGTCCGTTCTCACTCACTCTCTCTCTCTCTCTCTCTCTCTCTCCCTCTCTCCCCCTTTCTCCCTGCGAGGCTTGCTTTAGCCATGGTCCTTGCCTCCTGTCATGCCAGATAGTAGGGCTATGTCCTGGGTATTGCAATGCTGTTTTTCAACAACTGCATTTATCTCGCCGTCGAGCATAGTCATCTCCATCAGCCTGACACCGTCATGCTTGGGCCAAAATCTCACGCTTACTCATCCACTTTGGCGTCGGAAATGCCAAGAACTGGCAACGACAACAACGGGCCTGCTGGCATGGCAGGCAGCCATTTTTGGAGGGAACAAGACTGATGTCATATCCCCCTCGCTTAGGATTTAGTTCTCAGCTACAGTTTTTTTTTATTTCTGTACAGAGAGAGAGCATGTGTTTACTACTTTGGTTTACCTTGTTTCAACTCAATTACAGAGAAAGAGAGAGAAAACAAGAGAGATCACATGGAGAGATGTTACTGAAGCCTCAGGAGTATTTGTTTTTATTGGCAGCTACATTTCCTGCCTTTTTTCACTGTGTGACACTAACCCACTGCAGAATCATGGGTATACCCATTCATTTATCTGGGCTAATTGGGCCAAGTACGTGTGCAAACAGCAGAAATGTAATTATTGCACATATGTGGATAAATGGAGAAAGCTCATCAATGACAAACCAAGTCAAAATGACATCAGCAGATGCTGTTTTTATCAAGGACAGCTTCTCATGTTCCATGGTTTCTTCATTTCCGACTGTTTATCTCTGGTCCAAGCTGTTGTGAGTGGCCTTATTGCATTGTTGACAGTATTTTTATGGCAACTTTTAAGATCCTGGATAACAGTAAGGAAATTCAACAAATGATGACTAGTATTTTTTAGGCTTTCTGCCTTTGTTGTAATAGTAGAACAGTGAAGAGAGACAGGAAGTGAGTGGGTGGGAATTGGGAAAGGACCGCAGGTCAGAGTCGAACCCAGGTCCCAGTGGGCACCTGCCAGGGACAGGCACGATAGCCAACTGCAACACAACATCCCTGACGGGATTATTTTTAACCCCTAAACCATGTTTTTATACTCTGTGTTTATGTGTGCTCTTTCCACCATCAGAGCTCAATTCAGATCACCTTCAGTGAGGGTCTTCAGCTCCCATCTTCTGCGTCCATTGATCATGTGACTTGTACGGACCAGTCAGCCCACAGCATGGTGAGTATGACACACATTTGAAACTTTTACAGCTAAAGGTGTAGTCAGAAATGCTGGATGAAATGTTATTTGTCTGTTGTTTGTGTTTATGTTTAATTTTCCAAGCAGACATTTTTGTCTAACACAGTTTACATTGTATTTGAATGAAGGACCAAACAAGACATGACAAAGAGGGACCTCATTAATTGAAATTTATTGATATAAAAAAGTCATAAAAAAGTATCACATGTTTGCAACTGCTTTGCACTGACTGCACCTTTCTAAAACTGCTTTTTGGTTCCTTGATTGTGATTGGCTGATTCTGCGTTCCAAGCCGTTGTAAATCCCACAGGTTTGCCTCCTCTCTTCTGTATTACTCTGCAGCGAGCTTCAGTTGAAAAACTGTTTCAAAATAATAGCCATTGCCCATCTCACCGTAGTAGCGATTAGTGTTGCCGTGCAACCACTTCTCCACCACTGGCGGAAGAATAGTTATTACAATACACTAATTATTTGTTTTAATTTGTGTGGCTGTATCTAATAAAATCTTATCAAAGATTTGTTGTAACAGTTTTAGAAAAGTAATAAGCCACTTGAGTCCATTGGTTTGTGCTGGATTTAGCGCAGCTAAGGGGGTTTAATGGCACTCTGCTTCGCGTTGTGCCAAATAACACCCCTTAGCTGTTCTAAATCCAGCACAAACCCATGGCCTCTTGCGGCTTATTGCTTAATTAAGTTGACCCATTAATCTTCACTGAAACAACATCAAAATGTTATCAAAAAAGATTCTTAGGATAGTCTATACTAATAGACTCCTCTCCTGTCTGACCTACACAGGTGTTGCAGTGCATGTGTTCGGTTGACACCGTCACATTCCCAGTGACGGTCACTCAGCAGTCACCTGCAGCTGTATCCATGGACACCTACCAGGTTACCATAGAGCCGGCAGATGCTCAGGTATAACACAAATCTTTTGGGATTTGAGATTTGCATTCTCTGTTCTTTCGTGCTTCGGCTAATGGACTGTTGTCCTAACAACCATTATTGTAACCGGACCTTAAAGACAAGACCAAAGTTGGATAAAAAAGATCAGTAACTAATGTGTAGTGTTAATCTGACTTAATCTGTCTGATTATTGTTATGATAATAAACTTACTACCACTGGTAAATAACAATCTCCATTAACCTGCAAGATGTTATGAAGTTAAGTCTATATCAGCAAACCTTGGTTTGTGTTTCAAGACAGTGACCTGTAACACTTCCTAGATATTACTGGCTGTATACACTGGCTTTAAGATAGCTTGTTTTTTTTTGTTCTCTAGCTAGTGGTGTCGCTGGAGGAGGTGGAGGAGGAGGGTCTCCTGGTGTCCTGGACCTTCTCCCAGCAGCCTCATCTCTCAGTCAGCGTGTCCTCACTGAGGATCCAGAGAGAGGTGAGAGGACTCCTGGCTCTCAGTAAAGTTCTATTCACATATAAAATGAAGTAGACAAATAAAATGAAAATAAATCAAGTGAATTTAGTGAGCAATGAGAAACGTCATTTGACAAACAAATTAATCTTAGCTCCTAAGGACAGCAAGCTACATGGCAGCAAGCAAATGAATGGCAGTAAATGTGAACAGTACCTCCCAGTCTGCCTTCTCCCACAGGCCCACTCCTTTAGAACACATGTTGTAAAAGAAGCATTATTGCTGGTGTTGTATATGTGATTTTTATAGCCATCAAATATTTAACAGTACTTATAATCCCCAATAATAGTTGCCTGCTTGCCAAGATTTCCACTAACGTACAATTGTCCCTTAAGTTGCTACAACAACATTATGTTAGCAATGCTAATCCACTGTCAGGCTAACTGTGCAGCAGTGCAGTCTCTCTGGTTTGATCTTGCTTGTGTTTTGTTTGGTTAAGGGCTCTGACCCTGAGGTGGACCTGGACATGATCAGAGACCTGGTGGAGGACACCATGTACAGCACACAGCCAGCCATGATCCTCAACCTGAGGGCATGTGTCTCCAGCCCAGCGGTAAGCCACTACTGGCCCAAACAAAAGATTTGTAAGGCTCATTTTGCATTTGATTAAAGTAATAGATAATTAAAAGTAACACTAAGCAACAACGTGCCACAATCAGATTCTTTTTAGTTGTTAGTTTTGATATCATCTCCAAATCCATTTTAGTGGTATATGGTTTTAGGAAGGACAACAAGACCCATATGCTATCCTCACTTACCAGTTATCAAGATAGGGTATGAAATGAAAGAAAACCTTTCACAACAGTACTGACTATATTACCAACAAACACCAATTGGTATATTCTAGCAGCGCTGGTAAAGCTCAGGGAAGTGTTTGAAACGTTTTGTGTACTGCTTCATACCAGATGTAATTGCAGATTCTTCTACCTTACTGTTAGTTTCTCTTAAACATAGTTCCCCAGAGATAAGCTGATGACTGGACCCAACTCTCTGTCACCGGGACAACAAGCCACACCAAGACTCTTGGTCCGTCAGCTCAAAGCAACCAGCGTCAGAAAAGGTTAGTGTGAGTGAGAGCTGTCGGCTGAAACACATTGGTGAGAACCCACTGCCAGCAGGTTGTACTGATAGGAATTAGAATGTACTGATTCTATGGATGCTGCACAGGGTCTTAAAACATGTGCGACAAGTGTTGACTGTGAAATAAACGTCAGACATAGTGCAGGCTAAGGACTTCGGTTGAACATGGTGTGTGTTGTTAGCTGCTGTTCACCCAGTTAAAGAACCAATAAGGACGAGACGCTTGCTTTGTTTTCCCAGTGGTGTCATCATGCTTAGGGGAGCTTTGCTGTGCCCTGTGCTTGGATGCCCCAGTTCTGGAGAAAAGGACCCGTTTCCTGACCCCTCCCTCCAGCAGTGGAGTGACACTGGACTGGGGTGAAGACATTATCCTGTAAGTCACCCCAGTGTTTTGTCATGTAATGTATAAAAAACTTTGTTGTTATCAAGATGCCAGTGTCTTCTTGTAAAGTGAAAACAGCTTTGCGGTTATCAGATTGTCATGTACTTCATGATTGATGCAACTGTAATGCCCTGTGTTAGCAAAACCCAGGGCCTGTTTGTTCTCTTAAACTGTTTTGGTTGTTATTATAGCCTTGCACAAAAAAGGAAATCGCACTCGCTTGGGCTTGTGTGTATTATGCACATAGCACCATTACGTCATGTGCTGTGTAAGGCTCTGTTGTGGTTCGGCAGCCTAATGTAACATTTTAACTGCTTTTCCCAGAGACCTGCGCCCTGATACCAAAGAGCTCCAAGTAAGACTGCTGGAGCGAAACAGCAAGGGAGAATGTGAGTCACCTCAAATAATGGAAGAAACTGATGACCTTGCTTTTCCAGTTTTGTTTTGGAAATTTTGCAAAACATTTCCTCTGGAGACTATTACTGGAAGATTACATGAGGCTTCTGTCATTCATAGTATTTGTGTGTGTGTTTTTTTTGTGTTTGTGTTTGTTTGTTTGTTGTCAGACTTCTCCCTTGGTCAGACCTTGTTGCTGCTGGATATCTCCAACAGAAGTCCCTCAGGCCAGCAGGTTCTCTCCATTGGCCCAGGCCTGGGGCTCTCGTCAGCAGCCTCCATCTCCTTAGAGGTAAAAACAACGATTTGCACATACACAGGAATCAAGTAAAGGACACCAGAATTGTAGAGTTCACCGAGATACTAGCATTTGAGTGGCAACCAAGGATTTCTTAAATCACTGAGGATTTATTTGTGGATGTGTTGATGAAGAGTTTCACCAAAGGTTCTGTATATTAGTTTTACTGGACCACTTAAAGGAGAAATCCAGTGTATTGTTCTAGGTTACCAGGTGCTGTTGGTAGGAAAAAGAACGAGAAAATTTGATACAGTATAGACCGAATAGTGAACTGGCAGCCAACACTAACTGAATGGAGCACAGAAACTCACTTTCAGTTTTATTTTCCTGTGCCCCATCTAGTAATGTTAGCTGTTAGTTTGCTATTCAGTCTATGTTGTATCAAATTCTTTAATTCTTTTTCCTGCAGACATCACTCAGTGACCTCAAACAACAGGGCTAGGGATTGAATCACACCAGATTTCTCCTTAAATATCTGTTTTTTGAGTGGGACTATTTTTTAACCATCTGTGGGAATTCCTCTGGTAGTTGCAGTACCTGGAAGCAGCGGACCCTCGCGCTGGTCTTAACGCCACACCAATGCGCTCCTCACACACACCCACCAAAAAAGTGGATGTGGATCGTACTATCATGCCGGATGGAACCATTGTCACCACTGTGACCACCATTCAGACGAGACCAAAGTTGGACCGCAAACTCGGTAAGGCCCTTTGTGTGTATGTGTGAGTGTGTGTTTCAAAGTGTCCTGTACACTTTATCAGTGTGAAGCTTTAATAAAGAACGTTATGTATATTAATATGGGATGGTCTCATTGTCAAGCAGTGGTACACAAGTGCCTTGCTAAAATGAATGAAAGAATGTTCCAGTAAATTGCCCTGTGTCATCCAACTCTGTGGTGTAGTCCAGTCACGTTCTCTAAAGCACCTAGCCTTCATAGTGAAGTATTGCTGTTATAAATTTCAGTCATAAATTCGGTCTTCTCTGCTCACAAAGGAGACTCCCCTTCGAGATCTCCGTCCAAGGTTGAGGTGACGGAAAAGAGGCCTACAGTGCTGATTGATGTCCCTGGGGGAGCCAGTGTGAGCTCCACACCAAGTAGTGAGTCCTGTTTAACAAAACAAACAAAAATGTGTTTGAATGAGCTGGTAGTTTCATATTTCATGGGATCTAGTCAATTTATTGTGTCAATTATTGTCTGTATATAGAGTATGTGTTCTCTTAATTTTACTATTTATTGGCTTGTCTCTCTGTGTGTATGTGTGTTTGTGCCTTTAAGCTGAGAGTTCCCTGTCTAACGGGCTGGATCCCGTAGCTGAGACAGCTATCCGGCAGCTGACTGAGTCATCAAGCAAAGTGGCTAAGAAGACCCCCACTAAAAGAAGCACGCTTATTATCTCTGGTGTCTCAAAGGTTAGCATCAGCAAGATCCACTGACAGCTTGCAGCAATGCTACTCTAAGCAAACAACAATGATATATAACTGTATAATTAACAGTAGAGTTTAATTGTACTATCGTGAAAGCAGTACATGAATTCCTTACTAAATATATAGTACACACACACACAGTGAAGTGGTTAAATTAGTGAATATATTTATACATCATTAGCATCAGAATCATACCTTCATTTACACATGACTCTGACCAGAAGTACCCTACAGTATGACAAACGCTTAATCAGCTAAGTTGATGGCTGCAATCAGGAAGGCACTCAGGAGAAAATGGGAGAGTCCTGATTGATCTAATTCTGTGTGCATATTACTCAGGAAAGTTCAGTTACTAACTGAAGCATGGGCTGTTCAAAGAGACACTCAACTTGGAAGAGAGCAAGGATAAAGGATGGCTTGCTATTTTCAAACAAACACTCAGCTAGGAAGAGAGGTTGAATGAGCACAGTAATAATGTTCTGTCCTATTACAAAATACCCTCAGCAGGATACTCACTCCTTAACTAATGAACTAAAACACTGATTTAAGTTAAGTCTGAAAGCACAATCACTTTTTGTGAGTTTTGAGATTCTCCATTATCAGGTGAACTAATCTGAAAATTAGATCTATTATTATGCATATTCACCATATAGGCCTTAATGTCATTTGTTGGTATTTTCTCTCTTTGTTCTTTAGGTCCCCATCACTGAGGATGACTGTGCGTTGTCTGTGGGCTACGCTGCAGCCATGGACGCTGCCCTGCAGGGGGAGCACTCTCCTGGTGGCACCCACAACCACTGCGGGGCCTCCCCCCACCCCGACGCGGATGAGACAACACCTTCAGACGTGTCAGAGCGTCCATCCGTGGATGATGTGGAGTCAGAGACGGGTTCCACGGGAACCCTGGAAACACGTAGCCTCAAAGACCACAAAGGTGAGTGAACACAATCCTTTGTATGTGATTTGATGTCTGTGTCTCTCTTTAATGCCTCCCAATGGCACTTTGGATGGCAACACTCACTGTCAGTTTGTGTGAATGTGTTTGTGAGTAGGTCGACAGAAACATCATCTGTAGAGTGCTTTACTGGAGGGTTGAAAGTTGTTGTGTAAATGCAGTCTGTTTACTTTTCGAAAAACAATTCATCAAATTCTATCCTGTCTGTGTGTGACACCTGCCTCAAGCTTCAGCTGTGCTAAATATGCTGAAATAAAACATGATGCAGAAGAAATTGCCCTGCTGTCAGCATTGCCTCATAATTTCACCAGCTGTGGACGGGAAGCTTTGTACCTGTTTTTCTTCAGTATCTTTCAAATGATGGCTCAGATTGGTCACTAGGATTAATAAAATGCACAGTTCTGCATGTCTGTAATACATGTAAATGCTGCTTTATTTTGTTTATCTGCCCCTTCTATTGCAGTTGGATTCCTCCGCAGTGGTACCAAGCTTTTATTCCGTCGCAGAAACCGACAGAAGGATCCCAGTTTCAGTCAGTCCCATGACGACGTGTCTAACCTGGACAACGACTCTGCATCTCCCAGCTCCTCCAGTGTACGGAAGAAGTCCGGAAGCTTCTCGCGCCGCCTCATCAAGCGCTTCTCCTTTCGCTCGTCCAAGTCAAAGGGTAAAACCAATGCCACCAATGGAGGGGCCAGTGTGGCTGAAAACTAAGGGTCTTCCTCTGGATTAAAAGGGACACTGGCAGCCCCTGCGCAAGAAGGAGTCTCACGGTTGTAGGGGGGGGGGGGGAAGGAAGCATGGTTTGCCATTGACACATGTGTGGGAAAGAAAAAAAAAACACAATATCACATTTTGCATCAGCCCAGCATGGTCAGTGAGGAGCAATTTTCTGGATTTCCTTTCCACTTTGGACTGCCTTTATTGGAAAAAAAATGTGACTGGTTGCCTTTTAGAATAGCCCACTTGCAATTTCACAGTTCCTCTGCTAATTGAACATCACAAAATGTTGAAGAAGTAAATGGTTTATTGAGAAGACACACTGGCCATGAAGAGTAATGGCAACAATGTTGACCATAAGAGAGACCTTGGTAGACATGAGTGGTTAAGCTAGTGTACAGTCTGCTAAGCACAAAGAGAGATGTAGAATGACTTGAGAATGATTTATCACCTTCTGTGTTTGTATGTTTGTTTTTATTTATTGGAGAAATTGCACTTTGGACTTTGAATTGTTTACAATGCTAGAGAGCTTCTAGATTTTATTATTTTGTATCGTTTACTATTGCTAAACACTAAATTATTACCTAATTTGTCTACCAAATCTTTGGTTTCCAACCCCAGTGTGTGTTTGACGGTAGATTTCGTTAGATATTCTACTGAACAAATATCCAGCCTTTAAATGAACTAAAAATGATATTGCTGGTTTTCATTGTGGCTTATGATCACTTTCTTGGATAATGTTGTTTCTGTTTGTCAAAAAAGAACACAAGTACATACAAATCCCTTATATGTTTGTGTGTTTGTATTTAGGTTGTAAAAAATGGTTAGAGTTCAAAGGGAAGTATTTAAGTAAAAATAGGTATGAAGTATATACAGTATATTCTTAAATATTTTTATTTGTTTAAATAAGAATACCATTAAATCATCTTTGGAACGAGCATCTTAGGGGTGACCAATAAGGGCCTGAATCAATGGAACAGTTGTTGTTGTTGTTGTTTTTATTTACCTCAGGTGAAATGAAATATTTTAATGAATGTTATGGTAGCCATTTTGTTCTTTTACTTAAAAAAATATCCATACAGTACAATTCACAGATTTTAAATCTTCCATTACAATTGGCCCATTATATTGCAATAATCTTGTTCTCAGTGCATGCATGACACAGCTCCTTACACTCCTGTATATAGATTCATTTCAGAAAAATATTGTCTTGTTTGGGATGGGGACGTTGTATGTGTTTGTATGGGGACAATAACAAAAAGTTCTCAATCGAACTTTCACAATTGTAAAAACTTATTTTACTTATTTACTAACTTATTTTACTTATTGCCCTCCTTGGCTCCTACAGTTCAACTCCCCTCCCCTATCCACTCTTCCTCAGATGCAGGTATTCCATTGTTTTAATCACAGACTTGAGCTGTGTTCTCTTCTTGCCATCTGTGGCAAGTTACATCAGAAAAAGTACTGATGGTCATGCTGTACATTTTCACAAATGAATCAATTCAGGTCTTGCATGGCTACTGTGCTTGGATTCAGACATCTAGCATAGACTTTGCTCCTCAACAATTTTGCTTGTAACTGAGAGGTGGAAAGCTGATTTATAAATAATCCTCTAAAATAGTTCATGCTCTGAATGTTAGTGAAGAAAGCCAAATTCTACTGCAAAGAGCTATTGCCCAGCTGTAAATATTAAGATTTATATTACAATGTGGTCATTTTGATGTTTAATTTATGGAAAATAAATTATTTTTAAAAAACTCATTCGATGCTGTAATATATGCAAATGTCCTCTTTATGTTGCCTGTAACCTGTATATGTTGACTTTACAAATTTTTCTGTATTACTAAAACTCTTTGAACACACACACACACACACCACTTGATATGCAAATGTTGTGGACACAACAGCAGTCACACCTGGCTTAATGTGTGCTGCAAAAATGTGCATGCTGGTAATAGATGGGACTTGAGAGGACTTGAATTGGAGCCTGCACTAACACTGACAAAAATCATAATGGGTAATTGGTGTCTTCAAATTATATTATTTTGGAGCCAACATCTTTAACAGAACACCTACAGCAACTCAAATCTCTTCCAAAACCTAAAGCTGAAAATATCTACATGAGCCTGTTATATGTTATGTCTCCACCAGGGGGAGATATTCTAATGCAGTTTCCAGAGCACTAAATCAAGAGATCAGTCTAGTTAGAGCATGTTTAATTTAGTTTAGTGCATGGTTTTCTTATCAAAGCATGGGGCCTGATGAACAGGAGAAAACTGGTTTTGAATCTTCTATCATTGATGGATTGAGACATGAAATGGCCTATATAATTTTAAAATCTGATCAAACACCCAGCAGACTAGATCAAAAGAAAATATAATGTAGAATTATAGTGCAGAAATAATTTATCATTGTTGTACTGGCGCAATGGGGGTGGGGCTCCACCCTCCAAAGTGACCGGAAAAGTGTGAGAACCACTGGTTAAGTTATAATATTGTAAACTATTGCAACAACAATGAGATGTCAGATTTTGCTGATGAAATGGGCACATGAAAAACATATATTTTTCTAAACTAAATTATTGCTTTTAGAAATCCAAGTGCTATCGTTGGTAACAAATGAGTCAATCAGCCATGGTATAGCAGTCATGAAATATGGTGATCTGTTGAATGACAGTCTTTGTAGTGTGTTAAATAAAATGTTTATATTGCTATTTTATGTCCATGCAATACAAGTAAAACATCTGTAAATGGTAACGCAACAAAAGGTAGCATTGCTTCAAATTTTTTGAGGGAAGACATTTTATTGGTTTAAATTCAGCGCTAAAATTGATTGACATTGGTGTAGTCCAATCTTTGTCGTCCTTGATGTAGTTCGGGGGTTGTGGTTAGTGTGTGTCGTTTGCGCAACTTTCTCCGTAGCCAATAAGAGACATACATTGGGTTGTAGACGTTTTTCGGAAAACCAATCAAAGTTCACAAACCATGATATTGGAATTTTAGGCGGGCCTAAAGAGCCTCTATAAATAGACGATCGCATTTCTTCCGGGTAAAACAGAGACACGCATCCCAGACACTGACCTGCTGAAGCTAAGGCTTGGATAATTTTGAACATGTCTGGAAGAGGCAAAACCGGTGGAAAGGCCCGCGCTAAGGCCAAGACCAGGAGCTCTCGCGCAGGACTACAGTTTCCTGTCGGACGTGTCCATCGTCTGCTAAGGAAGGGAAATTACGCTGAACGTGTTGGCGCCGGTGCTCCAGTCTACCTGGCTGCCGTCCTCGAATACCTCACTGCTGAGATCCTCGAGTTGGCTGGAAACGCCGCCAGGGACAACAAGAAAACCCGTATCATCCCCCGTCATTTACAGCTGGCTGTTAGAAACGACGAGGAGTTGAACAAATTGCTCGGCGGCGTGACCATCGCTCAGGGCGGCGTGCTACCCAACATCCAAGCCGTGTTGCTTCCCAAGAAAACCGGACAGGCTGCCCCAAGCTCAGGGAAGGCTGGCAAGAAGGGTGCTTCGCAGTCTCAAGAATATTAGCCAGCATGGTCTGACTCTGGACTGAATCTGTAAAGGCCTGTTGGGTGTCTGGTCATGTTTGTTTCTTGTAGCTTTTGTGTTTTGTGACGCGCTTTTATATCCAGTGAACATTAAACACGCGACATTGTTTTTATAAACGATGTGTGCTTGATTCATTTAATGCGGTGTGCATGCTGGGCTAGCAAACATCCCGCCATCTCTAGAAGCAGCAAATAGCTAATACATGAACGTTGAGTGGGTTAAACTGAAGGCAGGGAAGTAGAGGTTTCTTATTAATGATGGGGGTCATAGGCATGATTTTATTTACATTAAACAGCAGACTCGGGGTTGTGGGGAACAGGAAACGTAACTGGCAATTTGACCAACTGCTTCAAACATTAATCTTCGTTAAACTAGTTAGGTACAAGGCTTTGTCTTGTTTTGGGGGCTGGGTAACCTGTAACTTGAGGTCGAGTTTAAGATGTTTATGCTTAATTTTTCCAAGGGACGTTAATGAAAAATAGATCTTGGTTACATACATTTAACCAGAGAATCAGCTCCGCATATTAATAGGAAATGTATTCTCAAACATGTACATTTATCGAAGAGTGTGATTTTGTGACCCATTTTACTCAACAAAAGTAGATGGTTCATGTAGATCAACTTAATGTTGCCGACATAAGAGAGCCCAATAGGATTCCAAGTGGATTTGGTTTTGAAACTATATACTGTAGCTAATAGTAAATCTCGCTAGGGCACCTAAACAACAAACACCAATTGTTTTATTACCCTCGTTTTATTTAGAAATGACATAAGGTAATCCATATAAGCACGTTAGGTATAAGGCTGCATCATGAAAGGCACACGAACAGAACGTGTATGCAGTGCTAAATAATGTTGCATTGAATTTCGTTATTGCCTCTCATTTACATATATACAACAGACAATATCCCATTCCCAACACTACACCCAACACATCTTCTAAAAACAGTCATAAATAAGCCCCTAAATATCATAAAAAAAAATTCAGTGTTCCGAAAACACTTTGACTATCACAATGAATGTCTATGAACCTTCCAATATGAGGTCATTATGAAGTCTTTCAACAATATTATGTTAGTTCTGAACAGATTTAAATGGCACAGATTCATTTTAAAAGACTGCAAGATGTTTCTTGATACATTTCTTTGTGTTCTTTGAAAACATGCCTGTTTTCTGACATTTGTCAAAGTGGTTGGTTTACCAAAGGGGGTTCAGTGTTTGGACTACAGATTAAAGCTGAGAGGGTGTCAAGTTTTGACAGTCATCTGTAAAAGTACAGACTTCTTTATATGCAGCTCCCCATCAGGAATGATGGAAGTACACTTTATATTTATTGTTGAGACCAGTAGCAAATGTGTCGTTGACAGGTGCAGATGATACCAACACAAGGCCAGAACACTGAGTCTCCAAACAGAGGAGGAGGGCGACAACTCATCGGGCATCATTGAGCTGTCGTGCAGTGGTCAGAATGTCCTTGGCTCCTTTGCTCAGGAGAAGAGCAGCTAGGTCCACCCCAAGCTTCTCGGCAGCAGCCAGGGAAGACTCGGGTATGTTGCAAGCAGTGACTGCAACATGGGCACAATCATCTGCAGACTGGGCCAGCTGACAGAAATTTTGATACAAAAATGTCACTTTCAGTTCCATACTCAACATTAACTCTGAAACAAATCATTACAACAATTACATGTGCAGTAACTGTACAGAAAAATGACAGAGGTTATGACAAAGTAAAGTGCAAAGATGAAATTCAATCACTGTGAAGGTAGCTAACCTCATTGTCTGGGACAACACTAGTCTGCATGGTCTCCTTCAAGCTGTCTGAACCATCCAGACTGTATACTGCTCCTGTTAGATAGAGCTAACATAGCAAAGTACATGAATTAATCTAAAAACAATGTTCTCATCGACTACAAAAATATAATGGCCAAATTATACTGAGAACAGAATAATTACCAGGGAGTCTTTTACTTCAGTGTGGACAGCAACTGGTACACTACAGCCACCCTCCTGATGTAAGAAAACTCAAAGTCAAAAGATGGAAAAGTATGGTATGTGTGTCTTATAAGTGGGTGGCTTGATATATTGTCTGCCTGTTCATATGTGCATATCAACTTGCCAGATGTCGAAGGAAAGCTCTCTCTGCGATGCAGCGCAGCACTGTGTCATGATGGTGGAGAGCAGACACCATGTTTAGTATGTCTCCGTCTCGTGCACGAACCTCCACCGCCAAAGCTCCCTGTGATAAGGAGGTTACCAGGTTACGATTAGGTACTTTGGTAAAACCTTCAAGGCTTTTCTGTTGACATGACATGAAACATCACAAAACAGTCTTTTTGTGATTACATTAGAAAAGCATTCTGACTTAGACATGCAAAACAAGTAGTCTGTTCCCATTTATGGCTAAGCACCATATTCTTATATATTATACACAATAGTTTGTGTATACATTTGCATCCACTTAGCATTGCATGCACTAAAAACTATAACAGTCGAAGCAGCTGACTTCACAGGTGCTTCCTTTAAACTGAAAACATTGCAAATTCAATCCCTCCCATTTTAAGAACTAAACCCGTGCTAGAATTTTGTTGTTTGTAAACAGAAGCAACGCTACACAACAAGAGAACATGACCAGGCCACTCACCTGACCTACAGCATACATACAGTCCGCTGGCTCCAGAATCTGAGAGGAATCAGGGTAAAGACAAAAGTGATGAGGATTAGGTTTCAGTGTGGTATTCAGACATACAAGTAAAACAAGCAATACGAGACATGCTCCATTTATTGTAGTAATAATGTTATAAATAATACAATTGTTTCCATCTTCTCTGAAAACATCTGTGACCTAAGGTAAACATGGCCAGAAACATAGAACATAAACTTATAACATAAGTATGCCCCATGCAAGGTAAAGCTAATTTACGACAAACAAAACCAAGATGCTAAGCACAAATACAGGTAGGTCTGTATCCACACACAAACGTCCATGTAATGGCTTCTTTCAAAGCTAGATCTTTTCACTGAAAATTTCTAAAACAGCAATTACTTAGTAGTAGTTTAACTTTTTGCATATATTCAACTTTTTATGTGACCCAAATCAGATTCCTGTGTTTACATGGTTCATTAACTTACTTAACACTTGGGACAATCATGTGCACAAGAGGATTAGGTCACTGAAATGAAAGCAAACATACACACCACACTGCAAAGGCACAATATAATAATATAAGCAGGGCGATGGTGGTGCAGATGGTAGAGGTGACGAAGGGTTGCAGGTTTGAGCCCCCCATCCTGCTCCACCTGACCCCATTCAAGTATTCTTGAGCAAGACACTGAACCCCAAATTAATTGCTCCCTGTGAGCAAGTTGGCACCTTGCATGGCTGCCTCTGCCACCGGTGTGTGAATGGGTGAATGTGAGGTATACATTGTAAAGTGCTTTAAGTAATCTTAGGAGTAGAAATGTGCTATATAAATGCAGTCCATTTACCATAAGCTATCAGTATACTGCTAGTATATTGCTAGTTTGTTCCTGAAGTATCTTGAGAAGTCTGCTAAATAGGTCACTGGTTCTAATTTAAACCTTCTTGCAGCCTCTATCTTAGTATTCACTTTCATTTCATTGTCCAGCCAGTTGAACACAAGAAAGTAGCATCATACACATCATTTAACAGCTAAAAGATTTAGAACCAGACCAGTGTTTCTCATACACTGACTAGACTAGGGTGGCCAGTGTGAAAAAAATATTTCTGCAATGCCATTGCATACTGACGTTTCAGTCAGTCACTTTCCTTTGCCTTGCTTTCAATTAGTTCTCAACTGCTATCTACTTTCTCCAGGGCTGCGGATCATGCCCCAACAAGCTCCTCTATTCAATGAGTGCACGCATAGATGAAACAAGGTGTGGGTGTATATATATTTCATAACTTTTTTAAGTGACAAGGATGTTGTCTAAGACTGTAACGGCGAGTTGAAGACTATCAGAAACATCGGGTTCGTTGTTCTACCAAAAATCAGAAAGATTTCATGTACACCGATAGGACTGTGGATATTTTTCAATGACAAGCAAGTTGAAAACAACAAAGCACATCTGACTGCTACACTGGTACATACCTTTTGCACATCTAACTGCATCATAAACACAACTGGGTCACTTTTAATGAGCAATGTAAATGCAACCTATAATATCTCAGATGGGCCAGATCTGCTCAAGAACAACGTCATGAACATACTCTACAATTCTCACAGTTACCGCTAATGTGAAGCCATTAGAGTACGTGTAGCTCTGTGAAATGATGTGTCTGCGGCCATAACCCACCTGGCTGACACGGCTCTCCCAGCCCATTCTCTTCAGTCCTGCTGCAGCTAGGATGATGGCTGCATAGTCGTCCTTCTCATCCAGCTTCTTCAGACGAGTGTTCAGGTTACCTCTCTAAGCACCATATTAAGGAAAAAGAAAACACTAAAAGGGTATACACAGTGTTGAGGTGACATGAGATAAATCCCGATACAAATAGTTTATGTATGAAGCACAGACTTCCCACTTAAGCTTCTGCTTCATAAAGGATACAATATTTTCAAACTCCAAATGAGGAAACCTTTTCTTCAATTGAGCAGCTCGTCGCAGAGAACTTGTACCGATCACACTGTGGAATCAAAGAAAAATGTGTCGGTTCAAGCTAAAGTAAAACACAACAGGTAATATGCAGTTTAAATGAGACCTAGAATGGATGATTGTACCTTGTTTTTTGATGTTGAAATAGAATCTATTCTACTTATATGTATCAAATAACTGGTCAAGTGCAATGCTACAAGTCCAATTATGACCTTATATTTAGGCTGGGCACTGAAATGGTCTGTTTCAGCTAATTGTCACCATCTTTGGCAACCACAATTGAACTTCAATTGATTTGTTACAAATGACATCACATGTAGGCTTTGTTCTAATTTACCCATTTTTAGTGGCCATTTCTAAGTTCAAGATTTACATACGATGGAGGGCACAACCATGCTTCATGTTCATGTGTTTTGTGGCCAAGCAGTCTCTCCTAATTCAACAAAGCCAAGTTTTCCATTCTATGTCCCCATTAAACTAGTTATTTAAATGTAAACTGGTCAAACATGCACCAACACATTCAAGGGAAAAGAAACAAAAACAGAGATCTGTTAACAAAAAAATGTTGGTTATCTAGCACACCAGACAATAAAAAAAAAGTCCAAGGTGTAATTTAGAGATGTCGCACATGGCATGAATGCATTGACATGCAATTTATAATTCAATAAACAAATTCATACCTTTTTTCTGGCAGCACATCTAGTGAAAGTCCTGCATGTTTAGGATGAAGAACCACAGCATCAAAAGGACTTTCACGTCTACATAAAGAAAAAAACAAAAAACAAAGAAAAGTTAAACATAATGGAATTATAAATCTAAAGCACTGTACACAAACTCAGAACACAGGTTAATGTCAAAAAGGAAAATAAGACAACACTCACTCTAGCACTGCACCAATAGTGAACCCAGGGGGCAATGTAGTAGGCAAGTCTTTCAATGAGTGAACAACAATATCAACCCTGAAGATAAAGTAAAACATTAGATCTTGTGCCAATCATCCAACTTCCCATTTCCAAGATTTTTTTCATTTTGTTCTGATAATACATTTGACCACTAGAGGGTGTTCTACAACTCAAAATGACGTGAACTACCTCATTCACGTCCAGTCATTTTGGCAATTAATTCTCACTAATGGTTATTAAACAGAGCTTGTTTAAAATTGAGGTGGGAAACTTACTCATTCCTTTCAAGGGCATTCTCAAGTTCTTTAGTGAAAAGACTCTTCTCACCAATCTAAAACACAGCCATAGCAAATTTCGGAAGCGAGGTGAGAGAGCATGTAATATGATGTGCACACACATATACAAATATTAATTTACAATTTTCTTTATTACGCATAGCCATCTATTATTCATATATATGAAAACCAGACTGAATGAATGTCACTGAAATATGTCGACCATTGTACCTTTGACAAAGCAGTGTCCAAGATTTTGTCTCCAATTGTGGACATAGCAACTGAAAAGAGCAGACAGACAGTATACATTTCAGATGGAATAGAACTCGTTGAGTCCATTTCTGACATCATCTGTAATCTCACTTTGCCCAGACAGCAACAGCACTGTCTGTGCCACTGCACAAGGACCAATGGTGAATACACTTTGGCTCTATGTTACAGAGTCTCCGTTGTCCTGAGTGAGAAAAGGCGGAAGTATGGAGTCAGGGCAATAGAATCGGAGACAGCAGGAGACGGAGAATGAAGAAAACCAGGGAGAGATCCACTCAGAGGGAGAAGAGGATACAAGCAAGACAACAGAACGAGAAGTTGAGTGGGATAGAACATTCTAGAGCCCCTCACCTATCTGCAGGTCAACATCTGGATAGAGCTCCTTCAGCTTGTCTCTGACAAAGTCAGTTTGGATCCGGGCCAGCTGCAAAAGTTAACAATAAATGACTAAACCGGTGAACAAGTTTTGAAAATGGGATTACGAATGAGAACTTTACTTAGTGTTCTGAAGCATCCTAAGATGGTTTACACAGGTTCAACTATCTGGAATCCAGATGAACTTGTGTGTCTGATTAATAATGAAATATTCATATATCGCTATTGCACTGTTATTCAACATTTCACAAAGTGTCATAAGTCATAGGTGTCACAAGGCCATCCAATCATTCATTCATTTTCTCATCAACCATGACATGTTGCTACTTCTTGATATCTCTCTTACACATGAGGGATGGCCCTAATCAGACTGGTACACCCTTTTAGTCACACCCTTCTCTATTAACGTATCCTTCTTAGCCTTCAGCCTCAAAACTGATACCTCAAAAAGATATCTGGACAATGTGACAAGAATTTGACCAAATATCAATGAAGTCACTGAAGTAGTGGTACAAGTAATAAAACAAGTATGGCGTGTCACCCATATTCAACACCATTATAGAGAAATGCAAAATAAGAAGGAAAAGAATTTCTAGATGCATACCTGGCTTTTTCTGGTTCCCATCCGGATAACACGACTAGCCTTTCCATTTCCTTCCTAAAAAAAAATGTAATGTAATGACATACATTTTGCCCTTTAAATTCACAAAAATACACTATGACATGTTCACAAAGAAAAGATTACACCCAACACACATCTATGAGCAGCTTGTTTTCCATAGCTGGAGGTATTGCGGTTGAGATGGACGTTGTGACCTGGAACTACTGCAGTGGCAGATACTACTGGTGGTCTGAGGCAGAAAGCCCAGATGAGCATGAATTTTCTCTTACTCTCTTGCCCTTCCTCCAGCCCACCCCATTCCCTGGACAGTACTGATAAACTGAGAATGCCGATTCATTCTTCGCCTTCGTTGGTATGACTAAGGTGTGTGTGTGTGTGTGTGTGTATACATGTTGGAAAAGAAGTGAGAGATACTAAGCAATTTAGACACAATTTAGTAACAAAAGAACTCATTTTCATACGGCAAACAGTAGTGTGTACATTCACCCCATGTGACATTTTTTTATCCCCGTCATACATTGCGTATCAAATACTTAATCTAGCACCTCGTTCCCAAGGACAACGTCAACAGAGCATTTCATATCTTTTGCCATCTTATCTTATCTTACTTGAGCAAAAAAGTAATGTCACAGGTGCAATAGTAACTTCACATTGACTGATGACTTCATGAAAAAAGTAGGCACACTTGCTAGATTAAGCAACTTTTCAAGTTCAACACAAGTAATGACAGCAAATAATTTATTACTTTTGTCAACTTTATACATACAATTCCATGCACAGACCAGTGAGCCAGACTAATAAAATCAGGATCATAAAATCTTCCAATCACATAGGCCATTAAAAAAATATAAGGAGTAAAGAGTAGTAGTGATTATGGTATACAGAACAGTAACAGAACCAGCACTGACAGTGTTGGATAAGGCTTCATCTTATGGTAACATATCGCTGATCTTTAGGTTATTTTTGTCACTCAAAAATTGTTCCTCAAAAGTGTTCTAAGAACTATGACCATCCTCATTCTTCCTTACAGCACTCTTTCCTGCAGTGCAGGAACTTAGAAAAGAATGATACTTCCTCTGAAATTTTTAAAACCTTTTAAAAGCCTCATGTAACCAAAACGAAACCTACACACACTAATGTAACTAACAAAACATAATTTAGGCTGTCAAGTTTAGGTTATAGCGAAAATGGATTACACAGTATGACCCTTACTTGTTTAATGTAAATTTCTGCTAGCTTCCTGGTCAAGACAAACACAAGTTGGAACATTTTCTCCAAGCCCAACAGCTCTATGTAACTGGGTGTGAAAGGGCCCGAACTAAAGCAGACCTGAACTGAACCTATTTGTCTTTGGCATTACTGTACTGATTTATGCTAAATTCATTTTGTACAGTGCTGTTTTGAACGGACGAAAATTAAATGGCCTGTTAGTAGACTAACGTTACAGTCCCCACATAAGACACGCCAGAAGTCTCCAAAAACTATGCTGAACAAATGAAATGGCCCATAACCTGTTCTAGTAGATATTTGATCTTCTTAAGCAATTAAACCCTTTGGAATGTTCATCATACTAGCTATGTAACAAGCTACTGTCTCTACCACATGTGCCCCTTCATCTTGAGAGCCCACACTGATTTACCAATGACATTGCCTGTACATAAGATTGGCGAGAAATCGACCAATCGTATTAGTAGATCAACAGCAGACCTGTGCCGCTAAGTGTTGAGGTAGGCTAGCGTTACATAGCTAAAAGGCTAGTTACTTACCAAGGAACTTTGAGCCATCTCTGATTTCTCCATGCCTCCAGTAGCCGTCTGATAATATTGTAAAATTAGCACAAACGTATCACGATCACAAATAATTTGCTCAGATAAAACTTACAAATCGCACTAAGCAGTGATTGAATGGGCAACTCTGCCGGTCACCCATCATAGGCAGGCACTGGTGGCGGCCGTGACCTACACCCCAATTTCACTTCCGCCTGTGGTGCATTTCGGGCCATGTCCTTCAATAACGAAGTGGTGTTGATTTGCCGTGTCTCCACGGCAGTGGATGGCAGTGAAATGTATCCTAATTACTAAGATGTTCAGGTCGATGCAACATTTCCAAGTATATCATGTATTGTTTACTATCGTCTCATTTGGTTTACACACCCAGTATAACTGAGTAATAATTGCAAGCAGTTGTCACAATACAGTCACATTTTAACTGTGGTTTTATCATGTAACAGTTAGGTCAGTGGTGTTATATTCCATGATATAATTTGCCGTCGGGTAGAAATACCATGCTTGAACAGTATTTTGACAGCACCGTGTGTCTCCCCGTGTGCTGATGCTGAAACTTCCACATGTTCACTTTTTGGAATCTGCCCTTTTACCTTGCTGACTAGCTTCTTCCGGTTGGAGACGTGGCTTAGAGGCGCTGCCATATTGAGCTGCGGATAAGCAGTCAAGAGAGAAGAACCGCAGATATTTTTCTCTAGTTTCCAGATAAGTTGAGTAGAATAAAAAAGAGATCTACATCATCGGACATTTTATATCATAAGAGAGACATACACGGAAAATGGTGAGCAAATTTCTTTATAGTTATGTTGAGTTTATCGCTGAAATATGTTGCAGTTTTAACGCCAACGAAGTAGCAAGCTAATACCTGCTATCGCTTGATTGTATGCTATTTTATTACGAGTAACTGAGCACACTTTTTAGCATATTCATGAGATGACATTAGTGTTGTGTGAGTCTAAGTTTGCATGCAAAAGAACTGTACGTCATGTGTTTTACATGCTATTATTATGAGTTTCTTGAGGGGTACATAATGGGGTTTGTTCAGCTAACGTCAGCTGTCCATTCAGTTCGGGTGTCACGTCTGTTCTAATAAACCGCAGTCGTAGGCCTCAGCTACAAAGCTAACCAAATTCCACTATATGTGTGTTCACACTCAGCTTCTTGTCATCATGGAGCGATATTGCTATGACGAAAAGTCATTATAATCGATACGACCATGGCCCTCTTTATTTGACGGTGGTTGGGGAAAGAAGTCTGTGAACTTGTAGCTAGTTAGCATAAGTCGACTAGCTAACTGGGCTAACGTTACTTAGCTAGCTTTAAAAGTGCTACCCACAAAAATTGCCCACATCTCTCAAAATGGGCTGTAACGTAACTCACGTACACAAATATTGTTAGATACAAAGCAGAAAAACGCTATTCTTTCATTGGCTTCATGGGACATCTTGCCTGGAATGTAAAATTAGGAAGGAACCAAAGCTAAAATGTACCAAATAATTGTGACTAGTTCTGGAACGTCATGTTCAGACTTTCATTGACCGTCTTCGGTAACCTCAGTTGTAGTGAGTGTTAGTTGTGTGTTATATTGTGTTTGCAGAATATTAATCTTTGTATGCCCACCTTTGCATATCGACATGGTGTAATTTCTTGCAAGGTGTCCCGTTTCTCTTCCAAGTCATGACGATCGAACATCACCATAGCTTGTCCTTTTCGCTGTCATGTTTTCAAATGGACAATATTTCTTTAAAGGTAGTGTTATGTTGTAAGATGAACATGAGATACAAAACCACCCTTTACACACGTAAAATTTAGATTTCAGGTTCCCACATTTGTAGAATATATTGATAAAATGTTTGGAATGTGTGTTGGTGTTGAAAGACAAAATAACGTAAGCCTAAATGGACTGGAATCCTGCTTCCACAGCATGGCATACACAAGACATACACACATTATAAAAGAAACAGAAATACAGAAAATAAATTCTATCATGTGTGCCTTTTAAGGGTACTAATTTGTTTGGTGTGAAATATGCAGGAGGATGCTATGGTAACCCTAGTGCAAAAGTGTCAGTGCAAGTACAAATCCAATGCAGATTCTGTTCCAGGCAGTGAATAAGTATGAATAGGCTACACATTAAATAGTTTACATAGAGTATTTCAGAAGGGAAAGTGGATCTTTGCTAACATCGTCTATGTACTATGTACGTCTATGCAGTCATTGTGATTAGAACAAGATGGTCATGCATTGTGAGAAAAAAAAGTACAGCTAGGGACCACCTCTTGCATATGCCATGGTTAGAATTGACCATGTTGTATTTAGAGGCTTGTTCTAAATATATTGATGTCATTTGTATGTGAATCATTTTTGGAGAGAGGATAGGAAGAAAAATAAATCTTTGGTTCAAAATTGAATTGGACATACATTTATGTGCAGTAATAACATTTGTGATGATGTTATTTGAATCCTAATGTTTTCAACATTACCCAATTTACTTCCTGCAATCAAACCTACAACAGACTGTGAAATGAGGGACCAGTTTGTGTTTTTTTGATGATTGCTGCCTCTGCTGTTTTATTTGTGAGCTGGATTTTTGCATAGAGTCATTCCATAGCATGGTCCACTGAATCTAGAACCTCAACAGAGAGCTACATTTGGCTCACAGTTTAAAAAATGGCATTGTGTCTAATAGATTTTTTGTCAGCAGCTTTGTTAAATTGCATAAGTAATAAGCCAACTGCTCAGAGGCAATTTCCCTCTGTCCACTGTGACTGGTGTTTAGATTTTTTTTTAATTTTCCACCATTTTAATCATGTTCCCACTTTCTTCCTTTTCCCAGGTGCTGTTGGCAGCGGCGGTGTGCACCAAGGCTGGCAAGGCCATAGTGTCACGTCAGTTTGTGGAGATGACGCGGACCAGGGTAGAGGGGCTGCTCGCTGCCTTCCCCAAGCTGATGAACACGGGCAAGCAGCACACATTTGTGGAGACTGAGAGTGTGCGGTACGTCTACCAGCCCCTGGAGAAGCTCTACATGGTTCTCATCACCACCAAGAACAGCAACATCCTGGAGGACCTGGAAACACTGCGACTCTTCTCGCGTGTGGTAAGACAGGAAGAGACCCTGATGGCATATTTCATGCCATTGCCTGGAAGCAAAAAAATCCTGACATGTTAAATAAACAGTATAAACCAACATACACACACAGAAAAAAAATAGTGGCAGTCACTTTGGACAAAAATATTCTGGAAAACACTTACTAAAGCCTATATTTTTTAAACATGTACCTTTTCCAAGTGTTGCAGAGACCAGAGTGATATGATGGAACAGTGTGTTATCACTGTTCTGTAAAGCTCAAAGGAGCCATTGAGTCAGCTCATTATAAAGTTCTTTTTTAAACTCCATTTCGGCATTTCTTTTGACTTTGATTAGATGAGACCTTCCTTTTTGACCTTTTTCCCCCTTTTTTTTATTGATGTTAATTCAGCCTTCACACTGGTACTTGACAAGTATAGAGGCTGTTTTTATGAGAAAGGCATCAGGTTCTCTCAAGTGTATTGGCATCTTGGGACGCGGAATGAGCATTGCTAATTAAAATGTGAAAATCAGTGTACTCTCATTTTAACAAAGATTGTATCATCACTCTAAACACACACATGCTAATGCCCATCACATATTTTAATATGTCTCGTATCACATTTAGGACTGAAGCATATCCCATGCAATACAATGTGCTGACATATACACTTTGCCAGGAGCTAGTTTAATAGCCCATACAGCCGGTAATGATACTTGCTTGGATTAAGCCTGGCAGGAAATTGACATTTTAACACACACACAGTTTAATTAAGATGAAGTCTTGACTTAATCTTAGTCACACTTCCTTCCTGCAGATATGTACAGGCTGCCAGACATTTTCTTTTCACTTTTTTTTCTATTAAGCTAGTCTTTTAGTAGCTAAATGGTCAACATTAAGTTGTAGCTATGTTTTATCATGTAGTGTAAAACAAGTAGGCTTTGAGAGTAGCTTATTTTGTGACTGGACACAAAGCTTGTTTGCTGCTGATGGATATTATGTTTGCTGATGAATGTAGCCTGGCAACACTTCTTTTTGAAATTGGTTCTGGATTTATCAAACATGGAAACAAAAGTTCCACACCTTGTGTGTAATATGTAATATACTTAATCCATGCATTTTCACACAATACACAGTTGGATTAATTGTTACCTTCCTATATACACAATTGGATCAATTGTTCCTTCCTACATAGCTTGAAATGCTGCACTTAAATAGGGTTGCATGTTAATTATGAAAGGTACAATTATAAAGGTATATTATATATTATAAACATATCATGCTGTCAATTAAAAGATTACTATGCTCTTTTATCCTACATCAGTAAAGTGCAACTCTTCTTCAAACTCATTCTGATGCCACTGTGAATTTTAAAATGGAGAGTGTGCATTGGCAGTGCACATCTGGAAAGCTTGATCATGCACTATGTGATGACCCAGTTTGTTAGTTTTTGACTGATTGGGTATCGTCTTGCTGCTGACATGGCTTTGAAGTGGTCTGTTTTTTCCATAGTGTCATCTACTCTGTGGACAGGAATAGTTGTCTCATTAGCAAAAAAAATCCTGCTGATGCAAAATCCCTCTGTGAATTGACCAAAAAATCTTTTGCTAAGTAACTGACCGTTGCTTTTCATCTCTTCTACCCTCAGATTCCCGAGTACTGTCGCGTGCTTGAGGAAAGTGAGATCTCAGAGCACTGCTTCGACCTCATCTTTGCCTTCGACGAGATTGTGGCCCTTGGCTACAGGGAGAACGTCAACCTGGCCCAGATCCGCACCTTTACCGAGATGGATTCGCATGAGGAGAAAGTGTTCCGCGCCGTCCGAGAGGTGAGGTCCTCTTTTTCCATCTAAATCACTAGCAGGAGTTCTTCAGAGATTCTGTCCTTGAGTATGTATGGTAATAAATGTATTTAGTGGAAAACTAGAGACTTGCAGGGATGTCGCTGAATACAGCCCTAAAAAAAGTAATCTAAATTTACCTCAGAGCTCATGATTTCTCACACATATACAGTTACTACATTAACAACTAATCTGAGAATACGCCTCAGACAAAAATCATAATAGGTTGAAGTTGTCACCTCATCAAAGATGCTACAGGTTAATGCATTTTGGCCTTAGAGTTGAAATGACAAACCTGTGCATGCTCAGCCCAGTTAACAGCGGTTCGGGTGTCTAGGGAGTAGGTGCATTCAAAGTGTTATTGTCCTGTTTCCTTCCACTGTACCTGGTGTATATCTTAAGATGGCTGAAACAAGAGATAGGCGTTGGCTGTGTGGTTGTGATACGTGTGTTTTTGGTTGTGACTCAAATTTTATTCTGGAATAGGCTAAAATGCATTTTGTGGGTTGATTTATCACCTGCAATGTGTGACGGAAAACACGCCTTTGTTGCTTAAGGACTTCACCGCGTCAACACATTTCTACCATACCCCTTTGCTAAAAATTGAGCCTTTGGGGCCTGCTCTGTCTGGACAACTAGATCTCCTGAATAAGACATGGCCTTGGAGCTGCATCATCTCAGGTTTAGGCTGGTTCTGTTTAGACATACTTTGACCTGGAAGTAGGTCACCTCCTCCATAGAGGCCATTTTCCTTCCTGTGGTGTTGGTGCCATACTGATAAGAAAGGCATTTGCAAAATGTTCCCTCTTGCATGATCATTAACGGGCTAACAACTGATTGGTTCTAATCTGTTTTGTGCCGGTGCCTCCTCTGGCAAGGCAAAGTCACTGTAAGCTCTTTCAAAATCATAAGAATAGTTTGCCATGGTCACTTATGATCTGCTGTTATCTTTACTAATGAAGATGTTACTTGAATTTGAATCCTCACTGGACATGATTGTCCGAGGTCCACGCAAGTAACACTAAAAATGTTGAAACGCCTAATAATAAATGTTGACATTTAAGGCGGTCTCTTAGTTGAAAAGTCTACGCTGGTTAAATACATAAAGATATTGTCCTAAGGATAAAAACACGAGGGCAGGTTTTCATGGTCAGTGTATCTAAGCATGAAAGACGTGGAAAATGAGCACTAACAGATGGCATAATGATCTTCTGGCGTCTCCCACTGACACATCTAGACTCAAGAGCGTGAGGCCAAAGCAGAGATGCGCAGGAAAGCGAAGGAGCTACAGCAGGCCAGACGGGACGCGGAACGCGCTGGAAAGAAGACCCCAGGCTTCGGTGGCTTCGGCAGCTCCGGCATTAGCAGTGGCAACTCGGCCACAGTCATCCAGGACACCCTCATTGAGCCAGAGAAGCCCAAGCCTGCCCCAGCCCCTGTCAGGTAGCCTTTCTAGGCTGGTGTTTTGCGTAGTTTTGGTGGAAGCTGATGTGATAATCTTGCTCTTTAATGCACTGAACAAACAGCCTCACATTGTTGTTCTTGTGCTTGTTGTCTCCCTATCAGCTCTTCACTGTTGACAGTTTGGAGTCACATCACCATATTGTAATATCTTGGGGACTTGCATAATTATGGCTGTGTGCCATTGGTATGCTCATCTTTGTGTCTGTGTGTGTGTGGTCCCTCAGGCCCAGCGGTCCCAGTAAGGCCCTGAAGTTGGGCGCCAGAGGAAAGGAGGTGGACGACTTTGTGGACAAACTCAAATCGGAGGGCGAGAACGTCATCCTGCCCAGCACAGGGAAAAGGCCCTCAGAGGTGTCCAAAGTGCTGCCTCCTCCCGTCAATACAGAGAGGTAGGAAGATGACACACCCAGCACTGACTTCAATCTCTACACAAGAGCAGGAACAGGAACTGAAGCAGGAAATGTTACATGCAAGAAAGCTGGTGTGGTGATAGGCGGAGTTCATTCCTTCAATTGGTGAAGGAATGAAATCCGCCTTCAATCAATTTCCATTGAACAGGATGTATATGTGTGGGGAGGCTCTCTTAGAATGAGTCATTTGCTGAATATCTGCTGTAGGTGTATTAAAATATATGATGAAATGTTGGTTCGATAAAATGGTTGGTTTTGTTAATTAATCATAATATCTGTAGAAATATTCGCTTCTAAGTAGTGAGTCGGTCATGTTTGGTTCTGATTTGAGGAGACCTGACTGGACTTGTTGTATGGATACGATGTTGCAAAAGCTTATCTTGTCCAGTATGTCAAATGTACTGGTTGCCCTATAGCACCTTGTTGTGTCTAAGAGGAAAAGGACAGCCAATAATTATTTTCTTTAAATATTTCTTGGGTTGTCAGTTGCTATCAAGTGTCATGTGTTTTGCCATCAAGTGTGTACCATGACTAGACAGTAATGAGAAGATGTGAGGCCTGAGTGAGTTGAAATATTATGTAAAGCGTGTCCATCTGGGTGGAGTAAGACCTAGTTTCTGATAATTCATTTCCAATAAGAGAGGGACTCGTTATCTCTGTTTGCCTATGTCTCACCATGATTATTTCTCTTTCTTTTTCACTAGTGTACATTTGAGAGTGGAGGAGAAGATCACTCTGACATGTGGCCGAGACGGAGGCCTCCAGAACATGGAGGTCCTGGGCATGGTCACGCTCCGGGTGGCCGACGACAAGAACGGCCGCATCAGGATAGTCTTGAACAACAACGACAAGAGAGGAGTACAGCTGCAGGTGAGTGGTCTGCGAACAGGCCCCAAGACAACAGATATTGAGTATATTAAAGACACAAGTAGACAGATAGATGTTTTATACCAGTTATGTAAGTTTTTTTTTTTTCTGGTAGCCTTATTGTCTTCCAAAAGAAACTCAGTAATGTTTACTGGCTTTGCTGAGATAGTACAGTCTTTGAACAAAACCCATCACCACTTATGCACCTTCATTTTAGAGTGTAGTTGTGTTCAGTTTGGTTTGGATTCAGCACCTAGGTGCAATAACGTAAACCCTCCTCTTTTTCCAGACTCATCCCAATGTGGATAAGAAGCTCTTTACATCGGAGGCCATCATTGGTCTGAAAAACCCAGACAAGTCCTTCCCCCTGAATAGTGATGTCGGCGTGCTGAAATGGAGGCTACAGACCACAGACGAGTCTCTCATACCACTAACAAGTACGTAAAAAGAAGCATATGTTCCTGTCTTTGACTGATGCTCAAATGCATCTGTTGTTAATTAAACGTTTTCTTTCATGTAGTGCATTTTTGCTGGTTTGTCTGTGTTTGTGTTATGGTTTAGCAAATATGTTTATTGAAATTGTCAATAATTCAACAATAGTTAGACGTAGAAAGAAAACAAGTATTTCAAAACCTGAAAAGATACAAAACTTGAATTGTGTTTAAACTAAACTTGAATTATGCGAATAAGGCTACCCATAAACTTAATTGCTTCAACAAGGTGACGTATCCCTGTTCTGTCCACAGTAAACTGCTGGCCTTCAGAAAGTGGCACAGGATGTGATGTCAACATTGAGTATGAGTTGCAGGAAGAAGCCCTGGAACTCAACGATGTAGTCATCACCATTCCCATCCCGTAAGTTCTAAATAGTGTTTTCTACACATAATTAGAATGCTGAAAAATAGATATGTCTGTTTATTACATCTCGTTGATACAGATTTATGTTTCACAATTAGAAAAGATGGTAGTGTACATAATATCTTAAAATTGGGTTATACAGATCTGGAGTGGGTGCACCTGTGATTGGAGATCTTGATGGGGAGTATCGTCATGACAGCCGGCGGAACATTCTGGAATGGTGTCTGCCAGTGGTGGATGTCAAGAACAAGACAGGCAGCCTTGAGTTTAGTGTAGCGGGCCAGCCAAACGACTTCTTCCCCGTCACAGTTTCATTTGTATCTAAGAGCAACTATTGTGACATACAGGTAAATCCTTCAGAGAAAATTTCCACACGTTTGTAGTTTTATTATGTTAGCACCATAATGCAAGAATCAGTGGTTAAAATTTTAATTGTGTTGTCTGTCTGTTCCTTGTCAGGTCAACAAAGTGACTCAAGTTGATGGAGACACCCCTGTAAGGTTCTCTACAGAAACCTCTTTTGTTGTCGACAAATATGAGATATTGTAAAGGAATATCCATGTAAAGAAACCAACCACCATAGAAAAAAAAGAAAACAAGATCATTGGATATGGAAATGTATAAAATCACAAAACTACAGAGCTACAAATCAGAAAAGGTTCATACTGACCTGTCTCTTCAACAGCAGTCTAATAACAGGACACCCTTTTCAAAAACAAAACCCTTCTGACCTTGGTTTGCTGTATTTGTACCTTTATAAGAGAGTGACACCACACGTCTCCAAAGGGATCTTTAAGTGTATAATAAGAGACTGGCACGGTTGGGCAGTGGGAGTTGAAGGAGGATGTTTGAAGCGGTCACACATTTGGCCGAGGAGGGCCAAGAGGAGTGGGGTGGGGTCGTCACAAGTCTTCACATCTCAGAAGTAGGTCTCAACAACAGACCCGTCGGTTGGCTGAAGGGAGTGGGAGTGGGGGTGGCATTGATTGAGTGTATGTTTTGTTTTTGTTGTTTTTTGTTGTTTTTTTTCTGCCTGTAATGTGTACAGCTTTTAGTATGTGCAGACATCTACACACAGACACGAGCACACATGCAAAAGCTGGTCTTCAAAATTTGTGTGATGTCTTATAAAACACTAGATTTAAAAAAAGAATCACTGGCACTCAGGCCAGGAAGTACTTCATTATTTCCCCTTGGGTGAAGTTTTGACTGAAACTTTGAAGGACCATGCTATACAAGAGACAGAACTGAGCAGATTCTCTCTCTTTCTCTGTCTCTTTCTCTCTCTCTCTTTCTTTCTTTGTCTTGTCTGTATGTTACTGCCTTTTTCTTTGATGTTTTAATCTGTAATCACATTCAAAAAAAGAGGAACTTCTCTTTTCGACCTCAGTACTTGGCATTGCTGTGTTCGCGGTCATCAGAAGCCAGACACACTCAATTCCCCGGCAGTGTAAGATTCTATTAGCGTCACTTCTGGACATTTTTTACTGATTCCTCCTCTTCTAGGCACAACCCCCGCCCGCCCCGACCCTTTTTTGGCTTTTATGGGCAGCTCACCTGCCTGTCTCACACTGACCAGTTGGGAATCAATGCCATAGAGACTTAGCCAGCACAGCCAGTTGTGGAATTGAGACACCCCCAAAACCCTCCCTGGCATGTCGTGTCATGTTCTGTCACTATGAGTGTACCATAGGCCTAGAAGAAGATGAGTTTTTATCGTCTGACATTTCTGCTGGCTATTGGGATCATTTCACCTTTCTATCTAAATGCCTCCCCATCCCCAGCCCTTGTCTGGAAAACCCACCCTTCAGGTTTAATGCCAGATTTGCTCATGTCTCTGTTTAAGAATGACCAATAATTTTTTTGTTTTGTTTTTTTTTTGTTTTCTTTTTTTGCCTTGATTCTCTAAATAGTGTGAAGAGGGAATATGTATTTACATGTGTTATTTTCTCTGTTTGTATCAGAGTTTTGTCTCAATCACATTGTGGGTGTGGGAAATGGAAATTGAGAGATTTTGTAACCCTGTAAAATATGAACTGAGGCGTAATTACAAATGACATTCCAATGTAAACTTCAAAAAGAGAGAAAAAAAGATTAAAGTGTACAAAAGGCCCCAGTGAAATGATCATACTGTCTTCCTGTGTTTGTGTAAGTAATGTGTTCATTTTAAACTGAGAGCCATGTGTTATGATAATAGTACTGCTATGACAAAAGCATTGTTAATATGTTGTACTGTATGACTGAGGATTAGGTTGATAATATCTCAGGGCTTTGGTTCACAGCATCTACTGCAGGGCTGTCAACGATGCTTTTACCTTTAGAATGAGAGACAGTCATCTTCAGGCATACGTTGGCTTGCCTGCTGTGCTCTTCTGAAAGGACCACAGTTCAGCTGACTTCCCCTGCAGTGCTGTAATGCCTGCCTCTGTGCATGCCAGGTAGGCCAGGTCAGGTTTGCAGTTCAGTAATACAGGGCTTTGGTCTAGGTAGGAATTCAGCAGGAGAGCCATCCCTGTTATAATCAGCTGAAAATTGTTATATGAAAATGTCTAGACATCTTTGTCAGAATTGGACTAAATGCCACAAGTACTCTGCCCCGCCCTCATGAGGGTACACTTAACTGCCTAGACTACAAAGCACATTTAAGTCATTTTTATGTGATTCATCTTGGTCTAGATTGGGATAAAGAAACTAATAGGCCTACAGGTTTACCTAACAACTCCATTTTTAGCTATGTCCTTTCTTTGCCTATTTTCCTATAGAGATTTTGGTGA
Organism: Tenualosa thibaudeaui; assembly: GCA_027481765.1. Classification (NCBI taxonomy): domain Eukaryota; kingdom Metazoa; phylum Chordata; class Actinopteri; order Clupeiformes; family Clupeidae; genus Tenualosa; species Tenualosa thibaudeaui. The sequence continues at coordinate 8,548,244 of JAIFZK010000009.1, read as the reverse complement.
CGCTCACTAAGGGGGCTTATATAGTACATCCGGAACAGTTTTTCTCAATCAAAAAGATGTAATTAGGACTTAGTTAATTAGGACAAGTATTATTGAAGGAGAATGACTCCCTGTTGTACTACCACTTCATAAGCCCCATACTAACCAAAGCATATTAAGATTATAATTCATTAACAACTAACTTACTAAGTACAAATAAACAGTAATTAGGAGTTTATGTTGGAGAAATTCTTAGTTAATGATCTAATATACGTAGAATAAGGTCATGCACAATAAGGTATTAATAAGTGACTTGTATCACTAACAAATGGCTATTGTTACCAATTTGTATGTTAATAATCTCCTAGTTAATGGTGAATATGTGTGTGTGCTAATGTAAAGTGTTACTGAGATTTTGTTTTGTCTGCACAATGAGAATGTGGAGGTGAGTGAAGGCAAACCAAAGTACAATGGCGCAAATCTGATTAGGTTTGCAATTTGAGCTCTGTCTGGGTATATTTGGGACTGAGACAGACTGAGGAATCAAGATGGGGACCCTGGCATTTTGGTAATGAATGTGTTATCTCACAGTATATCATCATGGGTTATGGGGACATCCTGAGCTTTCTTTCATGTAGTCTAAACAAACGCCGTCATGAGGGCAGTAAAACAGTGGCCTGCATGGGCGGCAGGGAATGGCCTTATTTGGATTGGGGAGGGTTTTAAGTGTGGGTGTGCATTTCCTTTGGATTCTCCCCTGCACTGAATGAACAGATGTACAGTTCAGTACACAAGACCTCTCAGGCAAAGAAAAAGCACATGGGCTCCAGAAAAAGTTACTGAGTAATCTCTCTAGCCTTTTAAACAGCCTTTAATTTCAGTTTGGGAGCTCAAAGTAGGAGACCTCATCGGACATGTGAATGTTTTTTTTTCTTTTTTCCTTTTTTTTTTCCTCTGTGGGGCAGTGTAGGATGAGGTAATTTGGACTGACAGAAGAGACAAATGAAATGCTGTGTCAGTTTACTGGAGCTAACTGGCGATAACTTCAGGGAACCACAATCACACTAACAGCACTTTGGCAGCCTTCAAGGATCTACAGGACCATAGGAATGGCACACAAAAGGGTCCGGTTCCAGGTAAGGTGAAGTCAGTAACAGTAATCCTGTAAAGGTGATTCACTGCCACTATAATTGAAGTGTAATTGTGTTTAGTGAATACTTCTGAGGAGGTATGTGCAGCAATTTATTTTTAAAGGTCTCCCTTCAACCGAAGAAGAGAAATATTTGCACAGCTATTGGTCTGAGTATTCTGTTGGTAGAAGTACCGACCTGTCATAAAGAGCCCATTCACATGCCGGTATGAACTCTCTCTCTCTCTCTCTCTCTCTCTCTCTCTCTCTCTCTCTCTCTCTCTCTCTTTATTAAACCTAAGCTGTACTTAAAAATGTAACACATCATGGAAATCGCCTGCATGGTTTTGTCAGCCTACAAAATGTCTTGGTTTCACATGAAAACTGCCCTTCAAAATATATATGATAACATAGAAGGATTATCCATTGGTTAAATACTCCAGAAGTCCAATATCTTCTATAAAATGTGATAGGGACAACCACCTCGAACTGTTAGTATGATAGTGACTTGAATGAAATGTTAAAGTTGACCAGTAGAGGTCTTCATTGTTGCATTAATACTCATCTCCATGTCTGTCCTCTGTATTTTACAAAAGTTTATTTTAAACAGTGAAGGACAATCTGAAAATATGCGTCCACTCTAATGTAAGGTGTTATGTCTAATATAAATTTGAATAAAATATTTAAGTTAATTGCATTACTTTCCATACAGCTTCACGCTGTGTGTTGCCAATTAGCTTTAGCTGCAACCTGTAAAGAAAATTCCAACCACCTCAGACAATCATTTCCCCTCACATAGATCTGGCTTTCATGTCTTTTAACGAGAGCCTTCCCTCTTTTATTCACCCCACAGTGCACACAAGGGAACTGGCAGGTTGAAATTAAGACGCCCCGGGTTAAATGGCTTCTCTGCAAGATGAAAGCAAGATGTTTTCAGTGCTTAGCCTCCTAACCTGTCCTTTCATTAGATGAATGTCTCTGTGCGTTAGCACAGCTGGAGACAGATGTGTGGCGACTCCACTTGTGCTGTTTAGAGATCTTAATTCTTAACTCCAGACAGTTCATGCTATACATTTCAGCAGTACTATTTTTTTGTGTGATTCTGAATTCTTTTCTAAGGCATCTGAGGTAGAATTCATTCAAAAGTCTGTTTCCTATATCAGTGTTGACATCTTTTTTATCTATTTGCCTACCCATGTGTGTGCTAGGACTGGTAGGAAATATTAATATTACAGGGCTTAGAAGTGTTCAGATATGGTTTCTAAATTCAGGCTTGGGCCATGTTTAAAATGGCAATCAGCCAATGTGTGTTGTCTTCAGAATGTTACTTCAGGCACAGACATTTACCTTAATTTTCATGTCTGATGTTACAATGGAGATTTTGGACTAATGTAGTCATCCAGTTTCAGAAGCTAAGTATGATTGACAGCTTACAGTAGCAGATGAATTCTAGGTCAGACAATAGACTGATTAGAAAATGACAGTAGAAACAAAGGCGATAAAAAATAGAAATGTGTTCTGTAATTGATTTGGGCTGCTGTTGATCTTGTTTAATCATATCTATTGATAAGTGCTGGTTGGTTGTTGTTACCAATGTGGAGTATTTTGTTCCAGCTGATCCCCACCAAAAGTTGACCACTTAGTACATCCCACGCACTGTGCACTGCAGACAGCGGTGGGTGGAACATCCCATAACTCACTCGGCAAAAGGGGTGTGCCGAGGTTTTTGTTTGGGTCTGTTTGGGGCATTTTATACGTGGCAAGAGCAGCGTAACACATTAGGGTGAGCCCACCAAGCCCAGGACAGGCTGAATCTTTTGCTGGCAGCCCAGGCTACCCATCCAAGAGCAATAGCAGTCAGTTATTTCCCTCTTGGATGGAAAAAAGTCGTTTCATAGTGTTTTTTGGCCAGGGCCAACCTTCTCTCCTCATGACACTCCATGTGTCACCAGGCAATCTGGTTTTAATTGTAGAGCAGCACTTTTTATTGGCCATTTTTAACTTAATTGAATATAATCTGCAGTTTGAAGCGTTACATCCACCATGGCTTACCACGCTGTATATTTCAAATGTTTCCATCCACGATCTGAAACACAGCGGGGTTTGAAATATCTTTGAAAAGTGGTGCGCTTGCACTTTCTTTAGAAAACTCATAACTTGACATTGGAACTGTAGAGAAGCAGGGAAAGACCTCTAGATGGCAACTGGCGGATGTCCCCTGAAAGGTTCTCAACACCTGGGAAAGGCAGGGAGGGAAAAAATGGCTTTTATTCAGCTTCTACCTCTTTCTGGCACAGAGTGGGTTTTCTCTTCCAGAGCCTGAACAAGTGAAGACCTCTTTAGTCGCAGCATAAAAGACTGCCTTGTGACTGCCCAGAGTGTGTGTCAGTAGAGTGTGTGTGTGTGTGTGTGCGTGCGTGTGTGCGTGCATGTGTGTCTGTGTCTGTGTGTGTGCATGTGTGTGCATGCGTGTCAGAGAGGGAGATTGGAAAAGCTGAGAGGGTCAGAGAGGAAGAGAGGAAAAGAGAGAGAGAGAGCATGTTGAAATAGTCAGTGGTTACAATTAGGAAGAAGAGGAAGAAGGCAGTGCCTACTTGCAAAAAGGCTGAAAGAAAAGAGAAGAGAGAGGAGGGAGAGAGTGAGTGGGAGAGTAGGCGGAGGGAAAGTACGGACGGAGAGAGAGAAAGAGAGAGAGAAGGCTGTGTCCCATCAACAGTCCACAGTGGCTGTCCTCATCCCTGTTCTGAAGTACGTCTTATGTTTGCTGGAGGAACAGCAGGGAGAGAGACAGAAGGAAAAGGCCGTTCTATTGGTCTTTCCACTGGATTTCAGCTACTTTTCAGCCTCTCTGGTGTCTAGGATTTGGGCTCTCTGTCTCCTAGTATGGCCAACACTGCACTGACTGACAGGGTCTGAAAGGAGCATCTTACATCATCAGCATCCATGACAGAGGACTGAAATCTGGGCAGGTTTGTGTTGGGCTCTCACAATGTGAATGTGTGTGTGTGTATGTGTGTGTGTGTGTGTGTGTGTGTGTGTTTTAGCTGGTGTCACAGTGTATCATGGTGGATCATGGTTATGTCATCATGTGGCCAAAATGCACCTGTGAACTATATAGTATTCAAAGTATGCAACTAGATGAAGAGTCTTAGTACATTGTAGGTGAAGTCAGCAGCTTTCAAACGCTTATCACAGAAGTCATTTCATGGTTTCTTTTGTTCATTTGTTCTTCCATGCTTACATGCTTGTACCGTGTTTATATATTGATTCATGAGTTCCTCTTAAATTACCTCATGTCAAACGAGAAATGAGACACAGGGCCAAGTGACACACATTTTCCCTGCTGGCAACGTCAGAGGGGAACTGGACTACACTGGACCTCTGGGGCCAGAGCACAGCCTGGGAAGTATGTCCTGACCTCAGCCTCCACAAAAGAGTTATTGTCTCTGCGGAGACAGCGCTGCAGATCTGTGCGTGTGTGTGTGTGTGTGTGTGTGTGTGTTTGTGTATGTTTCAGGGGGTCTCAGTACTAGAGTGAGCTTCACAGTCTGTGTCCTGCCAATAATTACATGCAGTAGGTCTCATCAGTGGACTGCATCTATAGACCCCTGAGAGAGAGGGAGAGAGAGATAGAGAGAGATAGCAGATGAACAGCTTTGTCTCTTGGAACCAACATTTTAGTCTGTGAGTAAAATACAGTGTTGCTGTCATGCGCGTCCATCACTGACTGACAGAGCAGCGGTCAGATGAGGTGACACACATGTTGGACACTGATAAGCCAAGTTAGCCGCCGGGTGCTAAGCTCCTTGGAAGGGAACAGGACGCGAGAGGTTGGTCCCGAGCTGGGGGATTTGGACTGAAGCAGCAGCAGAAGGCGTGGGTCAATTGTGGACTGAACACACACACACACACGCGCACACACACACACACACACACACACACACACACTCACGGAGCTGGCGTTGTGAATGGATGCTTTCATAAACAGGGAGATCAGAGTTTTCATGAGCCACATAAGCACTCAGTTAATGTAGACCAGCTTTGTGCTGTATAATGAATTATTGTTTTACTGAACTGTGTGAGGGAATGGTTTATTTGTGTGTGTGTGTTTGTGTGTGTGTGTGTGTTTGTGTTTGTGAACACTTGTATGCATCAGTTGAGTATTTCTGTATGTGGGTAGGGTGTGTATATTTTGTGTGCTTGTGTGTGACAGAGAGTGAGTGGCAAAGGAATGAAAGAATGGCGAGAGAAAAGAGAAAGGGCATGTGTGTGTGTGTATGTGTCTGTGTCTGTGTGTGCCTGTGTGTTTGGGAGCTGAACTATTTGGGAACAGAATGCCTTTTGGTCGTCGTGTGCTGGTTAGTGTGGGACGCCTGGTTCTGTGCGTACCTCCAGCCTCCTGCACCTGACCAGGGCTCACGTTGCAGGGGGCGGCCAGACAGAGAACAACAGAGTGAGGGTAAGAATGGGGGCGAGAAGAAAGGAGATGTTAACGCCCAGAAAGAACAGGTGAAAAAAAGCCAGAGAGGATTTGGTGACACTGGCACTCATTCCACACATTTTTTTTTTCCTGGTCCCGGATTTTGTTCTACACTGCAATTCTGTGGTCACACTAGTAAGGCAGAAGGCGGTGATTTGCTGAAACGCTGCATTCTTGTCTTGCTATACTTGAAGCTTGAATAACATTTCTTTCACACAAGTCATAGATAGATAGATACATTGCAGGCATCACGTGTCATTTGTTTAGCATTGCACATTGATTGAGCTCTCAGACAGTTTTTCAGGAGACACTTCTGAATGAAAAATACTGAAAAGTTATTGAACCATTGGATTTTTAGGAGACAAGTAAAGTAGTATGTCTGACAATGAAAATTTGCTATATTTGTTTTATGGTGGGAAAACACTCATCTCTGGTAACTCTGGTTAGTATTCAAAGACTTTTTTTCCCCTTTCTTTCTTTCCAAGTTCCCACCATTTTTTTTACAGTGTCTGAAAATTTACTGCTGCTCACTTATGAATTTATCATTGCTTTAGTCTCTAGACTTTTGATAATATATATATAAAATTTATATTTTTATTTTTTTCTTCTTAGATGTGAGTGCAGATGTTTGACCAGATTGGAGTCGTATATCAGGAGACATCTCAAATCTCTCCCAGTCTAATTAGAAGCAGGACTCAGGACAGGAGGTTGTACTGCATCCAGCACCTCTCAGCCAGTCTATCTTTTAGGGTCCAGAAGTCTTGGAAGCAGACTCTCTGCTGAGGCTGCAAGTCAGACACACGTGACTGTTTCACATATTTTTAAACATCTTTGTCATTCCAGTTGTTATGATGAGAGCGTGTGGACTGACAGACCTTGAGTGCTCTGCTATCCCTGTGAATGTGCCCTATCTGAAATCATCTGAACTGATGGGCATGAATGGGACCAGTGTGCTGCTTTAACACTGTCCTCTTCTTTTTGTGTCATTCTGTGTGTGTGTGTGTGTCTGTGTGTGGGCAAGTGTGTATGTGTCTGTGTGTGTGTGTGTGCGCGTCAGTGCAGGTGCAGGTGCACAGAGGAATTCTCGGCTCAAGTTTAGTCCAGTAGTTTATCCCTCCCGCAAAGTCTTTTCAGTGCCAGGTTTGTTCTGTGTATGAGCGAGAGAGTGTGTGAGCATACCTCAGGCTCTGCATTGTCAGTCTCTTAAGGTCTCCTCATATCTGTCTATTTGTTCCATTCAGTTACTCTCAGCAGAAAGAGAAAGAGTGAGCAATTGGGAGCAAGAGATGAATAGCTTGTGTGTGTGAGGGGGGGCGGGGTGGGGGGAAGATAGAGAGGGGGAGAGGTAGTCAAACATAGACTCAGAGCGCCAGAGAGAGAGGGAGAGAGAGCAGAAAGACTGACTCACTCCACTTCCAGGGAGCAGCAGTGCGTTGGCCTGCTGCAGACTGGGCTGCAGACGTGCCGCAGACGGACGAGAGAGAGTCCATGTGGAAAGTCGTAATCTCACTGGGACACCCCCCCCCACACGCACCCCCATCCCCTCCTACTCTCCCCCAATCTCCCTGCTCTGCGTTGATGCTCATCCAAGCGACAGCCTGTACCACGAGATTTGCTGAGAAACCTGGGAAATCATGGCCCAGCTCTGGGTCTGACACTGCCACTAAGCCACCCTTGTGCCCAGGACCATAGGTGCGGTTTTCATTCCGCGACTGTGTGCCAGTGTTACACTCTTCACATTCTTAAGTGATTGCTGGTGGACTGACCAGCTTTTCCATTTGTGGGGGATCCCACTAAACCTGTCTGCTGCTCTCTGATAGCTGTGTTATTATCATGTGGTCCACATGGTGTCAAGCTGTGCTGATTTTTCCTATGAAGTTTCCCAAGTTTCAGAGAGGTCAGCATCACAGACTGATTTACTGAGAGGCATTGAAACAGTGAGGTTTAGTGAGCTAGTGTGCAGGCAAAGGAATATTCTGGGGATTATCTTCAGAGCGATTCGTTGTTTTGCTTGAGCGTATCACCAAGAGATTTCTTGGATTGGAGATGAGGACAGATAAGAAGGTCTTCCCAAGCCTGTGGGTGGACAGCTGTGTTGTGAGTCACCCCCCCCCCCCCCGCCCCCAACCCTCCCACCTCCCTCCTCTTTAGAGAGTGCTCTTTCCCAGGGTCAAGACACAGGAAACGCCCCTGCTCAGCAGGCCTCACCAGACGACCATTGGAACATCCATCTGGTTGCTTGGTTTCTGTGTCTTTGTTTGTATTTAGTTTTTTATTTGTTTGGATTCTCAGAAGTATGCATTCTCTTCTACTGGCATAAGCCATGGAAAAATGCATGAAATGATCTTTCTTTTCTTGTCAAATCCTTGGAGATCATTCCATCACATTCATGCCCCATGTGGGTCTCAGCCTAGCTTGTTTTTTCTGCCTGTTTTTCGTTAAAGAGTTATTTGCTTTTAACAGCTTCATCCAGGGGAATTTTCAAGTTCGGTTGATTTTGTCAACAATGTAATTTGTGCCCACAAGTGATTTTGTTACTGTTCAGTTGGCTTGAAGTGCAAAGTCATACACCCAGAAGTAGCGGACAGTTCAAGTTCAATAAGTGGGCCCCTTGGCATGGTGAATATTTACTGCAGATGTTTTGACGCTAAAGTCTGAAGTCCTAATTTTAGCCTCCTTTGACTTGAAGGACGGTAAGACACTTTGAAAAGGAAACCTGAAGATGGCACACGGCAGTAGCACCTCTGACCCGCTCTCAGACCTATTTTTGTGGGGACCCCCCCTGACAGTACAACTCTCTTCTCTTCTCTCTCTCTCCCTCTCCCTCTCTCTCTCTCTCTTTCTCTCCCTCTCCCCCTCTCTCTGTGCCTGTTGCGACATAAGCTCCTGGGCTGATGAATGCCCAGTGAGGGACAGAGGAAAAGAGAGAGCACCGTGCAGCCATGACGAGCAAATATCCAGAGCTGTTTACTGTACACAGGAGCACGTGGGAAGCAAACAGATTGTAGCCGAGGGGAAATAAAAGAGCTTGGGGGCTCTACAGAGGAGATGGTGAGTGGTAGTCATGATTTTTCTCAGTCTGATTTATTCTACTCACTCAGTACGGTTGAAAGGCAGGCTCATAAGTCAGCTGGTTTTGATTGGCAGGTTGGCCTGCGTGGTTGTCATGTGGAAGCATGGAGTGTTGGCTAATCTTGTGTGAGTGAAGTCATTTTGTCAAAGAAGCTAAACAGTTGTTGAGCCTTGTTGTTCTCAGTCTCTCAAAGGTAACATCCTTTACCTGCTTAACATGAGAAGCAACTTCTGTCAGGATCTTGAAGCTTGAAGAAAGTAAACTCTCAAACGAGAGAGCCTCACAGCCGTTGAATGTCCTGTCTGGCTTAGTGTGAACCTCTCTCTCGCTCTGCTATATTTTCCCCCATGCGGTTCTCTTTTCTGTGGACTGACGTCGGCTCTCCAGTGAGTCCAATGGGTATCATTTATCTCCGGGCGAGTGGAACTCCCTCCAGCCGGCTTTGTGGCCGAGCCGCGTCTATTTTCTGCTCCTGGTGGCAGGAGCCGAGGCATAATTGTGAGGTTTAATGACACGTTTCGGAGGCAATGCCCTCCACTTTACCAGCGAGGGACCTCGCTCACAGCAAGGGTGTGTGCACACAAGGCTCCGTGAAGTGTGTGTCCTGCTGTGTGTGTGTGTGAGTGTACGTGTGGGCGATTGGTGGGAAGGATATTGTGTGAGTGGGAACGAGAGAAGCATTACACACCACTGTGTTCTCTGTATCTTCTGTCTTTTTTTTCTCCTTCTGTTACGTGGGTCTGCTAGATTACCAGCATGGATGTCTGATTTAGATAACCCTGGAGATCAGTGGTCTAGTCTGTGTTTGGGTTGGCATGTCTATGTCCTTGTATGCTTGTTCCACTATTTTGTGTGTGTGTGTGTGTATGTGCGTGCTTATGTTTGCATGTAACTGCTTTCGTGTATAAATGAATGTGGAAGGTGGAATGTGGTTGTAATTGATTTCCTCTCTGTATGAAAAGCAATACATTGCATTTGACCCATTTCTGCATGGAAACCAGTCTCTTCCCTGCCACCATGTCCGTGTGTCCCCCTGCTCTGTTTGTCCTGGTTGTGGTGAGTGAGAACATCCTCTCTGGCCTCTGCAGTGACACAGGGCCACTCTGTTCCCGGGGACTCTCAAACAGTGGGTGTAATTGTCAGGTTGAACCATGTGGCATTACCCAGCTGCCTTTGCTCAGATGAAGTCATCATGGCCAGAGAGAGACAGAGAGAGAGAAAGACAGAAAGAAAAAGCAGAAAGGCATTACAATTGGGATATTAAAAGCTCTGCATAGCTGAGGGTCTATACATGGTGGCATGTCCTGCCTGTATTTCTAATAATATTCAAACCATCAACCTGCCTTTTGCTCTTGTGAGCAAATCTTTAATTCCATTGGCTTAGCCTTAGATGATGGGGCATGTCACTTCTCTGACTGCCCTTTGCCAGAGAGACCGGTGTTGATTTTTCGGATGACTTCATTTGTTGTGCTTTTTACTTGGATGTACTAAATACCATGGACAACAGGAGGGTAAAGGTAATATCATTCCCATATATTAGTAAAAGATCTGCCTACTGTGTACAGTGTCGCATTTGGTTGTCTTATGTCGGCAAAACATATCTAACTGACGTGTCATGAAAATGTTGGTGTGGATAGTTGTGAGTGTGATTTGTTCCTGCCATGTGAGTTGGCATTGGTGGTCACTGCTGTCACATTTATGATTCCAAACGGTTTATTTTGACATGCCCAACTTGGCTGTGTACAACCAAGAGTCGTTTGCAGACTAAACAGACTTTCCATCTCTGTTACCAGTTAGCCTCAGACTGGCTTGAATGAAAAATGACTTTGATGTAATTGTCCCCACAGGCACAAACATGCCTCCACTAGCTATTCAGTAACCCTCTAGCGTAGTGTGGTACTTTCCTCTGTTTTGACCCTGCTGTTGTCAGAACAGTCTGTTAGACTCTGAGGCACTGGAGGGGGCTTTCCAACTCGAACGGTCATGATTCATCTGTAGCGCTGCCGTGTCTGCGGAGGTGTTAGGTCCGGGGGCCAACCTCTTTTTTCCTGCTCAGCCACCTTTGTTGTTGTGCGCCGAGGTCCAGTGTAAATAATCAGCCACATCTGCATGACCCTCCAGGACCTGTCAATGACTCATATTGTGTCTGGGTGTGTGTGTGTGGGTGCATGTGTGTTTCTAAGTGTGTGTGAGAGAGGTGAGGGGTAAAAAGAAGAAGAGAGAGAGAGTAGAGTGAAAGAAAGAACTCAGACTTTGACACCGGTGGTTGGGTTGTTATCAGGCTATGTGTCAGATATTGCTTCATTGTTCTCTGTCTAAGATGTCAGGCAGGGTTTCTGTGCACTCATTTGTCTCTGTTGAGCCCTCCCCTCCCACTGTCTTTTTTTTTTACAGCTCAGGTAGAACCTTGCCAGGTATTGTAGAATTGCATTGTGATTACTCACACAGATGATCCTTTGAAGTTCGGCTTTGAAGTGTGCGTTACTCCACGCGCAGTGTACTTTCCACACACAAATGATAGACTTCCTTCCTTAATGTTTATATGTTTCCTGTGAGTGCTCATCTTCCTGATTGTTGGTTGTTTTTACAGGACCCCCATATTATTGATGAAGTGACAGACAACCATCAAGACATGGACAGCCTGAACAGGAATATGCCGGAACCTGGCAGACAGACACACCAGGTGCTGCAGGTAAGACAAAACATAGCAGCTCACTGAGGGCTCACCTTAGCCAGCATTCCATACTCTTTAATTTGGGTTTGTACTGTGTCTAATGCTGCCACATTCAACTCACAATTAACTATAGGCTTATAAAAGAGCATCATCAATCAATTTATTGATTGTCACCTAGAAATGCATTCGTAGGAACATAAAGACACAAGATGTTTGAAATGATGAGCCTTGAAGTGATGAAGTGATGTCTCTCGCACTCTTTCTGTAGTCAAATATCTCAACAAGTCAACCTCAGCTGATGCTACAGAGTTTACCCACATGCCCAAAAGGCTCTTTGAAGGCCAAGGTTGTGGTAAATCACTGGAAAACCAAGTTAAGGCAAAACCAATAGGGAACAAATCTGAGTATTCCTCCTCTGAAGCATTTCACAGGGGGGACTCGTGCACATAATAATTTTGTGGCGGGAAATTCTGATCATTATTAGAGTGCTGAGTTTGCAGACCAACTCAGAGAGAATGCCCTGAGGCTACTGCCTTTATGCCAACAGCTCCACAGGAACGCACTTAACACATAACACAAAGCACACATGCATCCACACACATGTTGGCCACTGGAAGGCTTTCATTATTAATCACGCACAGTTGATTCTTCCCTTCTGTATGGAAAAGTATAAAGCTCATGCCATAGTTTATGAATAGAAATAAAAAAGGATTATTAATATGCTGGGAAAGTGATTATTTCAAACAGTAGATTTATTTAAGCTTAACTGGTAGATTAAATGGTTGAAAGTATAGTAAAACATTACATTTTTGGAAATATGAGACACCAGGACTGAGCTGAAATGATACATCTGGTGACAAATGGTGAGAATGGAGTTTAGGTTTAGGTTAGGGACATTTTAAGAGGATAAGAGAGGGAGGTGGCAATATATGAAAAGGATAGGAAACAAGGATAAAGGAATGCAAACAACATAACAGAGCTGTTACACTTGTTGCATAATCTTTTGTAGCACATCATACAGTTTTGTTCATCAGCAGTTTTAATAAAAAAAAACTTCTAAACAAAGCATCTGAACATTGTAATTCTGTGAAAGACACAACACAATGAATGTATATGTTATAATATATACATTATATTAATTGATCATATTTTGTGTAAACTGAACAATACAGATATGTCTAATAGGTTAAAACTGTAGCCACATCAGTGGACGAGTGTGCATCTCAGTAACTCAGAGCCTGTGCTAATGGACAAGTGACTTTGATACACTTTGACCTTATTCTGTTCACCAGCTCTTTGTGCGGGTGTTATCCCCTTAGCCAAATCCTTTTAGCCTCCTGGCTCTCTCGTACTAAAGGCTACCTGATAAGGGCAAACCCATTCAGCCTCTTAGACTGCTCATGCTTTGCCTCTCAGTCCTAAGCACCAGGCCATAATCTTGTTTGGAGGGCTATCGGCAGCTATCTGCTAAGAGCAAGCCTATTTAATGGGGATCTTGTTGCGTATGATTAATGTCATTTATATTGTGAATAACACAAAGTGGAGCAGGGGCTCTTGAAACTGGTACAGTTTGAAACCACATTCTCCAGAGACCATTTTCTTTAAGAACACATTAGTGTTCTTAAATATATTCTGATTGTTAGCATCCTTTTGTGTCTGTTTTTCTGTTGCTAATCGTTTCGTTTCTTGGCATGTAGGGGACCCCCCTGGACCTGATAGAGACGGGGAAGACATTGAAGGTCCAGGCTGAGCGTCCTCATCTGGTCAGCTTGGGGAGTGGTCGTTTAAGCACAGCCATCACACTGCTTCCTCTACCAGAGGGTGAGCGCCATCATTCAGATACAGTCATTCTTTACAGCATTTGGGCAGCATAATGGAATTATTACATTATTTCTAATGGGAATCAGTGACATCTCTTCCCTGGCGTAGCCATGACCTTTGCATGCTGCATCTCTGTGAAGGACACGTAGGGATAAAGTCATGACTGCACCATTTACAGCAGTTGTTATTGAATCAGCATCTGGCCAGTATCCATGGACATAACATCATCCATTTATGTTTTTTTGACACAAGGCCAGGCAGTAGATGAAATGGATGCCATCCCTAAGTGGGGGTGAGGTTGTTGCAGGTTAATGAAAGTGGCATTGCGAGCGGTACCTGCGTTGTGTCTGTGGTCCGGGTGGCAGTAACTCATCACACAGAGAATGATAAATGGAGGACTTTCTTCCTCAAGAAGAAGAAGAAGACACATAGTGTTCTCTCATACAGGGTCTCAGAGGAAGTGCTTCCCTCATTCCATCTCTGTGAAGCCCTAGAGAGGAGTTCTTGAGCTATATATAGGGCCCAATAGTTCTGTCAATAATTAGTTCCCTGAACCAAGCTGTGTGTGTTCTTTGGGGCACTGTGTGGTCTGTGTGTAGCTCCGATTGATGGGTTTTAAATGGTAGCCTCTAATTAAGCAGCTACATATCACACACAAAAGAAAGGTTTATTTGAAATGTTTTTGTTGCGTTGGAGTTTTGAGGTCTAAAACTGTAAACCATGATGACTGTGGGTTTGTTTGGTATGTACTTAAAAAAATAAATTGTTATGGCCATCAGCAATGTCATAACTGCTTCCACACAATCTGTAGCATTGTAGCATTGTAGCATTGAGTGGATGGCCTAATGTTTACTAAAGATGCCTTATGGGATTGCAGATCAGTTTTATACATGCTCTAGGAGTACAGAATTGGTTTTATTGGTTCAGTTGTAATTTTTTCTGGTTATGAGTGATGAATGTTTGAACGTCAGTTGTGATTATGTACGTGTTATATTACTGTGGGAAAAACACTTTTTTTGTTGCAGTTTTTCAGAGACATCAAGTACTAGTCTGTTATTTATGAACAAACATCAGTTTGTAGACTGGAACCAGTGGGAGGGGTAATAATAATAATAATATAATCTGTATTATTAATATAATCTGTTAATCCTGTGAGGAAAACTTCTTCTCTGTATTTAACCCAATCATGATTTAGTGAAACCCACACAGTGAAGTAAAGTACCCACTAATCTGGAGCAGTTGGTTCCCTGCTACAGTGGCACCCAGGGAGTAGTGAGGGGTTAGGAGCCTTGCTCAAGCTTCAGCCATGGTCAGCGATCAAACCAACAACCCTTCGGTTACAAGCCCAAAGCCCTAACCAGTAGGCCATGACTGATTCCATGTAATTCTAATCCATCCTGTCCTGATACAGAGACAGAGACCTTTTCTTGTGAAACAGGCATCCTTAAGACCATGACCTGACCCTGACCTCAATATGTGTGTGTCTGTATGTTTTGTGGGTCTCTCTCTCTTGCTGTGTCTCAGTATGTGTGTGTATGTGTTTAAAATATGTCTATCCCACCCACTGCCACAGTGCTCACCCGGCGCCACTGTCCTCACTAACAAAAGACTTGAGTTATTACTCTTTTAATCCCATCTGTCAGTCTGAGGAAGACGCCAGATGCTGAGAAATACTAGAAGTCTGGAAAAAAAACTCAGGCATGAGAGTAGGAATGTCTTGTCACTGACAGCTACATGGAACTGAAGGAAAGAAGTCTATCACAGCTTGACTTTTGGCATTTTGTGTGCTTTAGTTAGGATTGAGAAGAAACGCATCTGCTTTGTGCAATACTGTTTATAATGATGGGAACTAAAAATCATCTTTAAACAGTGACTGGGTCTGAGAATATACAGTGTAATGAAATATAAAATGTGTATGTTTGGCACAGGAAAGACCACACTTGGACATGGGAATACTGACATTAACATCCAGGGTCCTGGTGTTGCAGCCCAGCACTGCTACATTGAAAACAAGGGAGGCTGCATCACCCTCTACACCTGTGGAAACCAGTGCTCCATGGATGGCCTGCAGATCACCAAACCCACAAGGCTTTCACAAGGTACATAGATTAGAGCTGTATTGCCAAACTCACAGAAGAAAGTGTTTATTGGTTACTGCAAAGCTGTCCATACAGTATTCAAAGGGTTTCAAGGAATCCATGCCAACTGACATTTTGATTCTGCCTTGTGGGCTTGGTGCCAACCTTTCTGTGTGATTCTTCACCTCCATGACTCAAACCATATTATACGCCCACCTGCTCCTTTGAGTTGCACCTTTGTCTTGGCTTTGTGGCTTTGTGAAGACATAACATGATTTGATCTCTGCATTCATGTGGGACAAATGGACTCTGGCGTGACTCACTGAGCAGCCCAGGCTGTCAGGGGAGATTATTGATGAAATCAAAGCAGAAAACCAAATCAGGCAAAAACTGAAATTCCAGTCCATTGCGCAGGTCTGCGCAGCTGAAACTGAAGTAGCAGTCAACCATGTTAAATAATGTCTAAAAAGATGCATTCTTGAAGAGACAGAATGGAAGAGACAGGATTGCCACTTTTTAATATTTTTTTAAGAGCACACCAGTACTGGCATTTATTACATTTATTGTCATGACGGATGGATATCCACACCTGTGTTTATAACGACCTTCTGTGCACTGTGCAGTGGTTAGTGTCTGTGACCCCTTAATCATTACAAGAAAAAAGACAAGACCTGGTGTATTGCCAAAACATGGTTTAGCATTCTTTTTCAAAACTTTATCAAAACTTCTATAAGAAGTAGGAGTATCATTCTTGGCACTTTCTTTGTTATTTCACAATCTCACATCAGCATTATCTCAAGTTGTGTTTTCAAGATCCGTGTCTATTGTTGCAGGTATATGGCTGGTCACTTAGACCAGCCTGACATTTATTACTTGCACCCAAATACCAGGAGGTGAAGTCCAACTGTGTTGCCATGATAACCTTGCACATTTGTTTGAACTTCCCTAAGGGAAAGAACTTGCCCTTGGTCCATTCTCTGTGGCTATTTTAGGGTCTCCAGCTTGGAGTGCCATTGGCTTAGACACTGCATAACAATGAAAGTATAGCACACTTATAGTTTAGTATGCCCTCTCACGCTAGAAGTCTTGAAGACCATTACATCCGGTGATCTGTAATCTAGCCAAATAAATGAAGATCATTTCTGTATGAATGAGACAGGCTTACGTGACTGCTGCAGCAGAGTAGCCTGTTGGTGAAAAATAGACCTATACAATTTTAAGTTCATTAGGCGAGGCTGCTGCCTGGCTAGGTTTACACTAAAGCCAATTAAACAAATACTGCAAACTAAATTAAATTTATAGCCTATAGATTGAAATAGCCTAATGTTTATAGGCACATTAAACTTTATAGGTGTTTAATGTGCCCCTTTTTTCTTTGCTAACAACACATTGCTAACAACATTGTCATCCTTAGTTTAAAACTGTATTTCTTTTACATGACTGTAATCTGGTCGTCACACACAACAGTTTCTCAAAACGGTGAACTGCAACATATGACGGGGGGGCGGGGACAAATGAAATATCACTTAACTAAGCCTAGTTCCAAATATCAGCGTGGAGTGCCCCGCCCCTCCTCCCACGGTTTGCAGAATATCTCCTGCTGAAAACAGCCGGTGCGAGGACAGCTGTCCGGCGTGCTGTCGAGGCGCTGTTTGAATCAATACTATCTTAAGTCGCTTTGCGTGTTCTTTGACCATTGAGACCAAAGCTTTCTAGTGGCCATGCAATTCGATGTTTGTTCCCTGGGAAGTACACTTGAATGAATAGTTTCAATAGAAATATTTTTTTAAACAATTAGTTGTGGAGATATTACTAAAATTTATTTTCTGGCCGAACGCTCCTTTTAAGACGTTGTATAACAATTAGCCAGGTGGACATCTGCGCCCTATTGTGTGCCACTAGCCTAGACAGTCAATGTGCTGGCCGGGGAGGAAGAAAAGTGGATGAAATTATCATCACAAAGGAATTGATCGGTGGCACACGCAAGCAAGCGCTGTCCTCATCGCCCCAAACGCACGACCAAGAGGAAGAAGAATCAAACTCGGAGTAGTAGGACGTTTGCCATGAAGCGCTAATGGGTGCCCTCTATTAAGTGGATATATGTAAGTCTAAATTGTATTTACTGTTTTACAGTTTATGGTTATGCTATGTTGGGGATTATTTAAAATAGTGTTGTGTTCCCTCGCCTTTGTTATTATGATCTGAGTCTTTAAATTGGCACGTTTTGAGGATGGAACTTTCAAATGTCACTTCAGCTCACGGCCGTTAACATAATTAGCCTCATCTTGGCTTGGTTTGGTTTAAATCAACGTTTAATAATGTGGAATGTAGGGTGCATGCAGGATTGTTGGTTGGTTGGTTGATGCTGGTTCCAGAATGGCTTGTCGCCAATCGCACTCCTCTCTTAGAGCCTGAATAGCCTACTGTTGATGTGTATTACTGGCATTATAACTTCATAGGTGTTTAATGTGTTCTTTTTTTGCTGATCATCTGAACATATTGTTGTCCTTGGTTTAATATAATATAATAATAGCCCACTATTTGTTTTGGTTGCCTGTTATACAATATACTGGATGTTGAAAACAAAAATGTAGCCTTTATGTTTAAAATTAATACTACTATGCTACTTCTACTGAATGGAATACATCTCTTAATTCTATGCCCCATGCAGGCATCTATAAAACTGTCCCTAAAAACTCCAGCAAACTTAAGAAGTATGACAAATGCAGAATTGAAAAGCTTGATTGCCTAATCCCCTAAAACACCACTAGATCATTGCCTAAAGGAACTTTTGGGAACATTTGTCACCGTCTTTGACAAAACATGATGAAACATGATGAATAATAGGATGCTTCATCTATGTCTATGGCGATCAGTGTGTCATTATGATGTTAAATGGACCGGCACATGGAAGAGGTCTGTTGTGTGTGCTGAAGACTTCTGGTCTCCTCTGAGACACGCTTCGCTTGCCTCACTGTGAGGGTTGATGTGTGCTCTACTTGTCATTCTCGCTCTGCCCTCTGATGGAACACACTGTGGCCAGCTTTTCATTATGAAATGGATCTGGCTCATAACTCACTGGCTGACCCAGCACTGGTTAATCATGCCTCCACCATCAGCAGCAGCATCTTGTGTGTGTGTGTGGGGGGGATAACAAGGTTATCCCTATTCTTGAATGTATTGGAATACAGTGTATTTATTCTAGTTTTGAAATCAGTGCGTTTCTGTACAGTTTAGTTTACTGCAATTGGTGAACATGGTCTTTTTTAATATTCACAGACTGTCCATACCGCTGAAACAGTAAAGTGGCTGTCTTCGTTAAGTTAAGGTAACAGACCTCTACGCAAAAAATTGCTTTATGTCACATTTAGTTCTATCCCTAGCTTCAACCTTGTAATTAAAGCCAGGAATCTGAACAAAATAATGGCGCCCCTGTATCACCTAATCAATGATTTCTAATGAGAAAAGGGTTCAAGTGGGTGTTAAGCTTTTAGCTTTCAGCTGTAAAGATGTCCTTTTTCCTGGTGCACGTATCGCTCTCAGGGGCTCTTTGTCCTGTCGCCTGTCAGAGGTGTTGAGTTATGGTGCCCAGTGTCATGGGCGACCAGATTCTAAAGATTTCATTAGCGGCCACGGTGAATAGTGACTCTGAGGCAAGATCCGTGTTATCAGACACGCTGGCCAAGGCACACACAACACAAAAGGGCATCTGCTGCCATGGCTGCTCATGTTTTCACAACACCGGTGTGTTGACTGAAGCCAGTTTCCATGTACCGCTTACCTGCGCACGTTGCTCCTTATCTCCCTCCTGTGTTAATGGAAGTCCATTCAGGTTGGTCGCCCCCAGGAGAAGTGACTTGTTACCCCTGAAGTTTGCTTTTCACACTCTCTCGTGTTCACCTTTAAAGAACTTATTTGTATCACCTTCTTTCCACGTAAAATTTAAGGGTCTAAGAGATAAACTACATGTGAAGAGATCATCTGCAAAACCCTTTAAGTCCATTTGCGATGAATTTACAGAAATTAATTTCTGTAATTTTTATAAACTTTCAGTCCAACTCTAATTGGTTTGTTTTGGCTTGACTTCATTATAACATTCAAATTGCAAAGGAGATTACTTAATTACTTTTACTTTATTTTTTACTTAATTACTAATTTTGGGATGTTTCACAAGATGGACTTTTGCGTCTGAAATCTTTATGTATTGTATTTGTGTAACACCAGGTACTGGTTGTTCCAAGATATGCCACGCTCATTGGCCGAGTTGCCTTCTCTAGTGTGCTAACTTTGCTGACCTCCTGTGTCTGTGTGACAGGGTGTATGCTGTGCTTTGGTCAGTCTGCCTTTTTCCGCTTCAACCACCCAGAGGAGGCCCTCAGGATGAAGAACATGATGCCAGGAGGAGGAAGCCATGGTCCCACCACCAGCTACAGGGCCCACAACGGTGGGTACAAAACACAGTACCAGTTTCTCCCATACACTGACTAGACTAGAGTGGCCCACCATGATCTAATTTGCCCCCACCATAGTCTAAATATGAACAAAAAATGTTGCCTACGCCATATTTGATATAAGCACATTCATTTCATAGCCAAGTCAGTTCTGTTTTGCTATAGGAGTAATGGACATTGTATATTTTATTTAAGGAGTTATAGGAGTAATGGACATTGTATATTTTATACCAGTGGGAAGGTAGCACACACTTTCTAAAGCCTCACAATTGTCTCAAAATCCTGTGGGAAACACTGCAATGCACTAGTGATTCTCAATCTTCTTTGCCTCAGGTCAGTACCTTGTCAGTCCATACCAGGACTGCGATGGGCCTACAGTGAAATCAGAGTTCACTGTAATGCACTATACACTGAGTACCAACACAACTTCAGTCAATAAATGTCTGACTGGACAATGGTGATCCATTTGAAATGGAAAATTTGGGATAGTCTTATGTAAATGGTTGAATATTTACATAAATAGTCAGTGCCATGAGACAATACTATTGTAAAAGGCGTTGTATAAATACAACTGAATTGAATTGAATATTCAATAGTGTTACACTAACAATATGCAGGACCAGGATCAGTTTATACAGTCTAATATTAGGATGGGTCTAAGACCCTTTCACAAATTTCTGCACCCCAAATTTGGGATTGAGAAACATTAGCCTGGTGAACCAGACTGTTTCACTTCGCTGCACTTTATTAAAAGCATGTAGCATTATTGTCAGTACCTTATGTCAACATATGCATGCATTGTTTGTGTTATTGGAGAACAGAAGCTGGAAATATTTTTTTGTCTTTTATCACAGTCTTCTTGCATAGGGAACCAGTCATTTGATTTAAAGAACATATATGCATATAACAGAGGTCAGTTTTGACAACAACATTTATCTATTACATGTTGTGTTTGGAAATAGGCAAAACATTTAGTGGTTAACTGACCAAATCTAATGGCTGAGTAGCTCCATTGGAAGGCGGCCATGGTTATACTACAGATAGTGCATGCATACCTGGCCAACCCAGGCGTTCTTCATCAGGAATGCAGAGGCCTCAGTGGTTGGATTTAGTTTTATTTGTGGCTTTGTTCTGGTCCTCACTAGCTAAACGCTTAATAAATAGTACCATAAAAATGGCAGTGTTTGAGTGTAGTCCATACAAATGGAAAGACAAAACTGACAAAACAAGATACCAACGATAGCTCTAGTCAGGAAGCTCAACTGGACAGAGGCTAAAGACTGCCCGTGTGTCCCAATTATGGACAAAACATAGCTGAAGACATTCAATATGGGTTTTACACAACATTCTCAAAGCATTCACAAACCCTTCTGTTTTTCCTCTGAAGCTAATCATTTTAGCAGTGGTAGCTATTCATCAAGCTAAATTGCTTTGACAAGTGGAGCTTGGTGCCTCCCACAGAGGCATGCAAGCATCTCTGCAACTGCACATGCTGCTCTCAATCACAGAGGGAATGACTGTATAGCCTGTACCCATTTACTGGAGCTGGTATTGGTGAGCTAGCATTATGTTGGTGGGCTGCTGCAGGCAAGCTCCGAATCTCTAAATGGTGGCGCAGTTGTTAGCTACATAGCTAATGCTATGTTAACCTCAGGGTGACTTTAGGGGATGTTATGGAGGAAGTTGCATTCATACTATTATGTGCATTTCTTCACCTGACATCATTACTGATGTGGACCAGTGAAGCAACATGTAGTAGCCATCACATTAACAGTCTATCATATGAAGTAATGACTTTTTTTCACATTCTGTAATAAAAAAATACACAGATTTTCTATTGTTCACTATGGTTGGGAAGCAGAATGGTTGGTACTGTAAGCACTATGGAACCATGTTGCAGAAGCCAATTTTCTAGGAAGTAGCAAGGTAAACACAAGTATTATTAATGACAGCCAATACAGTTCTTATTTGGTGTAGTGCAAGCAGATCCTTATTGGATGTCATCATGGTGTCATTAGTAACACCTGTGGTTACCTTGCTACTTCCTGGAAAATTGTCTGCTGCAACATGGACCCATGCTATCAGCAAGCGATCTGAATGTTTAAAATGTTCAGCTTTCACAACCCAAGCTCATCAGTGTCAGATTAATTGTACCAAACTCTTCACATAACTTAATCGTAAGGTCGTAATGAGTGCTGTGTTACGCTTTGCTGCAGCTGCTGGCACTGGCCAGTGTGATCCCTGCCTAAGAGCAGTAAATCCACTTCATTAGAATTTCATAGATTAGTTTATGACCCAGATTTAATCCATGTAATAGACATTGATTCATTATGACTTTGTACCTGTAGTGGTAAATACCTCAAAGCGCATCAGTCATGAATGTGGCAGTTTTTCAGGTCAAGGTTCAAAAGTCTCTTTGTTTTCCTGTTTGAAAATACATCAGGCAGCATAACCCTGCCCTGACACCTTTGCTCAGACCCACACCTTCATAGACAGTAGTTCTCTCTATGCCGTGGTCTGGTATATTGTGTATTATTATAGTGTGTTGTATTGTGTATTGTATTGTGTGCGAGAGTCCAAAAATCAATGCTCTAGTTATCTACACTAAAAAGCATGAGATTCTAATTAAATTAAGCTGTGGGTTGAAGATCTAGGCTTAAGCCTAACTTTTGACAGTTACACACACTGGTCACCCATCAGTTCAGTATAGTGACAAACATAAACAACATAATTGAAGAATTAATAAAACCAGAACCAGAGATCTTAAGATCCACTTGAAAATAGACTCTAAGTTTGCAAGTGACTAGTCGTAAGGTATAGCTAGTCTTGAGAGGACAGGCAGGCATATTTGCCCTGCTCAGGGGGGCTGTGTAGAGCACAGTAGATAAGGTCAGACTCTGCACTGCATTTGTAAGACTGAGTGAGGAACAGTTGGAGTGGCTGTCTGGTGCCGTGTCCATGCTGTTAGTCATTATGGGCAGAGCGTATGTCTGGAAGTGACTCATGCAATGCCCTGGCCTCCATTCTCCTCAGTGGTTCTGACCTTTGTGCTGTGCAGTGCGGAGGGGAAGTCTGTTCCCTCTCACTCGCTCTCTTTCTCTCTCTGCTATATGCCACACCCTGTACTGTATGTGTGTGTGTGTGTGTGTGTTTTTGTGTGCGGATAGGTGTTGGTGTGGGCTAGAGGGGTGGGATGAATGTGTGTGTGTGTGTGTGTGTGTGTGTGTGTAAGCCCCCCTTAAATAGGGTGGAGTATGTAACTAGTGCAAGTCAAGTGTGGAACTAGAGATTTTAAAATTAGCACCAGCTCCCAGTAGGATTTCAGCACAGTGTGAAAACATGTCAGTGGAGAAAATTTCATACTGGAACTATTTTTGATCTTAATTTAAAATGGTTCATATACAGCAATTCATTTTATGTTTCTTATGTCCGTTTAACAATTCAGTCCGGTGTTTAGAAGTGTCTTATGAAAAAAAACTAAAATTCTAAATCTAAATGTGGTGAACATCTGTGCTCTACAGCCTCACACTCCATGCTAAATGGAAACCATCAGATGGCAGGTCATGAGGGGGTTCGACCAGGCCACGGCACTCTTGTCCGCTCCATTGAAAAGGACCTCCAGGACATCATGGACTCTCTAGCCATGGATGACGGCCAGCCCTCCTCGTCGGCTGAGCCCCGAAAGCTAACCTACAACCCCATTCCCCAGTCCCCGCTGTCCCCCGTGACGAACGGGGGCAGCCGCTACCAGGCGTCCTCCCCGACCAGCCCCGGGGCCATGTCAGTGGGCTCAAGCTATGAGAATAACTCCCCACCTTTCTCTCCCCTCTCCTCGCCCTCAGTGACCAACAGTCCGGGAACCTTACAGGAGCTGTCCAACCCTCCTGTCCCGGCTCGCACCTCCAGCTTCAGTCACAACACCCAGCCCCCAGTGCCACAGCCACGGTCCTCTGTGCCCAAGAGTGGTAGCGCCTTGGGGCATAAGGTTCAGGAGAGCCCCAGGCTCCAAAGGAAGGCCTTGGTGGACACTCCTGCCAGTCCGTCATCTGCGCGCAGGGACCCTACCCAAGGTCGGGGGTCCTCTTCCATCCCTGTCCCAGTGGTGTCTGGGGACAGACAGGCTAACTCCAGACTCACCCCAAAGTCCACCCCGACCTCGTCGTCTCCAGCGTCGTCCAGCCCGAGGTCGAGCGTGGGCTCCAGTGTGCAGGAGTGTCCTCCGAGCCCCATGCGACACCCAGACTCCGCTCGCTCCTCCAGCCCAGCCAAACAGCCCAGCCACATCCCCCATCTGGCCCCGTGCTCCTCAGACAGCCCTCTGCACATGGTCCAACCCCAGCCTCGTTCCATGCCCCCAGACAGCCCGCAAGCCGCCCGCCGCATCCTCCCCCCTCCCAGCCCGTCCGCTACCCGCAGAGGGGTGCCCGTCCTTCCTGGGGCGCTGCCCGGCGTGCCCCTCACCCCACGCGCACCTCTGGCCAAAACGGTCCCCGACAGCCCCAGGCAGCACCTCTGGCCAAAACGGTCCCGGCAACAGCCCCGGAGGAGGGGGTGTCGGGGGTGAGCACCGTAGAATCACCTCCCCGGCAACAGCGGAGGAGGGGGTGGCAGGGGTCAGGGACCACCCCGCGGCGAAGAGTGGCAGGCAGAAGGGGGGTCCCAGTGGCACCGCCCTCGGCTCCTCCATTTTGGGCACACAGCCAGGGGTGTCGCCCCTCACCAGCCCACAGGCCCAAAGGAAGGCTGGCAGGGATGGCCGGATGGCGGTGCCGTTTGCCCGCGAGCGCAAAAACAGCATCTCAGAGATCAGCGACAACGAGGACGAGCTGCTGGAATACCACCGGAGACAGAGAGAGGAGAGGCTCCGGGAGCAGGAAATGGAGAGGCTGGTGAGTTCAAGTGTGTGTTCGTGTATGTATGTATGCATGTGTTTCTGTCTGTCTGTCTGTTTGTCTGTCTTTGTGCGTGTTTATGTTTGTGTGTGTGTGTGTGTGTGTGTGTGTGTGTGTTGCCACTTTATGGTCACAGTTCTTTACTTGTTAATTCTTATTTTTATTTTTGTTTCCTTTCAAACACAAACTCTCAGTTGAAGGATTGTGTGTTACATGCCATGGAAAGGAACTAGTGTAATGTTTTAATTCCAATCTCGAAATGGCTGAGCTAAGAATGGGCCAATGTGGCTATGTGTGGTTTGATAGGGGGCTTGCAATCTTTGCCAGAGGTCTGGCTCAGTGTATAGAAACACTCATGTAAATTCCTGTGGGAGTTTAAAAAAGTTATGGAGAGAGGGTGTGTCTGTCTGAAAGCTATATTTACTCAACACAGAGGCCTGGAACAGACCACCTCCAATCCCACAAGCCCCTGCACACTCCTTCCCCCTTCATACTGATACTGCACACAGCACACGCATCGCCTGGCCTTCTCTCTCCTCTCCAGTCTGATTTAACTACACTTCACCTACCATCTACTTTAGTGCCTTTATAAAGACCTCAAACCCCATATACATCATATAGATGTATGGATTCAATGTCACTTGGCAGCATTCTCCACTTTTATACAAATCATAGATGCCAGCATAGCAAGGATATACATTCTGCCATTGCCAAAGGAGCTCTCTTGGCCTGGGTATACATTTGCTGTAGCGTTTTACAATAGCTCTCCACACTGAAAGGCCATTCGTGTAATTCAGTTCCTGTCTTTTACTCACTCACCTAAGCCAGGCTTCAGACAAAACTTTTGGCCACTTGTAAACCCTTAACGCTCCCGTCCTCCCCCAGCCCACGCCCAGCCCACTCCACACCACCAACCCCAAACCCTCCCACGTGCAACTGCAGACAGCTGCTAGTATCACTGAGGGTAAACATTCCACACTGCTCCTTCAGGAAAGCTATTTAAGGAGGCAGATTTTTCACAGTGCCATCCCATCCCATAAACAAACACAAACAGGAAGTCCTGTTTTTAACATTGATCAAGGAAGAAGTCACGGAGGTTTGAAAACCTGGCTTTCATCACTAACACAATTTAGAGCTGTACAGCCACAGCTTTGACATAGTTAGGATTCTTTGGTCTCGTTTTTTAAGAGCAGGATCAAGAACACAGAGATAGAATCTGTGATGTTGGGGTCAGACATTAACACCCCCACCCAAACTGTCTCTTCCCTTTGCATTCCTCCCTTAATCATATAAACATTTGAAATCTGTCAACAGCACTCTGTATGCACCTGGTTTTGGAGTTTACTCCAGAAGTGACCCCAGGCCTGGATGAGCTCACCGACTGGGCATGCAGGGAGGGATGAGTTCTGTAATGTTTGCTGTTGTGCCGCCAGGATCTTGTGCATGTGAGATGCTGGTGTGGTGTCTGTTGCCATGTTGGGTGAATTGTTATCAAAATGAGGCTCTTGTGTTCACTCCTCACCACAGGAGACAAGGGCAGAGAGACAGGGAACAGATTTCCCCTGGCACTCTCTGCTTCTTATGTGGGTCGAGCTGTAATGTCTCTCTTTTCTTTTCTTTAGTTTTTTTTCTCTCTCTCTTTTTTCTTTCTTCCTCTCTCTCTCATTCACTCTCTCCCTTTTCATACCCACCCACATGCGCACACACACATACACGCACGCGCGCACACACACACACACACACACACACACACACACTCGTTCTGTGTATTGTAATAATGGATAAGGCACTTACAGTTCTGGGACTTGGCCTAGTTGGCATGGTGCCACCCTCCAGTGCTGCTGCTCAAGCACAGAGACAGCGTGCCCCTCTAGTCTTATCAAAGAGCTAACCCACCTCCCAGCAAACACACACACACACACACACAGATAGAGAGACAGGAGGAGATAAATGTGTCTATACAACTGGGGGGGGGGTGGCATTGAATATTTAATTCTCACCTGTTGTGAAGCAATGAACATTGTCAAGGGAAAGGAATTGTAATCCAGATTAAAATCCACTAGGGGGCGAGCTAACCTTATTTGAAGGAGGGCATTAGAACAAGTCATCTGGCCTGTTTATTATGCATTCCATGTGGAAAAGAAGCAGACTAGACATAGTGTATAGAGCTGTTTACATCACGCCTGCATATTTTGCAATTCATAGCTTTTTGGGGGTTTTTGTCTTCTGCCTTTTGACTCCACAGGGTCTCTGATAGATATCCTACTTGTTGAAATGACACTGTTAATCTCGTTTGGTCATTTACCTCTGTGGTTTAAATATTTAGGTAGCTACAAAAACACTCTAAAAAGGGAGCCAGCCTTCTCTGAGTTCAAAGCTGAAACCTAGAGTGACTGTAGCTAATTACAGACGCAGTACCACACCCTCATTACCTCTATTCATTTGCAACAGCCTGAAAAATGGACCTGTGAGGATGTGACAGACTGTCTACATCTCATCAGAGTTCTATTTAGACTGATTTATTTTAGATAGGCTTCTAAAGGCTTGCTGTAAATAACATTTTTCTTGCACTTCAATCTATGTCTGTCTGTCTGTCTGTCCATTTTTGGTTCAAGTCAGTCCATTTGTCTAATAGTGTGGAGCTTTGGGAGTCGTAGTAGTCTTCCAAGGCGGTCGAGGTGTTGGTCTACCCCTCCTTACGCCCCTCTGGTGTTGCCTGTGTGGCACGGGGAGTGGGCCAGAGGGGGTCTGTGTTTGTTCATCTGTTTGTTTAAAGTGTTTGCATGCCTCCAGTCTTCTCTCCCTCCATGCCTGGGCCGCCTGGAATGACTCACTCATTTCACCCATTCACTGCTTCCCTGGCTTTGGATAGAAACATTCTCTTTCTGTCTGTCATTGAGTTCTGTGTGTGAGGACTCTGAAATAGGATATCGTCTCAGATTTGCCATAACGGATTCTTTATGACAAAGCCTTCAGTTGTCATCAAGAGCTGCTCAGGACACTGAGTTGGTATGTACAGAAGCTTTAACTGCTAAAAGACAAAGTGAAGTGAAACCTTATTTTGTTGGGCTGAAACTGTAAGATTTTGTTTATTATCTGCTTGTTGGCAGAGCAGCTTAGTAGCCTAATACTGATTTAATTTGAGAGCTGCCATAATTTGATTTACCATAATTTTGAAAATCAGGTTGGTTTAGAACCGAATCAGTGCCCACACTTACTGTACAAAACCTGTAAGGGCAAACATGAATGCCTCAATGACACAATAGCACCTTGGACCACCACTATAGAGAACCCCGTATTCCTGCCTGCTTTGCTGACATATAGTTGTCCGTTGACACTGTTTGAATATACAACCTTGTTGTTAATGAAGGTCCTTTTGGAGTCATAATCAGGGGAGACAGGAGCACATCTGGTAGTTAATTATACACGTTTAAATAGGCAGCTGATCCCTTATACTTGCTTCATTTACCGCTCGTCTCCTGGAGCTGGTCAGTGCACCACCACTGTTCCTCCTGTAAGACTACACAACAAGGCCGTGTTATTTTTGGTCGGCATCAGGCATCTCGGCTGGCGTCATTTCACTTGGACCGGTCTCCCATGGTAATTGTCAGCTGTGCATTTATATGACAAGCGTCATCGGGTGGTACCTACGTTCCCTCAGAGTTTGTTGCCCAGGCCCAGAGCTGTGTGTGCCCAGACTAGAGAGAGAGAGAGAGAGCGAGATGGAGAGTCACTCGTGGTGTTGATACTCAGCAATTCTTGCCTGTCTTCACGTCACATGAGGGTGAATGGCAGGAACAGTTGGAGAGGAGAGGTGAGAGGTTATTAGGGGCCAGTGGATTGAGGGGGTCGGGGGTGGGTTGTAAAATCAAGGGGGGGTCTATGGAGGATGGGATTGGGGGTGTGGGGGAGTCGTGAGGGAGAAAGGCTTTCAGCAGCTGCCACTATAGACCGGGCTTCTTTCATATGTGTTTGAACTGGGGTATGGGTGGGAGAGTCTCATGTGTGTGTGCGTGTGTGTGTTTGTGTGTGTGCTTGTGTGTTTTGTCAAGTCCTTGGCAATAGTATTTGCTTGTGTACAGGAGATGTGATTCTAGTCTGTGACACTGCTGGGTTGAATGGGCCACACACCCTTATTCTGTCAGCACTCCTGAGGTGTCAGATTGCGGGCTGCTGAGAGGGCCACAAGGGCATGCTGGACACATTGCAGTACCTGAGCCCTTTCTGCCAGCGGGCCCACTGACTAGACCTGTCTACTCCTTCAGACTGACCTGCATGGAATTGATATCTCACTCACTTCTTTCACTTGGTTCACTGGGATGCTGTATACTTCAAACACCTTCCATTTGTGCATTACTTGTCACTTAACTGACACAGATGTTTTTACTTGCTAAACTTTGTGTGTATGTGTGTGTGTGTGTGTGTGTGAGCAGGAGAGACAGAGGTTAGAGACGATCCTGAGTTTGTGTGCAGAGTACAACAAGGTCGACGGCCCCGGTGCATCCGGTGAGGTGTGCAAGACGGGCCTCTTCCCTGGGATGGAGGAGGGGGCCATCCAGCGACCCGGAGCTGACCCTGCAGGCGGGGCGTCTCAGCATGGGCTGGGCCAACGGCAGAGGGAGAGCGACGAGGAGAATCTCACTGAAGAGTGCAGCAGCACCGAGAGCCAGCACCAGGATGTAAGAGAGGGCACACACACTCACACACACTCATTCATGCACAGACACACACATACATGCACAAATGCTTTAGTTTACTTTTCACTCACTTAGACACAGGTAAACACTGTGGTCTTCATATCGTGCTGCAGTACTGACAGTCTTTGATCATTTAAACCAACTTCATGTTTTCCCCCATAGCACGAGGACTCGGGACGGACAGGTGTTGTCTCTCAGCAGGAGCTGCCCTTTCTGGAGGAGGAGCGGGTGCGGGTTCTGGCCCGCGTGGACGAACTCAAGGCTCGCATTACTGAGCTGGAGCAGCAGCTTCAAGAATCCAGGCAGGAGGTGGGTAAAGCCAACTAACTAATCTATAAATTCTCACTGAAGATAAAAACTATGCATCCTGACTTAATCCTTTGAGGTGTTTTTTTTGCCAATATCTTGGGAGGCATTTAGCTGACAATTAACTGATCTTTTAGTCCAAATACATCTGTTATTCTAATGTTATTCTGTAAATAGCAATTTCCTTCTGGATAAATAAAGCATCCATCTATCTCTCTATCTATCTATATTTGCAGTAGCTTTAGTAGTACAGTATTTTTTTCCTGTGGTGTCGCTCCAGGCTGAAATGGAGCGGGCCCTGCTACAGGGCGAGCGGAGGGCGGAGCTTGATCAGGTGGAGGCGGAGTTGGAGATCATAAATCAGCTCCAGTACAAGCTAGGCGAATTAGACAGCGCCACCCAGAGGGAGAAAGACAAGGTACCTCTAACTGTTGCACTGTCACTTCTTTTGACTCTCCACTTTCTCATCATCAGTTAATCCACCAGCACTGTTACACTCAGTTCTCCTTTAGAACGTTTTATTTAATTTTGTCCTTTGGTCACTAACCTGCTTTTCTACCTCTAACACTCACACCGCTGATTTACTCCCTCCTGAGGAAGACTTGTTCTTGCCACAGCTTTTGTTACATTGGGAGCAGGAACTGAAAATGATAGATTGGAAGTCCCTTCAGATTGGTGTTTATGACTCTTGATTTTAGTGCTTGTTTTAGTTGCATTTAGTTGGCATTGGTGTCAAATCTGCTTTTTCACTCTTTTTACTGCCACATTATGAGAAGTGATCTTATGCAGGTGAAGTGGATATGATTGGTTGACTGAAGTTCTGGTGAAGTAAAACCAAATCATGTCATAGATTTGGATGTTTTAGACCATTGCACTCTATAGAAGTTTTCTCCGTCACCATTTTAGTTTTGACATCTAGTGGGCACAGATATCTGACTATCCTTCCTACACTTGAGCTTTACTAATACATCTAACATGTAAGCATCCGCATGGCTTGGATTTGAGCAGTGTGTTGTGTGTGTGTGTGCTTGTGTGTGTGTACTTCCCCTTCCCTCGTTCCTACCCTGGGACTGTACGTATGTTTGTGTGTGTGTGTGTATGCATGTGTGTATGTTTGTGTGCGTGTCTGCATTTTTTGTAGGGGAGGGCTAATGTCTCGGCTGAGCGGGACATCCTGGAGAGGCTGCGGGCTGGGTACAATGAGCTGAAGAGCCAACTTGATAAGTGCCCCGAGTCCCTGAGGGAGCAGTTACAGGAACAGCTGACAAGGGTCAGTCAGTCTTCAGTCCTCGCTGGTCACCAGCCTACTGCGCACTATTGTGCTTCGAGATGCTTTACACACACACCACACACTCACTCACTCACACACATACACACACACACACTCACACTAACACACACCACACACACTCACATGCACACACACATATGGTACAAAGACACAAGAAAAATTAAACACACAAATACCAAAATAGCAATGAAGAATTGCCTCAGAAAACTGTCAGAACCTCAGAAATTCTTCCGGCTTCTGAAATTAAAACCTTAATGACTTGCATAGGAGTTTGGTTTTGTAGAGATACAGAAAACTCTGATATGTCCTAGTTCCTTTGTAGTCTGCCTTGTAGTCTCTCTGTCCCTCTGCCTGTTTAATCTTTTCTTAGAATAGAATATTAGTGGGTGTCATGTGTCAATTAGTGGACTTGACTTGAATGCTATGGGGTATTGCTGTGGTATCTGGGAGCTAATAGGGATTGTTGTCTGTGCTCTTTGCATGAGCTTGGCCTGTGTCTGTGGGGCACTTAATGGTCTCTTCCGTTTTGTTTTGTTTTGTTTTGTTTTGTTTATGAAAACAAATTTATATTTTCTTTTGATATCCCGTATGTTCTGTCTACTGAAACAATATAACAGCTTACTAACCCATTAATATGACTTGATTATGATTTCTTCCCTCTGGAATGTTCCTGAATCTGAAATGATTTAAGGGGCCATAAATGGTTTGATATATTGTTGAATTTTGCAGTCTCGAGTTTCAAGTGTTTTTCAAGCGTTCTTGTTTTGTTGTTTGTCAACCTGTTTGTGTCTGTCTGCCTGTTGGTCTGTATCTGTGTGTATGTGTGTGTGTGTATGTGTGTGTGTGTGTGTGTGTGTGTCTGTGTCTGTATCTGTGTCTGTGTCTGTGTCTGTCTGTCTACTGTTTTGCTTTGGCTGTTGCGTGCCGTGCGTGCGTGACAGAAAGCGGAGGCTCTGGAGTCGGGCTCCAAACGTTTTGAGGACCTGGAGTTCCGTCAGCTGGAACGCGAGAGCAGCCTGGAGGAGGAGAAGGAGACGGTGAGCCGGCAGCTGCTCCAGGAGAAGGCTGACTACCACCGCAGCGTGGCCAAGAGGAAGGTGAGCTCGTTTGTGCATGGGGAACAGAACATTCTAGAAAAACACATCCAGGCCAGTGGTGTAGACTTGATTCTGACGGCCTTTCCATGCCACCATTATGCCACAACCACGGTAATGTCAACAAGAATCACCAAAGCCCATGTTTAAATGAAAGTGTGAACAAACATGTATTGAATCTGAGGCTCCTGTCTCCCTTATTTTTCAGGAGAGGATGGCCACCCTGGAGATGCAGGCCAACCAGCTGGGCCTGCAGGCCGCTCAGGAATGCGAGCGGATGGCCAAAGACCGAACGCTGGCACTGCAGATGCTCCAGAAGGTCTGTTCCAGCTGCACATAAAAACTGACTCATCTTTCCAACCCTCATCAAACCCATCTGTAATGCACTCTCCTTCTCCAGGGTCCAGGATAGATATCCCTGCTTTATCCTGAATATTTCCATTGTGTTTCATGCATATAGAAATACATTCTACAAGCCAATCATTACCTCTGTAAGTCCATATCCCTTTCATTTGAACACATGTTTACAGGAGAGAGAGCAGCTGGTGAACATTGAGAAGCGCTATCATGACCTGACCGGAGGGAAAAGCTTTCCGAAGCCCTCTAGCACCATGAAGGAGGTGAGACTCTTTTTATCAACAGCACCTGTTCCGACTCCTCCACCACCTCTGTGTATTTATGGTCTTCTGTTCCCTGTGTGTGTGTGTGTGTGTGTGTGTGCACATCGCTGTGCACTAGTGGTTATCTAGTAGAGAGCAAAGTGCATAAACACTGACGTGTCTGACTTTTAAAAAACCTGATGACCTTTTGACACAGGAAGTACTTCATATCAGCGAGCTTGACCTCATAGAAGAGGTCTTTTCCCATCCACGGCCCCCCAGCCACCCTCCTGCCTCCTACTGTCAGAGTCCTTCCCCTCTCATAAATCCTCTCAGGCCCCAGGAGGTAAACACTTTGACATGCTGCTGCTCGGGGCCCTTAACAACTGATCCAAGAGCAGGCTTTGTGGTTGCGGGGGGCAAAAGTTTCTGACAAGATGATTCTGGATCAGTTTTTAAGGGCTTGGAGTTACCAAAGCGAAAGCATGGTGCTTGATCAGTGTGATCCCCAATGGGGTGGTTTTGTCAAAAGCATCATGCATGGTGTGTATGGTGTGTCTGCTGTGGTAAATGCAACAGGTTGGTCTACAGGTTGTTGACTTGGACAAATGTTTTGTTTTTCTCTGTTTTGTTTTATTCTTTCAGTTGTAACATGGAATATATGTATATTTGGTGTGTATGTGTGTGTGTGTGTGTGTGTGTACGTGTGTTTTGTTTGCTTTCTGTCAGAAGCCTGACGAGTGGGAGCATTGTGAACTGCATGCCCGTTGCTGCTACTTGATTTGTCTGGCAAAGTCATCAGCTTTGGCTGAGACGCCTGACTGTGTGTTCCTCTGTTGTCTTAGCCGATGCAAATCCTCTTCAGAGCATTTGCAATGGGGCTCCTGTTTTTGCCAGTTCCTGTGCCTTGTTTTTGACATTGGTGGTCCCTTTGATGTTGATGTGACTGAGTGAGTGCTTACATGGGTGTTACTGTGTTTATGCCTTGGCATTACACTGGAGGACTGAGTTTTAGATCTTGTTGTTGATGTAAGAGCAACTACGAAAGGGTTCAGTGAGGGGTGTGAGGAAGATGCCTGATCTGTGCATTGCATGCGGCCTGCCTATGCATCTATGTATATCTGTGTGAGTAAATGCATCTGTCAGTTGAGAAAGTTTTTCTTCTCTTCTATGTGTGTGTGTGTGTGTACATGTGCTTTGGATGCTATCAGGAGTATCTGAGGCTGTCTGATGTCTATAAGATGTATGGGACCAGCTGTGTCCAAACCCACACTACCTCCTCTGAACCCCTCAGCTACCCTTCAGCTCTGTCTGGAATTCCAGACTCCCCTCGCGAGGTACTTGCTCTCTCTCAGTGCTTTCCGCTGGCGGCTGAATCCCTTCTGCCCCCCCCCCCCTCTATATATCTATCTATCTGTATATTTATCTATTGCTTTTATCTTTTTTCTGTTAGATCCACTTGTGCTTTGCACTATTACGTAAAATGTTTTATTGACTGACATCACTGATGGCTTGCCTCCTCTTTTAACAATGATTCTTTTCTCACCTTCACCTGTCCACCCTGCCCCTCTTCTCTCCACACCTTTGGTCTTGATGCATTACCCCATTCTGTGGGAAATCAGTACATTACGGTTGGTCAGTTGAACGACCTCTACGGGATGCCCAAGGTCGACCCTTCTCCCACGTCTCCCGTCCAATCATTCCCACAGCTAATCCCTGAGCCCCCTCCATCCACCTACAGGTCACTCTATGGCTCGTCCCGATCTCTTGCCAGTGAGGTGAATACCCTTCACATTTAGTGCAGTAATGTCTCGTGTGACGTGTGTTGTCTGCCATGCATGACGGTTAATCGTACTCAGCAGTCTGGATAGATTCTGAGGAGGGCATCACGTTGATGAGACTGAGACCAGGTTGTCTTGATTAGAAATGCGTGCACTTGTTTATTTATTTACTTATTTATTTTGCATTGTTTCCAATTTTGTTATTTTAGCTCTTGTTTATCTTGTTTCACTTCATTTACATACAATGATTTGTCTGTAGGGTGGCTTGTGTGTGTGCATGGTGTTTGTATATTTCCTTTGTATTCAGTGTGTTTAGATATTACCTTGAGTACAGTGTTCATTCACCATGCCTTTAATCTTGTGTTAATGAACTGTATACGTCTGGTAATACTCTAAATGTTTGCTTTAGAAATGGCTGCTCTCACTTCAACTCTCTCAATATCTTTTTTTCCTCCTTTTCTTTCCCCCTGCTCCTTTCCTTTGTCTCCCTTCCTCTCTCTCTTTCTGTTTGCTTCTGTGCTTTGCCTGGATACGCTGCTGCTCTAAAGAGCCAGCCTGAGCTGAGCAGGCCTCACATCCCCAGGCTGGATTTAGAGCGCTGGTACCAGGACTTAATGGCTACTGGGGAGCCTAGCCAACCCTGTCCTCCCCCTCTTCCGGCTAAGTCCACACGCCGGCCCATGCAGGTAAACAGCCACGCAGGCATTTCCGCTTTCTCCACTTTGCTTGTCGCACCAACTGCAAACTCTTTTTTCCCCTGATGTTGCTTTAGGGATTCCACCTTTGGACATTTTTTTTTTATTATTTTTATTTGATAAGCAAGCAAGCCATTTTGGTTGTCCCTGCTGAAATACCTGCAGTCAGTAAGTTGAAAAGGTCGACATGGATTAATGACGAAGGTGTCTTTCGGTTGGCATGTGTCCAAAGGGGTTGGACTGATGGTGGTTCTCTCCGCAGGTGTACCGTGGTAAGGTTGACGGAGAGGGGGGCCAGGCCACCATGCCCAGGAGGAACACTAATGGGACGGCCACTCCTCCACAGTCCAGCGGTGCCCTGTCAGGGAGGGACACACCAACAAAGGTGAAGCACTCCATCATTGTGAATGTCCAGTGCACTCCATGAATGTCTGTTGTTTTTGCTCTTTGATACAACTCCCTGCACTCCACGGCGCCCCCTGGGGCTGCACATTTGTCATGATCTGACCTCTGCTCTGGGGTTCTTGCAGATGCTCACTCATTCCTCCAGCCTCTCAAAGGAGCTGTCGGAGCTCTCCCTCACCCACCTGGACCTGGAGAACAAGAGACAGCTGACCCTGCAGGGCAAAGGTGATTCTTTCATAGCCAATGATATATACGACTCACTGCTTCATTAGGACCACAACAGAAGGCTGTGATGAGAGTTTCCCAATGAGAATTTCATCTGCAAATGGACTAAAAGCATAAAAGTGTACACATAATGTAGATGACGGATGATGACAGACAACGGTGGCAAACCACATCTGAATGTCTTGAGGATAGCAATTCTCTCTCTCTCCCTCTCTCTCTTTTTCTCCCTCTCTCTCTTTCTTTCTCTTTGCTGTCACAGGCCAGTTTTTTTTGGATGAACAGAGGAGCCGTCCGGCAGATTTCAAACAGAGACCTGCAGTGGAGCTGCAGAACCACTGGGGGGCACTACAGGGCTCCCAGTCTCAGCTCAACATGTCATTCCCCTCGCTTGGCAGCAGCAACAGCAGCGGCGGCCCTGCCATGGTACACCACTCCATCCTTCACCACCAGGCTCCTCCCCCAGGCGGAGAGCAGGCTTTTGACACCCTCAGCCTGGAGAGCTCCGACAGCGTGGAAACCAGCGTCTCCACGGGCAACAACTCTGCCTGTTCCCCTGAGAGGTGAGCGGAGACAGAGAAACTTTGAGACAGTTTCCATGGGAACATTCCGCTCTGCCCCGTTCCCCTGACAACGGGTCA
This sequence comes from Tenualosa thibaudeaui, assembly GCA_027481765.1. Taxonomy (NCBI): domain Eukaryota; kingdom Metazoa; phylum Chordata; class Actinopteri; order Clupeiformes; family Clupeidae; genus Tenualosa; species Tenualosa thibaudeaui. Next base: position 8,511,936 of record JAIFZK010000009.1, on the reverse strand, counting down.
TCCTTGCTTGATCCCCCCCTTAAATTTTTTTCTTCCCGCTCCTTTCTTTTTCTTTCTTTCTTTTTTTTCTTTTGTTGTTGGCTTTGTCTTTTTCCCCGTGACAGCAGGCAACCCTTCCTGTTACCATGACAACTTCTACAAGCCAAAGACAAAAAAGCTCACCTGTTCAAAGTTGTATTCTGCCCGGACGCACAACTTGACCCGTTGTCACATTTTATATTCTGTAGTCACCTTGGCACTGGAGGTGCTCTGACAGTTATCAGGCAGAGAGAGAGAGAAAGAGAGAAGCCTCTTGTTTTTAAAGGCTAAGCAATTGTGGTGGTGGTGTGTGGTTCATCAAGCAGAGAGAAAAAGAAAGAGAGAGAGAAAGAGAGAGGCCTCTTATTTTTAAAGGCCAAGCAACTGTGGTGGTGCTGTGTGGTTCATGCTATCCCCTGCTCTCCCCACATCAAGTCTGGTTACTTTGTGCTTGCAGCACAGGGTCAAAGCAATGGAAGCAAACGTGTATGTATGTGTGTGTTTGTGTGTATGAGTGGCCATGACTTGTCCTGTTGTTTCTTGTGCAGTGGTATTGGGATGGCCGGCCTAAGGCTGGAGGAGATGGAGAAGATGCTGAAGGAGGCACAGCAGGAGAAGGCCAGACTAGTTGAGAGCAGAGTATGTAATCACTCAAACTATCATCTATCATGACTTAATTTCTGACTTTAATGTATAGTGGTATGAAGGTATTTTAATTTATAGTGGTGTGGAGGTATAAAGTTATTTTTTCTGTCATCTCTACAGCGAATCTCGCCTCTCAGGGTCTTTGAATCTGACTAACTTTATGTGACTACCGTGAACAGAGCTGTCACTCTGCTTAGCTGTCTCAAACGTTCTTAGCCTGTCACTCATCCACACACATATATGTGCCTCCACAGGGCAATTCCTACATATATGTGACATATTTAAAACCCACTGTTTCACAAAGAATGTCTATTACCATATTTTTTCAGTTTTTCAGTCATAAATTACATTTTAAGGTGATGGAATTTCAAGAAATTGTGAAAGTGTAGCAGAAGTCTCTGTTTTGTCTCTATGAAAACAAATAGCAAAGAGTTGTTTGTGGCAGATGAACCCAATTAGTTGTTTGTGTGTTTAGCTAATGTTGGCTCTAATGTTCTGCTGCTGACTGCCACCGGTGTGGCCTCCTCCTCTGCCTCTCAGGAGAGGGAGGCTCAGGCCCGGCGCCATATGCTGGAGGAGGAGCGCAGGAGGCGCGAGGAGGTGGAGAGGAGGCTGCAGGAGGAGACAGCGCACAGGCAGCGGCTGGTGGAGGAGGAGGTGAAGCTGAGGGAGAAGCACTGCTCTCAGGTCAGTGGGTTAAAGAGGGACAGGCTCGTCTTGGCCGCTCCCGGTGGTCCTATGCATGTCTACAGAATCTTAAATGAGAAATAGCGAAATCAGTGTGTGTGTGTATTGTTTTTGTTCTTTTGCTTTTTTCCATTTTTAACTTTTGGTCTGGGTCCTTGTTTTCTTGTGATGTCATTATCCTTCCACATGTTTTACTGATAGTAAGTGTTACAAATTCATGTTCAGAACTAGAAATGGGAAAGAAACAAAAAGTCTGTGTAAAGGTTTTAATAGACAGATCATATCAAGTCCTATCACAACTTAGCACCTTTTATTGCGTTGGAAGCCTCTTTTCTTCAAATTTAGTTCTGCCGCTCTTAGATTGCTGAACATTTGTTACACACAACGAGTAAATGCATGACGCCCTCGAGCTGAAAGAAATGAAATGCTGAATAGAAAAACAAAAACAAGGATGGAAAAAGAATTGGCTTGGAGAGAGAAGTGAGAGGGAGTCATTTTGGAAGGATAGTGAGAGTGAGCGAATGCAGGAAAAGGAGGAGAAAAAAAGATGAAAGAAAAGCAGCCAGCAAGACAGCCTACATGGAGATAAAAAAGCAGGAGGACACTGCTGTTTGCCCATCAGAAACCTCATTTGAATTATCCACAGTGAAGAATATATTTTTAATATTTCCCCAGTAGGTTTTAAAAAATTAAAGAGTCAAGGCAGCGGTGAAAAACATACATTCGGAGCTTTTATGGATAGAGCAGTGCCAAATATGGTGTGTTTTTGACACCAGCATATTATAGACAGTACATGAAACATGCATTTTTAAATACTAAAACTCGTTTTATCTCAAATAGTAAAGAAAAAGTAAAAGTTAATATGTTTTAGCCTATGCAGAAATTTATTTCACCTGAATAGTTATAAAAGAAAAAAAACACTCTATTACTCTACTCTGTTATACTCTATTCTATATACTATGCACTCCAAGTATCAGATGATATTTATCAACAGATTTTCTCTTTGCAGGCTCGTCCAATGACACGGTATCTGCCAATCAGGAAAGAGGAATTTGACCTCCGCTCCCATGTGGAGTCATCTGGCCACTGTGTGGACACCTGTCCTTATGTCATTGTCAGTGAGAAGATGTGTAAAGGGCATCTCGTCAAAATGGGCGGCAAGATCAAGTCCTGGAAAAAGCGCTGGTTTGTCTTCGATCGTCTGAAGAGAACCTTCTCCTATTACATAGGTGAGACAAGGAAGAACGTTTGGCCGTTAGTCGTAGACCCACAAAGCTTTTGTGTTTGTTATTTGTTTTGATTGTAGTCATTTGTTGTGGATATTTTCTTTTTCCATCGGCAATCTGACAGGTTCAGTCAAAGTGTCAAAATTTTAACTAGTGATGACATCTGTCAAACAGTTTCCCATTTTTCCCATTATTATTTTTTATCCTGTTTTTATAACTTGATGTAATAATAATTGTTGTCATGATAACAAATGACATTCCCTTTTCTTTTCTTAGTAAATATTTATTATGTTCTGAATTAGATTTTTTTTTTGGAGAACGAAGCCCTTGTTCACATGATGGTACTGTATACACGCTGCATTTGAGAGGCGATTTCGATGTGAGAATTCTTTGACCCTTTTCTTTAAGAAGACAAGACAAAAAAAGGGGTGTGGGTGAGGGGTGGGGGGTGCGTGTGATTCGCCCTCTCATTCCTTTCTCTTGCTTTCTTTCTCACTCTGCTTCAGAGTGTAGCCTTTTCACCCTCTCACTCCCCATGTTAGTAGTGATGATGATGATGAAATAAACTGCAATACTTTCCCCAACACAGAATTTATAAGGGGGGAGGTGTGGGGTGGGAGTTCTTACCCCTGGCTCAGTCGTGACTACCACAACCAGGCTCCCAACTCCTCATCTGGAAAAAAAAAGAAGAAGTCAATAAACAACAACATCCACCCCATTACTAAGCAAATTTGGATAATGAACAAAGACAGGATTGTAAAAGCAAATGGGAGAGGCCTTCGAAAAGACATGCAGCACGTGCAGTGAGACATTTTACCCCAGGCGCAGTGTTTATAGTGAACCACCAGTGGTGGGATTAATGAATTTGAACAGATGAGCATTTTGGTTTGCGTTAAAGAAAGGCTAATGGAATGAACGATATCAGCAGGGAGCCGTGGTTGATGGTGTGATTTCAGAATGCTTGTATAAAAGTGATTTCCCAAGAGTTCTAAGTACTACTTAAGTAATCCAAGTAATATGTTGTTATACAATAAATTATCCATACTTATATTTTATGGTGATGTTTTTTTTTCCCTAATAGCACAATTTTTTAGTTGACTTGGTTTTAATGTAATAGTTTTAGTAAATAAAAATCCACAATGTTTTTAACACATTAATCAATTGCTTATATTCTGCTAATAAGCTGTTTATATTCTCCATTACCAGACAAACATGAGACCAAGCTTAAGGGAGTCATTTACTTTCAGGCAATAGAGGAAGTCTACTATGATCATCTCCGGAGTGCTACCAAGGTACAACATGTGTCTGCTAATGAAGTGATTAAACTTAGCAACCGTGTCAACTTTAAATCATGTGTCATATTTAGACAGCTGTGTTAACAAATTGAAAAACTGACAAGACTAATATGGCTTATAAACATCAGTTTCATCTCCTCCTTCTGTCTTACTTCCATACTCTCTTAGAGCCCAAATCCTTCCCTGACGTTCTGCGTGAAGACTCACGACCGCCTTTACTTCATGGTGGCCCCATCGGCTGAGGCCATGCGCATCTGGATGGATGTCATAGTGACAGGGGCTGAGGGGTACACACAGTTTATGACCTGAGCAAGCTGAATGCCCATGGAGGATTGCTTAAAGTAAAGAGTGGTCTGGCACCCACGGGGGAAACAACAAAGGTCATGGAGTCTCCGTGGCTCGCCTCAGCCCCTTCACACTCCCACCCTGCCTCGGTTGGGGCAGAAAACATGGGCACCGGGGCCGCCAACACGCCAACCAGCTGCTAAGACAAAAAACAAAACTGCTAAGAGCTTGAAGAGATGCTCACGTTGTATCCATATGAAAGGAAATTCGTTTTTTTTTTTTCCACAAGAAAGGATCACTGGGGAGATCCCTTGTAGACTTATTGACTTGACTTATTGACGTATTGATTTTGCGTGTCAAAAAATGTATAGTTTGTATCTCCTGAAGTGTATGTTGTCGGTTGTTTCTTTTCTGCATTTCACATGAATGGTGCTCAGTTGCTGTTGGGGAGGCTCTCTCTTTTGCCATGATCCCTACCCAAGCAGTCTCCACACGTCTGCTCACTCAGTTTTCAAAGGCAGAGAGTGTGGCAAATAGCAAGGTAACTGTTCCCCTTGTCAATTCCTATTCACCCACATGTACATGCCATATGATTCACTTTTATAAGTTCTACACCAGCATTTTCACTTTACTGCCTTAGGATCTATAAAGGGAGATTTTATGTACAGATATGTCTGACTATTTGCTGTAAATATGGCCAATGAAACTTTTCCAAAGGTTTAAGATTAAGAAAAAAGCTTTTTTTTATGTTGGTAACTGCAAACTTAGCTTGTAAACACCTTTTATATGTCTAGGTTTACAGCATATTTTATGAATTTCAAATCTCTGTTGGGATATAAACTGAAAGACAACCAAGGCATTGCTTGTCCGTGGTTATGAGAGTATAATTATGTCAACAAATTGCCCTTTACCTAAGCATGTATAGTTATTTGAAAGAGTAGGTTTCATATTATGCTGTTCAGTTTTAAAAGAAAATATCATTAAGATTTATTTAAATATATTATTACATTGCTTTTGATATAACAAAAAGACAAATAATCTTTTCACATTGTCATACACATTTCATATTTATGTTTGTACTCTGGTCCTCCTGTAAGTAAAATCCATTAATTGCTTTTGTACATCTGAATGTCATGGTTTTATACTAGGGAAACACTTAAAATATTGTGAGGCTTCAATATTACATTGTTTGCATCCTATACGACTGCTTGGACCCTTTGCATATATAGAGACGACATTGATGATTCATAATCTGCGGCACTATTCAGTCATCCATTAGCCACATACTGTACCATATATGGAAAAAAAAACAACAGACTAATAACATGACCACTACTGTAGTGATTACATGTGCCTTTCTTCTAGTTTTCATTATATTAACCAACGCTGTATTTGCAAACAGCCAATATCATGTGCTCTCTCTCTTAATATAGGTGATTTTTTTTCACATTGCAATATTTTCCTTTTAATTCAGTACATGTAACAACTGAATATGGACTTTTGTAGTTACTAACCACATACATGTCTGTTACTTTTCATTGTTAACAGATTATTATCGACATATAAAACTCTGGGCCAAATAAAGAGTGTAGTAAAAAAAGTCACCTGAATCTGTTTATTTTAATACTTCTGAGCTGTGGATGAGTGCCAAGAATCACAAATGAACCTTCTGGTACTTAAACATCCATTAAGTGCACTTAGGTGGCACGCAAGCCTATTCCCTCCTTACAGGTGTCATGAGTGACATGGATGCTCCCGCAGTCTGTCATATCACGTCTCATTAATCTCATAAAAACATGTTAGGCACGCTTTTTGATAAAGACATCTTCACATACAGACACACTCACACTTCATGTGAATGTAGCTATTTTGCTTCCCCTCTCTGGCTGGAAATATACCTGTGCAGCACATTAGTAGTCAGACATGGCTTTTCACATACTTAGACTTGATGTTTTGACAGCTTTATGCAATATTTATGATCATAAAAGCAGAATATTAACCTTCAACCATGTAAATAATTCTGCTGTTGCTCTTAACTCCTAGTCTAAAGCTGAAGGAAGAGGAGAGTAAGGACTTCTTATCAAGGAGACGCTAATGGGGCTCTCTGTGCCTTGTGACGCAGATGATAAACAGAAAAATAGACCGCTTTGACATTTAGGTCTGCCAAGCACCTCGGAAGAGAAAGTTAAATATGAATTTAAGATTGACACTTCAGTGTTTAATTATTTAGGTTGACGGCTTAGATATCCTTTAGATTTTTTATAGGTGCTTCAACTGACAAAAGTGCTCAGCAGTAGTGTAAACGCATACAAGTGAAGCACCTGTTAAAACCACCCAGTTGTGTAGTCTACATCTTCATTCCACCAAACCTTAAAACATCAAACATAACACTGATGGTGGTGTGATTAAAGAACTGATTAAGTCCTAGATTGTTTTGATCGCGGGACCCCATAATTCCCTAATTTAACTGCAGTCCCACGATTGTCCAGAAGATGCCAGGCTTTGCCAAAATAGTCGTCCTACTTCTCACAGTGCAATTCATTTGTGTACATGGATTTGTCGAAGCCAGAAGTGCCTTATTGTTATTGGGAAACTTCCTTATATTGTGATAGACATTTTACAGCCACCTCTGCACAAATACCCGCGTCTTGGACAACATGGAGTAGCTTCGACATCACATAAAAACGGCATGGACACCACTGCCTTTGAATACATTTAAGGCCACATACGAAGTAGGCCTCCTCCAGTCGTGTTATCAATTTGTGTGATGCTTCGCAAAGTATATCAACTATAGACTAACCATAATTTCCAATGATGTCATATACCACAGCCCGTAAATTAACTTGACTCCTTTGCTGAATATGCAAAAAAAAAAATGCCCCTTTTTCAAAATCCAGTCCTCCAAGCTTGTCTTGACAAATCTAAGACATGAAGCACCCTGTTGACATTCAAGAATCTCGAGGGATACACCACAAGTGGGCTCCATCAAAGAAAATCAAACAGCTGTATTCCCTCTGGAGAACAGCCTATAAAAACGTCAGTATTCGGCAAAGTTGTTATATGCAAAGAAGACTCACCAGGCTACTGTTCAGTTTTACATGAATAGCTGTGCGACATGTTGACGCTTATAACCCGCACTGAAGTGATGGTGAGACGTCCAGGCTTAGGCCGGACCGACCACATCTGCTTTTAAAGAGTAGACAAAGTCCCTGAAGTAGCCTAATAAAGTAGTCTACCAATAAGTCTTGCTCGAATGGGCTACGTTAATGTGTTAGTGCCATGTACATGCAAGTAGGGAAGTTGGAAACAACAATGCATTCCAAGAGAGATGGTGATGAAATTGTGATGTAACTGTACCTAATGTACCACACATGAACTTGGCATGCTGTTCTTGCTCTCTCCCTCTCTCATCCATGCCTGTCTTTCTCCCTCTCGTGTACGCGCGCGCGCGCACACAAACGCACACACACACAAGGAACAAGGAACTCTTACTGTCCGAACAGCCTGTATAGGCCTACACAACCTCGCCACAGCTAGCAGAAAGCGAGCGTAATTGGAATTATATGTTCATTAATAAACTCGTATGAAATAGAAGACATCTCGGTAGCATTCGGGCATGCTATAATTTTTCACCGAGTACGCGGGAGCAAGACAGGAATAAAAGTGAAGATCGTTAAGCTGCTATTACAACCAACAGGTGTTTAATTAACGTTGCCATTCAGCTTAGGTTCCTCGAGGAACAATGGATAAGGCAACTGAAATAAATTGTGATATCTCCAAATTTAAGAGGTGTTACACGGGGACTATGATAAGGCACCATATGGGCCGCGCTGGTTTTCTCTCACGCTCTTTACAAACACGGCGCCCCCATGGACCAATTAACGCAGAGCGAGGAGGGATAGTCAGCGCTTTCCTGGGAGAGATTCCGGACTTCAACAACCATTATTATCGCACCCCAGTCTCCGTTACGATCGCGGTCATGAAGATTGCATCAGGTCGTACTTCTGCAATTCTTCGGCTGAACCGTCACATGAGTTGTATTACAGTAGCCTATCACATAGTAACTTCAGAAACGCTTTGATCCTCAAAGCAAAAGTAGGTGGAAACAGAAGTTCATCTCGTGGAGCTATAATGTAAATAATCCAATTTCCTTTGGGAAATACACTCCAACCGATGTATAAATGCATAATCCATCAAAGGAGTTAGTCTTAAAATACTGTAGAGAGAGGCAAGCCCATTGTTCAGAGTATAGGCTGCCTAAATTGTGCCAAGAGTAGAATTTGTGAGGACAGAAGCCAAACAAACATTTAAACTTTAAACTAACAATGGGTAGCCAATATCACACACAAAAATTAAACTAGCATTATTATATAACTGACTATTTGTGGACAAATATTTGTGCAGAGAAAAGGAAAGCAGGGGTAAAGTATTTTCCATAAATCCTCATGAGTGCTTTTATTGAGGAAATCACTATAGGCGGTGTGAGCAATTTGACGGTGAGAGGCTGACAAAGTGGGTTGGTACTTAACTGAGCTTATAGTGAGGTAGGAATTCAATTGAGTTGTTCACATTTTAAACTAACAATTCCAACTGTTTTCAAGCAGAATAGTTTAGTGGTAACCTATTCCATCTATGTGGGCAAACGTGGACCAGAGTGTGTAGTAGTGAAAGAGCAAGCATCGCAAATCCCATGGCAACAGCAACCAGAAAACATGTCTAAAATAGGGGGCAGTGTTCGCTATTACTATAGCAACAGGGAGACAGCTCCTTCAATCAGCTTTAGGATTTGCTGAAAGCGGGAAAACAAAGCGTGGTCCTTTGCATAACAGTTGATAACAGAAATTATTGCGCGTAGGATAAACACATATAGTTTGACCCTGTTGATACTATTCTTTAATAAGCTGTATCCTTACCCCTTTTCGCACATACGACAACACATCGTGCCATTTCAGCGAACAAAGCATGAGGTATCAACGTAAGCCTCGCTATAGCCTCTAAGATGACGAGGAAATTGCTTGGATGAGGAGGTCACAACCTAGTACTACACACATCCTCCTCGCTGCGCGCGCGCACACACACACTACACCTTTCAAGGAAAGATGCTGATTAGTGTTGCCTCGAAACTTTACTGCTTTTGCATGAGCTCAACAAGTATTTTCCAGAGATTCGGTTAGGCAGTAATCTAGTCTAATATATTTTACAAGTGACTTCTATCTCACATTTTAGATCATCTTTATAGCACCTACAAAATTGTATAATACAAAAGTAACAATGATTCTGGCAGTCTAAGTAGCAGTCCATAGCAATACCGTGCAATGTCTTTTATATTTCAGTCTTGACAGAATGCGTTCATTCAAATGTATTACCCTCTTAACATCAATACCTTAGCCTACAATACAATGACACTGTTACACGATACAGCTGACAAGCAGTGGTTGCAGAAAATCTTCTGCCTTTGCGTTTTTACTCTCGGGATGTTTGCTTACAACATGTGCACCGAGAGCGGTAAACTAAAAACTCAGCTTGGTGCAATGTCTATCACCACATAGCCAATGGGAAGATCAGACAGTCTTTGTCTGGCCAATTACGGCGCAGCAGGTTCAGGCGATCCAACGAATCTGCTTCTTGCTTAGAGCGCTGATGCAACTGAATCGCAATAGTGGCCATGTATCTCACAGGGAGCAAAAGTGTTCTTCCTCGGTGTTTGATATGAAATAGTCCCCCGAAACAATAACATAACATGCTTTTGTTATCTAGGGGACTCGATATATAGGAGCAACCTGACGTTTTCACCCCTACTATTTCTCACATCTCCCAGAAACCACGCGCCCTCATTCTTCCATTCACGCATGGACAGTTCTCATTCATCAACAATTCCCTTTGTTGTCTTTGCCATTAGCCTCTGTTGACTTCCTTAGATTTGTATTTATAGTGCAGGGTCTAGATAGGTTGCAACTGTCTTTAGGTGGCGTGACCCTTGTTGAGGGCATCTGACAATTACATTGTGGGCGGAGGAATCTAAGGTATAATGGTGACCGCGTGACGCAGCTGGTTGCTAGGTGTGGATGACCTGATGCTTTCGCTCAATTAGTCGCCTCTCAGTCATCAACTTCATCACAACAAAGCAACAGCACAGCCGCACTTCTGTCCTGCACACTCCGAAGGAGCAATGGCTTTTTAATTTCAAAGACTTGTCGACTCTCAGGGACCAACGTGCTTTGCTTTTGCAACGCACTCAAAGCTCACATTTCCAGCAAGAATGGAGTAAGTAAAAAACTTGTTACTACTTTACCAGCACTACTTGATGCCACTGGAACTTTTTCTTTGTGTCTCTGGCTGGGTCTTTATGTTTTAGGGGGCGTCTTTTGAGTTTGTATTTCTATTAGTTCATACACAGTGCATGCCAATGCAGTGTTTAAGATCAGACTTTCGCCTACATTGAAAGTTTTAGTGGATACATTGTGTGCAACTGTTGCTTGCGCGGAGGCGAGATTTTGCCAGTGCTGTCATCTGTGTATACACTTCCATTTACAGTGTTAATTAGCTGAATAGTTGTTGGTGTTGTATGGTGTCATATAGGTTATCGGCTGATATTCTGGGAAGTCAACAGCCATAAACTGGACAGTGTGAGAACAATTCCTAACGCCGTGCATAATACTGCGGACATTCTAAAACAACAGAGAGCGTTTGATAGTTTGCCCACAGCCCGTTTGACAGTTGTCGAATTGCATGTTATGATGTACATTAACAGGTGTATTTTTAGACATCCGATGGTTTCTGAGAATAAAATCCAAATGTCTTTTCCGTGTAGGCCTACAGAATTAATGTGGTAGGGCGACACTGCATAGCCTACTGGAGATCGTGAACAATAGACCTGGGTCATTCCAAAAGTACTGCCAACTGTTGTGCATTACGTCATTGGCAGAGGATAAACCACGTGTGTGTCCAGCATCTCGAGATCATCTGCTTTTGCACTTGCCTTATGCTTTGGGCGCTTAATCTATTATCCGCGGGATTCAATTATATGGGTCTTCTGGACACCCCTTCTGGTATTTTTCTTGTTTTGTATGGTGCCAAGCAGCAGAACAACTTTGTTTTCACTCAAAGTGAGTGTGTATCCATTTGAAGTGTTTGTGACTAGGTTTAATTCTAAAGGCAGCAACTTAATCTTCTGTGATTGTACTACACAGAAGTAAACACAGTATGCAGCTGTACTGCAGAGGCGCGCCACAAACGTTTGTAGACAGAATTGAATGCCGGTGTTACATTTTCATCTTGGATTCAGTAAATTTAATTAATTTCAAATAATCGTCTACATAGACCTCTCTCGTGTGGAATCAGATTTGTTTTCCCGTTTTCACGCGTGAGACTGGACTCTAACAAACAGCTGGTAAACTCTGCCTTGGGCTTATCCTCAGCAGCTCACACAGGGAGTTCTACTCAGTTTCCTAAGTGGGCACTAGAGATTTTCTGAGAGGAACAGTGGAGGTTAGTAAATTGGTCCCATGGTGATTGCAATACTGTGTTGAATGAAAATGAGAAGTCTGATCACTTATTGGCATCTGGGAGTGGACTATTAAGATTGTGATTTTTTTTAATGGCTGGCTAGTGCATTTTGTATGTGCTCTGGTAAGTCTCTAAGTAAAACAAATGACCTGAATAATGTGGCAATTAATTTAAACTGGTTGGTTAAAACCTGTTGAGTCTACTGTTGTGGAAAAATGCTTTTGTTTCTATAGTAATTTTGTTGTTTTCTTCTTATTTGGTTAATATGAGGAAACTGGTCAGATTTGACTTTGTGATGTTTCGTTTAAGCTGACGCTGACGGAGTTTAACACCTGCCATTTTGTTCCTCTAGGTTTCATAATGCTCACCCAGCCCTCTTTCCTGTGGCTCATCACTCGAACTTCACAAACTCTAAGTGTGCCCTCGGACCTCTAAACTGTAAGGCAAACGGACAAGATGATGGCAGTGTCGGCACCTATTTGGAAGGCTTTACTCGCCTGCCCGGCAGAACCCCTCGCTCTCTCTCACCCACAGGCTAACCACAGCCAATCAGAGGGACGCAGGGGGGAGGGGCCTGAGGAGAGCCAGCACTTAATTGGTGAGTTGCAGTGAATACAGTTTTTTATTTTTCTCAGTTTCAGGTGGGCACCGCACTGCAGCACATTCGTTCTCCTTGAACAGTGAGTAAAATACTGATCGATCTCTTCTTCTAGCATTCTTTCAAATGACTTTAAATGTTGTTTGTTTGATTATGCGCTTTAATCTTACATGCACTGTGATGCTTTTTTGCATTTGTTTGTGTTCTTCAAAAAAAACAGAAATGCGCAACTATAGAATGCTTTAGAAGATACTTTAAACGCTATAATAAATACCAAGTATGAATTTAAGCTTGACGATGAATTATCTTCTGTTTTGCAATAGGTGATGGTCTCACTGACTGGATGACGGAAGAAGTGGATTTCTCCTCTTACCTCCCAACCCCTCACTCCTCACCCTCCCCCAATGCCTCCCTTCCCCCTTCACCCCTCCAACATGACATCCAGGTGCCCTCGGATTTGGAGGTCATGACCTCACTGCTGCAAGAAGAGCTTGCTCAACTCGAGGATTACTTCCTGTCCGACCCACTTCCTGAGAAAGCCTCGAAACTGGGCAAATGTGACAAGGGTCCAACGCCAGTGGGGCCCCCATCATACTACCAGTTGCCCTATGCGTCATACGCCACCTCAAACCAACCGGAATCCAGCCCTCTTCTTGTTACCCTAGCAACTGGGGAACTCGACCTGCTGAGCTTTTGCGGCAGCCCAATAGGCCGATCCAAGATCCCGAGACACGCCCCATACAGTTGCAGTGGCCGCCCCAACAGCAATGGCTGTGGACGAAAGCGAGTTTCCGACGGGCTGAGGGTGGGCGAGGGCTACGAGAATAGCATCTGGAATTCCAAAGGAAATAGCTCAGGTAATCCAGTGGTGGCACTTGGCAGTAGTTACAGCTGTGTTGAAGATGAGAGGGTGGTGGGCAAAGGGTATTGCTTGGGCAGCGCGGTTGAGATCAGAAGGTGTGCGATTTTACCAAAGGAAGAGAAAAATTGCCGTTACACAGAGGAAACCATGGCTGGTGGCAAGCTTACTGGCAATGGTTATGGCTTCAATGGGCCTCTTGAAGGCCCACATAAGAAAGAAGAAATGTTGATGTATGGCGTAAGGGAAGTTAGCATTAGTGGCATAGGTGTAAACAATGAGGTAGCAATGATGAGCGAAAGCAAAGGTAATAGTGAAGTTGTAAAGGCCAACAACATCCCTTGGAAGAGTGAGTCCAATGATGGATGCTTCCTCCAGGGCTCAACCCAAATGGAGGCCTACCACAGCTTCCTAGGTGCTATGAGTGAACCAGTGAAAGTAGAAGGGATGCCAATGGGGCATCGTCAGCATAGCGAATTCCACTGTGGCTTTTTAGAGGGACAGGGCTCCGAGTGTTTGGTTGGGGACAGGCAGGGGTCTGACATGGGATCTCCAGGCCCAAGGGTGACTTGTGGGCTGAAGGAGGACCCATGCTCTCTGAAGAGTGAACTAGATGTCCTACCAATGGAAGGGAATCCAGGAGAGCGCAGGCAGAAGAAGCGGGACCAGAACAAGACAGCTGCTCACAGGTATAAAATACAGCAGATGTAATACAAATTATAATGTATGATTGTAATCCATCCATGTAATCTATTCTGAGATGTCTGCACACAAACTGAATGATTTGTTTTTAATAATACAGCAGATCCCATGTTCCCTGTCACATCAGTGACTAATAACTCCAGGATGTAGTCATACTGTTAAAGTCATTATTAACAAGCCAGTTTGAATGTTTTGAATATGTCTTAGTTTTACAGTAACGGTTCAAATCAAAATGAAGTTGTGTATAAAATTGAAGGTTTGGCATTGAAGGTTTCTATTGTATTTGTTTTTCTAATTTCATCATTTTTAAATGTACTTAAATTTTTTTTCTCAACCACAAAGATACCGCCAGAGGAAGCGAGCGGAGCTGGACTCCTTGGAGGAACAGCTGCATGGCCTCGAAGGAAGGAACCGGGAGCTCCGTGACAAGGCGGAGTCAGTGGAGCGTGAGATCCAGTATGTCAAAGATCTCCTGATTGAGGTGTACAAGGCCCGCAGCCAGCGCCTTAAACAGGAGGCCAGCGCTTGAACCCCCTGCACCAAACACCTGATGCCAAGCGCCCGTTAACCAGTGCCCCTGCAAGTAGACCAGAGAGCGATATAACAGGGAATATGGTTAAAGTTAGAATGTTTTAAGAGCGTTGAATGTTTTTTTTTTTAAAAAAAAGGGATAGGGGTTTTGCACGTTATTAGTGTTTATTATTTTATTTTAATTTTGTTGTTACAAACTGACAAAGTCCACCAGCTGCAGCACAATGTCCCCTACATGAGCTCTGCTTGAACTCCAACTAAGTAAGCACTGTGATCCTGTCATGTCTTAAGTGACAATCAGCTTTTCGCATGGGTATCCTTTCTCCAAGACTAACAATCAAAGCGGGTCCTTGTTTTATATATATATATATATATGGTTTGATTTAGTCTTAATAATAGTACATATGTTTGTTGGTTGACAAAGGTGATGGAAACCATTTTTTATGTTTGATCCAATACCAGCCATGTGATGGCTACTTTTATCATTGAGCTTAAAAAAAAGAGAAAGTGCACTAGGCAGGACAGGAAGTACTTGTCAATAACCTATTGTTCCAAAATTGTATTCCCTCAGGAAAATGAGCTAAATGAAGTTTTAGTCCCTATCTAAATAAGTTCTGCAGCTCAGGTTTATACATGTCCAAAGGTATGGAGGTATGTCAGTTTGTAACTTGTGTGTGCTACAAGCTCTATGTGTGTTGGTCATTTTTTCTTTCCTCTGCATGGCAAAGACTTCATGGCTTCTCATGTATTTTTGTTTTCTTGTTCATAACAGACTGTATAGCACACCATCAGTGCACAAGTTCAGAGTGCTAAGTCCTTCATTTACAGCAAGGAAAATGCCAGTGTCTCACTCCTTGCCCAGTCAGTTCATGTAACAGTGATGTGAATGGGTATTTTAATTCACAAACTACTGCTTGGCCCAGTGTCACTGCTGTATTTGCGAGAACAATCAGGGTTTGTGATTTTATAAGGCTTGAATGCTCTGATTTCTATCTTTAAATTGTTTCTTGAGTGACAGAAAAAAAGACATTTATAGTTATACAGCTTTTTATATTTTTCACTAGAATGTTTGTTGTAGCATTTGATGTCCATAAATACAGCAAAAGGGTGCAGTGTCTCTGCTTTTAGCAATATTTCATCAACATTTTAATTAATGGTCTTATTTTTAAAACAATGATTATTTTAAGTCAGGTACACGAATTTAGTTGAACATAGAATAAGTAGGCATGATGACACAAATGCCTGAGCTAATGAAATGTGAATATTTATTTATGAGTTGTTTATAATTTTGGTTCATGCACCTCAAATGATATAGCAATAGAGGCCAATGTTTCTCCACTTTTGTTTTATTTCTTCTATAAAGGTAATTGATGGCAGATATTTTACAGTCTGGCGATATACAATCATGTTTATGAAATATAGCTAACAGTGCAATGTGATTTCTGTCATTTTGTGGTTTAGATGTGTGTTTCAATTATGGGGCTACACGCAGTTGAGCTTACACTATTTTGATATTTTACACCAGCTGAAATACCAACAGTAGCCATTTTGTAGGAGACATGTCGATGTGTCATCATATTTGCTTTGTGCTTCATGTCATTCCTCTTACCCAAATAAAGTGATTTGTGACCGCAGTAATACATTTTGAAGCTGGTGTGTTGTAAAATATTTCGGAGATTTGGCTGTATGGAAAGATTATAATTCTTGGCACAGTAGAGAAAAGCAGCTTTAAAAGCAGGATTTGTGTGTTGATACTTTGTTTTCTTTATTGAGTCACGAATTACAATTAACCGGGGATTACCCGAGTAAAGGGGAAAATCGCGTTTCAAACAAGGGGTCTGCATTAGCATAGTGGGACTATTTGCCCTGTGCAAATAATTGTTAAGAAACATATCTCCCACGTTCGGAGCCATGCGTGTCACCCTATGGCTCCTAATCCTTAAGATCGATTATTTGATGGATCTAATATTAGTTATAACACCTGAGCAGACTTGATGCGATGAACCTTGTGCAAAAACAGTGTATACATGCCGTGGCAGGACATTTGATCTTTGAACTCCAGAGTGATATGATGTTTCCTCATTGATGGATAAACTACGCGGTGGTGAAGAATGTTAGTGCCACAGTATGATATTCAGAGTATGAGTGTATGCGTATGTTGGCTAAAACAGCATGAACGGCAGCGAAAATGTTACAGCGGTAAAACGTACTTGTTTATAGAGGGGAGAAAGAGTGTGTGTGGTGTGCGAGCGCGTGTGTGAGGGAGAGAGAGCAGGAAGAGTGTGTCTATGTGTGTGTCTGTGGAAGAGGACTGGGGTCTCAAATCAAATATATTTCGGTCACCAAGTTGTAGCCTATTTCATTTCATTCACCATGAAACAGCATGCAGTTCTCTCCACGCACATAACTATAACCTACCCTTCTACCCACTGCGCATGGTGACCGCGGTGAACATAAAAATGTGAACATAAAAATGTTACAAACTTTTATATATATATATATATATATATATATATATATATATGTATGTGTGTGTGTGTGTGTGTGTGTCTAATCAATACATTTACATACGCATTTAATTTGATAAAATGATAAGACAATTATTAGATCAAATTATGGGGATAAGCCTATTTTAGAAACGCTTAATTTCAATGGTTGAGACGATAGCTTAAGTATAGGCAGAACAGTGCGATGGGAAAATAATTTAATCTCAATGATTTGTCAGTGCTGAACGGCTTTTCTCTGCACTGGGCCTTTGCACACTCTGTGTGGGAATATGGGACCCCTATGGCTAAAATTAATAATATCAAAATTAGACGACCGGGGTCATAAGATCAGAAACAAATATGCCTGCATAACCTAATTGTTTCAAGCAATATAGGGAAATTAAATAAATATGGCGTGCAAATAAAAAATGCATGTTGTATATTTGTGACGCATGAAACTGTTGCAAACGATAATTCACAGCTCTCACAGTGGAAAGTGGACTATGCTATGTCTTTATTACTGAAAGTGATCAACAGCAATTCAATAGTAGACGAAGTGTATGTCTTGTACTGCTTTGGGCCTTTGTAATATAAAACGAAAAAACGTAAAGAGATTCATCTTAAACAAACGCAAAAATTTCCAAGCAAACGCCGTGAAACAAGCGCTTGCAAAACAAGCCACCCTAAAGAACATTGCACTTTCCATGAAAAATAAAATAAAATAAATAAACACAGCAAAAATGTCCGTATTATATCCGTATTCTGTTTCACATCTGCTACATAAAGGGTAAAAATTAGATTGATAAGGCTATGAATAAACTTGATTTAAACATTCTTCACTCATCCATTTTGTCGCAATTCCCAGATGATTAGGAGAGTATTACTTTTTCCCAACTTCAGACGTTTGAGGGTGTCAATAGAACCCCTGCTATTTACCCTTTTCACAAATCCATGTGTCAAAATGATGACGCGCGTCTTTTTTGGTGCGCCAGTTGTATTTGGACAAAGTTTGACCGCTTGTCTGTGTCTTCGTGATTTAAATGGTCTCTAAAACCTCGTGTTTACCTCAGGTAAACCACACTTTAGCTGAAATATGCTCACGAGTCATGTTATTTCTAGGAGATAACGAGACCTGATACCTAATCCTGCCCTGCTGGCATAAACATACACGCGGGCTTTCCAAATTGTTGACCAGATGTCGTGTTTTGGCGCAAACGTTTTCTCTCATGATGTCTTCAAATCAGCTTGTTCCGTTCAATTAGCCTCTAAGTTGTTGACAAGCATGAAATAGACCCATTAACGTAAAAATAACTGTATTTTTTATTGATAAATAATTTTCTTTATTTGGTCTTCGATACGTTGTGACTCATTTTGATTGCATAATTTTACATGATTTTAAGACAAGGAAACGCTAATATATTGCGGCATTTTGGAGTTAGCCTCTAAATCTTTCAAATGGACAAATGCAAATACTAAGAAATGTTATTCAATTGAATTTGCAGCCACACCCATGATGAACAGCGTCCGTTTGGCTACTGGTGATTCTTATCAACAAATGCTTAAGTTCAAGTTTGTTTGTAATAAAACCCATAATTTGTGAAATTTACATGTTTTTTTTTATTCCACATGCAGACAGCAATCACCTAGTGGCTGGACAGTTTGTGGGCCCGTGGCAGATGATTTTGCAGGCATGCAGAGATTTCACAGCCTTGTGAAAAACAGAGAAAAACAGGAAGACAGAAGGCAAGAGTTGAGTAAATGACAGGCATATAATGATAAATATCAATCCATAGCATGAAAAATTCCAGTGGAAGGCAAAGTTCTAGCCAAGCATTTTTTGTCATATGGGACAAACTCTACCACACATTCTTTTAAGATCTCTTAAATTAAATTAAACAGGGTCTTATGTATAGTCCCTTAATTATTTCATTATTATGACACATAATCCGTAAGGGCAGTGGGGTGTCCTTCAGCGTAAATCACTGCAATCCAATAATTGGCCCTGTCATCTGCTAAATAAACATCTCTGGCAGAAATGGGGCATGCCCCATATGCTGATGATTACTTGGCTTACACACGCATTTGCATACAAAACAACTTTCTTCCATGAGATTGGGTGTATGATGCTCTGCCTTTGACCATAACTGATTGCCTGAGTTGTGGAAGATTTTTTTTCCTACTAATGTCTAGACAGCTGGTGTAGTAGTAGTGCCTTTCTCTAACCCATTTGGTAAGCCCTATTATGCTGAGTCCCAATATCCCCAAATATGTTTTGCTCTGACTGAGAAACATGTTGTGATCAGAACCTAAATCAGGCCATTTTGCCCCCAAAGCCACAGGCCTCTAATACCACAGCAAAACAAACTGATGTAAAACTTGTCTCCATATTGAAAGTAACATTTTGACTGTGCTGTCCTCAATTCCCAAGTGTATTCTTACGTGTTAAAATGTTTACATGAAATCATAAACAACCCTAACTTGTACTGAGAATGACAACTGACACAATTCATTGTTAGACAGTAGGAGAAAGGTATGGCATTTTTGGCCGCACTTCTGTGTTGACCACTTTTGACCACTTTTCTTAGCAAACAAATAAATTACTTTTAGTTTATTTCTTCGTCTTTGACATTAAGAGTGTCTTTCTCTTAGTGTGAAGAGGGTGGAGTACACAAAACTGTATGCTAGGCATGGCCTTCGACTGTTATTAGTGGCTCTTTTCATTGACGTGGATTAATTCTGCTTCTGAAAGTGTCTCTGAATGCAAGCGTCTGATGATTAATGAGCTCTCATAGAATTCCAACAGAGATCCCGCCGAGTTGTCCTGAATTTAACGACTTACTGACACAAGCAGAATTGCTAGAGCAGCATTACCACAATCAACGTATGCTTGGGCTTTGGTGTTTCCGCACACTCTGCAAGATGCATCTCGTGCTGAGAAAATATGTTTTCAGTGACAGAGAGAGAGAGAGAGAGAGAAAAACGGGAATTGATGTTGATGTTTGTGATGTGTGCTACTGATGTCTGGGTGAGCAGCCTGTGGCTAACCAACCACTACATGTGAAATTAATTGGGCTTAACACCCTTTCATCCTCGATCATGCACTCGAGTCTGTGGCAAAAGTAGTTTTTTTTTTTTATTCTTATTTATTCCCAACTCAAACTCTTACAGAGCACACTTGACTGTTTGGCAGCCCCAAACACACTGTTCATATAAAGTCATTTATGTGCTGATAATTAATAAAAAATGTACTTAAATCACTCCTCCATGCCACCTGTTTTCACATACATGTTGTACTGTTCTAAAATTCACTCTCTTATATGTGAGAAAAAGCATTCCATCCATCATTTGAATGAAAAATACTGGGTGTAAGTTTGATCACAAGATTTAACACAAACATTTGGGGAAAAGGAAGTTTCTGGGTGTTAGGAGATCTGATGTGAATCAGTATCAATTTCCCCATTTTGACCTGCCTGTCATTTTGTTTTGTAGGGTGGTTGTGCTTTTGAGACATTGTGTGTCATGTACTGACACTCTGTCCACTAGACCCCCTCACCTGCTGCTGTAAGTCCTGCTGTTCAAACATGCACAGGGCCGCCGCCGCTGCTTTCTGCACGGCATGCTGGGAGTCGGCCTGGGCCACGTGCAGGAGCAGGCGCTGGGCGTCGCCCTCCAGAAGTGCAGTCCTCCCCCCGCAGAGGCCGGCCACATTGCCCAAAGCAGAGCAGCTGTGTTGGCGCGTCAGGGCGTCCGGGTCTCGGAGCAGCGACACCAACGGTGCCACCGCACCCAGTGCCACCTCTGTCCATCCCTCCTCTCTGTCCTGTCCCTTCAGCACCGGGCGGTTCAAGCATGTGTCCGTACTGCCACGTCTCTCCCCCCTACCTCTCGCTCTGGTCAGGCAGCGGCCAATGGAAGTGTCTGCATTTCTGTTCGATTTCGGCTCATGGTACTGGCTGAACGTCGTCTCCCTCCCAGGCCCTGCTAACGCAATCAGCCCTAGCCAGGTCCCGACTGCCCTGCACGCCCTTTTCCTCACAGATGGAGACGAGTCACACAAGCAGCCAACAAGGTCCTCCAGAAGAACAAGTGGCATGGCCAGGCTCAGGGGGGCATCTGTGTCTGATGCAGATATCCCCACCAGCGGGTCCAAATTACCCAGCAGACTGCAAGCGGCAGCCCGGACGCTGTCCTCCGGGTGCCGCAGGGCCGCACTCAGCACCGCTGGCTCCATGGGAATGAGGAGCAAGGAGGCTCTGATGGAGCTGCGAGCCACTTGCGACAGCAGGGAGATCAGCTCGGCTGCGCAGCCTGACAGGGCGACGTCCTCCAGGAGGAGAGACAGGAGAGAGCTGGCCGTCCGAACCCGAGCCGGCTCCCTGAGGTGGTCTCCAGTCCCTAGAGCAGTTACCTGTCTAGACTTTCCTGTGGGTTGATCTATGATTCTGGATTCGTTTGAAGTGTCTCTGAGCTGAGTCCTCCTAATTTGGGCTCTATGTTCGCTGAGGAGGTCTGAGCTCTCTAAACTGTCAATAATCTCTTCAACATGGGCACAGTGCTGGTCAAGACTGTCTTTCAGTGACAACCCCCCTCCTCCCCACATCTGATCTGTCCTCACAGTGCTCTGCAGTGTTCTGTCTTTTGGCTGACATTTTCCCCCATTTCCCTTCATCTTGTTGTCCTTTGACTGATCCTCGCTCCTCTTGACGGACAGCTCAATGGCGCCACTCCCGGGCCACTGACACTGGCTGTGGCTCTGCTCGATCCTCCACGACCTGACCCCACCATCCCTGGGCAAGGGAGAGAAGAAGCCCTGGTCCCAGGCTGTGGCAGTGAAGCTGGGCACGGCGTGCTGAGGGTCGCATAGCGACAGACGGCACAGCAAGGTGAGAGGGAGCTCCAGGAGGGACGAGGGGGGGAAGGACTGAATGACCTAGTCAGGCATATGGACGACAACAAGACAGAGAATAATTAAAGAGTGAAGCATGCAAGCACAGGAACTGTACATTTACAAACCACATTTCTTTCAGTGGGGCGATTAATAGGACACAGCGTACAGTACTAAGACAATGGAAAGCCGGCCTCTGCGTCTTCAGCGTGAGGGTCTTTTGCCTGGTGCATAATTAATAGTGTCCAAACAACTAAATGAATAAATGTTTTGGCTTTTAATACAAAACACATGAGCATCAACCACTGAGTACAGTCTCCCCTTTTTTCGATGTTTTGGCAGCATACAGTGAAAAAAAAAACAAAAACAAAAAAAAAACTAGAGGTGTTAATGTAAAAAAACAAAGGGTCTGTATACCTGCACAAGACCCTTGACAACACTGGCACTATGATAGCACTGGAGGATCTGCACCAGCTTCTCAGGAGACAACTGGAGGGCAAAGGGGAAGCAAAGCAGGTGGCAGCTCATCACAGGGAGGCTGCTGGCGCCCACATCGCCCCACAACTCTCCGCCAGCGCTGCCAGTCAGCTCGCCCCTGTCGGGGGAGGAAGCATTAAAAAAAGAAGGGGTATAATCTCACGCCAACGCATCTGTAACCGACTCATGCCGTGAGTGCAACAGTAACAAATTTGTGTGTTGTTTGCATGTTGTGTGTGCGCCGCTGCCTGTTTGGTTGTTGTGTTTGTCTGTGCATTAAAAGACAGATGTCCACGGACCTGCGAGTGTTCAGCAGATGGCTGAGGGTGGACGCACAGGCAGCCGAGCTGTCGGAGAGCAGAGAAACACAGCTGTATGGCTCGTGACTGAAGGCAAATGTGGCCAGTAGCAGGAGAACGTGCAGTCCTAACAGGGATGAAGGGGTTGGAGATTACTCTAGGGAATTACGTATTAGCATTGACATATAGGACAAATATGACAAGTCATTTCAAAAAGAAAAAAAAAAAAAGAATTTCTACCTTTGTGCGACACAAAGTTCATTTTGTTTGTTTTTTCCAGTGATTTTCCAACTTTTACCCATAGATGGCACCAAACACCAGCGTTCAACAGGCACGACAAAGCATCTGCTTCACCCTGTTACAGGTAACACAAGTAAACAAATTAATACATGTTTAGACAGAACCATATTAACTTATCAAATCATAATGCTATAAAATTGCATGGTAACAAATATTTAATGACCTCTGAGACAGTATAGAGCAACAGGGAGAGCAAGCCATCACAGATGCCCCAGTTGTGTGGTAGGGGATGGTAAAACTGTGGACAGACAATATGTTTTTTTTTACCATTTTTATCTATAATCACAGTATATAAAAAAGTCTTTCTGTAGAGAACAATCTGACACCACTGTTTGGCATACCTCCTCTGGGTCTGTTAACAAATGTTTCAACATGAACACCAGTCTATCCATCCCGACCTCCACGTGCACACCATGGTGTGTGAAAAGGGTCAGAACTGAAGCAGAGAGAGGCTGCAAAATAACACAGACACACATGCACGCACACACACACACACACACACTCATAAACAAACACAAACAAGTAGGTTCAGACGCGCACTACAGAGAGCCTCGGCTCATTTTAACATGCCGCAGGGGTGCCGTCTCATGAATATTGATAGAAACATCTGTTCTGGGAGAGGCTGTCAGGGGGGGGTGCTAACACACATACCACCAGAGGGTGTGGACTGGGACGCAGCAATATTGGGAGAAACAGCTTGGAGAGATCTTCCAGTCTGTTCAAGGGAAAAACAAGTCATCATGATACGGTAAAAGTAGCTTGACATACAGTAATATGTATTTGTATGGGGATTTGCATACAAGGAATATAAAAGAAGCAGTTCTAAGTTCTCAAAGCAGTTGTGGAATATGTGGTTGAAACTACTCTGAATCGTTCAATCAGATTTATTGTTTTGTGTTAAAGTACAGCTACTGTGCTTGTCTGGCTGAGAAGGATTGGCAGGCTGGCAAATGGCAAGATTTTGAGTTTGTTTATCACAGTAAGCACCTGCTGACAGGGATTGTCCATGCACAGCGAACATCTCTGGCGGCTGCCAACATTAAATATCTGGATGCCAAAGCTGTAATCCAGCCCCAATATTTGTTCAGTCTGAGCAGATGTCTTAATCATGTCTACTGCCACCACCGCACAAGCACACGTGCCCACAGTCCTTTCAGATTGGAAACCCACGTCACCACTGTTGTTGTGTCTAAACAATCCAATCGGCTGCCTTCCAAACAACTAAAAGTGTCAGCCAAATAAGTAGGAGCAAATGCAAAGATTTCTTTGAAGAGCAGGAAAAAAAACAGAGAGATGAGTGGACACACACCCTTTGTCTGAGACTTCCCAATCTGGATGCTTTTCCCAGTACACCAGCAGCACAGACATCGCGTCTCCCAGGACTGCGCCACTCCAAGCCTGCTATAGAGACAGACCCACTGAGAAAACACTATTGGATCATCCATTCATCTTGTTTAAATATCAAAGCTCAACACAGACTTTATGAAGATATGATGATCAGATTATTTCAGCCCGTATCCAATCAGATGCTTTGTTGGCTGTTCTACCTGCAGGACCACCTTGCTGCCAACAACATCCTTGATGAGATCAAACAGGAAATGTGGCAGACCAACTTCCTGACAGGCATGACTGGCTTGCTCTGGGTCAGAGATCAGAACATTCCTCAGCACCTGGAGAGGTTCGCGAATTTGACTCGCACCTTCCAGCACACCATCCAGCAGCTAAGAAAGAATTAGAGTTTTTTTTTTTTAATTTTCTGAAAAAAAAAGAGCAGAGCTCTGGGCCTCGCTTGAAATGATGGGCCTGGTGCAAAGTGTTAAATGTTACAAAAGCTAACTTTTGTCACTTGTCAAATCTATTTGCTATTTCAACTCCACAGTCTCAAGCACAAACATTGGTGGATCATTTAAATTATTCTCACACACACACACAACAGCTTCAGTTTATACATTAGACACTTTGCTCAATACTCGACTTTGCAATATTTAAATATTTACATCAGGACCTCCACCACTGAGCCACTGAGTTAATGTTTTGCCTATTTACCTTAAACAGAAATACCAAATATTTTCTCATTTGATTACAGTAATGTCTCCTACTTCCAATATACATCTATTTGCAACGTGCAGCTTTTTTTTGTGATTTGCTTTGAACAAAGTCATCCGTTAAATGCAAATGCAACAGCCTGGAGACAACAAGAGCGCGAGTTAAACTTTACATAAACTGATGACAGTACACTTTACAAAACCAAGCAATATCCAACCTTTTCTTTGGAGGCAAGCAGTTTTCCCTTTAGGCGGGAAAGGATATTGGAGTCAGCCAACCCCTGACTGGTCCAATCCGTCACCTGAGCAAACTCCTGCCATTCCTCATCACTGTCAATTTCCTGCAGGAAGACATACGCTGCGTTGCAAATGCTGGACAATGACAAGTCTGCATGACTGATGCGGCAGTTGGGATCGTTCTTCATTTGACTGTTACGTTGCTCTGACACTGACATGATCAGTCATAGAGCTGAGAAACACATGATACAATTTTTATAGTCTGTCACGGACAAATTTACAGCCACACCTTTTCCCACTTTTGCTTATTCCATCTTTTTCCAACATGCTGGAGTCATGACAGACTGACTCTTCCCAGTTCATTTCCTAACTGCCTGCTGTCCATTGTGAACGTCATAGGGAAATGAATCTGTGCCCTTTACCTCACTGTCCATCCGCACTGAGCCCAGGTTGCTAGGTTTTGACCTTGTGCGCTTCAGCAGCTGTCTGGGGCCGACCTCCACCAAGGGAAACTCCCGATCGTAGTCGCTGCTGATCTGTCCTTTAGTCGGAGCTGAACGCACCCTGTAGGTACAGCCAGACATGAGCACTTTCACTATGCACCGCCCCTATGTGTATTTCTGTTTCAGTTAAAGTTAAGGGAGCTACGTGTAATACATTTAGGTTTAAACATCCAAAAATGACCTAGAACCAGCAACTGAATGTGAAGAAACAACTGTAAGGATATAATGTCAACACTTAAGGATCATGTTGACCAGATATCTTCTGAAGTCAGCATGCAAATCAACTAGCGTTGTGCTGCCTTCCCTGTGATACCATGTTCCACCACATGTGGCTACTGTATTAAAAGAGAAATCCGTTGTGAATCAATCCATAGCCCAGTTGCTCAAGATCACCCAGTGCTGTTGGTAGGACACATAGACCAACTAGTGGACCAGCAGCACAACACAAAATGAATGGGGCATAAAAATTAAAACGTTTCATTTTACTATGCCCCATTCAGTTAAATGTTATGTAATGTTTGCCATTTGGTCGATGTTGTATCAAATTTCCTCTTTCTCTTTCCAACACACAGCACTTGGTGGCCTCAAACAACAGGGTTATGGATTGAATCAAGGTGGGGGGGGGTCACAGTGGTATTGGGCTGGGTTTGACAGACAGCAGATTACCTTATGACCCTTGTGCAATTAGCCTGTGACTGTGACACAGTCGAGGGGTTGTCAGGAGATGAGGTTTTTCCAGCTGGTGCCGTTCTTGAACGGATCTGATTGGGCGGAACTGCTTTAGATGTTCCTATCTGATCCTTGTCAGTGGAATGGAAAGAAAAACAGTCAATGAAGTCCATGTGGAAATATTACTTATGTAAAAGTACTTGAAAAAAGTCCATCAATTTCACAATGCAAAGACTGCAGGCAACACAATTCTGTTACTCCTCTTTACAGCTGGGTTCATCCATTAAGATTTTCTCCACTTGAACCTTCATTTCCTCCTGTGGGACTATTTCAGAGTCTTTTGGGGAAGACAGATTTACCTTCTATTTTAAGCCAATATTTCATCATCAAACATCAAAATAATTATGTCACGATGGGTGAACTCAAAACCATAGAATAGAGCGATTTTAGTGATCTTTTTTTTTCTTTTCTATTTGGGTAATTACCTTGACCTTACAAGTACTTTTGCTACTTCATCTCAAACTTCCCCTTCCGCTGACACCATCATCCCCACTGAGAGTAGACTCACTCACAGATGAACCAAACACATCATCGCTGGCAGAGGTATTGCTCTCACCTGTCTGGCTCGCCTCTCCTTGTCTCCCTGCTCCCTGGCTTTGCGCAGAAGCCTGCTCTCCCCAGCATGGGGCACCGTCTTCTCGGCAGCCTGCAGCTGCTTCTGGGCCTGCACATCTGGGCTGGGAGTGACTGTCAGCGGGCTGGACGAACCCTCGTCCGAGAGCACTGCAGAAACCAAATCCACCAAACCATCAGGCAAAGTTTGCGGAAGGTGTCCCTAAATTTCCTTTGGGATTAATTAAGTGTCTGTGTGTCTATTCTACATCTCCATCTGGTCAAAGAAAACTGACAGGCACAAGAGTGAAACTTACCTAAAACTCCATCAGCAACAAATGGGTGCTGAAGGAGATGAGGCCATGAAAGCCTCTTCTGGGAATCTTTTGTCAATAAACCTTGTAAGAAGTTCTACCCAAGAAAAGAACAAAAAAACATGACACAAACTAAACAATCTAACAACAAACAAAGAGCTATTGACATTAACTGGACCCAAGTTGTATTGTATGGAAATATATGTGAACCAAGCAGTAACCATTTCATCATTTCAGTACCGTGCAGTCTGGGCTCATGCTCTCTGGCCACTTCACAGGGTCCTTGACAATCAGCTGCACCAGCTGAAAGATCGAGTTGGTGTAGAAGGGGGGCACGCCAGTATGGAGCTCGTACAGGATGCAGCCCAGGGACCAGAGGTCGGCAGTGTGGTCATAGGGCTTTTCCTCCACTAGCTCAGGGGACATGTAGAGTGGCGTGCCCTTTATGGAGGTCAGCACCAGAGTGGACACACTCATAGCACGAGCAAAGCTGGAACATCAAGAGGGAGCGTATGTAAGGATAGCATTGCTGGATGCATTGTTTCCTACAATGGCTAAATCATGCACATATCCTCTACAATGCAATTTCCATGTTACACACTTGGCCAATGCATAATGATTTCAATAGAATACATATGCCAACCTTTGTAAAAGTCCCTCTAAACAGACAATAACAGGTATAATTACTATGCATTAAGGAATAATAAGCAATAAATTAATTTCTAGATGAATGTATTAGAGCTGGCACACACCCAAAGTCGCACAGCTTCACCACTCCTCCTTTCCCCAGCAGGATGTTCTGTGGCTTCATGTCTCGATGAAGAATCCGATGAGAGTGCAAGTAGTAAAGGGCGGACACCAGCTGGCAGGCAATTGCACGTACCTACATACACAAGAGTTAGCAGCATAGCACCAGTTCAATCATCATAATCATGAGGCCTAGAGTATGCTTACAAGTTTTAAATTCTATGATCAGCAGCTAAGCTTATGAGTTTAAGATGGATAACCCCTAATCAAGCAGTACTTTATTTATAGGACCATATGTCAGAGCTGCCACAGCTGATCTATTTGACATAGCTGACATAAGTTTGACTCTAATATGGCTTGACATAGTCATATTCATTTTAGAATTAAGTCATTAAGAGCTCAAGTTGAAAGCTGCTTGTGTAACTGCCAGCAAAGCCTTTCTGGGCAAATATGACCATGTTTAATGGGTAAAGCAGAACATTCCCGTTTTCTTTAAAAAGTAAAAGAAAGTATGCTGAAAGTATGACAAATATCAAGCATTGATGTAGTCTACCTGGCTCTCAGGTAAACTGCCATCATCCTCCAGTATTTGGAATAGCTCCCCCTCAGCATACTCAGTGACTACAACCACCTACAAGAAGTTAGTGAGTCAGTCAAGCGTTTATTTCACACTAATTTGGTTCAAATAACAAGACTAAATTTGTTTGTGTAACTTCAAAATAGGTTGCCATATTATGACCAGGCCTCCCACCTCCCTGCCAGTTTCGAAGCTGTCCAAGAGTAAAACTATGTTTGGATGTTTTAGTCCTCTCATGATTTCGATCTCCCTCTTGAGGCTACGGAGTTCCTTTTCAGAACGACCCACTTTTGGTATGAACTTGAGCGCCACCGCCTGTGCAACGCAAAGAAAAGGGAAAAGGTCAGGAAGGCTCAAAAACCCATATCCACCAACCTAAACATTTCCATCATGTGAAGCTTACCTGTCCGCTGTATTTTCGGCGGCCTTTGTAAACTCGACCAAAGGAGCCTTCTCCTATCATCTCCAATACATGGTAAAATTCCATGACTTGACATTAGCTGTGAATTACTCTTTGAACTGTTTATTTTGCCAAAGCTTTGATATAAACTTGTCTCCAAGGCAATGCCAACAGAAAAATCGAGACAAAATAAACGTTACGGCCACAAGCCTTTTCATCCGATTGTAACCTGATCCTTAGACGTCATCCCTCACTACAGTTAAAAAACACAGTTACATAGAGCTAAACTACTATCAAACAGCCATTATCTGATGAAAACTCATTTAGTAAGATAATGGTAATGTTATAGTCTCAGCGAACGTCACTCTAGCTAGGCTTACCCTCGTTGTTCCAAGCTAAATCTGTTCTAGCAAGAATAAGTGACTAGCAGTTCATAAGCTAAACAGCATATGGACAAAAACTTTTGTAACGTCCATAGTGTAAAACCGCCTTCTAATATAGCTCGTGACATACGAATAAACACCTCCGAATGCATTACAAAACAGTACTAGTCAAATCTATCTTTCCCGTGTTTAGATAGAATAACTTGCCATCGTAGTGAAAAGTTAAATCAAAAAGTTCAGCATACTTGACAGATCTGTGATATCGAGAATGAAAACAAAAGGCGCCTAGCAACTTCGTGGTTGGGAAACACATGCCTCTTTGAAAACTTACATTGCAATTTTACTTGTCACTGGTAAATCACAACAGACCTGAGGACATGAACAGCCATATGCTGTTTTAGACAAAGATACAAAACTGAAATAACTTGTAGCAAGTTTGTAAACATTA
This sequence comes from Tenualosa thibaudeaui, assembly GCA_027481765.1. Lineage (NCBI taxonomy): Eukaryota > Metazoa > Chordata > Actinopteri > Clupeiformes > Clupeidae > Tenualosa > Tenualosa thibaudeaui. The sequence continues at coordinate 8,482,202 of JAIFZK010000009.1, read as the reverse complement.
AGCACTAAATCTATGTGTATTTACACAGGCGAAACCTTGAACAGCTATATTCGGTTAACCGCCGCTGGGGCCTGAACATGACAACACATTCGCGTCTTAGCAACCATGCCCTGCCGCTGCGCTGCGCTCACTGCCTTATCTTTTGCACATCTAACTCATCTGTAACTGCAAAATTGGCACATGAAATGAATCGTAGTTTTTACTTTGCGTAAATCTATCAGTGACATTTATATTCAATTCGTCATGCTTCGGTAAAGTTTATTTACTGTTAGTCATTTAAGTTTCTGTGCTATTAAGTATTGATCACAAACTTTCTGGAAATCCCTTGGTTTGCTTGATTTATTTAGGTATCTTAGCTAGTACACATAACCACACCGATACTAGTAAAAACAGACAAAATTAACAACATTTACGACATTAGTCCTTCATTTTGTTAATGGTTTCATGGACACCCTTGAGTTCCTTGGCAGAGCATCTCTGCAGTTTTGTTATTTAGCAATAGTTCAGTGAGATGACCTGTCAAAAAGCCCTTCGAGTCTCATAAGACAGCCAGGAACCATTTCCATCATCCTTGGCCCAGGTGGATGTGTCACTATGTGCCACTGATCCATCACTATTTTCCTCTGGAGACATGGTTGGCATCTTTGCCACAGCAATGTCTCCAGGAACAGTCATGTAAGGGGGACAGAAGTTTGACACAGGTGTGTATGACGTGGCAGGATAGTGAACCTCTTCCAGTGACTGCACAGGATAAGGCTGGGAGCCAGATGACATGGATCCACCAGTGCGAGCAGTGGACATGCGGTATGTTGACGCATTCTCAGAATCTTGAGCACCCAAGGACGGAGATCCGTTTCCTGGAGTGGTCCCCCCAGGACACAGCGCCTCTGGCTGACTTACTGGATCTTCCGTTGACTGATCCCATGTGTCTCTCTGTAGGATGTGACATAGCCATAATTTTGGGTGAGTGTAATTGAATAATGCAGTAGAGATGATGAATGTATCCTAGTTTTTGGTGTGAAATTTAGGCCTACTAATGCCAATAAATTGTCGCCCTGCATGCATAGCCTATAGCAGCACATTGCCCATGGTAGTTTAGTTGTAATTTCACATGTAATTCTCATATCAGTAGATAAAGAAATCTAAATGTTGAAAAAAAAACAAGCACTGATCAAGCCAGTACTGTAACAAGACCATCAAATAGCAGCCATCATTATCTGCACTGTCATTAAAAAGTGTATCTACCAAAAGAAGGTGCGATGAAGACTCTGCGGACAGGGATGGCAAAAGAGGTGGTAAAGATGATGATGATGGGAAGAGAGACCCTCCACTCGAGCTGTATGTCGATGTGGTGCGGTAATCCCCGAAGGTGTCAGATGGGTAGTAGCCATCAATGAAGGGGTAGCTTGAGGGGTGGTCATAAGAAAAAGGCTTGCCCCCAAGGCTAGAGGAGTATGTGTCTGTAGAGTACTGCTTCATTGGATGGCAGAGCTCAGAGTCTTGGAGGAAAGGTCTCCGCATGGGGTAGTAACCTGGAAGAACATGTGAACCTGCGAGAAGGAAAAAGGGGCAAACAGAATTTGTCACCATTGCTCATATCAGTTGGTACATCTTAAAATCATTTTCAGTAGTACTCTATTTTTACAGTGTTGTGGTTTGTGATTAACCTTTGGAAATATTGAGAATTCACCTGGCATCTGAACAAATGATGCTTGCGAGGAATTGGTACCTGCCTGCAAACCAGAAAAGAAAAATTATTTTTCTAAGTCTATTATATAGCTTTTGTCATGTGGCCAGACACAGTTGTTAATTTCCCTCAAATTTTTAATGATCCATCTTTCATAATCCACCACCCACCCATTTATATGTGCAACAATTTCTAATATTTTAAAATGACCTACAAATAGCAACAGAATGTGAATAAAGGAGAAAAAATATATACAGTAAGGACTAATGCAACCAGAGGACAGGCAAATGTTGTGGGTGAATATTTGAATGTGATTTGCCCATGTCACAATGGAGGCACACCCCCAGATCTTCCATTTGCGTGTTTGGAGCTTGTGTAATATGTGAATGGACAATTTGTGAGGTATCCCACCTGCCATGCTTTATCAAAGCAAGAGCTACACAAATGCAGAAAGAAACATCAAACCTTTTCTCATTGACAGAATTGGATCAGAATTGAATAGTGTGTACTTGTCAGGGCATGCACTAGCTTGTACAGGCTTTTGTTGCTGGGTTTTGGAATTAAGAATAAAGAAAACCTGACAAAAGACAAACTGCTGTAAATATATTATGATCTTAAAGATAACCATGCTTTTTTCATTTTAGTATCATTGTGGTACTCTTGGTATGGTAGTTATGAGTGTGGATATGGAAGCTTCAGGCTTGAAAATCTATATTTGTTTATGTGTGAAAATTTTCACTTAACAAGTTAGTTTATTTCTTAATAACAAACAGGAAATGGGCATAACCTTAGTATAGGCCTTTTCTGATGAGCTATGAGCTCAGCCAACTGCCTCTGTAACAAAGCCCCATTGATATAAGGCCTTACAGGAAGGTGGTGGTTTTGGCAGGCACAGTCTGATGTCAATCTCTTAATGTCCAGCTACTTAGGATAAAGTGCACTGTTGTAATGCTCAAACATAATAACTGGTACATGTCAGAGTGCCATTGAAACTGCTGAGAGATTTGAAGTCAGTTACAGATTACACAGTATACTAGCTATACTACAATGTGCAGTATATGAATGTCCTAATTTGTTCACGACAGGCTAAGTATTGTTTTCCAAATGAAATTACGTAGAAAGATATCTCACATAGAACACTTTTGGAATAGTAAAAGAGTAAAAGAAGACAGAGCAGAATGGATGTAGAACTCACATTAAATCGGGGAACATTTGTCTGCCTTGATCGTTTCTCTGCAAGAAGATCTTTAACAGTGTGTTTGACTCTTACACCCTGATAGACTCTTTTGGAATAATCTGCACATAAGGATGAATTGAAACAATCTCAGTTACAAAGAAAATATCTGTTCAGTTTTCATACACATTTGAAGAAACACATTTTACATAATGGTACATAATATTAAAATAATACTATTGAGGATAAAGAAGCAAGTGAATCGTCATGCCACATCACTGTGCAATTGTCCACACAAGTTTTACAATGATATGCAGGTTGCTTACAGTCAGTTTCCAATGAGCTGATTGTTAAGAGTCAGTAAACATGTCAGATGACTATGCCTGTACTAAATAACTTACAAAGATATTGTTTAGTATTCAGGGGTTCAGGTATATCACATTAGATTAGGATACTTAGTTTCCTAGTAGTTAAGTTAAAACTATTTATCTCTATCTTTATTTACTCTTCAAAGGTCTGGATATGTAAAATATACAAAAGAAGGTGAGCCTCCTTTTTTGTCAAGCCTTGGGGATAAAGTCCTTGGCATAGCCTATTTGCTCTTTCCTTTTCATTCCCGTTGGCAATTAACTATTGACAGAAACTGAAGGCCTGCTGTTCTTCAAAAACAAGATACTTCAATCCAATAGACTCCTAGGCTTTTTGAAAAGCCTACACCTTGATATTCTAATTCCTCCAACGTTGTAGAAGATCAAAGTCTATAGCAATTTGGGAAAGATTTCTGTGCAATAGCCTCAGACATATCCTATACGTATAGTTGGATTAATTATATATTATTAGCAACCAAACAGGCATACCTGTTTCCATGGCGCTGATGTTGTTCAAGTCGTTTGGGGAAAAAACTGGCATGTGAATTATTCACTCCAGTCAAAGAGTCAATTACTCATCATACCAAGCAAGACGACAAATCTTTGCCTTTGGCTGTTTGAGAATGTGTTGTGGATCATCCAGTATATATACCCCAACAATGTCCCTTCCAAGTAAATTTGAGTAATGCAAATTACTGGCTGGAGGACGTTTCACAGTCATTTGCATCAACATTCTAGATTAGAGGAACCATGGTCTATGCTGGAAAATATGACAAAATGTTAGCAAAGAAGAGAAAGACTATCAAAAAGGAATTATTAGATGGTGAAAATGTTGGTTATGTGTGCATTTCCTTTGTAAACTGCATTTATATATGCAAAATGCAATTATGTGTGGACTGATATTTCAAAGACTACTTGATCTCTGATAGGGGTTTCCCCAAGTACCCAACGGCTGCCCCTCTACTCCCCTGGATATACTAACTGAAATAATAATAAGACACATGTATGTTATGTAGTATTCCTCTACCTTGCACTGCACACATATGACTGGATTCTTGTCTACTGAAAAAAAAATCAAGAATCTTAATGTAAATATTTCCCCAACACCCTGGTTTGCATACACTGTGCAAAAGAGACTTTGACTTCTTTTATGACATGGCACTGATGTGGAGCAATTGGCCCATATGTGGAATTAGTATTGGTATTCAGAATTCTCTGTCAAGACCTGATGTCCTGACTTGGTACACACAGTGTATAGACTTACTTTCAATTTAGTAATTTTTATAGACCTACATAGTACTTTCTTTTAAAAAAAATACTATTTACATTCAGAGTTATGTTTATTTTGTCACTGACATAACTAAAATGAAATTTACATCTTTTGGATGATCATTTGGCCTGTCCTTTACTTCCTCTTACACCAAGCACTTAAAATATTGGGCTTGACTGATAGCATTCTAGGTCAGCGTTTACATGTCCTTCTGTTTGCTGATTGGATGCGGTAAACAATGCTGCCAGAGACAACGAGTTCATTGAGATCAACTCCAGACTAGCACCGTGGGAAGATGATAATCGAGCAAAAGTGCATAGGAAGGTGTGGACAGGCTAAACGAAACCTATCACTGACTGAAACTGAATTCTTACCTTGTCAGTCAACATAATTCCACCATGTTTCCAACTTCACCATTACCAAATTTTATATAGCACTGAAGGACCCCAAACCTGAGGCACTGCAACTGTGGCTGGTGGCACAATAAACAATGCTGCATTTTGAGAATGTTGTCTAGTGTAACTAACATTGAGAGTAATCTGTGACAATGCCATGCAACTGCCTTAATTTTGCATATGATCAGTTAAACCAATGAAAAGAAAGGAAGAGGTTTAACAATTATTTTAAGAATAAGATAATAACAAATCAGTTCATAAAGAATATTTGAAATTAGAGACCTGTTAGGAAGCCAAAATTGAGAAAAATGGTTTTGAGTTTTGTATTTGAAGGAATAGGCTCCCTGAAAAGAAAAGGTTAGCTATGACGTTGTGATACCAGTACTGATGTGTTAAAAATACTCTTTGGCCTACCACTAAAACCCTGATTACTCTGAAAAACTGACATGAATCATGTCAGCAGGCAAGCCATAAAGCAGCACCAATATTGCACTTATTGTGTCTAATGACACACAGAAATGCCTTGGCATACTGACACTAGATAGTTTTGACTTAAAATGTATTGCTTCTGCTCTAGCGTGTCTTAAGTAAGGCCATTTTGCTGTTGATGGGTGTCCATTCTCAACGGTACAGAAAGCTTTGGTACAGAACAACATTATTTTCAACTATTCTAAATAAAGGTAGGGCTTTGTTAAAGAAACGCTTTGTTAAGCGCAGGCGTAGAAAATAGTAGCAGTAAGTTTCACTTAGTGAAATCGAAAACGAAAGCGACAACTCCAGAAAAAAACTATTAAATCGGTTGGGACACTTTGTTGGCATTACAACCTTTATTACAACCATTTCAACCTCACAGCAAACTACTCAATTTCTAATAATGGAAGAAGCTATAACTTTCTCGGGATGGGAGGCTGTGGAGAATGCGTCTCTTTCAGACGAAGACGAACCGAAATCGGGACGTACCTACACGATGTACCACGGAACACACCTGAAGTTGGCAAAGACAATAATCACCCATGGTTTTCAGCCATCTAAGGGCGGAATGCTTGGTGCTGGGGTTTATGTCAGCCGTAACATTAAGAAAGCTAAATGTTACCCACTCCAAACAGACAAAAAGGACAGCGTTGTTTTTAAGCTGAAAGTATGTGTCGGAAAGGTAAAAAAGATCGACTGTGACAATCATCCGATGCAAAAAACCTGGCATCAGAATGGATATGATTGCGCGTGGGTGCCCCCCCACTCCAATATTTCCAGCATCAAGTCAGGACGCGAGGAGGACTGTGTTTGGGACCCCAAGCGAATCACGGTGATAGACGTGGCCTGTTGCGTTGATGATGCCAAACGCCATGAGCTGCGTAAATTGATACATCGCCAAAATGGTACAGATGACGTATGTAGTTACTGCCAGCAAAACAAACCGCCTGGACAGCACGACATTCAGCGCTGTTGGGAATGTGGGAAGACCATTTGCCCCTTCCAACGCAAACATAAATGCAAGACAGTGCATCTGTAGTAGACCTACCTGTAATGTTTACTCATTGTATTTTGTTTAGGCAACTCTTGTTAAATTTTGTACTACTTTTACTGTTTTCCTGAATTATATGAGATGTAGCTATCTATTTGTGCTCTGACCTGGTGCCAGTAGTGTATGGTTGTTTAGCCTAATTTAACCACATGTCACTGAAATTAAGTAGCCCAATAAAAATACACGCTCTACAATTTGTTGTGTGTTTGTGTATAAGGTTCCATTCTATCATTCCACATTTGAATGAATTTTGATGAAGGTTCATTGAAATATAATCTCCCTACACATTTCATTAAATGCAATTTTGGATATCAGCTTCAACATGTTGGTATGTTACTATATTGCAGGAGGACATTAGACCGACATGATTTTAACTTTCCTTCGTAGAACCTGGTATAGACTACTTTTTTCATTTCACGTCTAGCAGAACAGCAGAGGGCAGCAGACTTTGTAAAAACAATCCCGTCAACTGCTAGTGGACCAAAGAGGAAGTCATATCACCATGGCAAACACAGGTGGGATGAGAATGTACCAGACCGGCAAAGTGGATTAGTGTTAGTAATCGCATTGCATACAACGCCAAGGAATGATTGAGGAAGTAGCCTACTCGGGTGGTGCGTGCTATCTTTTTCTGAAATAGTATGTATCTAGGTGAGAAATGTATTAGTGTATCTAGTGATAACGTTATTTAAATAGCTGACGTCTCCATGCCGGCTTAAAGTGACTTGTATGGGGCATATTTAGTCTACCTGTTTAACCTTTCATCAGTCGTAAAACGGATATCTAACATTCTGCCAGTTAACCAGTTGAGTTATTAAAACAAATGTGCAATAGGCTGTCATAGAAAAGCCTGCATAAATGCCGCTTGCAGTCGGATATATGTGAAGTCTAAATGAGTCTAAAATCAGACTTACTGTAGGCTTAGTGACACTGTAGGCTTAGTGACCCTGTGCTTAGTCTTATGGATATGCTGAATGAAAACGTTTCCAGTAGGCTACTGGGGTAGGCTCTGTACAGTGATAATGTTGTTTGTGTTGTGTTGTGTTGAGTTGAGTTAGAAATGATGTAGTCCTCCAGTTCCAGTTAAGTAATGCAAATTTTAATATTTTCCTGACAAGTAGCCTATTTTCCCATATTCAGGTTGTCTTAAAAGGGAATGCCGGCCACCTTCTCATGGACCCTCTGGGACATCTTGGCTCAGAGGAAGGTGCTGGGATGTGTTTTTTTTCTTGCCTGGCTGGTCCTCTTCCATCTGCTTGTAAACGTATGGCTCCTGTGCGTTTTCACCAGCCTGCTGGTTGTGCTTGGAGGCTGGCTGGGCTCTCGGGTCATGCTGGACGGGAACAGCCTCCTCCACCTGGAGCACTTCCTGCCTCTGTATGAGTCGCCTCCGGTCCAACCCGCTGTTGACAGTGAGCGGCGGCTGGACTGGGAGATCCACAGCGCAGTGAGCAAGGCTGTGCGTGACTTTGTTTCCTCATGGTACCGCAGCCTGGTGGCCGAAGATGAGGAGGAAGAGGGCGAGTTTGAGTGGGTGGTGCGGGATGCCATGCTGGCAGCAGCTGCGGAGCTAAAACGACGGGCACGGTGCGTGGACAGGCGGGCGCTGGCACAGCGGGCCCTGGAGCTGTGTGGCTGCCACCTCCAGAGCTATAGCCACGCACGGCAGCTTCAGCAGCAGCTGGCCAATGCGCAGCCTGGGGCCGGGCCAACACAGCAGCCTCAGGGAGATAGCCAGGGCCCAGACCTGTGGGAGCTGTACAGTCAGGCAGACAACCCCCACCCAGCTTTGGCGAGCACCGCCGCCGAGCTCAGCTACTCCAGGTCCGTTGTCGATCTTCTTATGCACGTGCTGGTCCCGTACCCTCTCCTGGAGACCAGGACGGGCCGATTTATGGTGGTAGAGCTCATCACTTGCAACGTCCTCCTACCGCTCGTGGCCAGAGTGTCCAATCCTGACTGGCTAAACCTCACCATCGTTGACGTCTTCACAAAACCCAGCCCGCCAGGCGACGAGGTGGCAACAGAAACACAGGAAGCATTCCATGATGCTCATGCAGCACAGCAGGATTCCTGGAGCTGTGGCTTGGACTCGACAATGATGTGGACATCGCCGGAGATGTCCAACATCACGCTGACCGAAGCCTCCTCATACTCTTCGGTTGCCCTCACCAGCACTGAGAGCAGCGCCCACAGCCTCTCCTCGGTTGAGGAGCCCACGCCATGTGGACGGCTCTTCTCAGTAAGACCACCTGTGGACCTCCTCCGCCCGATCCGAAGCTCCCGCTGGTACCAAGAGGCTGACTCCTCCGACCTGGAATCCCCATCCTCCTCGGACGGCAAGAAGATCTCATATGAGTCTCTGAACTCCGAGGGAGACAAGACAGACCGGTTTTGTGACTGCGTGTCCCCCACCGACTTCTGTGGCCTTGTGCGCCTAGAGGAAGAACCCTTTGGTTTCCTCAGCTCAGGGAAGCGCTCGACCCCGAAGGTCACTGTGTCTAGTGGGCAGCACTCCTGGCCCGAGAGCCCCGTGGAGGAGATGCCATCCCCACTGCATCGGGGCGGCTCTGTAACGGCCCCCAGCAGCCTCTGTCTGCCCCCTTTCAAGTTCGAACCTCTTGGGAGTCCCGAGGGGCCTGTTGTCATCCAGAACCTGCGCATCACTGGGACACTTACGGCCAAGGAGCACAGAGGCAGCAGCACACACCCGTACACACTCTACATTGTGAAGGTGAAGTGATGTCTATGTGGTCTTGATATATAGTTTGGTGCACTGTAATTTCTCTCCCAAAAAACACAAAAGCAACTAACACTGCTCTCTCTTTCTCTCTCTCTTTCTGTGTCTCTTACTTTTTGTTGTTCTGCGTAAACGTTTGTAGTATGAGACAGTGACTGATTCGGATGGCCCAGTGTCAGACCAGTCTGTAGCTTATCACACAGTGAACCGCCGATATAGTGAGTTTCTCAACCTCCAGACTCGGCTGGAAGAGAAGCTAGAACTTCGGAAGGTGGTCAAAAGTAAGCCATTTGTCATTCCGTTGAACAGTACGTCTGTAAATATGTCATAGTACTCCAAAAATGTGGAAGTTTACTTTACTTACATCGTCATAACATTTACATCATCAACTGTCATTTCAGATGTGAAAGGTCCCAAGAGACTCTTTCTGGATCTTCCCTTTGGAAATGCTGATGTGGACAAAGTGGAGGCTCGGAAAGGACAGCTGGAGACATACCTCAAAGTATGTCCTCTGCCATTGAGGAATTATGGTCATTGAATTGCACAAAGGCATTTGTTCTTTGATGTTTGTGTGTGTGTGTGTGTGTGTGTGTGTGTGTGTACATGTGCATGCGTGCTTGGCAGCAACTCTGCACCATCCCCGAGACAGCCAACAGTGACGAGGTACAAGAATTCCTGGGTCTCAACACAGATGCCAGAATGACGTTTGAGAAGAAGCCGAGCGTTTCGCGGATCGACAAGGTCAGCCACAGAGTCATAAACAGTTTTGACGATAAAGACTTATCCATGCCAAGATGACAGATTGATTTGAAGTTTTCACAGAATTACTCATGGGGATAGGAATGAAATAAATGGACTTTGTGGTGTAGTAGGCTACACGTTGATGTTTACTCTGCTTAACTCTGTGGTGGCAGTTGGTTGTGAATGCCATAGTGGACACTCTGAAGACGGCCTTTCCACGCTCTGAACCCCAAAGCCCCACTGAAGACGCTGAGGGAGACTCAGATGGAAAGAACCAACCAGATGGCAAGAAAATCAGGTAAAAGGGATTCAGAAGATTCCAAGCTGAAACACCTACTCACTGTTTAACCAATTAAGGAACATGGTCATGTAAAATAGTTTTTGTAAAATAGTTAAAATTGTTTATGTTTTTATGCTCAGTGACTATGATTTGCAGTACTTTACACGAACAAACATGAATGAACCTGAATCTGAACTTTTTTTTCAGATCTCGCCTGAGATTTTCAAGTAAAATTGCACCAAGTCTAAATATTCCTGACATGCATCCCAAGGTGATGTACACTTTCAGTGAAGGGAGCACTGTAAGTAAGCTAAAGCCTGTGTTTGTACTGACCCTCCTATATTTTTGAATGCTAAGCCCTTGCAGTATGTTCTGTGAATTAAAAATGAAAGCTTCTTTACACTCACACGTAATTAAACTTTAATAGCCTATGCTATGTAGCAACATTGTACCTAAAAGTGTTAAAATGGGGCCAATTATTCTTTATGGGAGTACTGTCAGCTCTGTTCTATTGACATGACCGTGACACTAGTCTGATGTGTTAATCAAATTTATTTGGCAAAGATGGAGATATGTATGCATGCAACACTGTTGTCATATACTGCAGGGGAAATCCCCCCTGTATTCAATTATGTTTAAAGTGCTCCCTTCTCCCCAAATAAAATGTATATGCCGTAGGGACGTGCGTTCCGATTAGCCTAGCAGGTTTGAAAGAAAGCAGCCTGATTACAGATCCTGTAGGATCCACTTTTAACTGACGTGGAATGGATGGCCCTAGGATCTGCCAACTACATCAGCGAGACCTTGGCTGAACACCTCAAAGGCATCTCCCAACTTTACAAGACGTCTGACAGCTTCTTGCTACGTGGACTTAAATTGTAACCATCTGCTATTTGGAACGTAGGCTACTGATCACAACCTGGACTATGCTATTTATTTAGGCTTCTGTCTCTCTTTTTTCACTCACTTTTTAATGCTATAAACAAATACCACCAACATTGTTGTGTGGCAATAAAGTCTATCTATCTTTCCTTCTATCTTTATCTATCTATCTATCTATCTATCTAAATAGATATGTTGCAGTAGCATGTCACTCTGTTACTTATCCTATAACTGAGTGTTGGTTCTCCCGAATCAAAATGAAGCTGGAAACCTTACAGCACATAATGCATATAATGGACGAATGCCTTATGTTCTATCTGGCAGGTGCTGCAGGGTCTTTCCATTACAGGTCTGGAGGGCCTCGTCCGTGAGCACGAGAGGGCATTATGTGGCCCCCAGAGGATGACCTCAGAGGAGGGCAGAGTTGGTGGAGTGGACCACAGAGGTGGCCGGGAGCGCTCCAGAACTCTGGAGAGAAGGTCGCGGTCAACAGGTGAACTCACAAAAAGCCTTGTCTCTAAATACCTTTTGTCTGAAAGCTCGACTGATATTTGAATGATTCTAACTTTAGAATTTGCAAAACAAAGCAGAGTGGAGTCCGTGGGATTAGAATAATTCCACAGGGATGAACCGTTGCCAAGACACCCAAATAAGATTGATTCTCAAACAAAGATAACAAAGTACACTGTTAATTTCCTTTGATCTCAAGTGGCAATACAGTGTTGGGCAAATACAGATTCATTTTTTGCGTCTTTCACAAAGAGACATCAGACAGCCACAGGGAGGCAGCATCACTCCACCACACATTCAAGAGAGATAAAGTGTGTGTGTGTATGTGTGTGCGTGTGTGCGTGCATTTGTGCGAGAAAGAGAGAGAGGGGGAGAGAATGTGCGCAAATTAGTGTGTTTGTACATGCACTCCAATGTGTTTTTGAATTGGCAGACACAGCACTCGCTGACGTGGCCTTGAACATCCTCTGCCTGCTGATGAAAGACCAGTGGAGCTGGTTGTGCACAGAGAATATCCAGAAGACCATCAGACTGTTGTTTGGCACCTTCATTGAAAGGTAACAGTCTGTCAGCCTTACAAAGCTGTGTGGTCATGAAATCACAGATGGTAAACCCATATATAAAAGTAGCTTAGGTTACTCCATTGAATTATTCTCTTTCATTTTCTAGTACAACTTTAACCAACAATGACTGAGTAGTATGTTGATAAATGTCATAATGAATGCTTATGGATGCACAGAGGTTCTTGATTCCACTGGTGTACCAAAGAGATACTCTGTTCTTTTAATGATACACTGCCATGTTTTGCACTACCAGGAAAATGAATTAGACTTTGATAAGTTCCAGAGCTTTGATAAGACAAACGCTGTATCTTTGTTGGACGGCATCGAGTCCTGGCCAGGAATAGTCAGTGTCCTTAGCTGACTCATGGACTTCCCATTGTTGCAACATGCATGCCCCTGTGTTTTCAAGAGCTGTCACACTATGTAGGGAGTGCCATGTTAAGGAGTCTTTTGGATGCTGAATTACATAATGGCAAAGTTGTACTGTAGCGCTGAATATAACAGTAAACAGCCTGCTGTGGTAGGGGTTCTTCACAGATGCCTATCTGTGAGCAAGGGAAATTCAGAGGGCCTGTAAAAGTTTAAGATCATGCTAATATTTTTCATACTCTATCAATGTGGGCATTTGGGTATATGTAAGTATTTGTGGGGAACATTGTGGGCAGGGAAGTGTATCCAGAACCATTTATGGACTTGGAGACTTGGATCAAGGGCTTCAGTTTTTACACACAGTGTTGCCCATGGGGTACACTTGTGGTCACGCTAAACAAAACTTGTTTAGTCTTGTTTTATTGGTGTGTTGGCCAGTCCCTGTCTTATAGCTTGGGTCAAATAGCTCATGTTTGACACGTCCTCAGTGTGTAATGAACTGGCTTGTCTGCAGCCCAGACAGCACGTTTCCAGGACTGGCTGTGCGAAATCTTGACTGGGTCATTTACAACCATAGAATAATGAACGATAGCTGTCGAGGCCCATTCCAAAAACAACAGTGCTCAACAAACAGATGTTATTAAATGTGCTGTTGCATAATATTTATTATGAAAAAAATGGATCTTTGGATGTATCTGTGCATTTAAAAGGCTAATTTTATTTATATAGTGGGTAGAGGCTGTAATGAAATGCATGCTGCTGGGACTGGATGCTGATAGCCGGGCTTGGTGAAATGTCAGCTAGTCAGGCCAACTGAAAGTGAACAGACTTTCTTGTTGTGTGAGCTCGTTGTGGCCAAGGAGGCAAGTGAACGAAACGATTATTGGGTTCACCACAAACAAGCCATTTTTGAGATTAAAGCTAATTGATTTTTCGAGAGCCAGAGTTGAAACCGATTTCTCTTTTTTTATGATGAGGAAAAATGATTAACTGTTGAAAGTGCATGCAAAAAGAAACATCTGCCAGGTGTCTTCCCAGCGCTTGACGTCAGGCAATGATTAAAAGCAGAAAATGCTCTGAGGACTCCACACAGGCAGGATAAACATGCTAGATTCTTCTGAGGGACAGAAAGTAGGGTGGGAGCGCTGACCCAAAATGGGAGCAGGGGAATAGCGGAGTTAGGGAAGCAAGGGTCGCATCCATCCTACCAAGCCTTGATAGTAATGGGCTTGTCAGCGTCAGTCCAGCCAAATGTTCCCACTCTCCGCCTGCAATTGCAAATGTTTATTTGCACGCACAGAAAGCATTCCTTCAGGCCCAACCTTAGTGCTGGAATGCTGAACTTTTGGCAGTAGATTATTTTTTCTCCCAGTGCATTCAATTATCTTGTGGCGTGCTATTGCTTATTAAGTATGATCGTCATAAAAGAGGTGATAATATTAAAAATGTTGCCCTTTTAAAAAAATACATAAAAGCAAAGCTTAGTTAAACAGCTAGATGGCTGGTTTTAATGTAAGAAATGCATGCAAGCATCATAAAGCTTCTCAGAAAATGTCTGATTTTCTTTTTTTTTCTTAATGTGTAGATTAAGCAGACCTTGTGTCAGCAGGGTTTTAGGTTTTTAAAAACTGTAATTGTAAACAGCAGCAAGTTCTTTTCTTAGTGCAAAGCAATCCACCCACAGCCCACCAGACAGTGTATAATGCGTGTGTATGTGAGCGTGTGTGTGTAGTATTACTGTGCTGTGTGAGTGATGACATGTTGTTGTGGTGATACCCAATCCTTTGATGCCTGCGACTGATTCTGTGCTGATGTCATTATTGGGTGAGGATATGTGTCAGTGGGGACTGTTCTATAAGAAGACCTCAAAGTGTCAGGTCTGGCACAGTTGCCTTTGGGTGCTATATGCCACTCAATGACCTAGCCGCCCAACACTTGAATGTGAGAATAATTATAGAGATTGTTTTGCTCGCCTAATATGCCTAATGTGGCTGTGGGTGTTGTTGGGTTTGGGAGAGTGAAGACGGTAATTGATAGCATTGCGTATAGTTAGCTCTTCCCAAACTAAAACAGGACCACCGCCCATAGCTCTGCTCATAAAGTTGTGTCTGGGGCACGGAATGTTCCGGGTGCCTAGTGTAAAGAACCCCTGGCTCTCTAGGCAGAACTGGCAAACGGGTGTCTAAGCCACTTCTGCGCAAGGAATGTGGGGGTCAGTGTCCTAAAACTCAGCCATTTTGTTCACAGAGCTCAGGTTGGCCATAAAGGTCAGTTGCACCATGACGGACAGGTGTGTCCAAAACAGCTGATGTCTGATATTCATCTTCAGACAGCGTTGGTTCCAGTTTGGATTTTAGTGTACATTTGCAGTCACACACCTTAGGCATTTCCAGTGCAGCAAAAATTCCAATGTATGTGTAAGGTTTGCCATTGTGGCTTTAGTAAACCTTTGAAAAGTGTCCATGATCACAGAAGCATGGGATGGAGAGACAGGTTTCAGAGCCAGACAACCAGAACGTTCTCAAACGCACTCGTATCAGTGCTGGCGCATTGCTTATGGGGTGAGTATGTCAAAGTGAGAGCCTGTTAGATGACAACCACAACTTCTGTCTTAATTTCCTCTTTTTTCCATTCACATTCCCACTGGCAAAACAGGTCAATCATCTGGACCATAACTCATCCTTTCAGTTGTAGTGGAAAAAAGTTAGAAATGTAGACACAAATTTCTGACAATTTGGCCAAAATCCAAAGTGAGGAACTCAAGGTGCTGAGTGAAGGCAGCGAGAAGGCTGTGCTGTTCCTTGGGTCTGGGTTTTAATTTTTTATTACATTATTATTCATTATTATTTTATTTTATTTTTTTACAGATTAATAGAGTAGTCAGGCACAGAGGCTTCAAGTACTGGCCCCGTCTGGCAAAAGCTCTCTTTATCAGTGAGGAGCATTCCTCTTCAGGCATGTCGAAGAACTTAGGAAATTTCTAATGAGTTGGAGCAATACGAAACTATTTGACCTCTTCACCCCGTCTGCATCTGTCCCATTGCACAAGCCAGGGCTCTGCCGGCCAGACCCGCCAGAGAGTGATACAGCGACGTGGTAAAAGGTGCAGGCGTTTTGGAAAAGTTATGAACTCTCTCTCCATTTCTCTTTCCCTCTCTCTCTCTCTTTCTCTCTCTCTCTGTGTCTGTCTGTCTCGGCAATTTCCATTTTAAGAGTTTGAGGCCACAGGTTTGACATAAAAGGTGTGACTGGAGTGCTGTTACTGTGGGGAGAGGGGAGAGGGCGCTTACTGAGAGGCATTTCTTACGAGGTCTGAACCTCACTGTCACTCTGTGGGTGGGTTGGCTATGCTTCCAAGTGTGTGTGTGTGTGTGTGTGTGTGTGTGTGTGTGTGTGCAAGCATGCGTACAAGTGTGCGAGTCTGTCTCTGTGTGTGGTGTGGTATGTGTGTGTATGTGTGTATGTTTAGAGGGAGAGTCTGTGCTCTGTTTGTCCCATTGAGTTATGAGTCCCTAAATAGGGGTTCTGCTTTGGATTTGAAAGCAGTTCTGTATAATCTGATTTTGAAACCCCTTGGCTTTTCTTCACCATGAGCGTTGGCACTTGCCTGTTATTGCCCATAATTCTCCACTCTGAGAGACTCCTTTACCAGTTTTCCTATGGTTGAACAAATATCTTGCTGCAGGAGCAGAGTCTGGGAGCCCTGATCTGGTTTTCACAGTTTAACGCATATCTTGGCATGGCAGGGATGGAACGCCTTTAAACAGCCTTATTACTCAATGGTCTCGATCCATTTGACTCGCGTCTCCCCCTCTCAACATGAGGTGTTCCCTGTTCGTAGAACAAACTGTTCTGGATTTGAATGAAGTCTCAGCAACTTAAAACCGGGCATTTTTGATTAACATGTGGCCCTGCAAATGAAAGGAAACTCTCGTCAAAGCAGACTTGCACACACATGCAAACACACACAGACACACAAATATGCATGCATGCACACACACACACACATACAAACTCGTGCTCACACCATTACCATTAAAGCTAATTACACAAATGTTATGTCCAAATAAGCACTGGACACTACCAGATGATATTGTAATGTACCTAATTAAAACCATGACTGCACAACCCAAAAGTGGAAATGGTATGCAAGTAACAATCCCATCCTAACATGTAAACAGGCAGACACAAAACTCTAGCAATTTAGCACTGAAAACGGATGACTGCACAAAACAAAACAAAAGAAGAGGTTGAAAAACTGAACAAAAGAAGAGGTTGGTTTGGGCAATTCTGTATTCTGCACATCAGTCTCTAAATGTGTGTATGCGTGTTGGCATACATATGGTTTGTGCATGCGAATGTGTGACCACTTGTTTCCTACTGCACCAGGACCCAGTTGCACATTGTTCATGCCAGGACAGTCTGTTCTAGCTGTAGTAATTTAGAGCTCTCAAGCAAATGTAGGGGTAATGGGTGCAGCTGATGTTGCACATTTGAATAAGGTAAAAATACAGTACAGCATCTAATCAACTAATTGGTTTTTAATCTTATAATTCTGCTCCTAATTAGCAATACCCACCTTTGTTTTTGCATTCAGAACTTTTGCAACATGTTGCTTAAGATATGTGCAAAAAGATGTTACTTCAAATGCCACATTACAGTGTTTGTGGTTTGACATCCAGGCCTGAAAAGTCATGAAGTTTTTTGACATTGTTTTGCTAGAGGCAAGGGGTAGAGATTCCCAGTCTGTTCAAAATCAGTTTGGGCCTCAACCATTCACTCTGCAGGCTACAAGCCTGTGCTGTATGTACCACCAGTCGCCCCTGTGCTCTGGGTGTGAAACTAGGGAATGAGAGGGAGCAAAGCATTCTCATCAGGTGTGCCAGGTGCAAACAGCAGGGGTCAGACTACAGCATTCCTTGTCAGAGGTTCCTCTTCTTGCCTTTTCTGCAGCCATCACTCCGATCTGCGTGTTGGGAACAAATGTAAATTGATTGGTTATTGTTCAAATGCACTACATTTTTTCCATCATTTCCAATATTTTTCCACCATTGTGTCAAAGTTGTACAGCCACACAGCCAGCAAAGTTAATTTACAGGGATTACAAACATATTTCCAGAAATATTGGAATGTATTTATTAAACCACTTAGCCTGTCACTTCATATTTTGCCAGATATGATGTGAGATTTGAAATTACTGGCATAGTGTTGTTTTTCAGAAACAAACTTGAGAAAGATGATGGCTGTAGTAGCACCATTACCAGACAATGATGGTACTATGATGCAAACTGCAAATGTATAGCTGCAATCTTCCCATATTCTGTCTGGCATCTGGACAACCCCTGTCAGTCAAGAACAAGCCATATAATAGATCTCTCCACAGGCACAGTTGTTGTCAGTCCTCTTTTCTGTGCGTCTTCTATCCACTTATGCCCGTGACCAATGGGTTAGTGCCAGAGCCCATTCAGGAGTTACTAGCAGCCCCTCCGCATGCAGCCTTCTGGGAAATGCCCTCTGATACATGGTAATGAACTGGCGCTGAGTGTGTGGGAGGCCCAGCTTAATCAAAGCCTCACCCGGAGCCCTGGAACCCCCAAAGCACCACTGCGTTTTTATCTCATTTTAACCTTGAGCTTGAGGGGATAGGGGACTACTATCTCTTTCCCAGACAGCCACCCTCACAGAACGCACTTCTCCTTTGTCTTTGCTTCGTCGTGTCAACCTGAGTGTTATTAAATCAAGACTCAGGACTTAGTAACACCACACACAAAATAACACCAGGAAACTAAACACAGGGCAGTGCAAAGCCAAACACAATACAGCAATGTTTTTTTTACTATAAAGTAAATAGTATTCAGGACAGGTTATGTACTTGTGCTATTTTAAAGAATGTTGGTAGCTTAGTGAAGCTAAATGCCACTATGTGAACACTGAGAGCTAGAAACTCAAAAATAAACTTGCTGTCTTGTGTCTATGTGTTCAGAATGATAAAATTGTGGTGAGTCAATAAAATATTTTGATTTTTTGTCACTAAAAAACACATATTGCACCTGAAAAGAAATAGTTATATCCACAAGGGATATGTTATCTTTGAGCACATTACGAAGACACTATAAAAATGTCACAATAGCAGAATTGATTTATTGTTGATGTTTGTCTGGTTCAAACGATTTTCAAAAAAGCATATCAGTACATAGATAAACTTTTGGCACTTGTTGAATTCGTGGTAAGGTCATATTTTATTATTCTCTATTTATACTTGTACTAGAACATGCTTATGTAACTTGATTCCTAGACATTTTTTTTCAGGTCTAGTGCCAAGCCATATTTTCTTTTATGCGATTGGCAAAAACGGGGTTTTTCATGGACTAAACTCAACGGCGTGTTCTTACTTAACCGCTGAGAGGCCCCTGCACGCTTTTCCTATGCATCAGTACTCAAAGCGCGACTGGGCTCAGGCAAGCCAAGCCAGCATCAGGTCATTTGGAGTCAAAGCTGTGGGGAACAACCCATTCTCTCTGCTCATAGATGAGGGAAAAGTCCCAGTGATCTGCCATGGCCATAACACAACACCCCTGAAGACAGAGAAGAGACGAGAGGAGAGTGAAGCCCAGGGGGTTAGCACGTCCTAAAAAAAAGAGCTGCCCATCGATGAGCCATCTGCACTGATCTTATTGAGGATTCCTGTCCTGTGAGAGCTGGGTTACAGTAAAGTGAGCCTCACGCTTTGTCGCATTGCCTGGAAATAATTGCTCCACAGTTTGACCCTCTCTTTTTAAAGGCTGAAATTGGTGTGTTCACAAAAGCTGTGAGGTGTTTATTTTCCAGGAACACCCGATCTGCACAAGGTCTTTTGAGGCACGCTCTCAGTGATGACCTCCTGGCGGCTCAAGTTGCACCAATGTCAGGAATGAGACACACACACACACAAATACACACACAGGGATAACACTGGATTTAGCCTGGTCCGAAACCATTTAGATTCAGTGAGGATAGAGGTGGCTAAAGCATGGCATCAGCTTCTAAACTGACCGAATGATATCACTGTTCAGACAGGAAAGAAAGAGGAGGAGGAGGAGGAGGAGGGCAGGGAGAGGGGGTGAGCTGGATGAAGGAGTGTGGGGCGCAGGTGCAGGTGCAGATCTGGAGCCTTTTCCGCGAAGGCCTTGGGAATTCTGGGAAAGGCAGAGGGATGTCTGTTGTCTGTAGGCCTGATGAGGGGTGTCCTGTTTTCCTTCCTTTTGTGCTGGAGGCCTGCACAGGAGCCACTCTTGTTTAGTCTGCGGACAGACACGTGTGCGTGTGTGTGTGTGTGTGTGTGCGTATGTGTATGTGCACATGCAAGTGGATGCGTGTGTGCCTGTGTGTGTGTGTGTGTGCGTGTCTGTTTTTGAGTATGTGTGCATGTGTGACCCTGATGTCTCACGAAAATAAATGCCCTCCATCCATCCTGCTATTTCTGCTGCTAGTACAAGTTATCTCCCTCTCTCCCTCCCTCACTCACTCACTCGTTCCCTCACTCTCTCTATTCTGGTCAATATGATATCAGCATGGTCACTTCCAGAAATGTGCCAAACACGCGGTAGTGGAAAAGAAACACATGTGAGGCGTAGGTTTTACCACTGCATTGTCTGAGCTCTCCATGCCTTTTGGAGAACGTTTTCCCTATTTCTTAGGCGATAGCTTAAATGTGTCATACTTCACAACTGATCGGTCCGTCTCTGTAAAAGCTGCGTGCGACTTGGCTCGCATGAGAGACATGTTGAGACTAAGGTTCTGGGGCAGTGGAGACAGCGAGACCGCAGCCGGGGTTCAAAGAGCCGTGCCGAGCAGCGAGTCTCCATCCAGACACGTCATGCCAAATTGTCCTGTTAGATGTGTCAAACAGAATTTTAGCTGTGCTAATGTGTTCATGCACACTGACTGCATTTTCTTCTTCTTTTTTCCCCCCCAAGAGTCGGAGATTTGCATTAGTCCCTGTGCCATTGCTCTGCTGGCCGTTTCTTCACATTTGCCATTGACTGTGTCAAAGTGTCTTGATCCCAGCCTCTTTCTGCATAGTATTCACTTTATACAGGAGACACACAGGGGGCCTAGTGAGAATGAAACGCTTACACAGTCTCACATGGCACCAGAGTTGATCCTCGTTGATGGACTCTGGGGGGGTGAGAGTCACCGAAAGCCCCAGTCCAGCAGCTAGTCCGCTGGCTCTCATAGGTCTTAAGCCTTTTGGGGACTCCTGAGGTTTGCTAAACTTGAAAAGCTCCCACAACAGAGCCTGAGAGTCCTTCAGCCCGCCGCAGCCGTGGCAGTAAGCACACACAGTGGACTAGAGGGTGAACGACCCTCTGTCTGACCCAGTCGCTTAGACACGGAGCGGCATTGCCTGCCCAGACAATGTCTAGACACTGACCGTAACCGTCTGGCCGCGCTGTGTGTCCATTGGAAGCCTCTGGCACGTTGCGCAAATAAAAATGATTAAAAAAACAACAGCCTCCCAATGGATATATAAACAGAATGATGTCCTCACTTTCCATTTCTTTTTCTCTTTCTTTTGTCCTCTCTGTCTGTCTTTCCCTCCCCCTTGTGCTTTTCTGCACCCCTGAAAGAGTTGCTGCAGCTTTGTGCAGAACATCTCAGCCCAAAAACCAGGAAGTCAAAACAGTTTAAAAGACTAATTAGATTAGACGTGCAGAAATGCGCAGAGTAGTCGGGCGAGAGCAGAAAAAAAAGGATTGAAGGAGACGGACCCTTGTTGTAATTTTCTAGTGATTTTCAAGGAATTCTTAGCGTTGCATAACAACATCTGTAAAACGTTATTTTAATGCTCATTGGTCTTGTCTTGCCTCTATCAGATTTGATGGATTGTGAATGTTAAATCTTGCATAAGCCTATTGTAAAAAGCAGTGAGAGTTCAGAGAAAGCATATTGTTGATGCATAGTATACACAAACAATTTTTGTGTGCCGCTAAATAGGATTTACGAGTCCACTGCGGTCTGTCCCTGTTCCATTGTTCCCCCCATGAAAGTGTCCATCCATATTCCTGTAAGTGCACTATGTACGCACAGCTCTGAAGATGTCCAGGCAAAAGTTCTGCACTCAACATCAGGCGATCGGGGTGAAGTTCAGGCTTTCTGTGTGAACACAGACCTCTGTTATGCATCATCCTGTCGGGTCTGGGTGACCCCCTATCTGTGTGTGTTTGTGTGTGCAAGTGTGTTTATGTGCTCAGGTATGTGCGTCAACACTTAAAACGAATCATTCCCTGAAACCCATAGGGCTGACCCCCACCCCCCTACTGTTTGTCTGTCTGAGCAGGTGAACTCGAGGTCGACTCCGTATGTCTAGAACGTCACTCCGATGTGCACATGCTTGCGTCACACCTCCATTTACACCCAGCGCTGTGAAACTCGGTGGTCAAAACAAACGAACTCACGCGGTGCCCGTTCGCTCTCACAGCCTGTCAAGAAAAAGGATGGGAGACATTTGAAGGATTACCAGTTAATTAACAGCATGAGTCCCCAAAAACATGAGCCCCCCCCACCCCCCCACACACACACTCACCATCCCTACTCCCCTTTACTCCCAGGTGGCTGGACATAGGCATCAGACACCTGACCAGCGCTCCGTGCTGGGTGATCTATCTGCGGGTGCTGCAGGAGGCGGTGTGGCCTGGCGGGGAGCTGCCTGCCGAACAGCAGCCAGAGCGAAGCCTTGAGCAGCGGGAGGAGACCCGCCAGCAGTGCCTGGATTGCCTTACCCAGATGCTGCCAGGTCAGCTGTGCTTGCCCCTTACAACACACACACACCCCACTGAGGTTCCAGACCACAACACACCAAAGCTATGTCTATGTCTGGGAGATTTACAGTTGCTATCTCACCTCGTTTTGTCCTCATTCCAAAGCATCAGCCTGTGTAAAGACAGTTTAATAAGTTCTGGGGAGCACACAAAATATGCACAGGCTTTCATGCTGTGCTTGGTAAACTGTATCTCTTTAATGACTTGAGACTAGAGTGGCAGATTTGCCAGTCAGTGTCTGTCAGATCGTAGCATTTCTGTGGTTATATTGAGTAATGCTGTCAGTCAGTTTAACAACATGCCATTAAGGCAAGAAAAAGACAGACAAGTATGAGCCATATGTGCAAATAACTGTAAAAGACTGATATGCGCTTTTAGGTTTGTTGTTTATAGTTCAGAGAAAAGTCACTCTCTAATTCTACTTCGAACTATGCATAGATTTAAAAGTGTACATTTTTAACAATTCATGAGTTGCCAAGGACTTTTTCAACATACAGTATACTGTTTCAATTGAGCAAAGAAATACTGTGTTTCTGTGTGTGTGTGTGTGTGTGTGTGTGTGTGTGTGTGTGTCTGTGTGTGTGCGTGTGTGTGTGTGTGTGTGTGTGTGTGCAGATTTCATTACTGAGATGCTCGGCTCTGAAAAGTACAGACTGAGCTGGGAGCATGTGCTTGGATCCCTGCAGGATCCCAACATCAACAGGTAATCCCCTCAATCAAGATCAGATGCACATTTTCAGGCCGGTGTCACAGGCCATCCCAGTGAAGTAAGTCAATACAGAACAGAGACTACACTTTGGGTGTAAAATGAATTCGCATCCAGTTTCTATTGGTGCTTAATGCTTACGTAAGACATCATGATGAATGTGCTTTTGTCACGTCAGAGAGGTATGTAGGTTGTCTGGTATAGTGGAAAGTACAGCCTCTTTTTGAGCCTCCTTGGGATTTGGAAACATGCTCTATATGGGCATTCTACTGTGTGTGTGTGTGTGTGTGTGTGTGTGTGTGTGTGTGTGTGTGTGTGTGTGTGTGTGTGTGTGCGTGCGCGCGTGTGTGTGTGCGCGCGCGCGTGTTCATGTGCGTGCATGCATAACAGAGGTAGAGGTAGAGAGAGAGAGAGAGATGTGTGTATGTACAGTATGTATGCAAGGGAGAGAAATGTGTGTGTGATGTGTGTGTGTGTGTGTTTGTGTGTCTGACAGGTGGGTGTCAGTCTGTTCACCTTTTGATATCTCGTCATATGTTCAGGCACCTGGTCTACAGCATCTTTGATCTGCTTCTGGAGTCTCTGATCCCCGAGTTCTCAGAGAAGGCCTTTCAGAAATCCCTTCTGCATAGTCTCTGCCGAGATGTGGAGAAAACCGCAACATCTCCATGAACCCCAAACATACACACTAAGACAGACACACACACATTCACACTGATTCACACTTTGAGGTACAGGTCTGTATAATAGCCTTATTTAAGTTAAAAAAATAAACATGGTCGGTCTGTAACAGATTGAGATTACATTTGAGTATTTACAATTTGTTGAGTACACAAATAATGTTCTTGCTAAATGGAAAATTAAGTTTGACTATTAGATGGCAATATTCAGGTGGACATGCATCTGGAAATGATTGAGATCACAAGTGAGGATACAGTCATGATTTATTAGGCTATATAATGTGATGTTGACATATTATATCAGCTGTTTACCAATGGATTTAAACTCGAATTACTCAAATTAATTGTAAATACAGTATGTTTCATCAAATGTTTAACTGTATAGAGAAGTATTTACTGTAACGTTTTTATAGCCAAATTTGTGTTAACCAGATTTTGTCTATTGTTATTTTAGTACTGAATAACATGTGGTGACCCTTTAAATCTCACATGCAAGCTTGTTGGCTTGTTTAGCACTGTTATATACTTGTTTTGTAATTATATAAAAAATTGCAAACAGACACAAACCCAGTGTCATCCTCATCTGAAACCTTTTTATGTGTAACAGCATTCCATTGTAGGAACCATTGCTTAAAGCAATCGTCTGGACTAAATCAACCCATAGCCCTGTTGTTCGAGGTCAGCAACTTCCATAGATAGGATTAAGAATATAAAAATTTGGTACAACGCAGACCGAAACAGCTGAAACACTAATTGATAAAAGCAAGGAAACCGTTTCAGTTTCATTTTCCTGTGCCCAGTTAGCATTAGCTGCCGGTTTGCGAATTTGGTCTGTGTCATACCAAATTTTCTCATTCTTCTTCCTACCAACCACTCACAGTGACCTTGTACCACAGAGCTATGAGTTGATTTACTCCAGACAATCCCTTTAGGCTGCTTATAGTACTTACTCACTGTGCTGAATGGTATGTCTTCTACCATTTACCCCAGGTCTCACAGGGAATTGTCCTGTTCAACATGGCCTTGTCTTTCTAGGTCACTATGTCCTTTTTTGCATCAGACAGCTGAAGACTGAGCCATGGACACTTACACACCCACAGCCAGACAGGTGCGCACTGACGTGAGCACATGAACAAGGTTTTCAGGGTTCACTCATCTTAGGCACCATGAGACTTTGCATGCACATTTGTTTGTCAAGCACAAGTCATCACAATGCCTTTGACCTACTTTTCCGAATCAACTGGAGGCGAGTATAGTGATACCAGAGACATAACAAAAGCAGAGGTTGACTGGGTGACGTAGGTTAACTGGCCAGGAGTCTTTTTCATTGAAATGATAGAGGTGCTCTAATGCATTTCTTGTCCTCTGTCTGAAATAAATCAAACTTGTAGTTTACATTTGAGCAGCTCCCGTAGTCAGACTGAGTGACCCTTGTGAATAAAAGTGCAAGTTAGACTGAATGCCAGGAGTGTGAGGAAGTGCTTAGGTCACAGGCTTGTTTTTGACATTGCAAAATTGACTTAAAGCCCCAGCTATTTCAATACATAGGCCTGTTTGAGGAATTCTGTGCCCCGTTTGCTATCAATTCTCTATTTGTTCTATGCTGTAAACTGTTCTTTTCCCTACAGATAGCACTCGATGACCTTGAACAACAGGGCTATGGATTGAAATGCTCCAGACTTTCCCTTTAAGAACAATTTCACTTTCATTTCCAATGCACTGAAGAGTAGATCAGTGTTTGTTTTGGGCTTTTATCAGTCAGGTTTTTCCAACAAATGCAATTTCACCTGCCCAAGGATATATCCCTGTGCACCTTGTGCATGTTTGATCACTTCATGTATTTTGGTTCCTCCTTGTTTTCACTGCCATGAAACCAGCTGCTTTGGTGACCATTTTCATGTGCGTGAGTCTGGGACAAAGTCTGCAGTGAATTGAAGAATGGACGGCTGTGTAGATTTTTAAATGGCGCGTTTTGTTTGGTTTTTTTCCATCTTCCATGGTCCGAATTTTTCCATTTCATTGCGTAACCAGTACAGACTGCTCATTTTCATGATGGCTACTGTTGTGTCATCACTGAATCAGATAAAAGTGTCATGTACAGATGGCCACTATCTAGACGATCTGTTCATGTAATGGCTTCTCAGGCACAAAGCAGATGAAGCACTCAAGGTCCAGTCATCTTGGGTCTTCAGATGCCTGTCAAAATGCATGGGTTGGGCCAAATATGGAAAATAAGGAAATGGAACAGAACTAGATTAAGTTTTATTGTTATTTTTCAGTCCTTTATACATAATCATCAAATGTTTGAGCAAGTAATCAAATCCATATTTTCCCTGTGTGTGTAGACACATGCATAGAACCCACACAAACAACTTGCACATATACTCAAAAAAGCAAATAATAACATAAATAAAAAAAACAGAGTCTATAGCTGTTAAGGGTGTTAAATATTAATGTAATAGTAAAACATATATAGGCTGTGCAAAATATTTAGGCTATGCAGTTATATCCCTTTTCTTTTTGTCAATACCTGCTTTTATGTTGGCTTTATGTTGTTTACAACTTAGTGTATGTAAAAAAGACAGAAAAAAATATTTTACTTACTCTGGCATAGCATTTCCATACGCATGGGTCCCCCGTTTATGAAAAGTAAGCCAAACTGCTGATGTACGAGGAACAATATTGTTCCTTTTTACCTTATTTGCGGTACAGTTTTAAAGTAACATGATACATACCCATATTTTTGTTGCTTCAAGGATTTGTTTTTCCCTGCAAAAAAAAAAAAGTCTTGCTGATTTGGCTCGCTGCATCTCTCCCAGGCAAAACTGGCACTGCTTCTCTCACTTGTTATTGTGTGCTTAAGGGCACTAGAGAATGTTTATCCGTTCTCGCTCTTGTCTTTGCTCTCTGTGTACTTCTCCCTCTCCCTCCAATGTCTTTGTCTCCTTCTCCCTATTTCCCTCTGACTGTGTGCTTGGGTTGACGTGTATTTTCTTTGTTGCACATGTTTTCATCATAATAATGAAGGTGACAAGACGTGACCAGTTCTCAGTTGGTCTGCTGATATGTACCGTAATGAAGCAGACTAAACTGCAAACTTACAACAGGCACTTATGCAATCAGCCTGCACTTTTGTTGGATCGATTTAGATTTTCAATTTATCTATTCACAGCACTCTGTTTAGTTCTGCGTGCCATCAAAGGCTGATCTGACCTTGTAGTCATGTCAAAGCATATGATATGTATCCCTTAACTACCAGTTATAACAGTTAATAACCAATGTTATTACTTGCTATAACAACACATTTCATAAGTTAACAAGCTACAATTGGATTGAACAAAGAGCTTGAAAAGGCCTGTCATATCTGTTCCAAGTAGAAGTAATTAGATGTGATTCCTCATAGTTGTAGTCCTCAAGCCATGACCGTGTACACTATCTGCCATGACTCATTTATGCAATGGCTTCTGGGTTCATGCCAAGTGTTAAAATGCTATAGTTCCATTGTTAATTGTGACCAAGATGTGTTGCAGTCACTGTGGATGGAAAAGTAGGAGGGCCAGAGGTCCTGGACCAGACTGTGTTCCTGGAAGCAGCTGCAGCCGTGGCAGACAAGTGTGCTTCACAGTGGTTTTAATCAAAGCTTTCTGGACTTATAAAGAAATAATCCTACAAAGGGAAAGACACAAGGTCAGAGATGTTCCCATCTGCGTGACGATAAGGCGGGGAACTGTAATGATGATGATAGAAGCTGCTGTGTGCTGACATTACTCAAGTGTGCAGCGCTTCTGTTTTTGTTTTACGCGTGTGTGAAAAATGCGTTGGCCTTTTGAAGTGACAATGAAAAGAAATGGCTGTTCTCATAACAATGGCTGAGCGACTAATGAGGATGGATTTATGCATGTACATCAGCTGCACTTTGAGCTTTTGATTTCATTGAGGTCAAGGAACTCGGGAGGGCAAGATAAATTGACCTATTATCGTCTCCGCGTTTGGCACCAGTTCAAACACTTGGCTGTCCAAGCTCGTCGATGACTGGTTGCTTAGAAATGACTGTCTTTTACGTAAGCCTGAGAGGGCAACACATTTCAGGCGGATGATACATGATCGGCTTTGCAAACTGACATTCTGATGCTAAAGTGTAAGCTGGACCATCTGAAGTGGCTTCCTCTTGCATGATAAGTTTCAATGATTCTTCCCGTCAGGCACTTCTGACATAATTCAGAGACCCCAACTGTTTTCTTACCTGTCACTGGTGTTCAGAGTTGGTTGTCTGTGGCCGTTGTAAGGTTTTAAAATATAACCATTTTAACTGTGATCCAAGTTGACGCTCAAGCTTCTAATCCGTAGGATTTTCTTTTGAATTTGCCGGATCACTTTTCCACTGTGAAGCTTGTGCCATCTTCCTGTGTGGATTTGGCCAAAGAACCATGAAGTCATGTGTGTTCAGATTTATGCGTTATTGCACATTATGCGAGCGCTCTGAGCTACATGTGTTGGAATTAGCACAGCTGTTTTGCAACATGTGGACAAGTGAGAGGGAAAGAGAAGCGCTTGGTGCACAGAGATTGCTTCCAGGTTCTCCTGCAAAGCCTGTGGCCAACATCAACAGAGAGCAGGATTATGGGGAAGCCTGCGTCCTCAGTGAGATCTGGGATAATTAAGATCAGATCGGAATCTAAGGGTGCTCCGATGGGCCCGGGGATAACGGAGAGGCAGGATCTGGCAGGGTGACTGTTTGTGTTAGCCTGAAGGATAACGTGCTAAAGATGAGACGGCGCTAACGCCGAATGCCGTCTCAGGCATAATTGCCCACGTCCGTCGCTGTCCAAGACGTCCTGGAGGTTACATAAAGTGCTCTGAAAACTGAAATGCAAGAAACCTCTGTGCGTGGCCCCACTCTTATGTAACGCTAATGCCGGAATGGCATGTCAGTAATCGCTGTCAGATGAGAGGAGAATTCTGACTATTTTACGGAGCGCACGTGCGGCCAGGTTAACAGTATAGTCAAACACACACACACACACGGACACAGACGTAAAGGTTTTGACCCCTTTCATGACCAAAGCAAGAATGGACTCCATTTCAGTGTGATGTATAAATTTGATATAGGCTGCATTCCTTCCATAAAAATGTCAAATATTTGCCACTTGACTGCTAGCCTTATTTTATTCTTATATGGAATTCAGTGACTCCTTAATGCTGCCTGCAGAGAAGCAGTGAATATGGGCAAAATGAATAGCAAGCCAACCATTCCCCTCATAAAAGAATATGCTGGTCTGCCCAGATCCATATTTTATCCGGCAGTGTCACAGAATGGTGAACAGTATGCATTTGAAAAAGCAGGACAGTATGAAAGAGCTACACACTCAAATTGTTCAATCCTTGCTTCAGTTGTGAAAATCATTTTATCACGTCTAATGGTTGTTTTATTGCAGCTTGAACACAAAACAAATGTTTTTTTTTCTTAGCATTCTTGATTTTATCATCAACATTTTAAAATCACTTTTGCATGCTGAAATTTAATCAAGAAAAGGCATCTGTGCTTCCTCCAGTCATCATTGAGATAATCTGACATGTCAGATAAAGGAGGTTTGCAGCTTTGCTGTATGCTTTTGTTGCCAAGGGTGCAAGTTCACTTTCGGTAAAATGGGAGAGAGCTTTGTTTTCGGGGCCTCATGATGCGATGACTGGACAGCACGGGGGAGGTGACCTCACACAGGGTAGCCCTGGGGTTCTAATTCTATTGGAATGGTGGGCATCATTCGGTTTCTGTAGTTACCTGGCAGGGGGGCGTCCACGATGGAGGTTCTGTTGAGTGTTTGGATGACCCCGTGCTCAGTTCCAGTAATATCCCACTCGCCAGTAGAGGTGCCATAGCAACCATGCAGCAGTCTGTTCACACTGAGGAGGGGAGGGGGGGGGAAGGGGGGGTGAAGCAGGCATAGGAGGGGTTTGGGGTATTTCCCGCCACACTCTGACTGTGGACTTGCGCACACGTCTTTGATAATAATACTTGACTGTCTAGAGTGGAAGGGGTCTCCGTATTCAATTGAAAGCTGCCAAGTGTCTGAAGGACAAAGACTGGGAGTGGGAGAGAAGGGGGTGAGCTGTGACAGGAAAATGTCAACCTGTGTCAGCCTGTGACCTTTGAAACCACTTAATTAATGCTGTGTAGTCACACAAGCTTGCATAAGGTGGATTCAAACTCCTGAAGGGACAACAGTGCGGAGAAGAGAGGTATCAGCAGTTTTTTTTTTGATAAAATGTTTGATAAAATGTTTCTGGAAGAACTTGTAATTGCGAATCCTCTCCTCTCTCCCCCACCAACCTCTCCATCCTTCCCCTTGCCTTCACTGGATGGCTTGCTGTGCGATGGCAGGCCTCAGTGACAACTCTCCATCTGGCTGCTTTCCCAGGTGTCAGATATTTGGATAACTTGTTACTGTTTTAACAGGCCACACAAGATTAACGGTCGTGTTGGTGAGATGACTTATCGCGGACCCGTCCAAGTCCCCAGTCTTCCCTCGCGCAGTTACTGGCCAGTGCATGGAAAAGCCATGTCTCTCTTCAGTCAAGTTATGTGAGTGCCATGGTTTTAAGCCCCCATCACCCCCCTCCCCCCCAGCACACGCACACACACGCACACACTCCCTGTTGAATCCAATTTTCTCTTGCTCGCCTCCATCCCTGGAGCTTGCGTAACACTTAACAACAACGTGATGCAATAGCATACAGGCTGTCATAAGGAGAACTCACTTTTTAACCAAGCACTCTGTCTGTCAAAATGGACAGTTCCCAGGCTTAGCACTTTCTGTTGTTGCAGCTCTCAACTCTTCACCTTTCCAATGCTCTGGTCATACTACCCACAAGCACACAAACACCTTAGAAAAAAATGAAACAAATCAAAATAAAAAAAAAAAAAGATCGAAGAAGGCTTTCAATTGATTTTCCCTCCTGTTGTGTTCCCAGTGTTGAGCACTTTCTTCATGCCTAGCCTGGACTTTCCCTCCCAAACATTCCACATCAAAGTCCCAGTCACATGGAGATGTATCCAGGAAGTTGTAGGTTGTCAAGGGGTCAAACAAAATTTACAATCTGATGCCGTGCCGGTTTGTTTTGTCCAGATCCGGAGAACACTGGATGGTCAGCGGGTGATGATATGTTAGGCACAAGTAGTGAATTAGATCATCGCATGTTGTCTTCAACAGCGAGTTCTGCATTTCCCATTTGAGAATATGCACCACACGTGAGACATTTCCCCGACATCTCATCGAGTATTACATAAAGGCAGTGCAGTATAAGGCAAAACATTTTACATTTGAGGATATCTTATGTCCAACACATCGGATATTTCCCCAAAATATTGACTTTCCCCCAAAAAGTATTACGTAACTGCATACATACATAAGTGTTTATTTGTCTTTTGACACAATGTATCATGCATGCCATTTTGGTGGCAGAGGGAGGTCCCCTCTTCTGTCTCTGATGCTGATGCTGAAGTCCAATTAAGACTTTCATGAATCCTACATTGCACCTAAACACCATTACAATATGGTAAATTCCTGTATGTTGGTTGATTATGTCTGCCAAAGAGGTAAGTTCTCTGTGCATGTTGTCTCTTTTTATGCAACAGGATAATGCAAAAACTACCAACCTGATTTCCATGAAACTTAGTGGAAAAGTGCAGCACAATCCAAGAACACATTCAGTTTTGTAGTGGATCCAACTCATGGTTGAATCTTGACAGATGTTGCAATATATGGCACTTGCCTTAGCTTTCAAAGGTCTGACTGTGCTGAGTGCTCTACTAGTTTATGTCTGCATTACCTCCAGGTGTAGTCATTACAATATGACAATATAATTAACATATGACCTGAACATGAGATTGCTACATAGAAACAGATATTGGCTGATCCCTGATAAATAAGGTGACTATTGGTTAGATGGGATTCTGACCAGACAGGCCAAAGATGAAATTTGCACTAACAGTCCAAACCTTGGCTTGAACATTCCATCTCTGGCCAGAACAGCTTCTCTCATTGTGGGGGGTCAGGGAGATTGATGGTCCGCCTCTGTGCACGCTGTGTTAGAAGCACAGTTGGGGACGACACACTCACGACTTGAAGCTCTCTCTCTGTCTCTCTCTCTCTCTTCTTCTTCTTTCCTTGGACTCTGTCACAGCACTTCCAGGTGTGCTGTTACCAACCTGTTGCCTGGAGAGATTTTGTTCAAAGAATCACACTTTTAGCACTTTGAAAAGCATCAGCTTGTCATAGTTTGTGACGTTAGTCATCATAAGCTATGTGAGCACACACACCACCAGAAATATATGGAGTGGTGAAAGGCATGCTGTGCTCAGAGCCTTATTTCTTACAGCCTCTGGGCCCTTGGCATGTGTAGACAGAGTGTCTGAGGAAATCTCTTTGGGAGGGAACATGTCATTCACCTTATGCTGCGTAGATGAAGGATTTATTGTTGCCAGCCCTCTTGGTTACAATTGCAAGGTGATGAAATCTACCAGGACGCTGCAATGTAGCCTCTCCGTTCCCAGGGGGCGCTGCTTCCTCATTCTTCCAAAACTGTTCACTCTGCAAGTGAGACAGTGTCGACCAGGAGATGGCAGTATGAGTCTAAATCTTGTCCACTGGTCACCTGTTTGCATATGATGCTCTGGACAATGATGCTATACTGAATGAAACCTTTATTTGCAGTCAGTATAAACAAACTACAGTAATACATCAATTACATAAGCATGTAAAATAAAGGTTGAAGTTAAAATAAAAGATCAAATAATTAGTAAAAGATCAAATTGGGCATCCCAGCAGAAAAGGTCATATTGGGTATATATAAAGACACAAGCCAATTTGCCATTCATAATTCAGTATGTAAATGTTAGTCATAACTAAAGGACTTATAACTCTTCCTACCTGGCACTGGCACTGGCACTGGCACTTTATTTATACCAGTACAGCTCAAGAGTTGAACAACAGTAAAATGTATGGCAGAATGGATAAGCCTGGGTCCTGAACAGACATACTCTCCGTGTACTGCAATATCTCATGGCTTGCATGATCAACTCGTCGATCTATCTATCTATCTATCTATCTATCTATTTATCTATCGATCTATCTATCTATCTATCTATCTGACTGTCTGTCTATTTATCTGTTGCTCTTACATATGTATTTTTTTCTGTTCCCCTTACTTGTACTCTTTAGCTTGGCTGTTGCCCAACCTTTTAACTTAATATGAGCTGAAGAGTGAAATCCTATGAAGCCCAGGCTATGTGATCTTGATACATTTGATGATTTCATGGGGATCAGTGCATTACAGTTTGTCAGTTAAATGAGCTCTACAGGATGCCCATGGTCTGTGAATCTGTCTGGCTATCATCTACATCTATCTATCTATCTATCTATCTATCTATCTATCTATCTATCTATCTATCTATCTATCTATCTATCTATCTATCTATCTATCTATCTATCTATCTATCTATCTATCTATCTATCTATCTATCTATCTATCTATCTATCTATCTATCTATCTATCTATCTATCTATCTGTCTGTCTATCTGTCTATCTGTCTGTCTATTCCATCTATCTATCTGTACAAATATATATCATATGTCTGTAATTCAGTTAAATACTGAAATGAGTGCTTGTTGCTCTAGGTTCTTGTAGCTATGCAATGGCACCTCTGCAGGGCTTATCATTAGGTAATGCCCCAGCAGGGTGCTTCCACTCTGCCTGACATAAACTGGTGTGCATTTTGAAAATGTTCTGTTCTGCGGCTGACCTCACTTCGCTCAGGAAGGATGAAGGATGAAGCTATAAATGTCTCGCTGAGAGGGACCCACACAATAAGCCATGTCCAAAATTACATTTCCTCGAGCAGGGGACTTAGTGCATAATTGTCCATTACAGAGTCTCCCAAATGAGTTGTATGTGCCCAAATCCAATTCTCAGTGTAGGTTACTGCATTCAGACATGTACAGTTAAGCTTTCCAGAAACCATGAATGTTTAGTCGTATAATTGTGGATGCATTTATCTGTCAGCTATGCTGTGTGATATGTCTTTGTTTGGAGACAGCAACAATCTCCATATGTTGGCAACTAATAGAAAATAAATTTACAAAAAGCTGGGCGCTCTCTCTCGGTTCTGATAAAAACTCGGCTGTTTCTCACAACTGAAGCCAAAGGGTGGGGTCTCACAGAAGACAAGACTGATTAGCTGCACAACTGGTTGATGCGGTCTGAGAATGTTTCATTTAGGCCAAAGCAGTCACTCAGCGAGGGACGAAAATGGGCATGCACTAACTGCAAGTCGTTAGAGACATCTTTCACGTCTCCTGTGAAAAGCATAGTTAACCATTGTTTCCCCTGACATGTTTGCGTGTGTGTGTGTGTGTATGTGCTCACTCTCCAGAATTGTCAGAGTAGTGGGAAAAGCAGGCGCATTGGAAATCAGGAATGTTGGATCACCTCAGGATGAGGGAGTTGTTCCGGAGAAAGTCTGTGGTGATATCACTTACATTTCAGCAGACATGGGGATTTCACAATTCTGACGAATTCTAAACCAATGCCAGCACACTGTGAGAATTGATTTTGTGGTCACATGCGTATGTGTATGTTGTGTGTGTGAACCGCTGAAGCCCTTCCTGGACCACAGTGTAACATCTAAAGAGAAAGGAAGACATCATGTATTATCTGAACATAGTGCAGGATATTCTGCAAGAGTATTAGATTAGTGCATTGTCATCGAAGACAACAAACATTTATGTGTAATTTTATAGTAAGGTAACTTTCCTCCTCTTGATGTTTAAACAGTAAACTAATTTAAGCCACTTTCTATGTTTTGTTTATCTCTCATTTAACAAAGTTTCTTTTGGACTGTAATCAGTTTTTGTACTGTGCTGTTTCCAAGCCGCTATTTAAGGAGAGTTAAAAAGTTCTGTTCAATTCTTTTCCAGTATACCTCATAGTTCCTTGATATCAACATCTCTTTTTCATCCTGGCACCATAAAAATAGGTCATCTATTGACTGACACTGGCCTTCTTATGAGGAATTCTCTACGGTTGTAGTCCGACTCAAATTAAGGATGAGGGCCATGTCAGTATTACGACATGGATGATTGGTCACTCTCCATCGCTCTTTCCTGTTGCACGCCAGCATCTTTCCCAGAGGTTTCCATTACAAAGGCTGACCAGGGTCTCACCTCAGGCTTTTTCTGGCAGGACCAGCATGGCTGTCAGGCGCAGCACTGACATGCTAAAGGATCGACATGGATAATGCCAGCGTGACTAAGGGAGCTGGAAGCAAGAATGTGAATTAAACACATATTGAACAGTTTGAAGTCATTCAGAGACATACAAAGAAACTATTTTTGGCATAAAGCTGTCTAAACGACTATCTAAGTGATGTTTTTTATGTATTGGTGTACCTGTTGGCAATAGGTAAAAATGGCACATACAGTGATTGAATGACTATTTCTCTGTATCTGTGTAAACTAAAGGAATGTGCTGCAAAATCACAATAGAACAGTGTTGTTTCCTAAATTGCACACTGCTATACTACTTCCTGCAATACATAACAAATAGATAGTACCACTGCAGGACTCCTTTGTATCAAGAGAATTTCACTTTATCACGTGGTTTACCATAATGATGGCTCAGTTATGTAAAACCAGTACAGTAGTAAAATGTTCACACATTTGCATGGTATAAAAAAAAATCTGGCAATGGTACACACTAGATTTTCTATGTTGCAAGATGTAGTGTAGATGTATGTCAGTATTTCATTTCAGTGGATTAACTATATTTTGTAATTTACAGGATTCTGTATTGTACAATATTTTGGAACAGAAAATACAATGTGCATACTAGTGTACCATGTTACCTTGCCTCCTGTTCCTGCATATTGCACTGCAAAAAGGTATTACGTCACTTGAGGTTCTCATATAACGTCCCTCTAGAAAAAGTAAAGCATGTAAATAGGTCTACAATACAGTAAATGTATTGTAAATGGAAATAGAGTTGAATGTAGATCGATTGAATATGTTATATTTTATTATTATTAACTTCCTAGTTAACTATTGATAATGACTATTGAACTCTGATAAGAGTATCTACATTTCTGCAAAACCTGCTGTAGTTAATTTTTTTGGAGGGGAACATTGACTAGAAGAAGTATCCATGAATTTCAGATGAAATGGTGATTGAATCCAATTTGTCCTAAAGCAATGTAAAAAAGAACACTGTTTGGCTCCTATAGTCTATGTTTGTCGTGAAAGTGATAAGAGTTTTGAAAAAGTAGACATTGCATTGAGTGAAGTGTGAAAATGTTTGGCAAAAACTGAAACACTGACAGAGATAATAGGCCAGACAGTAGTCAGTCAGTCATCTTTGCAAAAAGTCTTGTAAGGTGTGTGCTGTGTTTTCTGCATGCTTTTTACATCACTGTCTCTGGCCACTCTGTTTTTTTCACCTCACTTGTTTTCTTTTTTACTGTCCGTTCCTCTCGTTTGACCCCGCATGCGTGCGTCATGTCTGGAAGACTCAAGCAGTAGGGAAGCTGTCTTTTCCATTCAAGAGGATGCAGTGGGTGGGTGTCCAGCTCATCTGACACCCTTTCAGAGAGCTGAGTCATTGGGACAATGGGACACCAGGCACAAGAGCTACTGGACAGGCAAATACACAGGGGAGAGGTCGTTACGGCAAGTAGGGTTTGGGGGAGAGAGAGAGAAAGAGAAAGAGGGATACAAAAAACAAGATGAGAGAGGGAGTGAGCAAAGAAAGGGAACTGAACAAAAAAAAGAGAGCTGACGAGTCGACAAGACATGCATCTTTTTTCACCTCATCTTTTTTTTTCCCTTTAAACCCACACAGCATGTGAATGTAACACGGTCCAACTCAGCAGACTTCCCAAGGCAATGCATTTGGCTGCAGCCTCCTCCGCTCTCTGGTTGTCTCCTCTGCTTATCTTTAATCAGAATGTAATGTTTCATCTTCATCGTTGCCTCAGGCCAAGAAGCTGTCCCAAAGATACACTCACCAGCATCATAGGAGACAATTTAAGGGAAATGTGCCTTTAATATTAAAGTTGCACAAAGGATCCAGCTCTGGGAGGGGAGAACTGACCCATTTATTTTGCCATGAATGTGATCTGTGATTCATCATGTAGGCAAAGGGCGTTCCAATGGCCAGGAATTTTATGTCATCTGTCCGTGATTCAATGCTTGTGCAATGTTCTTGTTGTTCTGCTAATTTCCATTAGTTGATTGAAGTGGAGAAGTGGCTGCTAGCGAGCATGATTGTCTGTAAAAGGAAATCTGGAGCATACCTTTGTTTTTTCCTCAAAGTCTAACCTGTGAATAGAATTTTTAGGCTGGAAGGAATTTTGATGAATGAAATGAACCTGATCTTTTTGATGGATCAAAAGAGATTATAAGCCTGAATGCGCAAGCATGTGGAACACCTCCCCTCGTTAATGATCCTACTAATAGGAATTCAATCATGTGCGTCTCGCTGTGGAAGATCAAAGGTCAGAGAACCACAGCACCAAGAGGTCACAAGTGAATGCGCGGCCGGATTTGGGCACATACAATGCGTCAAGTCTGGCAGGCTGCCTCTTTCTCCTCCTTTCTGCCTTTGACCCCCCAAACCACACACCAAACATCTTGAAAACAGATGATGTCCTCCATTTTGTCTCCTCAGCACACACACCGAACTACACAGAAAGCAGGTGGAGTCGTTCTCCTGCGTGATGTCTTTGAACACTCTGGCGGAGACTACCAGGTTGGATGACGCAACACCTGAAGTTCAGAGAAGGTGTGTTTCATCATGGTCCCTTGAGGTGCATCAAGATCAGATAAGTATATCAAGGTGTTGCGTTGGTCCCTCTTGGGTTCTCAGGATTAGGAAGTTCCTTTTGAAATTTTTATTTGGCAGCACATTGTATTTCCTCAAATGTAGGCTACAGATATATATAACACACATCGTAAAAGCAAAGTCTTTCATGAACAGCCAGGGACCAATTGTTTGGGATGACATGACTGGATTTATAAATGGTGCTCTCGAGCTGGACCCATTGGACGTGGTCCGATCGCTGCTATACAACTTCCAATTACAAGCCTGACTGGACCCAATCCAGATGCTATCCATATCAGCTTTCTCTGTCCAACATTATGTATGATATTATACAGGATACATCCATCACAGCTGTTTTCACACCATAACCCAGGCCAAACTGAGAAACTGATGAAGGAAAGAGGAGAGAAAGAGAGACTGAATGAGAAAGGGAGAAAGAGAGAGAGAGAGAGAGAGAGAGAGAGAGAGAGAGAGAGAGAGAGAGCGGGGGGTGGAGAGAACTATAATCGGATAAAGGCATTTTATAATTAAAATGTGTGTCCTTGGTTTCCCAGACATCCTGGACAGAACAAAACACTTTTTTTCCTCCAATGTAAGCAGTTGGAATTAGGGCAGAGAGGAGGAGGTTTGAGAGGGAGGGGGTTTGGGGTTTGCGGGGTGGGGGGGCGACGTCTCCAGTGGGCCTCTAGGGCCTCACTCTCCCTCACGTCCACAGCGAGTACGCTGAACACGGGACCCCGCTAACATAAACCAGATGCATCTGGCGGGTGTATCTAATGGCCTTCTGCACACATCGTTTGTGCTCAACGCTGAGGCCTCAGATGAATGGCTTGAGCTGAAAATGTTTTTTTTTCTTCTCCCATTTGTTTTTAAGAGTGCAGGAATGATGCATCATTCTGCAAAGCTGCTTGTAAGCAGAGCGTCAGTGACTGCAAGCTGTTCGTAAACATTTTGTTGTGTTACCGAGTAGATGGGCTCATCCATGTCAACAGACATGGACTGCACACTTTAGAGGATGCCGGGCTATGAATCAGTCAATCAGTCCAAACAAGCAGAGGGGCAGATTTCGGAGAAGTATACACAGTGGTTTGGATCCGCGACTTCTGTGGCTATCATGATAGCCTGCTTGCTAAAGTTCGGGGACAAACAAAGCACTGTGCATACTTGAGAGCTCAGTAACGTGAACACCAAATGCTGCATCATGTTGTTTGATGAAATGAAAATAGGATGATTGGAGGACTGGAATGAGTACATCATGGAATGAATACACGGGGAGCTCTGTTTTCCCTTGCGTGAGTGCCTTCAAGCCATCTCAGTGTTTGTCTCCCCTTTATTTTTTTTGAAGTAGTCTCTGTAGTGTTAGTGTGATGTTGCGCCCAATCGATCCAGCTGTTTCTGGCGTATCCTATTTGTTTGGCAGAGATACTCTGCGGAAGTCTCCGCTCAGCTGTCCTCCACTAGGCCCCGAGTGCTTAGGCTCGTTGTTTTGTTATTGCTGTCTGGTTGTGCAGATTAAGGCATGCTTGCATAGTCGAGCATTTACTTCATTGAGAATACATGCACGCATGCATGTCCTCGTTGCTGTTTTTTCATTCCGCCTTGGTACTCACAAATTTTTGAGTTTGAGTTTGAGTGTGCGAGTGTGTGGGTGTGTGTCGCCACGTCTTCACATGGTGGCATTTATCTTTCCTATCCCCACATCCAACAGCCCACTCACTGTCCATGGAAATCCCCTCACACTACATGTAAATGTGCATGTGTGTGTGTACACACACATCTGTGTGCACGCATATGTATGTTTATGTGTGTGTGTTCGAGGTTGATCTCGGGTGACTGACTGCACTACAGCTGCACCCTGGGCTTCTCCCTGGGCCCTCGTGTGATGTGCAGCTGGCCAGGCCATTCAGCCAGGGCCCTGCATTTCACTAGACCCCGTCGCCACAATCCACGCTCAGTCAGGGCCGCTTTTCTGCCTCATCCCAACCACAATCAACTCCTCCCTCTCCTCTTCCTCCCTGCAACTCCATGGATGAAGCTGCTGGAGGAAAGCCAGGTCCTGAGGAGCTCTGCAGAAAATGTGAACAGTGCGATCACAATAAACATATCAGAAAGCAAGAGGAAAAGAGAGAAAAAGAGGCCCACTCTGGTTCACATCTTCTGTGCCCCCCACCCCCGCCAAACTGGGGCCATGATTCTATGTTCCCTCAGACCAGTCAAGCCAGTCTGATATCTAAGCTTCATACGTGGATGTATTGCTTACTGTGTCATTAACCAGTGCACTCCCTAATCTGTCAGCCTCTAATTTGTTTTTCCAAAGTCTGTTAAAGAATTATATGACCTCCACTCCCAGAGTTATATGACCCCGCAGCTCAGAGCTGTTTGGTTTTAATTTGTTGGGCGAAATAATCTTTGTTGATTGAGTCATTCGGTTGAACTTTCGGTTGAAATTACTAAAAAAAAAAAAAAAAAAAAAAAGCAGGCAGTTAGTTTTTAAAGAGGCTGAACGCACATTTACTTGTCCTTTTTTCTGCTAAGGGATATGCCACAATTGGGTCAAAGATGTGCTACCCGCCTCGCTTGAGGGACAGAAAGTCTGTGGGGTCTGCTTTGGACTGGTTCTGGAGTGTGGAACGCGTATGGGATCTATTCCTCTGACCCATGTGGCTTGTATTTATTGGGTTGGTTATCTCCAAGTCCAGTGGCCCAGACTGCAACATCAGAACTAGCTCCACTGGGCTGCCTGGCTGCCTCCTCCTCCTCTCCTTCCTGCCTTGTGGTGGACAGGACAGGAAGCAGCTGCCCATAACTGAGTGGACCTCTAACGAGCTTGTGGCAAGAGGCAAAAGAGAAACAAGTTGGACCAAACAAGCGTTAGCGCCCACAACTGCCACCTGCTCCTCATGAATCATAGCTTAGCTTAGCAACACTACTGGTAACACATCTGAAAGACTAGTGGCTAACACTTGGATAATTAGCCCACAGAGACTTAACAAATCTTTTCATAAGATTTCATTTCAACATTTGAAATTGTTGAACAATCACTGAACCATTTGAACCAAATATAGTTAGCACAGAAAGTGATGTTACTCACAAAAAAACAGTTCAGTTTCCACTTGTTATCCACTCTGAATAAATTGTTAAAAAAAAGCCAGGCGATCCCACTTCAAAAAATGCAAATAATGGCCACTGAGTGAGTAACTACAGAAGCTCTGTGGAGGACAGTGGGAGAAAATAAATGTTTACTGCATCAGTAAGTGCATGCCATCAAAAGCTACAAGATTGACTGTGCACTCCCATCTCTGCGCAAGTGGCATTTTGTGAGTATTTATATAGATGAGTGTGTTTGAATGCAGGTCACAGGCATATGATTAGTTTGTTGGTTTGGGCTGGGTCAAAGTTTGGTTATGTCTAGAGCGGGTGCCCCCCTTATGTGGTGGGTTGGTTTGAAACCACCTAATGGCTACTTGCCGTGGTAAAAATGTCACTCCTGCCAGTCATTGGTAATTACAGATGTTGGCGTATATGTGCATTCCTTTAGCAAACATAAGTGCAGAAAAGACAGGGAAGTCTTTAGCCCTTAACAACAGGGCTGTGGTACCTCTTCCGCAGAGTGTCCTGTTTTTGTGAGAATGTTACGAATTCCAAAATGAAACCCTGCCAGTACCGAAAGGTTTTTTGTTTCTTGAAAGAGTTGTTAAGTTGTCAACATATTAGCTTCAAGCTGTACTTTTGTGAAATATGGAAACAATGATGATAATCCTAAAGACATATGTTACTGACTATTGCTGAGAAAGCCCTTTGTTCTTCAGTGCAGCATGTCTTCAAATGACTTGTAAGTCAACCCTATCACAGTATAGAGATATGGAAACACACAGACAAGGACAGTACTGTCAATATGCTTCATGCATGTTTTGATATTGTGTTCATTTCAGTTTTTTTTCCATGTCCTGAACATTGTGCCATGCCCAGCTGCTGGAAATTTAATTTTTTAGGGCTTCAGCACAGTAGGACGTGCTGTAAAAGTGTGACATTCTAATTTTACATGTTTCTATCAAGTCTCCTGGGTGTGGATGAAAAAAAAAACGAAGAGAGAAGCGCTTTGAGCTTTTTCTTTCTCTCTTTTTTCCAAATGTGTGGGCCACCGTCAGCGAGCCCCTTGTTTCTCTTCTGTTTTCCCTACTCCCATGGCACAGGGTTAGAGGGTGGAGGAGGAGGCTGGAAGGTGGGAGCTGCTTGACAGTCCATGATATCATGGGAAAGGAAGCGATTGTCGGAGACAATCGATGAGGTACTCTATTGTTACATGGAGGACGCAGGACTGCGTCAAGAGGAAGGACATGATTCTCTCACTCTTTCTCAGCCTATTACTTTCTCATCATCTCTTTGTCTAACTCTCTGTACCCCACCTCCTCTTTTTTTTGTTACTGTCTCCAAAGCACATGGCGTGACGAAGAAAGCAAGAACGAAATGGGATTCCCCTCTCCTTACTCTCTCTCATGACCAATTCATACAAGGGATTAGCAAAATATTTTCCATGGGGATGTTGTCATGCAACCGGTAAGTGCTGTTATGATGCACATGGCACCGTCCTCCTCCAGGAAGAAAGCAGTCACTCTAGCTTTAGCTAATCGAACCACAACACTGATGTCATGCTAAAGGAAACACGTTGCCATGCTTGCATGGAGTTTTAAAGCAGTGGAAGGTTCTCCTTTGAACAGTACAGAGGCAGCCGCTGCAAAACAAAATCTCTCTTATTTACATCAACATTGATTCCATGATTCAGTTCTTTACTATCATGACAACAGTTTGAAAAGTGGAAACTCAGTTTGGAAGCATTGGAAACTGTTTGTGATCAAAGGCTTGCTACAGACCTAGTAACATCTGTTTGGGCACTAAAGACGTTTTACAACTGAGAAGATAAACTGTTACATGACTTGACCTGCTACTGGGGATTAGTAGTGAGCTGGTTTGTGAATGAAAGGCAACAGTAGTATCTTCCACTTAAGCATTACCTTTACACTTGTTTCCCTTACAGGTGTCGGCACTGTGCCGCCGATGCTGCCACACGAGACTGCTGGAACGAGGGGAGGGCGTTTTTTTGGCAGACATCATGAGTTCCGTGGTGTGGCCGGTGGGGCCAGTGTGCCAGCGCTGGATTAGCTTGGCTCTTTTTGGGTGAGGTCATCTGGGACGGAAACAGGCTGTAGTCACCTGGGCAGAGTGCCGGGGGGCTGTCGTCATGCAGGGCCTGTGTGTGTGTGTGTGTGTGTGTGTGTGTGTGTGTGTGTTTGGGGTGGGAGGGGGGCACAGCTCATTATCCTGTCAAAGTACTGCCAAGCACCTAGTGGTTGACAAAGTTTCATACTAGCATGCATGCAATGTACTGCATTGTGTCTTGCAGAGTTTTGGAAACACAATTCTCATCTTGGACGATTCACTGGCAGGACAGAGATTGTACTGTGAAAATGTGAGAAGGGAAGTGTGTAATGTGTGTGTGTGTGTGTGTGAGAGAGAGAGAGAGTTTGGGGGAGGAGGGTGTCAGTGGAGTGGGAGACTAAGGCTTCGTGATCGTCCATCCTTATGTCTAAGACAAGGATGAAAAGAGAAGTACAGAGCAGAATAAAAGTGGGCCAGTCGCTGGTCAGAGTAACCCACAGGAGACGCATAGCTGTCAGTCTGTAACACAAACAGCAGCTGAGTTCTCCACGCCCTAGTCCACCAGCCAAAAGTCAGAGTGGCTATGAAACGAAATTCTGCAGAAAAAAGGGAGACAGAGTGCAGAGGGCAAGAGAGAAGTGAGAGAGTGAGCTCGCGGAATACAGAAAGAGAGAAGGAGAGAGAGAGAGACTGGGGGGAGAGAAGACAGTGAGGGAATGCTAATGGTTGGAACGGGATATCAGAGACCCCTAATCGACAGCTCCAAGTCCCACTCCTTTTCTCCACTCCTATTCCCTGAGCCCCCTGATGAGGGTGGGACTATAATGGACTGCACCTGCCACATGTCCTCCCCTACGCTGCTTTAGCACGGATCTCTGCCTCCTTTTGCTTTGTTGTGATATCGCTCCATCAGCACAAAGCTCGGCCAGACTGTTATTACAATCTCTTTCCACTCCCTCTGCTGGCTCTGAGAAATGTTCATTCTTCTGTGAGATTCTTCATCTCACAATGTGGGAAAATTGTAATTCTTTT
This sequence comes from Tenualosa thibaudeaui, assembly GCA_027481765.1. Classification (NCBI taxonomy): domain Eukaryota; kingdom Metazoa; phylum Chordata; class Actinopteri; order Clupeiformes; family Clupeidae; genus Tenualosa; species Tenualosa thibaudeaui. Next base: position 8,438,457 of record JAIFZK010000009.1, on the reverse strand, counting down.
TGCGTGTGAACATGGATTCTTACAGAGCTTCATAATATTCACTGAGCACACATACATTTACTGAGCATAGTTCATGTCTCTCTCTCTCTCAGTTACAGTGATACCCCTGGAGCAGTCAAATGTCTGCCCATGTCCTGGTTATGTAATGAACCATTTATTTTATAAGCAGTCGCACTGTAACAGAACACCATGACTGCACACATGTTCAATCTGTGTAGGAATGCTCCAGGCTAATGGAGCCATCTGAGACATTTGAATGGCAGTATGTTCATCATAGCTCATGAAAATGTAACAGGAAATCATTTCAGTTCCCTCATGTTTGTTGAGGGGGCAACTATCCAGGCCTTACAAATAGCTGGCTTGCCAGTGGGTTTGTGAAATGTCAGGAAATGTAGTGGCCAAGACACTAATTGCCCTATTTTTCTGAGGGGGCCAGGGGGGTTCGTGGGTGTGTGTGTGTGTGATTAACCTGGAAAGTTGGACCATAAGAAATGCACCTGTTTGCATGTGGTAAGTTAGTTTTGAAGAGCTTTGCCTCAACTCAAAGATTCTCTTGGACCCACTTTCAGAACCTTTATCCAAATGGACACAACCATTATTAGTTTAAGTTTAAATAGTAATTACTCTCTTTCACTGGCTTGAGGGACACCAATTACCAGATCCATATTATTTTTCTTTCTTTGTTCGACTGCAGTGCCCCTCAAACCCACCTCACCACCAAGACCATTCATCACTGTTCCGTGGTCAGTGTGTCGAAACGGCTGTATTTGCATAGCTGTCTGAAGAACCGGGCCAAGCCAGCCTCTTTGACGGCAGTATGTTCCGTAGAGCTGTCCAGCTCCGCAATGAGAAATAACTGCCTTCTCGGCGAGGACAAAATAACACATTGTGGAACAGAGCTCAGAAATTGTTCTTAACCTGTAATCCTCTGGGGAGCAATTCAGCTATCATGGGATGGTTCATTCTGTGGGAGTGAAGACGAGTTAGGTGATGATGGAGGTGGAAATTAATTCATGGTGACTGTTAAAATAAATCAAGGGTTGCTGTGTAAATTTTTTAGAGATGTTCAAATGTGCATACAGAGTGTTTTCGGTGTAAAGAATGCAGTTGAATGTGACTTGTTACAAGAAGCTTGCTGTATCAACTCTTACCTCCTACAGTCCTCTTACCTCCAATTATTTGAATGCAAAGAATTCATTGAATACTGAGCTCATAGAAAGTGTTACCAAAAGTTTTCTTATCAGTGTACACCCAACACTCTGAAATGACAAAGCAGCAACTAACAGATGTGAAACTTAGCATTTTGCCTACTTTATACCACAAGGAACCCAGAAGAAGTAGACCTGCTGTGTTATCAGAGATATCAGGATAAGGCTACTGTCCAAATGTACTGTGCAGTTACTGTCCAGCTATCACACTCTGTTTTCATCTCTTTAATTCCTTTGTTTACTTGGTCACATAACAGAGAAAGCTCCCTCAGGCTACTGAAGAAGCCATTTTACAGGAGCTGTTCAGACATCAACATTGTTTTAGTTTTATTAAAATTAGGTTGTTGATAAAAATGTACAGAATCAAGAGTTATAATGATTCAATATTGGTTGTCCATCGGTAGGCTAAGTCTTGGACTGATGCCTGGTCCATTTTGGATTCACGACAAGAATATTGTAAATGATGGCACTAGATTGGTGAATCAATAAAACAACAAGGACAAAAATAACAATATCAACATATTGCATTTATATAGCATTTTATCTAGGCACCCAGAGTACCGCTGGTGTTTACAGTGAATATTAAATAGCATAATCACTTGAGATACCTAATATATGACTAGATTGGGGCAATAATGGCACAGGTGGTTGTGGTGCCGTACGACAACTGCAAATTTGCAGTGGATGGATATCAAAATGTCTCTGCACTTTATTAGACTCAAAACTACTTCAACAGTGCTTCAACTCGCTCTGAAATTAAAAGTCCTTCTCCTCCCACCATGGGCCGAGATCGAGTCAAGACCAAGTCATTGAAGGGTCAAAGAAGGGACGAGACAGAGAAAGCAGAAAATGGTCTCGAGATCGGACTCGAGTACTACACTAGCCAAAATAGGCAACTGCCTAGGGCCCCCGAGATGGAGGGGGGTCACCAAGGACAGATGTCAACATTGGTTTATCAATTTTCTGTGACAACTGTCAAAAAATTATTATTCTCTTTAGACAGCTGCTAATGATATCCTAACAGTCTGACAGCCAACCATTAGAGTCGCAGCTTGATATGACAATAATGCCAGTCTGGGTGGTAATGGTTTGAGCAGCATCATTGATGTTGCTTAGGAATCCCAGAGTCCCCAAAAACTATTTCTGCCCCTGTGTTGTACCTCTGGGCCATGGTTGTTGCCTTCAGCAACCTTACATTTCACATTTGCTGAAAAAATAGGAATTGGCAAAAAAGACTGAGACACGTGTACTGGAGAGCAGTGCTAATCTAAAAAGAACAGAAAGAAAAAGAAAAGAGAGAGAAAGAGAGAGGAATGAATAGGAGGGACCCAGTTCCGTAACGCCTCCCAGTTTTATGTTTCTCATTAATCTGACACAGAAAAAAGACAGAGTGGGAGAGAAAAAAAATGAAGCAGCTTCATGGATTGTGTCATCTGTTTTCATTCTGATTAAATGTGCACCCACAAATGCCTAGAATGTTCTGAGCATCTACTTCATCTCACTGTGAAAGCAGGGAGAGAGTGAGACTCTGGAGTGGATGTAGCCAAAAGCTGAAGTAAAATTTAAACTAGGCTCACATGGTAGTTTGGTGGTAGTCAGATGGCATTGAAGAACTCTCTTAACAGTGTCACCTTCTAATGTTATTGCTGGTTGTTTTTGCCCCAGTTAACATTACAAAAATGTGAGTAGTTTAGAAACATTATTGCATTGTTGATACAATTATTGCTTGATTTGTTGTGTGAAGAGTGTTCTCTGAAATGGATTTTTCTTAAGTTTCTCGTGAAATTTTGGATTCCTGATTATACTTGCCACAAGCAGATGGTGTAACACTCTCCTTCCTTCTCTTTCTCTCCCCCTCCATCTCTCCCTCTCCTTTTCTCCCTCATCCTCCCTCTCTATTTCTCCCACCACAGCTGCCTCCTTCCCTTCTAAGATAATTTCTTGTTTGGTGAAAAACTAGTACTTTATAAGTCTGCAGAGACTTCAAAGTCCACAGTGATATTTATTAAGTCAACAGAGATGGTTTCAACATTCCTTCGTCTTGGGCCACAAATATTTACACGTATTGTTCTTAGACATGAAGTCCGACATAATTTGGACTATGAGTTATGTTTTACTTTATGTAATGTTTTTATCGACTGCTTTACAATTTCATGTGGATTCCAGATTGTTTTCTACTCTACACCTGCACAGGTGATGCGTCACATGGCAGGTGCCCACGGGTACTGAGGTCATCCCCCCCCCGCCCTCCCCAAAAAAACAAAAAGTGTATTAAAAAAATGAAACTACTTGTGAACATTGCTTCAGTTATTTCATTTGTACAGCAAAGATCCAAATGGAGACTGACAGAAACACGTGTCTGAAATGCGACCATTAATAACTATTAACATTTTAAATTTCTCATTTATTTGTTCGTTTCAAAGGCCTTTCATGTAAGGTATATTGACTGCACTAGTGGCCTTATCATAGAAGGGTGAGGAATGGCTTAATCCACTGAAGTCATGCACAAAGAGGATTAATATTAATTAGTCCAATAATGTTTGTGAGCAGCCTGCTGAACATGCCATGAATCAGATGGTGTCGGCCGTCCTTTAATGTTGTCAGAGTGTTCTGCAAACGTTTCCTGAACGTCTTCCCCTCGTGTTTGCACAGTGGGATGCTGACTCCGGCACAGTTTCCTCTGGGGAGACTGAGAGCAAAGGGGATTGTTCAAGCGTTCTTGGACATTGTGGTAATTGGCGTTGGAAGGTAACAACTGCCTTTCCTGTGACTGTAATCCCGACAATGCCACTCCAACAGCATCCAACATTTCTTATTTTGAACGTTAAGAGCACCTGAACAGAAACAGAACTAGATTTCATGCATATTAAAAGGAAACACCTTTCCCCCTTTGTTTTACTTTTTTTCTTTTGTGGTAATCCAGTTGCTTGACAGGAGTCTAGCAGAGGCAGCAGTACTGAATGCAGAAGAGAGCAATGCATTGTGGCATATGACTAACTTCATGTCTACTCTTATGCCTCCACACACAGAATGCTCTTGAATATGAGGAATGGCAGAATTATGTGTCAGTGAAAGCAGTCAGTTTTGAATTATGCAGAAATGTGCATAACCCTAAGGCACACAGCCATGTAATGACAGACTAGAGAACTTTTCTTGACATGTACTGACTGCCTGACTGGAACAGTGGGCGTGAGGAACATCCCACATCTAACACGAGCCGTGGACAGAGACTGTGTCAACATCAACAACAAGGACCGACAACAGCAGCAGTCACACACCATGAAAGCATTTTTTTTTTTTGCAAATGGTCACAAACATCTTCTCTCTTCAAGATATCTCTTCATGAGGCTTTGCATAGTCACACAACAGACTTGTTTTCTCTTTATCTTCATCTGGCTGTGTCCCCAGTACACACTTAAATCTTGTTTGTGTCTGCCTCAGAGAGGGAGGTAAGTGACTTAGTGTGTGTGTGTGGGGGGGGGGGGGGGGGGGCAGTAGGGAAAGGTTTGTACCCCATGAATCAGCCCCTCACGCACACCAAGCTTGAGCTGGACGTTCGGCAACATGAACGTGTTGCAGCCCAAAACATGTTTGAGTTGGAAAAGGGGGAGTGCTAGTGCTGGTCTCTGTCCAGCTAGGCATGCCATAAATCTACAGATATGCTGCAGATAGGCCGGCGTAGAGCCTGTTAAGACATGGAGAGGAAAGGCTGCTTGGCTTATGCTTATGCTCTGGCCATCTGAGAGTTAGCCAAGGACAAGACTGCTGGTTCAGCTGGCCACCATGAAGGCTTTAAATCAATTAGCCTTTTGGATGAACAGAAAGGATTATTTTTAAAGACATGGTGTGGTTATTTGAATTTATCTTTGCTTCTTTGGCCTCCACTTTGCATATCTGAGGAAGAGGAAGGCTGGTTTGGTGCCCCGACTGAAGTACTTCTGTGTCTTTGGGAATGACAGTGTTTTCCATGTCTGTCAAAGACAGTAGTTCACCTTCAGTAGGCCTTGAATATGCATGGGTTTCTTTCAACTTCTCGCACCTCAAGGCTACCTCTTCACCTTTGCTGACTGTACAACGCATGCAGTTGCATTGCTGAGGGTCTTGCACAAACCGCAGGGTCAGTCGACAGTTGTTTTTCCCTGCGTTCAGGCACGAGTCTGGTAATGTGAGTTGGGGATGTTTACTGTGCCGCAGTGAGATATAAAATGCCTGCGCGAAAGTGAGGTCAGCGCTTGCCTCTCGTCCTGTCAGCCCCTGTGCAGGTGAAACTGATTTTGTCATTACACTAAATGTCCCTTTGAAGCCCCCCCCCCCTTCACTTTGGTGTTAAGATCGGTCCATCCGTCGCCACGTGATTTTGATGAATTCCAGACCTGTCCGGGCACAGGGGACACCAATAGAACAAGCAGATGGATACGAGGACTGGCTGACAAGTCACTCTGGAGGAATGTGGATCTAGAAGGACAGGCTCTTCTTAGTTCACACTTAAATTTATTATATTATCATAAAATAATTCGTAAGTTCACAGAAGACTGTCTGTCAGTAAATAGAAAAATCGCTTTTATCTTGGCAATTATAATTTAATACAAAGATTTTGTAACTAGACCTTCAAGACTAAACAGCTTATTTAATTAGATTGTCATGGGAGCTGTTGAACCATCTTATACAAGCAGATTGTGTGTCAGTTTTTCATCAGTACATTATACAATACCTTGATTATATCTGTTTCACATACAAAAAAAGGGGGAAAGAGCCCTCACACATAACTTTCACTGAACAGGTAAACCATATATTTAATCCAAACACATAAAATGACACACTTGATTTTACTACTACAGTGTAGTCAGACTGTTAGTGTAACATGGCGATTAACGTTCCTCAAGAACATGTGGCCACATGGCATGTGTGTGTGTTTGTGCGTGTTCCCCAAACAAAATGGGGGGTGGACTCAGTCTGGAGCGAATCAGAGCGGATGAATTGCACTGCTTTTCCTCTAAAGGTCCCGCGCTGGGTAGAATATACACTTTCCATACGTCAGTGCATGACGTGCCCCGAGCTGGTCAGGTGTGCAGCACACTGATGCTGGGTTTGCGGTAGGCTTGAACAGGACCACAGGGACCACCTTTGGAACATGATACTGTAGAGTGCTCAGGGCCATGTTGGCTTAACTAGCCGCACTGTGTGCTTTGCGCTCTCAGGGGGCAGATTTGCCAAAGGCCTGTCAGGTTGTGTTACCTACAATTCTTACAGCAGGTAAAGGAGCAGTGTGCTTGTGGCTTGAGAGGGATTTTGTACCGTTTTTATTGTTTAATTAGCTTTTAGCACATGGATCTGATCTTCTGAGCTTCTAATGGATAGAAATCATGTATGAAATTGTGTGTTGAGGAGTGGCAAAGGTGGCAGCTGAGTGGATTGGGGCTTCTCTCTCTCTCGCCTTCTTCTTCTTTTTCTCTTCCCTCTGGCTCTCCCTGTTTCTTTACACTCTTAGTCCCTTGGGACCATGTTATTAATAATCATTATGAGGTTTAAAATGCATCATAATGTGGTCCATAGGCTCCTTTTCTTCTTAATAACTAATTATATAAATAACAAATAAAAAAAGAAAATGTCTCACTGAGTCATCTCAGACAATCTAACAAGGCTGAAGGGATATACTTAACGAATAATTGTGAAACCCCTAACTTACTGTATGTTCAAGCCATATATTATGACTGACAGCAACAACAAGTAGTGCTCACAGTCCGGTGGGATGCCAAAGATCAGAACACTCTGTCCTAATGTCAGACAGATAACTCCCATTCCCACCACCACCACCACCACACATCTTCCCAATAGCCAGCTTGTAAGTCATCTTATTCGTCATCAATCTGCCATTAAACTTGCTGTTTTTGAAGTAAGAACATTCATGAAGGTTTTTGTCTGGTCTACTCCAGTCACTCCTATACTGTTTCTCTAAAGCCAAAGAAGTGAAGGTCTGACCTCCAGGATTAGACCTATATTTGTGCTCCTTAAACTGTGGCTAATTTAGTGCAATGGGGTTGTGAACTGGCTGTTGTTTTTGAAGCTTACGACTTTCTTCTCAGGAACATAAATCACGACATTTCCTCGGAACAGATGCAAAACAATGTTGATGAAGTACAGCTTCTTGTTGTTAAGCAAAAACAATATTTCTCTTATTACTTATTTACTCAGGGAATTTGTTTATTATTGATTAAGAAAATCAACATGCAACACATATGTGAGGCATCTGGTGGACTAAGCCTCCAGAACAACAGTAGTGTAAATTCACATCAAAACAATAATAAAAGAAATGATGCTATCTTTTGATGGGACACGAACTCCAATTGATCCACCTACGTGAACATTCACTGTGTGGTGACTGGTCTCAGAGAATTCATCTCCATAGCTCCAGTTATGTAATGGATGTTTCCATGAGCTCATTCTCCTGGCACAGGTCTACACACAGTTGTGTAGGGGTAGGCACATGTTGCCAGAGGCCTTACGTAGTAGAGATATAACTTACAGTACAGCACAGTGTTGATCCTGGTGCGCGGACACCTATTTATTTTCGTATGCTGTTTTACTTTGTTTAAGTAGGCTCATATTTGGGCCCATAAAACTCTTTGGCACCGCCGTGGGTGGTACTTAATCATGCCCCCTCATCAGAGTAGTTTAAGAATAAAACTACACGTTTAATTTTATCTCTCTCAGACAGGAAATGGAAAAACAATCATAAGCTGATATGTAGAATGTGAGACTAATTACATCAGTGTAGAATATAATTACTAAATGGAAGTATTAGGCTTAATTTTAAGCCAGTTCACGTTGATTGATGTGCCATTTGGGCCACCAGTGTAGAGTGTGCATTCTCTCTTCCTTTTGTTTCTCAGGTGTTGGGTGCTTTTACAGGTAATTCAAATAGCCCTCTTGAGCTCATAAAGAGAAAGTGTGATGAGAGAAAAATGCAAGTAGTAAATGTGAAAATGTAGGTGTAAACTGTCGACTCAATGTACAACATTGTTGATAACAACAGTCTCTTTTCACAGTATGTTACCTGTCATCCACACTTCTGTATGTGTGTGTCTGCGTGTGTGTGTTTGTGTCTGTGTTAGCGAGTGAGACCGAGATCTAGTGAAAAGAAACCATGATGAAAGCAATGTTAGATCTTTGGATCACTCTATAGTATATGTGTAAACTACTGTTTGTTCGCCATTTGTCATTTCTCTGGTTGTTATTGGGTTTTATGTTAATGCCATGCTTTGAGCCAAAGCACCATTGAGACACAGTGATTGAGAGGAGAAGAAATATGTGATGTAAGGTAACATCATCTAATTGCTCTCTGTCTTTAGCATTTCTTTCTCTCCTCTTGGAAAAAAAACAAGGGTATAATCACAAACACCTGACTGTGCACACCAGGCTGATTTTGGAGAGACTAGCACATCTGAAGGTGTCTGTGCATCATTCTGTGTCTCGCCAAACCTGCAAGCATCTATAAGAGGAAATGGCAGTGACTCAGAGTCAGAACAAACTTCTCCCAATAAAACACTTGTGCTCAAACCCATGATTCTGCTCACCTCCTCCAAAGCCAAAGCAGCTTGACATAGACTCTTCCATTTTTCCTTCCCTGCAGTTTATCAAATTCACCATTCCTCCAGAAAACTCATGCCAAATTCTTTATGTGTTGCTCTGGATGGACTGACTGCAAGCCATAGTCCTGACGAAAAGATCAAATTACTTAGCTGGAATGATATAACCTTCCCCCTGAACTGCCCCCCTTTCCCCTAATCCAAAAAGAACAACCGTTACAACCGTAATTGGGTATAGAAGACTGCAGCCTAAACATAGTCCTGACCTACTTTTTGTTGAACAATGAATCAACTTAACATTTCTTTTAGATAACGTTGTGAGGCACAAGTAAAAGGTGCAGTCAACGACTGAACAACGTGCTCCGAATAACAGTCAAAGTTTCGGCCTCTGGACACTAGTGGCAGATGTGAAAACCTTTTGCCTTGTCAAGGTACTGAGGTGTATGCAGCAGAGCCTAAGCAGTGATTCACACGCCCACCCACGCTCACACCTTACCATCCACCCATGCAGGTCGACTCCATTTACTGGAGCCCTTGCATCTACACCCGCGGGCCCACACAAGAAGACGTCATCCGCCCCTTCAGATGCTTCCTTGACTGACTGGGGGCCCAACCCTTCCTACTGAGATGGTTAGTGATTGCCACTCCACGCCCCCGCCCCAAACACACACACCACTACCTTCCGTTCCTGTCCCTGGGTGTTTTCGCTCCGGTGGGATGTCCTCCCCCTCTTCTTACCAAAGAGATGAGCTTCTGCTTCCTTCTCTCTCTCTCTCTCTCTCAGTCTATCTCTCTCCCCCTCATCTGTCTCTCTCTCTTTCCTCCTTTAGGCCTCCAGGTTATCGACACTCTTATGCAACTGGGCCGATAATCCCCTTGATTTATTGCCCAGGTGTTGGGAGACATTTTGTCGGCGGTCTTTCTCTGCCATAAAACAACTGCAGGGACACGTGGGGAAGGGGGCGGAGGGGAGTGGAGGGAAAGGTCCAGAACATGTGGGTGCAATACGTGAAGGAGCCTGAAATGTCTCTACACCCAAAATGATGAAATTAATTGCAGAAGAGCTATCGCTTCAGTGCATATAGGGTTTGTTTTGGGTTTTTGCCAGGCAGAACGCAGACAATCAAACAAATCAGCAGAGGATCGGTTACGTTTTGTTTGCTTTAATTTTCCTCACTGCATCTAATTTGAAGACCAAGCTTGCTGTGTACTTAGCTGTTTTAGGAAGACTGCAAATGCACCTGCACAGATGAAACATCACCATCAGAAAAACTGATGGCTCAACTTTTTGAGTTTTTGATTCTGATTTCAAAGCACCATGAAAAAAGTGCCTTCAAAGCTTATCTCACCAAAGAAAAAAACTCTTAAATCATTCACGATGCCTTATTATCTAACATGTTGAAGGGTAAAAATAAACTTTTTTGCTGGCGATTGATCTTTCATTATGCTGTGCTTTGCTTTGCAACAGCCAAATGCAGCCTGAGGCTGTAGCTCTTCAGGGAATGAATATCTTTTCTTCTTACTTTGTGTCATACTTTTTAGACTTTCTCTGCATGCATTTCCACTTTAGTTCTCAATTTGTGTGAGCTTGAAAAGTTCCTGAATTGACAGCACTGTTCACTTGAGAGTTTGTTAAAAAGTCTGAGCTATTCGTGTGGATAAAGCAAATAGTCAGTTTTGATGTCCTCAAACCTTGGTAGTTCTCTGCTCCTGAAGTAAGTGTGTGTGTGTGTGCTTCTGATGAAATGTAAAATATGACCACGAGCCACACACTGTCATTTTTTACTCCGTCCCGTGTCTGCTGTGCACACAGTGATCCTCTCGCACGTGTGTTTCACTGCCTTGTAAACTCTCAGAGCAGGAATTGATGTTGTCAGCCAAATAAGGCAATTTTACAGCAACTCCCCAGGGCTAGCTCTCTTTTTTGCTGGTTTCTAACATTTATCCTCAATTTTTTATGGAGTCGTTGTAGCTTTAATATGTCAAACTCTTCCCCTGGGGGAAGGGGGGAGGTGCATTTCTTTCGTGCCATCCCCCCCTGATTGGGGCAGTGAGGATGGCCAAAGTTGCCATGTAGAATTTATGTTCGGGGTGCTTAAAGGGTCCACAGACGCTGAGTCTGTTTGTGATTACGTACTCGGGGCCTTGCATCGTGTGTCAGACTAATTTAGGCAAGCAGACGTGGGCCTGCACGTTGGCGAAAAACCCAGGCGCTTGCCTCCTTATTGAGTGGTGCATTTTCGTTCCTCTCAAGGCAAACTCAGATCGGAGGGGGGAGCGACCTGACGTGTGAGAGCATTGTTCTGGAATGTTCCGGTGGATTTACAAAGTTTGTTCAATCGCTCTCTAAATTGCAGCAATCTTAAGAGGCAGAAAACAAGCACAGATCGCCATACACAACCCTTTTGTCCTTTCAAGGCTTCCATCATCAGCAGTTTTGTATTCCCAGTCACTATGTTTGGGTTGAAATCGGCTGTTTTGGAGAGCTTAAAAACATCTGAGCAAGAGTGAGATCATTGTTGCCTGCAGTTTTTTTTATATATATTTCCTTGTATTTCCAAAACATAAACACACATGCATACAATATTTCCTTCATGAACACATACAAACACACACACTAGCTCAGACGGCAAGACAAGGTCTTGCCTACAAGCATGTTTATTTACCGAATGTCCGCAAGACTGTGAACATGACAAACATCTTCAGCTTGTCCTAAAAATACCCAGCACAGAGTCAGACAAATACCCAGCGCAGAGTCAGACAAATACCCCGCACAGAGTCCTGGCATGTTCCAGAGCTGAGCTTTGAGCAGTCTTGTTCTTGTCAGAGCTTCATAGTGTTTGCAGGTAAGGGCCACATTTAAAGACACAAATACAGCTGAATGTTAGCCAAAGAGATGAATGGAGACCTGGAGTGCAGCAAGTGTGTGTGTGTGTGTGTGTGTGTGTGTGTGTGTGTGTGTGTGTGTGTGTGTGTGTGTGTTACTTAGTCTTCCGGTTACAAGCCCTGCTTTTTATTGAGGGAAAGTGAAAAAAAAACCTGACAAGGCACTCTGTATAAATGTGGATTGAACTTATTTATTTGTGGAATTGATCAGCAACAGCAGCACACACACACACACACACACACACATACACACACACACATTCCTGTGCAAATTTTACACAGCCTTATGGGCCCTTTGCAGCAGTTTGAATGACAAAGCTCTCTTTGTGCCTCATTCACATTACACACCGTAAATACCCTCCAAAAAGGCTAAGCCCTGTGACGGTATACTAACAAGTGAGGTATCTGTCATTAGCACAAGTACGCGATCAAAATAAAAGCCCCCTCCAACTCCACCAATTTTTTTTTTGTTCTTCTTCTCACTCAAGTACTTAAACGCTTGAAAGCGATATGCTGTCTGGAATTACATGATCTAATTGTCTCTTAGTTACAGTAACTGTTTTGGCTGTTGCTAGTGCTGACTCGTCTTGTGTTAGACCTCTGGCTAAATCTGAAAAATAACGCTGGCTTAAGCAGTCTCTGTTGAGAGTTTCATTGAGAACAAAATAAATAAATTAATTAAAATCCCTTCTTACTGGCATAGCTCGGAGGCTCTGTTTATCCCTAAGGACCTCCAACCACAAAGGTCACTATTCTCAGACAGGAGAGAAAAATTAAGATATTAACCAGGGGGGTGTCAGTGGTTCCAGCATGAGTAGTCACGGCTTTGACCGGAATACCATTTTTCTCTTTCTGTCTCAGAGGATTTGCTGCGCTTCTGGGTCCCTACTGTATCAACCCTTGCAGAGGTCTACGCTGGAGCGGAGAATAGCACAACTCTCTCATGACATTAAAATATCCCTCAGTTTTGTTCTAATTCCCTCCTCGGTCCCTCTGTATCAGGGTTTTTGGCATGGTGCTATCTGCAACCCATGTTCCCAGGCCCTCACTCTCTACTCTGGACCAAGCCAGTCAGCTCTTTCCCACAGGCATTTCTCTGTGTCTGTTAACTGTGCATTTTCTGCATTTCTGTTTTAATCATAGCCGAGGTTGGATAGGTCGCGTGTTGTTGAGTAGAGTTCTCCTTCCATTGCAACAGGTTTGTTTGTGTTCATTGCTTACATTTGTCAGTGTTTTTCTTCACGTCCAAGTTTTTACTTTGCAAGCTGTTCTCCTGAGGACCAGGTGTCAGACACCCCCTCTTAGAAAATGAAGTGTGTTTGGTAACATCAATGACAGTCATTGGGTAACATAGTTTCACGCAATTTCATAATCTCTCTGAGTTGGTTACGTCTGTCCTGTGTTCCGTGTACCCATTTGAGATTGTTGTTTTCAGGCTGTCATGACAACAGGGGGATAACTGAGTTTCTTCCCTTACACTGGAGCTGTGATGGTTCATTGACCTGTCAAAACTGATACACCTCACTGTGACAGACCCCATCCATGGTCCCAGCCTAATGATAAGGGCTTCTTTCCTGTCCCAGCTCTCTTCTTGTTTGGTTTGTTTGGGGCTCCGTGGTTCCTGTAACAGGAGCTTCTCATTACACCCTTCATAGCTGTCAGCTCTTCAGTTCAAGTTTGATGTGTATTTGTGTATTTAAGCATGTTCTTCTGTGTGGGTACAGTATGTGTGTCTGTGTGTTTTTCTCTTGTTCTCTCTCTCTCTTTCTCTGTGTGTGTGTGTTTTCTCTTGCTCTTTCTCTGTCTCTCTGCCTGTGTGTTTGTGTGTGTGTGTGCGTGTGTGTGAAGGCTCCACTTAAAAAACAGACCCCAGTCTGATCATCCATCTTCTCTAAGCATGTGTTATTAAAACAATAGTCCTGTTTACTTTGTTCCTCTCAAATTAGCCCAGTCACTAGGACACCATGCTTAGGTGCAGCGCCAAACACATACATACTCAATTCAGATTCTACAAACCATGTTTTGGATTATAAATATAATATTTATTTTCAATTGAAGTTTTTAGTTAATGTTACTTGCCTTTTTTCCACATGTGACAATGGCTAAAGCTCATGGTTACATAATAGACTCTGATTAAACACACACCAACATACCTTTTCCCCAAAATCCTTAAATTGTTTTGTAGGAATGAAACCGTCATGCAGTTATAGAGGATATGAGGCATTCCATAGCAACACGGTAACAGGAATTGCATTACTCATGCTTGCTTGCCACGCATTCATGGTAAGCGTATAGTCTCTTTGGCACTCTCTGGTGTTTCTCTGGATGTGATGTCATGGGATCATGTTGACTGAGAGGTGGCAAGCTCCAGGTTTTGGTGCGTCAGGAGAGCCTGCTCATCCAGCTGATGACAAATGGAGAGGGATGATATCAGCCTGCTTCTGATAGATAGAGGACACAGATGAGAATGCTGCTGACAGGCCCTCTCATTGAGAACTGAACTCGTGCCAGCTTACGACATCTGCTCACGAATCCACCTTGTAACATCTGGCTTAACAGAGATGCAATAAGTGTTGAGGATAACAATAACAGGAAGTGTCATTTCTTGTGAAAATGAACACAGTATTCCCATGTGGCGGGAAATGTCTTTGAGAACATTTTGTGAATGAATGGGCAACTAAACAACTAAATGTAAAACATCAAAAAACATCTTAGGAGAGAACTTAAGTCTTAGGAGAGAATTATTTATTCTTCAGCAGCTTAAAAAAACCCCACAAAACCTGAACAGACAGGCCACTGTGCTGAGCTGACTTTTTCTTCAAATCCCTGTTTATCCCTCATCAAAGAAAAGCCACTCACTTTCCTACTTATTCATCAAATCCAGTGCCTTTAAGCACAAACAAACCAATTATACACCAGTAAAGAACACTGCTTAATGACTGACAGGAATAAACAGCAGGCTATAGATGTGTATGACAGTGCCAGTAGATGGATTAAAGGTTGATTGGAAAAGATAAATGAGTCTATTGTGAAATGGTTGTTTTGGTTACTTTGTGTTCTCTGTGGACATTCCAAGTGCACAATGGGATCGTAAATGAAGTGGAAATCAGTCAGTTTTATGTGTTTATTTGTGATCGTATGCATCACAAATGTGTCACTGCTTGAGTGACGTGTGCCATTGCTCATAAAGTCTGGGACGCACATAGAGTAAAGAGTACAGTTCTCCTCCACGCTGTCTGAAAGTCAAATTTCCTCCTCACACTGAAAACCTCAGCACTCTGAACACATACAGTGTAAATACAAAATATTTATTCTTACAGATGGTTTGTTGTACTGGAGTTATGACTTAATATGTAACTGTAACATCTGCACTGCTACCCATCTAATCTAAGGCACTGAACAAGCCTCCAGCCTACTAAAGGATTTAATAAAAACAAACACACTTGAAGTAAACCAGGTCAGTGCCATCATAATCAGGCTTTAATTAATGTTCTTCTCCTTTGATTAAAATGAAAAGGTTATTTTAACTTCATTAACACTGGAAAGAGAGATGGACAGTTGTTCTGCTCATACTCTGTTGCAAGCCTTGCATAATGAAGAAATTTAATATAATTAGCTTTGGTAAGTGACTTCAGCAAGAACATATAATTCTTCCTCTTTGGAAAGCAAGTGTGCTTTATTCGACGCAGATGACTGTGGAGTTGTAATAAGTGTCTCTGAGCAATGACTTGGGGGAAATCCTCAGCATGGACCTCACGCTGGTGGAATGACTAAAGTGCAGGCGCTTAATAAATGTGTCCCTCTGCATAATGTCTTACATGTGCGGGCACATGAACCGAGCATTGTGCGAAGCTGAGTGCTGTTGGATGTGTGTGTCATTGATGATGATGTCTCCATGGGTTCTGTGTGTGTTGTGATTGAACCGTCCCCAGAGTTACATGTGGCAGGGTCAAATGGGAGAAACACGACACTGCCGGTCCCTGATGTGTGGCCGAGGCGATTGATGACTCGACTTCTTTCCCTTACCCATGCTCTCAAACCTTTGTCTGTCCTGGGAATCGTTTCGCCTTGTTTCCTCACTGAGGGAGGAGAGAGAGAGGTTGGGTGGTGGGGTGGCATTGTGTGTTCATGTGGGGAGGAGGAGGTAGGGGGAAGGGGAGAAAGGGTGACCATGAGTGGTGGTATTTCGCTGAGGCACAATCCCAGAGAGAGGCCTTGCGGTTTTTCTTGTTTTGATGGCTGTTTCGTTGCCAAGCCACGGGAACGTGAGGGAGGCTGGGCCTGAGCCAGAGTGAAGTGGGGTAGGGGGGTGGGGTGAGATGTTGTGAGGTGGGGGGTTGCTGTATTGGTTGGGTTGTGGGTGGCTGGGGATTCAGATGCCGAGCCTACCCTTAGCGTGTCTCAAACAAGCCATTGGAGTGTGTGTGTGTGTGTGTGTGTGTGTGTGTGTGTGTGTATGAGCTCCAGGTCCATGGAGCTGGTCCTTCAGGCAAAGCAGATGACGTGATGGTTGAGCAAGAATGCTTCAAAAAAGCTGCCTGCTCCAGTGGTTGCGCCCACTCTGTTAATCCTCTTGACTCTTGCACAAATTGAATTTTGAAGGAGACGGGCTGACACAACAGCACTGTTGGTGGGACTCGACAGATGTTTGATGTCATCTATTAACTCAGGTGTCAGAGGTTTGTCAGGGACAGGGAGTCATCTTAGTTCTATGTTATGTTCCTTCCTTGAACTTTATGCACTTGACAGACAAAACAGACAGTCACAAAAATAGCTCACCCATACCAAACAAGTTAAAGGTGCCCTGCCACATAAGACCGTTTTTACTTGTTTTTGAAATATGACAGGTCTACACAAATTTAAGTTATATGATGCATGTGAGAATAAAATAATAAAAGTAAAAAAGTAATAAAATCTTCGCTGTTGATGGAAAGAAATAAATGGAGAAATCAGGCCAAAAAGATCAAGTTTAACGTTCCTGTTGTGTTCGTTTCATGGTTACAACTTTGGAGTTCTGGTCAAAAATGACTGGAGCATTTTTAACTTAGATAATGCATAAATGATCAATGATTATCATAAATTTTTGTGATATGCCTCTGTATCAACATGTGCTCTCTTGGATATTACAAATGTAAAACTTCAGTGTACTAATTATGGCCTGTAGGCCTTACTGAACAAAGCCTATGAAATTCAGTAAGGGAGAGATTTTTTTGGAAATAGGTTTTTGGTGGAGGCTGTCACTGGACTCTATGTGCCTGAAAACAATTTTTGTACATTTACTGTGGTCTCTACCATTAATTTTCTACCGTTAATCTTACAGTCCAGACATTTTTAACTGCAAAGTTAATTCAACAAAGTTGAATTTGTGTTGTGTGTTCAGATAGCCTGTATGAGCAAAGTCCCATGACCATCCAATTAGATTAAGTACATTTTTGAATTCCATACATTCCATGCTCTCCTGTATTTGATTAGTGCACATTCCAGTGAATTTTTGGATAAGTCCTTTATTATTTCTGTGTCCAGCGCATTTCGAAAAGAATGACTTGTCAACTTTGGCAAAGACAATGGGTTTCGTAACTTTCAACCTGTGATTGTAACAGTAACTTTGCGATAATGATGCAGTTATCTGGGTATGTCTGCTAGTGTGAAACCCCACACATTACAAGCTTGCCATTACCACGAAGAGTCTGTTTAGTCTCCAAGCAATTGATGGATGTGCTTATCATAGTCTATGTCTTCCTTCATTTCCTCTGTAATGTAATATTCAACACTTTTAGTTCTTCATCCCTTGCAATTGGCAAACTAATGTAAGTAGCCTATTCACTCGACATGCGTTGCAACGCTGACAAATCAAATCAGAGCACAGTTTATTATCATAGACAGGAAATTTCATAGAAACCTTTCGAATAGTTTGCATTTAGTGTTGTTAAGGTCTCTTGGACCGTTTTCAGCCCAACTAAAGTTATCATCTTTAGAGACCTCAGAGAACAGTTTGAAATACCATATAGATGTATGGCTGGGCACCTTTAAAGGAAAGAACTTTCTACTGAGTTTAGGAAATATGTACTTCAGTCATAGATATTACCACTATTTTGTGTAAATATATGTATTCCAAAGAAGAAGAAACACTTTTTTGCGATGTATTTATAAATCTTGCTTAAGCAGACTGTATTTCTTCAGCTTGGTGAAAGCATGCTGGAGGACATTCTGATAGTATTGCACATGACTAGTCATGAAAACAGAACAGTACACACTGTGCTAGAATAAAGACATACATATCCTAGCCAGTCATGCTGCATGTTCCTAACATGCAAGAAAGCACAGAACAAAGAAATAAAGAGAAAAGTGACTGCCTTGACACATCACTGAACAATCATACTGTTGCTATGGTGATATGCAATGATGTCAGTGGTAAACACAGCTAAACATGACTTGCCATACGTACACCCACAGAATATGTTCTGATTGACTAGATGTATTTTTAATGAGTCATTTTTCTGATCGCAACCAGATGCCTCAGGCCATGGATCCCCTCCGTTTTTTTCCACCTAAATGGTTTGCTTTACCTTTAAGAGGCAACTGAAGAGCTTATTTATTTTCAATTATCTGAAAAATGGTAACTTATAAGTGATGAATTTCATTAAAATAATTTTCCTTTTTTTTGCATTGCTGTTAAGAATTGTTAGTCCTTAGAGATAGTATGCAACCTCTAGTGGGACCATGGGTCTTCAAAATCATGACCTAGGACCAAACATATCCACATGACATGACTTCTCTGCAACTTCACCCCAACTTGCTCTCCCATCAAAAGCCAAGACCCACATGGCCCTCTAAGATTACACAACAACACAGCGACGGCTCACGGCTCTGATCCCGTCGAGTTAACGAGAGAGGCATGGATAATCGCTACAATAAAACCAGCATTAAATTTCCTGATGGATTTAGTCCGGATTGCGTTTAACAGGTTAATTGTGTTACTTTTGTGGATCTGCACGTAACATAAGCGACAGGTGTTTGCAATAAAAAGGCCCCTTGGCCTTCTCCCCCTGCGGTTTATGAGTTGGTCTGGTCCGGCACAGAGCTGACACCCAGTTGATTGGAGGGGGCCTCTGGGATCAACCATTGTTTGTTAATATTCAGTGAGCGGTGCTAATAAATGTGGGATGTAAAGGTGTGCCTGTCACTTGGAAGAAATTGTGAGATTTATTTGCCCCATGAGAAATATTAATGATAATGTACATAAAATGGGCTCCTTGTGCCAAGAATGTATATGAAAGAAATCACTATGAAACATACCTTTTGTTGCAGTTTATTTCCAGCAAGCTCAAAAGCGAAATCACATCTCTTTGTGCACGAAAGGAAGAGTTATATGGTCAGAAAGATGACCACTGTGCCAACAATGCATTACATAATCTTACATGTGTCCTCTGTGTATGACCTAAACAGACCTATGGATCTGGAGCTTGTTTCACTTACTTGTTGGTGGCCTTTTCTCCATTCTATCCCTTACTGAGAAGACATCAAATGGAGAATTAGGGTTAGAAAAATACAGAAACAGTCTTCAAAGGCAAGATGAGACACCATGTCATCAGTTACGTTCAAGGCTTTTCCAAACAGTGGAATATAAAATGTGAAACTGGAAAAAAAGACATCAAAGACAACACAAACATATTGAAGATAGATAGATAAATACCTTATTTATCCAGAGGAAAATTATGGAATGCAAGGAAATTAATAAATGTAAAGTTAAATTCATACAAAAAAAAAACACCTTAAGTGTCTTCTAACCTTTGAGAGGAAGCCTTTAGTAGCCACTATTCTGCTTCCTCAGTAGAGCTGGTCCAGATATATGTAACACATGCACTGTTTGTTCTGTTGTGCAACATTATTTGTGCTATGCAAAGCAACAACACTGACATCACAGAGAGTCCACTCAAGTCACAGCCATTGTGTATTGTTCAGGGACACAAGGCACCATGTACTCTCAAGCACACCACGAAGACTTCATTTAGAAGTGTTTTTTTTCTCTAAAAGATTTCAGGCCCCAAGATGTTATGTTCTTCCTCAAATGCCCTATTAAACGATTAAGCTGCAGGGGAAAAACAAAGTCTCAAAAAGGATGCCCAAGTGCACATTTTATACGATTGGCATCGGTTGTGTGGTTTAAGTTCCTTGTAAACAGATGAAAACAAATGGCTTTTACGAGAAGGTTGTGTGCCGTGCAACACTTTTGGAGAAGAAAAACGTGCTGTAATGTAAACACAAGCTAAACAAGAGCCCAATCTAAAGTGTTAGGACAAATTTGACCGAAACCTCAGTATGTGTTGTGTGTGTGTTAAAAAAAATAATTAAATCACTAAGGAAATGATGCAACTATATAGCCTTAAACATCCAGGACACATGGATGATGATGCAGACACTAACTGCTGTCCCTGGGTTCTCTGCATGGATGACTGATCTTTTTTTTAAGAGACCACATGATGTGTTTGTGTTCTGCTTTGTGCATTAACTGTAGGCTAGTGTGGTTTGGTAATGTAGTGCAATTAAAACTGAGGACAGAATCACTTGTCAGATGTGCAAAAACTCATTTGAGTGCATCAACGTTCCCCACAAAGCCAGTACACTCACCACACAAGTGCCTCCTTATGACCACCTGTTTGAGGGAGGCTGGGTTTTCCTGCTCGGCTAGCGGTAGCTTGTGCGGTGTCAGTGTGTGTGTGTGTGTGTGTGTGTGTGTGTACTCAGGCACCTCTGGAACTGGGACAGGCAGGTTAGAGCCGTAGCAATGGTGACGAATGCTCCAGAGGTGTGGTTTTCCTGTGGTTATTTCTCTCTTGAAAAAAAAGAAAAAAGAAAAACAGCTTCCTATCCTGGTTCACTCAACACCTGAGGGGCTGCTGTATACCCTACCTACCCTACCTACAACCAACCCCCCCTCACTCTGGGCACTGCCCCAGGTCTCCACTCGCTGGGTGGTGCTGCCCAACAGGATGTGCCTGGGAAAGGGATCTGGGTCAGGGAGCATCTGAGACGGGTGGGGTCGGTGGGGGTGATGGTGGTGACGGCACAAATACAACCGCCACCACCACCACCACTTATGGCCCTGACACTGTTTCTACCTCCTTGGTGGAGATATCCCTTTCTCGACACTGGCTCAGAGATGTGACCTGAACTAGATGACAGCTTTTAAAAGTGTGCAAAGGGAGATATCACTTGGGTTCTGTCTGGTTTGCTAACAGCTTTTCTGATTTGTTCAGTATGATGAATCGTGTTATTTCATGCATAGAAACAAAACACTGCTAAAATGCTAAGGCCACCATGGTGTGGAATGTGATGTTGGATTTATTTTGTGTTTTGTTGGGTGTAATGGGTGGTACTTAGGGTGGTGCGAGTTTCATGAGGCTCTGTAGCAAAATGTGGGCATATGTTATTGCCCAAGTGGGTTATGTGGTGCAGTTGATTGGGATACAAGATGGTGCAATGGGTTTATGAAAAAAAGATGATGTTTCTGGCTACTGGTGTCATTTTTTTGTGAAACAGAGCTGCTAAAAGAGGAGAGAAATGGATGTGAGGGTGATGTGGAATTGTTATGCAGAGGGCTGTCTCATGGAATGTGGTTTTGTGAAGGGGTGGAGGTGGCCAGTTGTCTCTGGCTGTTGCTCGGTGAGAGATGATCTCACCTCAGTCAACCTCCAAGAGGGAGAGCTTTAGATTTATGAGAGAATGAAAATGGCTGCCTGCCACCCGGCGGCTCACAAAACATCGGATTGATGTTATCTCATGCCCTTGTTTTTTTCTCCCTCTGTTACTGTGTAGTACAGCCTTTGGAGTCTTCCAGTCCAAAAGCACCAAAGCAGTTAAAAGTCTTGAATGTTTAAACTCAATTCAAACTTGTGAATTAAAGGAAAATGCATTGATCAAACATTTTTTTCTTAAATCTCTACACAACATTGCAGACACAGCTCTTTGAACACACACATTGCAGATCTTACACAGTAAAATACTAAATCAACTCTATCTACAAACTTTGTGTTTGCATGAGTTATAAGTCAAATGTGACAATGGGAAGACCTTTCATTTATCAGAGGACTGGCATTGTTATAAATCATCTTTCAGACCCCTCCACACACATTAATTCACTTCTCATAAAACTTTAGATATGAAACCCAGTTAACACACTGGTGTGTATTTGGGTAGACTTGAGGAGATGTATGCCGAGGACTGTTAATGTTTACCACACACACACACACACACACACACACACACACACTGAATGGCAAAGCAAGCAGATGGTGTGATCAGAGATCACAAGGACATTACTTAAATCAACACATACAAAAAGCAACCTGCAAGGCCAAGCAAAGAGATTGACAACATCAACAAGCCAGTCGCTATCCCCACAGGACCTGTTCGCTCTTAACAGAGTCCAGTGGAATTCTCCAGAACAGCTCAAGTCAAGCACCAAACATAACTGGGGGCGGAATGGGCCTCAGGACTTCCTGCCACTACCCATAAATCCCCACCTGAGCATGTCTGTGGGGGCCAGCCTCCTCTCTCTGGCATAGGTAGCAGCGGGGTCAAAGGTCGCTCATCTGCAGTGGCTTACAGCAGGGAATGCTGCTCTGGTGAATCACAGCAGTCTCTGGCAGCTGGGGGGCCTTCCAGGTGAGCTCTGACCTTCATGTAGGAACAATGTGATAAATGCATTTTGGGTGTGTCACGTGGTCCTGGTGCTCCCTCCTAGTGTGTTAAACAATCCAAGCTAAAATAATAGCTGCATTCCTCCTCTCCCCATCGTATAGACTCCACTGTTGTTTTTCCCAGAGCACCGTGATGGGTGATGTCATGTGGGTTTGCAAAGTTTCCCTCTCTTTCACCCTTTACAAGCAAACACAGACACACACACACATACCCACTCACACATTGTCTCAGTGAATGGTTAATTCTGCTGGATGACTCAATCACGGTGTTGGACCACGTAGACGGAATACAAGAATATCTGAGAGCATGAAGCCGCAAGAATGAAAACACAATAAAATGGTTAAATGGTTGCAAATCTTATATGTAAATATTGGCAGAATTATTCACTCGGTTGCTGTCAAACATAAAGCCCTCACACTGATACAGTATTATCGCAAATGGATGTGTCTTACTTTGAAGAGTTCAGCTGGTCTGTGAATCTGAAAGGACAATTCAAACTCTTCCCTGTTCAAATTCAAACTCTTTCACTTTGTTACTAAAGTTGCTAAACATGTTAATCAAAATGACTGAGAGATATTGAGAAGTACTAAGAGATCCAACAATATTGGTGACCTTCATCTGACCCACAACGAACAGTAACAAATGTGACCTCAACCATAGTGTGGTCCCAAAATACACAAAGTTCATGACTGCATTAAAAAAAGATCCCTACTTTTGTGGAGAACTCAACAAAAAAGCCTCCCAAAGTGTGAAAACAACACCTGTGTTCTTTTCCTGACTTTTTAGGAGGGCTAATTAAAACATCTTGTGGTGTACGCAGCCGATCCATCACTGGTCTGCCTTGACGGCAAAGTTATGTGTGAGGAATTTTTAGGGAGGTGTGTGGAAGATAAATGAACTACCTGGCAACCATGTCTCCCCTTGTTATTTTGCACTCTCTCTCTCTTTCTCCCCCCCCACCCCTTTTTAGGACCCAAAGAAATACTCCACACTTTAGACACACACTCATAATATTCCCTTAATTCATATTCCCATAAAAGTCCCTTAATAAACCTGAGAACATAAATACATGTCCTTTTTCTTCACCTAATTGGCAATATGAATAAAAAAGCCAGTCCTGTGTGGCAAAGCGCTTTACTTTTAATGAGTCTATGATTTATTTCGTTTTTAATGTGAATGTAATCACATAAACTGTAAATCAAACTATACAATAAAGGCATCAACACATCTTTTACCCAAAAATACGGTAAATATGCCATTGTCATTGAATGATCAATTGGCTCAAGCTTTACAAGCTTTAAACAAGAGGTTCCCCACAATGAACAAAAACTCAATTGTTTTTGTGACTGGGAAACTCCTCAATGAGCAATGAGAATGGAGTGGAAATCCACCAATTCCACTCTTGCGATAAGACTTTCCAACAAAGCGTATTTATTTAAAGCTTAATTGGTGTTGCTCCTGCAAGTTTTTACACTGCTAAACATAACAAAGAAGAAAGCAAAGAAAATACATTTGATGCTGCTCTTGCCATGAGCTCGTGTTTAGTTTGTTGTTGCTGACAAATCACTTTTGTGCATTTGCGAGGACACGTCTTCACTGGCCCTTGCACTTCCTTGATGAAAAGCTCGGGATTTATGGCATTACACACATGTTTGCTCCACTTTGGGAAAGTCTCTTTGCTGACTCTTGCCTCATTTATTCAAAAACAGTCGTTGTTGAGATGGCTTTCATGTAGCGTCTTTTTTTTTTGGGGGGGGGGGGGGTGGTGCTTGGAGGAAACCGCAGTGTTGCTGACTCTTCGTTTTACTCCATTGATAAAGTGGAGGGCTCATCAGTGTGGTTTAGGGGTCTCGACGAGAAGCAGGCTGACTGAAGCTCCTTGTTTGTCTTATTAGGGCAATAGAAGCCATGTGTAGACCCACACGTTGGCTGCCGTCTAATGGGCGCACATAAAAACACGTTGGAGGAATGGTATGAGCATGCTGATATCCCTATCCCCCCTTTACGGTAAAAGGGAAGGACTGTCCTCCAACATCTGTCCTGTCTGAAAGATTCCTTACAATGTATCACATGTGCTTTGATCATGATGATGTTTTGGTGGTGGTGATGTTTTTTCCTATACTGGAAACAGACAAATACCAGTGACGTGTTGTTGACTGTATGTATAATGTATAATGAGACATGAACCATCTTTGGTCTTGTAAAAATGCAATTGAAGTATTAATTTATGATATTTTTTTCTAAATATTTTAAAAGTGGGAACATCCAGTTGGTCTCATTCACAAATAAAACTGACAAATGTTTTCATAACTCTACAGTCATAATAACATGGTTCATTGGAAATAACATAAGGTGGAAGAAATTTACTGTCTGGCTTTGACCAGCGCTTGCTTCCAGATATCACATGACCTAACAGCACAGAGCCTTTCGCACAACCTCTCTTAATCCTTTTGTTGTAGGGGAATAACAACACAAAGCCAAGCGCACAGCCAGAGAGGAGTGCAGTGGCGCCAAGGCTTGGTCCAGCCTGAAGCTCATAAAACTGGTTAGTCCCAAGAAGGGCTTTGATTTTAATTGACCTAACTATCATGCCTGCCAGCCTGCTATGGTTGCCACAACATGATTTTTTTGATTTGGTGAGGTGGACAAAAGGACAGACAATTTTGAGTCCTGGTACCTCCACTATCTATACCATAAGATCTATGTTATCTACCTACATCTTTGAACTTGGAGAATTATCCGATCATATGACCATAAGCCAGGTTTTTTGAGAAGCATAGTTATATTTGCATCCACAGTTCCACTGAAACAACTGAACTGACCATTAAGACTATGATTCCATACATATTAATATTCTACACTATATTCTACAGCATAAGTGCTGTTGGATCTGAATGTAGGGTTATACCAGGTGATGAGGAGAGCTGGAATATGGTCTTATATTGCAATGTGGGATACCAGTTATGTTAATTCTCCCACAAGTTTTCAACATTGTCTCCTTTGATTCTCTTTGAGTGTCTTTAATAATAAACTCTGTGAAGAGATTGCTGAATAAACATTGCTGCCTCTCTCCTCTCTCCCTATTGGTTTTGGCTGGAGCAGCTTGCACACACAGGCTTCCAAGGTCAGGGCAATGAAATCACAGTTTGAGAAGCAAATTACTCTCATCTGAGCAAATAAAATCAGCTGTTTCTATTTCGCTCTTATCCCTTAGGTAATGTAAAAGATATGGACCAATGCATGCTGGGAACTCAGTTGCATGCTTTCAGGGAAAAGACATCTTCTGGGACATCTCCAGAAACAAACATGTAAATCTGGCCAATTTTTTAAACTACGAAATAGCACAGGTCCTTTTCTGTTTTGACATGTAACACAACATGAATGCTAGCTATAGCACAGACCAAGAAATATACAGTATTTGAGTGAAACAGACTCCGATTTGATTTATATTAAGACCAAATATGCCAGTATGACTTTCAACAGACCATTATGACAACAGGTTTTGGATTTTATTTTACGGATCAGAACAGCATGATGTTAAGACCAGAGGGATGACCACGTGTCTGTGCTGATCCCATGACGAGTCATGGCAGTCTGGCTGTGCTGACCAACTGTGTATTCTCACTCTGTTCTTGGCACAGAGACAGGCTTTGTGGTCCAAATCAACTTTGGTGGGCCACAGATATGGATTGGCACTGAACTCGTGGTCCAGCATTAGGTGGTTTGCCAAAACCTGGTTCCGGTCATAAAAAG
This sequence comes from Tenualosa thibaudeaui, assembly GCA_027481765.1. Taxonomy (NCBI): domain Eukaryota; kingdom Metazoa; phylum Chordata; class Actinopteri; order Clupeiformes; family Clupeidae; genus Tenualosa; species Tenualosa thibaudeaui. The sequence continues at coordinate 8,412,323 of JAIFZK010000009.1, read as the reverse complement.
CCACAAAAGGTTGAAATGTGTCTGCCCGGGGCTTTCTACTAATTGGCAGGACCAATTAGCCTGAGTCGTTCTCATGGCTTTTCGTTCAGCCTCTCATTAGACAAGCATTCATGTCTTAACACGTATTGCCTGTGATGTACTCATAAAGACAGATGTATCTTTTTGCCAATGCTAAATGGGCTTTCTGTGTGTATGTGTGCGTGTGTGTGTGTGTGTGTGTGTGTGTGTGTGTGTGTTTGTTTGTTTGTATGTGTGGGTTTGTGGTTTCTTTACCTATTGTGGTTGCCTTATCACACAGGTCCAACTCCACACCTTGACTTTTGTTCAAATATGTGTCTCTTGGCAAACTTAACATTAAGGATAAACACACTTCATTTTTCCTGATTCAGTGCTGTCAGGGCAAGTTAAATTAAATTACTACTTAGTATTTTTGGGTGCCTGCTAGATCAACATTTTGGCTCCCCTCAGATGAACATGCAAAGTCAGGCCATTTGCGCATGTTTCTTATTTCTCAGTGCCCCCTCAGGTCATCTGAACTCTGAAGGGACATTGCAGTCTGACTGATTAAGACTGTTAAGATGATACTGAGGGCCCCTGTGAGGGTAACATTAACCGATGTTGGCTGTTGCATCCAAACCACAGTTGTTTCATAAAATGGTTGGACAGAGATGCATGATCAATAATTCACAACAGTCGCCACAAGAGTTCTTTTTTCTCCTCTGCAATAATTTTACAGCCAATGACCGACATATGTTGAATTGCAAGGAGATAAAAAGTTGTATGTTTATAAGGCTCTTTTACATTTTCTGAGCCTGCTTTTCAACACACATGATCTAAGTGATTTCAGACAGACCAAACTTAAACACTTCAACATGTCATAATACAGAGGAATGTGTTTGTGACAAACAATGACATTAAAATTTTTTTGATGATCTAATATATTGTCCATAACACTGCTTCCTCAAGTATTTTTGTCAGTTATGACACAGTCCAGCACAACAAGACACATGTAGACATTTTCATTATCAATATGTACATTATGTGAATGAAAACTTGCATGTTTTGGAGATTTAGCTGTTTTCATATTAGCTTTGTGCAGGAGACAGTCATACTGGCCATATTCTCTCACCAGCTAGCATACAGAACAAAGGGTTACACAGAAGGCAGAGAAATACTCAGATTGTTCTTGGGAGACGTTTTTGTGGATCTAAGAGAAACTGAGCTCCTCTCTGAATTTAGTTTGACTGACTAAGCTGAAGTTTGCCAGTCTTCAGGCAGTGGCAGTTGAACATGTCATGTTTTCATTCAGATTTAAGGTGAGATAGAACGTGTACATGGACCACCTTTTCTTTCAAGTTGGCGGATATCAGGCGGCAAATCAACCCCACTCTCAGTTCTGCACACCTCATCACACAGATGCTGTGATCGTGTAATACAAAACTTCTGTAATCATAATCATCATAATTATGATACAATTATATATAATATCCTGTAGTAACCAGTAAATGTTCCAGAAAATAAAATCTGTAGAGTTCTGTTGCCTTTGTAAACAGCATTCCACGTTTATCTTTTCTATCCCCATTTCACATAAGTTATCCATGGTTTAGATATCAAAATGTGTTTTCTTATTTTTCACCAGCAACTTTTAAAATTGAGGCTGGACTGAAGGAACTGCATGGCCCGGCTTCTGCTTCGGAGACATAACTGTTTCCAGCCGGCTTGCTGCGCCTACTGTTTCTATTTCAGTGTTTCCCTTGCCAGTTACAATCGCCTCTTTCTCTCAACTTGGATAAGTGCTTGGTCAGCCCAGTGAAGATAAACACTTTGTAAGGTTGGCATCTAGCTATAACAAACTCCCTTGGGTTTGTCCTTATATCTAAAAACTTCTCTGCTCTGTAGGCACACTTTTCCATTAAAGTAGATGGTACATCAGGTATGTCCATCTTGCCTACTCAGCTGCCAGCAGACAATATTGAATTCTTAGTCATAGCTTTAAAAAAGAAAAAAAGAAAAAAGAAAAAGATATGTTATGACCCGGATTGGTGAGCTCACTAGTGACTGACTGACTGACTGACAGGGTTGAAGGGATCCAGTGGAAAGTGCAGTCCTTAGGGATGCACTATGAAGATATGAATCTGAAGCAAAAAATCTGTTGCCTTTGACTTATCGAGGTGGAAAAGCCCCTCTGCATCCCCATCGGGGCCTTATTACCACCTCAAATGTGCAATATTCACGATATACGCATGCCATGAAGTTGTTGGAAAGGCCCATTCAAAGTAAATGGAACATCCTGCAGCATTCTAGAGAGCCGTATTTAAGCAATAAACCCCGAGAGGCTGTTCTATACCGTAAATATAGCACAGCTGAGGGGTGTTGTTAGGAGCCTTTAAACCCTCTCAGCTGTGTTATATTCATGGTATAGAACGGACTCAAGGGACATTTTCCTTTTCTAAAACAGTTACCGCACATACCTAGCTCAGTTTCATTAGGCAAAGCCTCAGAAGACAAGAAGAACAAGAACAAGAAATATAGCAATTTATTCCTAAACATCAATTCCTCTGCCAAGAAATATATTTCCTTTAGCCCAGAACTATCCGTTTTAGAAAATAAAATAATATAATAATTTATAATCAAATATTTATCAAAGTCAGCTGGTATTTCCATAAGAAGCCATCTTTTTATTACTCTATAAGATACATTTGTGCATCCAGAGAAATGTTAATGATTCCTGTGTGAAGGGTTAATGATAATAACCAAAAACATGCATTTTATGTTAAAAAAGGACTTAAACATGTTGCAGAAGCAAGTCTATTTGTATCATGTCTTTAATTAGACAAGTAATAGACAATAAAACAATAAATCCTTTGATCTGTGAACAATGCCTACAATAGTTCCATAATGATTCAATTTCCTATTTGATATTGTTGAAATGTTTTAAAATTCTCCACAGATTCTTCAACCCATGAACAACAAATCATTGTTACAGACAGTTACAGATTCTCTGGGATGCCAAAATGATAATAACATTGTTGTGACATTGCTATTAGATAGACAGATACTTTTATTATCCTGTAGGAAATTCTGGAGATTTGCAGGAAAACCAAACCAAACTCATTGCACTTCAGTAGATTTGAAGTAAACGGTTATTACTTTTTAACTAGGGTGCCACAATATACTAAAGAGGCCATTAAAGCATCTGAGGAAGCATTTGCATGCATAAACATTTTATCACACTTTGATGATAAAAAGAATTTAATCACACACAGCTGAAATGTCACATGATAGGCCTATTGCTATGCATGGTATTGCGTTTTTTGCAGACACTTAATCTTAAATAAAGAAAAGTAGGCTTTTTAATAAAACCAATAAGCTGTATGAGTAGTAATCAATAACCAAACTTTTAGGTACTCCTAGCCTCAAAATCTAGACAGTAGTAAATTGTTTTGCTCAGCAGGTATGTCTAGCCTTGCACCATAGGGCCTCAGTAGGTCTTCTACCAAGGCTTGGTAGGACCAATCATAACGCTCTATCTTTGTAGAGAGTCATTTGTTGGGCTTAGCATGATGACGACAGGGCTGTGAGGGAAGATGGGGAAGAGTTGGGCTTTTCTTTAAAAGCTGAACAGAAAAAGGCAAGTTATTTGTTTCAAAGAATGCCGTTACTTGCCGTTTTGCCGACGTTGCTTTGATTGGTCATAGCACTATACTATTGCATGCAGAGGCAGTTTGAAAGACAAACGCTGAGCCCGGTTTATCAGTCATGTCCACACTATACATTTGGATGTTATAGTCTGGCCTGTCAGGCTGAGTACTCCTTTAAGCTGGATATGACATAGGCCAGGGGTTCTAAAACTATTATTATTGAACAGGGAACTGCTCAGTCTAGCAGAAATATTTCCAAGGACACCTCATAATTGTAGCACAAATTTTACCATACAGGTGTATATCCAATATTTCAGTTAGATGCTAGATGCTAGTTTGTCACCAAGTCTTTCACAGACCCCCTGGGAATGTGCTGCAGACCCCAGTTTCAGAACCAATGATATAGGCTACTTCTACCTTTGAGTTTGAGTTTGAGTGGCATGGTGTGTGAAGTCTTCTTCAAACATCATGCAGATCAAAGTGAATACAATTTAACAATGGATTACTTCAAACTTCAGATCAGACAAGCTGTTTGCTTTTTTGATGCCACAGTTCTACAATGTGGTGAAGGTTCCAAGGGCTTGAGATTACTTTATTGGCTCTGTCAAGCTTTGGATGGATATCTGAACCCACCTTGACAGACTGAATGAGAAACGTGATCCATCAGTTACAATTATTCTCTATTGTTTTGCTATTTGAATCATACCCTTTGAAAAGAAACAATTTTACTCTCAACTTAAATTTACATCTCAAGTTTGTTTGTCATGTTGTTTCAAAGTGGTAACTTTTTCTACACTGAGCAAAATACAAACCTTTTATATGAAACAGTCTTATTTGTGTCCAAGAGGATGAAAGAAACAACCAAGATATTTGTTTCAATAAAGTGTGTGAATAATGTGGTAGAGACAATACTGGATAATCATGTAGTGAAGTCATGCATGTCATGTACAGTTGTTGGACCATGTGGGAGTTTTGGCTTTGCAAGAGAACTCCTTGCTGACACTGTTGAAAGGCAAACACATTGCAGAAAACTGTTAAACTGTTATTCTACAGTCTGACATTGCTGGAAAACAGTATTCACAAGTTTGTAGTGAATGAAAAAAATTATTCAATTGTTTGTTCTTGCATGTAAAAAATGATTTCTAAGACATAATTATTTATGTAATTAGTTAAGATCAACCACAGATCCAAACAAATGTGTCATTTTCTATTTTGAGAACCCCCACAGACCAAACTTAGAACTGGGATTTAAAATAGCACAAAACAGATCAACAAGCACTGTAGATTCACTTCAGCCTGTGCATTACTCTGGAAGTTGAATTGTCACTTATCTAAGTAGGCCACTCCATCTTATCAGTCTATTCTTTTTTTCCCTGAGAAAACCAGACGTGGAACTGTTGGAAGGTGAAGATCTTTTCTGGCACTCATGGATGCTGACCTCCATACACATGGCCAAATGAGAAAACAGGGCTCTTTTGCATTAGGATCTTGAAGCAGTCCACAAATGTTTTCTACTCGGCTGATGGGGCTTGATTTGTGATTTGACAATTGGTGTCAGCAGAAACACAGGCTTTGGGATGCATTTACATTTACATTTACATTTAGGCATTTAGCAGACGCTTTTATCCAAAGTGACTTACAAAAGAGGATAACATTCAAGCTACGACACAATGAAAGAACAAACAAGGGGTGCATATTGCTAACATAGAAACTGCACCATTTTAAGTTGAAAGTGCAAGAGTGCAGAGAAATTAAATTGTTAAGTGCATTCTCAAAGTTTACACCAGGAGATATTCTTGGAAGAGCTGGGTCTTCACGAGTTTCTTGAAGGTGGAGAGGGTATCAGTTGATCTGGTAGCATTTGGGAGTTCATTCCACCAGCGCAGAACCAGATATGAGAGACATTACAGGATGCAGACATTACAAAAACCTAATGACACTTAATAACAACAGCCATAAACATCAATGAAGTGTCATTAATTTTCATGATATGTGTCATGTCATGTCTATAACAGGCTTGTGTCATCCACTTCAAATAAAGTGTTACCTTTTTTGTTTGCTTTTCTTGTACAGTTGTGCGAAAACGCCTTGTTTTTAAGTTTTGAGATCCATTCAGGGAAATGAACTGTTGTGGATTAAAAGAAGATCTACGGCTACGTAAATGACCTCATGTTTTACTTTTAGCCCCTGGCATTATGCTTGGTGTTGCCAGTTAACTTCAGGAGCCAACACAGTAAAAAGCAGAGGCCAATCCTAGCGGCTAACAGTGGTACTTTATTTTGTGCTGCTGATAACACATGCCTAGACTTCTCTATTTAACCATTTTCACAATTGCACCATATACTTACCATGTTATCTCATAATCCACAGCTATATTGACCAGAATGAAACTTTATTGGTTTGTGTTCACAAATAAAAACATGTAAATCCATGCAAAACCACACAGATTGCACAATTCCATATCATAAAAAATATAACCACAAACATCTCCTTTTGTCCTTTCATTTTTGCAATGGCATTCTGATGATGAAGTGTTCCAATTTCTCCATCACATGTAGAGCTCTGCTCTCTCTGCCCAATTCACAGCCCAATCAGAGAGGTCTGACAACCATAATTGCATTTTTGGTCAGAAAATGTATTTGCTTATAAGCATAAAACGGGGCTTTAGTGTCTCAGCCAGGCCTGAACATTGCCCAAAAACTTCCCTCTGAAAACTACCCGGTCCAGTTGTGTGGTCAGAATGGATGTGAATATGGATGAGCATGATATCTTCTAAATGCATGTTTTGGAAACAGTGGATACATGCTGGATTGAATTCCCACCCCACCCAAAAATCAGAGAAAATGTGTAAAATATGCTCCTGAGATCAATCCAAGGGCCACGCAAGTTTTTTCTTTTTTTTTCAGAGGACTAGTAAATAGCTATTTTCAGAAAAAAAAACAGTTCTACATTTTAAATGTTGTTCCAGCAGTAACCACAAAATATTCAGTCATAAAATGTTCTCCACAGAGAATTATAAACCTATAGATCTCATTCTGATTTATGAATGCAGAATGACTGGCACGTGAGCATGTTAAGCTGCTTTGTTACTGCCACCAAGTGAAACTGTGAGAATGTTGGTGATTGCCACAGATGATCGTCTTCCTGTCTTGGACAAGAAAGATCAGGGCAGCAGAGCAAGAACACACCAATCCATCACAATCACACACTTGGACACTGGACTATATGGTCCAAACACACATAATCAGTTTGTCCAAACACTTCCGTAGGGATAAGATAGATTTGGCTTGGCCTCTAAGATGCTGACAAGTGATATAAGCCTAGAGGAAAATTCCACTGGCCCTGTACACACACACAGGCACACACACAAACAAGCACACACACCCGTGCATACACACACACACTCACACACACACACACACAGACAGACACATACACACAGACAAACATACAAACATGTGTATAAACAACTTGCTGACTCATTCTATCTCTAGCTCTGATACGCATAGAAAGTCCACATATTCACACACTCAAACCCCCATCTACACCCATACACCCACACAGATGTCTTGATGACACCTTAATGGAGGCTCTTGGTCTCACACATTTTTTGATGAGTATATCTGACCTATAAGGGAAGTGGGTTACACATTCCAGTGACTCACCATAGATTGGTCTGTCATCAGCGTATAAGGTCTATCACAGTCTGAGAACAACAGACAAATGGTAATAAAATGCACAGCTAGTGTTCAGATAATAACATACACAGCCAGTGTTATTCTTCAAACATCTGTGTAGATAATTGCTCCAATGGTAACTTAAAGATGTTGAATGGCTGTGTTCTAGTTCTCTCTCACTTCTTTGGTGTGTTTAGGCTGCACATGTTAAATTGGCAACCTATTTTTTTCCACAGCGCAAACATGGCCGGGCCCTTGCCTTTGACAAATCTCAAACTTTTGTTGTTGCTGTTCAGTGCCTTTTATAAACTGGAAAGTCTATGCACATTCTTGGCAAAGGAATTCAAAAGAAAACAAGACCCCATTGTGCATCCGTCTGTGGTTATGATGAAGGTTGATTTAGTGTGTTAGACTGCATTGCAGTTATAGGGGACTGTAAGCAGGGGCTTTCTGTAACATGACCACAGTAATGCCCCCTGTCGCCCCCCTTTCCCCCTTTCCCAGATCTGCGCCCCCCATGTGCCGCCAAGTTTATCCAAGTCTCACACTGTTATCACTCCCCTGTGTCTCAACTAACTGAGGTGCCTTGCCTGGATGCCAGAAGGTTAAACAAGGCTTTTTTTGTAATGCCTAGTTTTTAGTTATGGCAAAGAAAAACGAGGGGAGGAAATTATGAGGTTGGACCAATGGCTTTACCAAGTCACTGCATCCATTGGGTACAATGGATCTACCACTGGCTGGTGGCGCTAAGTGTCGGGGAGTGAAAAACGGAAATGTATGTGGCCTATGAACCCAATGACATCTGTGACCCTCATCCACCTTAATGACTAACTTTCTCCTGTCCTTCATCACAAAGGTATTTTAATGGTCAATTACTTGACAGAACTGTTGTTAAAAGCCAGCCCATCTAGATCCAGCTTATCTCATCATGTCCAGAGGGTCAGTGAAAGGACATGTGAGGTGTATGTGTGTGTGTGTATGTGTGCCTCTCTCTCTTTGTGTGTGTGTGGGGGTGAGGCTTGTGATGGACAGGGCTTGGAAAAGTGATTTTGTGGTGAATTGTACTGTTACAATGAACAGAAACATGGCCTGTGAAAGACTAGTACTAGCGATGGAGCAGAGCAGTGTAAAAGCATTACAGTGTTGTACCGACACACTTTTTTTCTGATTCAGTTTATTTTATCCCACTGGAATGATTGATTGATTAAGTCAATAAATGAATGTATATGGGTAATTTGATGTGACAGAAAATAAGCAGAGTAAAAAAAAAAAGACTTTATTAGTTAAGTATTTTTTTCATGATGCCTTTTCAACTGATAAAACAAAGTCTTACATTTCATATAATCATTCACATCATACAAATTGAACCCATTTATTGCCCATATATTGAACCTGTGTCATGCCCCTGTCTACACATGACAACATAGTCCTAGATCCATAACACGCCTCAACACATAAACAAACTAAAATTAAAATAAAAAAAAACATAAAGCTTTCTATCCAGGAATATCTAACTGACCAAAATGACAACTAACTTATACCTTGCATACTCCACTGGGTTGCTGAAAACCATTAGCAGTGATGGGAAGGCAGCTACCAGAACTGGGACTTCTCATTTTGCTCAAGTCTGTATTTTCACGGAAATATATACATCAGTCATCATAGTGTTTTGTCTCACCTCTCGTATGTGTTTAAAAGGTCGGTCTGAGATTGGTGTTTGATCCAGATAGTTTCAGAAGGACTAAAAGGAACTTCTGCATTCTTTCAAATGACACATTATGTTTTTGTATCTGACCTTGATGACCTTCCCAGGCTTTTAACTCTGCTTTTGTGGCTGGCTGGTCCAGATGATCAAACCCAAAGGGAGTTTCCATTCCATTCCTGTGGTTTGCCAAATCTAAATGATGAAACTGTAAATGTCTCTGATACTGTATGAAGAGGATCACTAGTGTCTGATGCTACAGATCTGAGTTAGCGATTTAAAGTTTATAGGCCCTGATGTCAAACCAAGTTAAAACAGACTGTAAATATACTGTTTTAACAGTATACTGTTTTAATATACTGTTCTTGTGGGTTCGTCTAAATGCTTCAGACCGTTCTGAAAACTGTGAAATTCAGACCCAGGTTTATGGAACTAACATACTTTTTGTTTTTTTCCTAATCACATGTAATCTAATTTGACTTTAATCCTAATTTCAGTGATATTGTGAAATTTAACCTCTACGCTGTTGCACAATCGCGTGTTTTAGAAACATGAAGACTATACACAGTAACATCATCAAATTGAGGGTCAGCCATTGTAGTGATTGTGTAATGGTCTGCTGACTAGAAGGGTTCTTTGGTACTTTCCCATAGACAGTCTCTGGCAGAAGATACCCTGTAGGTCATCCATGAGGTTTCATTCAGAGGACTCCAGCTGGCTCTGATAAAAGAAGTTTGACACTTGATGCTGTTGACAGGTGTTGCTTGTTATGGCAGAAATATTCTCATTTCATAATCCTCAGCCCCTTCCCTCCACTTTCATGATAGCTGTTTTAGTTCCACGGAGAGGGACAGGTTTCTTCAGAGTGAGGACAGACAGAGGATGGACAAGATGGAGCAGGACTGACCACCTTAAAGTGCATTCCCGTTGAGATCGAATCTATGTCCAATCATTGTCTTTGTAAAAACATGTTTCTTAAGGTGACCCAGTTCATTTTGGTAACAGTTTGGCCACCCTCAATGAAAATAAGTGCAGTGTAATCCTTTTTGACTGATACTAGATCTGGCTTTTGGCTGCATTTCAGATGACCTTTGGAGGTCTGGTGCCCGTTTAGACTGATATGATTCTAAAAGATAAGCAACAGTTTCTGTAGACATAGGAGCCCTGTTCATGACTTGGTAGAAACGAGATAAGTGTCAGTCCCTCTCCTCATTAAAGGATTTTTCAAATCCTATCAAATAAGCACTGAAAAAAGAGACATCACACCGCTGACAGATTTCAAAGGTTGTTGTCCAAGAACAACCTTAAATCCCCATAACACACTGAAAGATTCAGACTAGACAAAACACCAGATAAAACAAGATTATCCCCCCACGTTGAGTGTTTATTTCAGTGGAGCCACAATAGTGTAGAGAATAGATGAAAGGTAACAACAAATTTCTGCTTTACTTCAAACCACAAAAATAATCTGATTAGGTTTATTTTTTAAGAGATGTCTGAAGTCATAACACCTTGTTATTGCCAGAAGCGTTAGATCGGCCTCATTGGGCGTTAGTAACGTCCATGGCAGAGGCTGTGTTCCAGCTCATCAAGACTAATCTCATGGTCTTGGCAGAACAGTGATTGAGAGAGAGAGAGAAAGAGAGAGAGAGAGAGAAACAAGACTGACAGGTCCTCTACATTTCAGTTTTAAGGAAAACAGCATTATTTCCAATGGCCATGTGAACCATTTGCAGACCCAGACCACTGGTCATTTGCAAAAATATCATAAGCAGCCACTAGAATTGCTGTCATAGGTATGATGCTGATGCCAACCCTTATTTTTGCATTAAATTCTTTGAAGCTGTATCAGCTCCATTTATCAGTCATTAAGGACTTCGCTCCACATGTTCGTAGATATTTACACAGATGGAGGAAAATCAAAGATGGTGTTGATTATGCACACCTCGAATGTGGTATTTCAAGTACACATAATCAGCTACAAAAAAGGTGCTGTGGATTATTCAAGATGTGGAAGAACCTTCACACGAAAGACTTTAAAGACATGACACATCAACATGGAGGAACAATATTTTTGGCTTCAAGGAGGTCTTTGTAGTTTTAAGTTGTTGCGAATATCAGAGGCTTGTTTCTTTTGATATTGTTTCGGTGCATGTTCTTGGAGTGTTAAGTCCTTGAGCAGATGCTTGTGTTTGGAAAAGCTGGAGGGGTGTATGAAAATGATTATCAACATGCACAATATGTTGGAAAAAAATATATAAAGTTGCCCAAGAAAAATATACTGCATTTGATTAAAACTAATACTAGATGAATACCTATTACTAGTAGACCATTTGGATTTTGCAAACTGAGAAAGGGGGTATGGGAAACTGGAAGTGTGGCTTACATGCTTAAAAACAGCATCTCACCAACATTTCAGTAATAAAAGCAGCCAGTCACATGGATCTTTTCATGAGAAAAATGCAGTACAAGACCTAGGTGCAGTTGAGGATTATTAGTTGCTGTTTAATGTTTTCCTGTTCCTTGCTCTCTTGCACACCCCGTGCACACCATGTCACCACCGGCACGAGCTGGGTCTACCATTAGAGATATGACCCAGTGACCCTGCGGTTCACTGCTTGGTGGTCGTGCTGCCGTCTGAAGTATTAATCTTAATGAAAACTACAAGCCATTAACTCCCATTTAACGAGCACCTCCCGATAATGAAAGGACACAGCAGGCTTTATGAAGCTCTTTAGCAGAAAGAGGGAAAACTCCAGTGAGAGAGAGAGAGACGGAGAGGTAGTGAAGCAAGAGAAGTCAAAGGCTAAGCAAACAGCGGGGCTCATTCGTAGCACTGGCCAAAGCAGTAATTTTACCACAACTTAGACAGGAAATGAGAATGAGTGCCTTCTGTTTGGTAGACATGCACCATGGTTTAAAGGTCCCTTCTGAGTTAATGTAACATACTGTACAGGCTGTGGGTATACCTGTCCATACGTATAATTGCAGCTATTATTAACAATCTAATTAGCACCATAATTTCCTAAAGCTAATAAAACTGTTTACATAGGAGTAAGTGATACATCATTCTATAATGACGGACATTATGGAGAGGTAAGTACCACATAAAATTTGTCATTGATCCATGAAATGAGTGGCATAGCGCAGGGATCACCGACCATGGGTGTGTTTCTACAAAAGTTAGCTCAACGATGGTAATAAAAACGCAGCTATTGCACAGACAGCAACCCACTCATGACTAGAAAACGGTGCTCTTTCATTGCATTATTCAATATCGGTCATTCAGACGATGTCGCTCAAACTACGTTGTTGCTGAGGCAGAGAGAAATGCTGTTGGTTAAGATATGTTGGCCTGTTTCGCTAATGTTACTGCAACTGTGTGTGTTATTGTTTGTAGTCATTATGGTGAATTTTTAAAAAGTCTGTACTCAATCAGCCATAAAAGTAGGCTAATTACTTTCCTCCAAACATCGAAGTAAAAAAAAAAAACATCTTGTTACCTATAAGTTGGTGGTTCACATCCAGGAAAGAGAATGATTTTGGAAATGGTAGCCAATGTTCTGTTACTCCAAAACAAAAGGGTTTTCTTTACTATACTATAGACTATACTACTATATAACTATAGACATAATGCACATAGTACACTTGACTTTTCAACGGACAGTATTAAGGGCAGTTATTGAATTTAGCTAAAGAAGTAAGAAAAAAGGAGAAGCTTGGGAATTGGTCTACCGATTGTCGGTGCTTATCATTATCACTGTTCTACCGCCATTCCTACCCAGTGACTATCTAGGCATGCCACCTATTGTCACTCTCTGATGCAGAGCAAGCCCAGCCATGGATAAGCCCAGCATTAAAAAAGCGTATTCGAATAAGGTAGAATGTAGGAGTACACAATGTTTTTGCCCCCGATTAATTTTTTTCCTGAAGAACATGGAGCCTGCAGCTAATGTTTTTGCACCAGAAAACAGTCCTTTTGAGTTTTATGTAGGCACCTCATTGGCATATGATACATACGATTTTGTATACTGCCACCAACAGGAACTACCAAGAACTACCGGTCAACACTGTGTCCTGGCTGGACCAACTGCTCTCGGGTAGTCATTCCAAACATCAATCTTTCCGAGCATGTTTGCAGTTTATCGTTGGAACCAGCGGTTGTAGAAATGGCAAATTTACATACGACAGCTCAAACGACTAAGATTACGATCATTCTTAGCCAATGATGGTTTGTAGAAATGCACACCAGACCGGCAGTCCGAGCGTGCGCCATAAAGCACAGCAGAGTGGCGACACAAAAACACTGCAAATAAACTAACACTGCCACAGCAGGGATCCCACAGCTGAAATAACATACATGTACCTGACCATGTTCATGACAGCATCCGTGCAGGTTAGGGAGCTGTTGTTATGACTTTTAGTGCAATCAGTGCCAGCTGTGTCAATCTGGTGTTGACAAGGTCAAAATGACAACTGGTTTTGATGAGGGCCAGGCCATTACTTTGACATGTTTCGACTATGTTTATTGAGATCCATTGAAAAAAAAGTATTAGCATGTCAAGGAAACAGACAAAACAGGAATCCACATAATTCTTTGTCTATTCTATTTTAATAACATATTAGTAATGCCTTATAATACCTCTAATAAAGGTTTTACTACTCTCATAAAAATGTTATCAACAATGTTATAGTATGTCCTAATATAGTTTACTAAGTTCCTAGTTAGTTAGTTTCTAATTTAATAGGTCCATCTTCCAATAATCTTGTACATGATTCTCTTGCATATGGTTATTGTCTGTTGTCAGTGGTGGAGCCTGTACTGTAAAAGTGAATTTAAGAAAGAGAGGAAAGAGCTGCAAGAGAGCATCTTCCTCAAAGACTTAGTGGAGCTTTACTTCATCTGTTCAACTGTTCTGAGTCCAAGGGACACAGAGGAACATATGTGTGGTTGAAGAAGCCCAGAGGGGCTGTCCAGGGATGGGCTACCCAGAGCTGAGGGATAGTGGTGGCATCTCACTGTCTGTTTGTATCTGCCTTTCAGAGTCTTGGACAACTTTAATTACATGGATGTATGTGCCAATACAGTTTGCTGTTGCATGTGTGTGAGAGAGGGAAAGGTCTGTAAGATCTGTAAAGAGAGAGAGAGTGTGTGTGTGTGTGTGTGTGTGTGTGTGTGTTTATGCACTTGGATTTGTGTGTTTACATGAAATATGTAACATTAATCTTCCAGTGTTGCTCACCTCTTTGTGTAATATTCAAGCATACATATAAAATTTGAGATTTAACTTGATCTCAGTTGCACCTGATCTACAAATGTTCCTCCAGCAACTCTTAATAATAGTAATACATATTGAATTGTAATAATGTGTAAATAATGTGTTTCTACTCATACGAGCACTCAAAGTGCTCACAATCACCTGCTCACAAAGGTTCAGTATTTTGCTCAACTTCAAGGGGGTCAGGCAGAGCAGCACCTCGACCACCTGAACCACCATCACTCCGATATTAAGATAATATACATATAACAGTAATCCAGCATCCTGGAAGGGATTTCTTGAATGCAAGCAAGCAAGAGCAACACATGCCTCTCATTACTATAAATTACCCTACAATTAATATTAAAATTGATTAGTTGACCTCAGGCATGAAGGTGCTCACAATATAGTAATTATGATATAGATTGTGTGCTTTCTTTTCTCTGTCTATAACATGTCGCTGAGCATTAGAACTGTAGGGGTTTTATGGGTAATTTATGGTGCAAGGTGCAAAGGGCTCGGACGTATGTGTTTTGGATCGCCAACGGACCTTTTAAGTGAACGATGACAAGAAGAAAGTAGCGGCTCGTCCCATGCGCACGGCAGTTCTCTTTGAGGTCCAGCTCAAGCCAAACCCCAATCTGGTAGTGATTGAGCGGATGACATCATCAGCACGCTGCAAATCTGGAGAGTGTGCTTGTGTGAGGATGTGGCACTAGCCTATGGGCTAATAAGAGGAGTTTTAAGGGTAAGTGGCTGTGTACTATGAAGGGGAAAAACCCCTGGGTGTTCTCTGGTGACGTTGTGTGGCCTTTGACACCCCTTAACTTCACACCTGGCTATGTGCATTCCTATACGAAAGGCGTGTGTTTTAAAGAGTTATTCTGTATGGTTACCCAAGTTGAGCTGGCAGTTGAAATGGATTTCACTTCACGTCATTTCATTTAAGGGAGAAGTGCTGTTTGCTGTTTGGTTAATCAAAAATGCATATTTAATGCTGATTGCCCATTCCCAAGACCCAGTTCACTAGTTTCAGGGTTTTGAGGTTTGACTGACTTAAATTCTTTGTAAGCGTTATTACATGGAAGTATTTTAACTGATTCCATATTGCTCTTCCCTTTTGTTGTGGTTCTAGGCTGTAACATCTGATGTATTATATAGAGATCAGCCTGCACAACCAAGAATAATGTAATGAGCATATTACTGTATTGTATTCTGAAGAGGTATAACAAATATTAAATAACATTGGATGTACTCAAAGAACACTCACATGGTATAAAAAGCATACACTCCCTGCTCAGAGAACCCACTTATTATTAATGTTAAAACATAGCACTCAAATCACACACATTTATTCTTTGACTAAACTATGTCCATATTATGGCCACATAGAAATACATAGAAATAGTTGATTATGTCCATCGGCTGGTGGCACAGTCATATGTCCTTTCAACACACCTTATCTGCGTATCCTTCACTCTCACTAATGAACAATTATCATGCCACCATTATTTCAATGTTCATTAGTGTTACAGAGAGAGAAGTCTTTACCCAAACACAGCTGCAATGTGGCTCATACAAAATAATAGCTGATTGTTAGGGAATGTCAGACCAATGTTTATAAACGTGCTTAGTCCCAGTCTCTTGTTGCTTTTTTGTGTGGGTGAGAGCAATGGTGTGTGGCAACAGTTATAATGGGAAGTACTTTGCTGTGGAAATCTTCCAAGAGTCCATATCTTCAAACACAATTTTCTTTTCCTGAATGTATGGTTTTGGAGAATGTGCCTGGTTTTGATAACACATCGGTATTTCCAGAATGACTTTGTAATATAGGAACACTGCCATTCTCTCTCAAAAAAAAGAGAGAACAAGGGATGCAGTGGTTCTATAGTTCTACAAATTGCTAACAATGTGCTTGTGTCCTTGTGTCATCACCTTGTGACCTTGTTTCTGTCAACCATATTTATATTTGTTTTCTGGAGTCTCCATGGTGTTGTCTGGCAAGATGTTTCCTGTTCAGCACGGATTCTTTGAGAGACTTTTTGTAGTGGTCCATGCTGTTGAAAGTTCACATCTTGGTTAGGTCACTGTCTGTCAGTCTCTGGATTTCCAGCGTATACATTAAGGTCAAAGAGACAGATCTCAGACATTCAGTAGCCAGTGTAAGCTAAATTGCAGTTAAAATAAATACAACGTTGAGTCTAAGAGCTGTTACCTGATGAATGAGACATTGTGAATAACCTTGTGAGGGGTACACTATGGCTTTTTCTTTTTTGAAATGTTTATTTGTTTTATTTGAATTGTTATTGGTGTTGGCTGAAAGCTTTATTTTTTTTTAAAGCTTACCGCTTATGTATTTTATCACAAGTTTTCATCCATCATATTGCCACTGAGGTCAAACAAACTGACTTAGAAGAGATGAAGATTACTCTGATAATTGCTTTTATTTTATCGCAAGATACTGGAATCACGTCATTAAAAACAGGCTGTTCTAACTGCCTGGATAGGGATGATAAAAGAAAATGGAATAAACTAAAATGAATGATAGAGGACATATTAATTAAATGACAAATTGGCAGCGCCATATTTTTCACTGCATCTACAGTACATTGTCAGGTGTCTTGAAGGAGGATGCCCTACTGGCACACTGTCTTAATAAAAGTCCAGGTCATGTGAGATGTCATTGGCTAGGCCTGGTTTTTGTCTTTATTTCCAATCTTACGGCTGGACTCTGCGTGGGTAACAAATTTGATTATATAATTTCGTTACTTCGTTCTTTTTTGTTGTTAATCCAGTTTTTTATTTCCCAGTGGAATTGGTTCCTCTGTCTGTTTACATAGATGGCAAACAAATCTGGTTCTGTTTTTAAAGTGACTATGCAGCACAACTACAAAACAATAAAGAGGACATTGTATTCATCCAGAAGTGATAAAAAGGAACACAAAGACAAATTATACTGTGTGGAATGTTGAAACTAACTTTAAGACTCAGCCTCTTCAAAGTATGTGTCAGAGCTGTGAGAAGAAACCACACTCATCGCGCAGTCAGTTCTGGGAAGACTTGCGCTACATACTAGTGATAGATAGCGCTCGGGAGGGAAGCAGGGGCCGGAGACGACCGGCTGATAGATATCACCGCCAAAGTGTTCCGTTACCATGACTAATTCACAGAGCTTATCACCTGGAACGCCGCTATGCTAACGGCATGGATGTGCTGAAGGATCCAGAGATTGAATTGAGCGCTCCAAAAATCAATCAGTTTAGCACGGGAATGGATGGGCGCGAGGCCCTTTGGGGAGCTGGCCGAGGCAAGGGCCAGGGCTGAGGGGTTACGTAACCTCTCACGCTCTCACACAAGTGCTCTGTTTTTCAGCCTCCGTCACATCAGACGAGGGGGGGTTTGCATATGGGGAGGGGTGAGGAGTCAGAGAGAAGATAAGGACGTCCCCTCAGCATTGGCCAAGAATGGGAGAGGGGAGCAGAAAGCTGTGGGATTTTTTGGGAAGCAAGGAGGGGAGTTATGACAGAGGAGGCTAATGCTGCAGAGCAAAAAAAAAAACCACTCCCATGGTCTGTCGACTCAAACCGCGCACAGCTATGCTTCTGATCTTTTATACTGGGACTCAATGATGACATGTGGGTATGGCCTGTGCACACTCAGGCACACTGACACTGACTCTCTCTCTCTCTCTCTCTCACACACACACACACACTCACACACACACCCAGACACATGCAGTTTTCACATTTGACCCTTTCAGACTGTTGAAGGCTGTTTGACAAGAGATCAGATTTCATAAAAAAATGAACAAAGGGCTGAGGGCCTGGAGATTGATGATGAAACACTTGACTTAGTGAAGAGTGCCACGCCACCTATCAATCTCAGGCCATCTTCAAAGTGCCCACACACGGAACTGCTTAATGATTCGATACGAACAGGAAAGGCAAACCATGGGGAGTGGGGAGGACGCCATTACACAACCCTGTTGGTCCACTCACTCAAAAATGCCTTCAGAAAGACTTAGACCCACTTAGAGAAACAAACAAGCAACAAAAAAAAGTGATCATGGTTTTTGATTACATACAGAAATCTGTCTGTCAAGAAAAAAACAACACCTTTTAGCTTCCAACTGTCCTCATAGTATCAAGAAATACAATACTCAATATATCACCAGTGGTGATGAAATTCTTGTCAACCATATGGTAACCATTGTCTTGAAGAATAGATCTGAATCTGCGTCATTGTCTTCACAGGCCCCAATTTATTGACACTACAGAAGTTAATTGCCAAAGGTTTTATTTATGGGAATGACTTGCCAGTCTGCACGATGCTTTGCCTCACTGCCACAATCACTCTCTTGTACATTACTCAGTGAGGGAGCAATAGAATGTCACACAGGTATGTCTGTCATTAGCTGCCCTGCTTTAGATCATTGTGGAAGGTATAAGTCCACTGGGGAAGCTTGCCTGTGTTCCTTCATAATCATTTTGTGAGAAACAGACCTATGTTACCTCAACCCAATGTTTCCTGAGGTCTATGTTTGCTCAAAGTAATTCTTAAATTAGAAACAGACCCATGTTCACTCAGCCCTGTTCTGAACATAAAGTACTGTCCAGATCTCAGTTTTTATTTTAAAAGTAGGCCTGCTTGTTGTTCCTTTACTAACCAGCATAACCTAAGGCTAACTAACATAGTTGCACGTCACATCTAATCTTAATATCCTATATATAATAATTTTGAATTTATGATGCACATAACAATTCACAAGGTCATGCCGTGAGGATCCTCACAACATTATTTAAAGTATATGTGGACATGCTTTAAAAAAGATTACATTTCTTTAAAGCTGTCATCCCACGTCTATTTAACGGTCTGATGAGAAGAATGTTTTGGTCAAGCACTGTGGCCCTTATGACCGCTGTATTTCTGAGGTCTTAAACCTCTGGGACCATGCACCTTTTCAGTTATCCTGTGACCTTCATAGTGACCTTCATATGAGACAAACACAGTTGTTATTGATGGAACGCTAGGTGGGAGGAAAATGGGCCTGTCCCTTCCATCATAGTTTGCAGGTTTAGTCTTACCTTTTGACTCCTTTTGAGCTGTATGTTTCACTACAAACATTTTAGAGCTATCTCTATGTACCTATGCAGGTTTGGAACATGTAGTATGGCTGTCTTCAACATTTTTTTCTCTTTAACAAAACAGGAAGTAGCAGAAAGATTATCTGTTTACTGACTATACAATTTACTATTCCACTGTACCATACATTCTGACTCCAAACTGCAGCCCTCTTTGTCTGAAAATGAATTTAGTGCTTGCATGATGATAAAACAATATACTCGACCAAAATCAACACGTCTCTCTTTTACAATTTAAAATTCCATTCCATTACACTCCATTACAACTGTAATATTCTGCAGAATCAAAAGGGTTCCCAGGAGATAGAACAAGGCTGAATTTACTGTGTGCAGGGGGCCGTTGAGACAGATAACACTGGCTTGGAATGACCCTTTAATTGCCTTCAAACTAATTACCTTTGACTAATGCCAAAGCATGAACTGCGGCAGTCTTATTGTGTTTCTAAAGGGGCTACAGTTGGACCCCATCTGCTTGATATACCGTGGCTGTATCTTTTGATGTGCAATTGGTCCCTGGCCGGATTCCTTAGGTACTTAAAGCTGTGGTAAGTGATACTAGTTTGGAATAGCTAGCTGGCTTTACATTGCGATAGCTATCATGAAAATAGATACTCTCAGGCAATAAAGACATCTCAGCTGGAGACAGTATTTAGCAGCTAAAATGTTATCATGGTTTGATTGTATTCATGAATTAGCGTACCTTACATTAATAGCTTTCCTGCCAATCATTTGAGTTCCACACTCTGAATGGAAAGGGTGGACTACAGAGAGTCTGATAGAAATTAGAAAGTAAATGTGTGTGTGTGTGTGTGTGTGTGTATGTGTTTGTGTGTGCATATTAAGGTGTGTGTGTGGGGGGCTATTGTACAGGTAAGTTTTTTTTTTGTAGCATTTATTCTAAGCTCAGACTGGTTCACAGAATTGCCAAATGCTTAGTAAACACTATATTTGTATTTCAGATCTGCATTTGTGTTATTTGTGCCTATAACAACTCTTAACTGTTTTACAATCTGTAGAATCTACAGTTGCGTACCGTATAATTTTAGAACACAAGAAGGTTTTATCCTAGTCAAAAAAACTAAAACCTTTTATCTAAGGAAATCTCCACTGAAGTTCCATTTAGGAGAAACTGGCCTTAAATTTATCCACTGGATTTCCACAAAACTGGTCTGACGTTACAGTTAATCCACAGTTATAAGGACTGTTGGCATACATGTTTTTAGTTTAGCAAGACCTCCGACCTAAAAATTAACTTTCTGATTCCCTCTTGGCGTATTGTTGTATCCAAGAAGGATTTCTACAATTTCTCTGCTGGAGAATTATGGAGCTGTTTTCCTCATACCACTTCGTCCACCAAAACCCCTCTTTCCTCCAGGCCTGAGTGAACACTGCCCTTGGCTGAGACTTCTGGCCAGAATCCTTCCCCTAATGATGCCATTACAGGCTCAGTGACCACTGCTGGCAGATGATAGTGTGACTATAATCTCAAACAGGCTCAGCAAAAGTCCCCCTCAGTCTGCGTCCACCGGCACCGCATGCGCGTCACGTTCTTTGTCATGTGTCGAGGGCAAAGAGTTTGTTTTCACTCCATACTTC
This sequence comes from Tenualosa thibaudeaui, assembly GCA_027481765.1. Taxonomy (NCBI): domain Eukaryota; kingdom Metazoa; phylum Chordata; class Actinopteri; order Clupeiformes; family Clupeidae; genus Tenualosa; species Tenualosa thibaudeaui. Next base: position 8,391,308 of record JAIFZK010000009.1, on the reverse strand, counting down.
ACGGACCTAGAGAGAGAGAGAGAGAAAAGCAAGGCCTGTTACTGTGTTTGTAATTTGGGTCTGTTTAGGGTGAAGGGTGCCGGTATGGGTCATGTTGTCTGGTCTGAGTTCTGTAGTTTCAGAGTTTTTTTTTTTTTTGACGTGAAGCAGGGATGTCTGGGAAGTTGGGAGAGGTTAGTCTGAGTTAAATTGGATCATGTGGTTTGGAGCGCTGCAGTGTTGTGGACACAGATAGAGCTTATGCAAAGGTGACAGAGGGCCCAGCTACAGTTTGCTTAATCCCTTTCAACGCTTTATAAAAATGCAGAAGCGCTGCTGAAATATTTTTCAATTTGATTGAGTGCGATTGAGAAAAACACTACATGCATCTTAGGAGTTTCTTTTTACTCACATAACTTAACTTTCAGGGCTTAAGATCTGTTCATTGACTTTTTAACATGTATTCCATGAGACATGGATTATGGGTGTGGAGGTTACTATATGAAAGGAGCACGCATGAAAAAGCAATCACAAGGAACATATTATGTACAGTTTTCCATGCGGCTTTAGAATCAGTCCCACAAGTCATCTCAGCATGCAGTTTTCAAATCCTGCTGCCACACAACAAAACAAAACCAACAAAAATTAACAAATAAATAAATTAAAAAGGGGGAAAAAATCCTTATTCAGATACATGTACACGACGTTGCAATGGGGCACATAACAAACCGCCCTCTGGATCTTATTACTTTATTTGACGAACCCATGACCTCCTGCTCTTATTGTGATCAAGCGTATCAGGTTTTGTTAGGAAATAAATAAATAAAAATAAAGTGAGTTGTCAGCACTATGCACCATCACCATGAAAAAAGTAAGCCAGCAAGGGCCCATCCAAACGCCCCAACCACCCCTCTCTGTTCTCAGGCAGAGGACGTGCCATAAAGAGACTCTATGCTTCCCAGAGGCCCTGGTGTGCTCATGGCTCGCTCGCTGGCCCTACAGCTTTTCTTTCTCTTTTCCTCTCTCTCTCTCTCTCTCTCTCTGTGCATATGCACCCATGGACGACTTGGGGTTTGAAGTGGGTGCGGCCTGGTTCCAGGCCTGTGTCCCCAACACGCCCGTGCTGACTCCACATTAGACACCCACCGCGCTGGGCCGTGACTCACCCCGCTGGCAGAGACCCCAGGCTTGGCTCTGTTTCTTTCCCCCCTTCTCTCGTGCTCTGACAGGCAGGGAAGAGGTGGGGAAATTGTGAGGGTGGGGGAAGTGGGCCGACTGGGGAGGGGTGGTGTAAGGGTTAGAGGATTCAAGTCCCACACCCAGTTTGCCCTAAAAACATAAACACCAAAAAAGCCTCAAACTGAAGTCTGTGTGTCTCAAGTTCATGTGGACTGAATGTGTCTGCTTCCATGTTTGTATTTGCACAACTGAATACTCTGAACACTGAGGGCCCAAAGTCCCTAGAAGAAATCCATCAGAATACAGAAGAAGGAAATACATTTATCTACACGTGGGACTTGAGATTACATAAAGAAACACAGGGCTAGGCATGCACATCTCAGACCTTATTCCTTTCTCTGGTCTATTTGAAAACGTTAATGTAGTATATGGATATGTGCTACAATAGTTTAACAGCAGTCAAAGGAAGGAGGAAACTAACAAAATATAGCCTACCTTTTATTCTTAGTTTATGGGGAAGGGAAAATACCTAAAAGTAAGATCCCTCGTGATTGTTCCTCGATGAATAACATCATATTCCCTGAACACCTTTAATGACAATGAAGTATGGCCATTAGAGTATTGTATTAGACATTTTGCTATCATTGTCACAGTGTTGGGCTCAAATTACATTCAATAGATGGTATTTTTCTCAACTGTAGAATAACCACCGCACATCTTTGAGATATTATACTAGTTTTTCACACAAAGCCATGCCAAAAGCTTAGTTTTATGGGACACAGCATTTAGCAAGAGTGCATCTCTACATGTGGAATCAATCTGTGGGCTGCTAATGGCTTGAACAGGTGGCTGGAGCAATCGCATACTCCAGCAAAGAGGGGGGTGACGACATACAAAAATCAAGCTTCAACGGCCACTCACAATAAAGTGTAAATGAAACAGGTTTTTTTATATATTCTGTCACTTGTTAAGCATGCAGAACTGTGATGTTTTATTATTTATTTTATCTATTTTTTTTACTACAGGCCCTCCCTGAAATAACAATGCTAAACAGACAAGTTTTGCAGTGTTGACTAATGGATTGTTTACTGCCTGAACAATGACCTCTATTTGCATGAATTGATTGTTTGATCCTCTTTCATTTATCATTTGCATCTTGCATTGAATATTTGCAGTGCTGGTGTGTTGGTTAACTCTGAGCAAATTGGCCTTCATTGTTGGGACTTGGATGTCGCTTGGAACACTGCATTGTAACAGAATCCAGTAATACTGATCCCATGCAGTGTATACAAAGACGGATGTGGCTTTGTATGCTGATGAAAAAGTCATGCCTTGCACTATTGGGGCCCTCAGCTGTTGCAAAGCTGTTTCAGAATGAAGGATAGATTGCTTACTCTTGGAAATGAAGGAGAGAGGAGAAATAAAAGAATAGCATTTGAATGAGTCACAAATGGCAGGCCTGCATGATCTGGGCCGGGTTCTTGGAGAGAGGGAGGGCCATGGGATCACTGGGTCCGCCTGGACCTCAACTCATCCCATTCACACTCATATGCACACACACTTAAACACATACACACACACACACACACACAAGAGAGAGAGTCCACAAGCAAAGTCGTAGATATTCACAGTAGACCACAGAGCAAGAGAGTGAGAAAGAGAGAGAGAGAGAGAGAGCACTTAAACGTATGAGGGTGTGACCATTTTACATAGTTATAATAAAGGTCCGATTTTTTTCAGTCAAGCTCCATTTGATTTAGAGAACAATAGTGGCATGAAATTAAAATTCATAGCAGTGGTTTGTCCATAGCCACAAATGGCACCTTAGAAACTCTGAAATGACGGCAGCCACCATCCTAGTCTGTCCATTCTTGGAAGCTTTTTAAGAGCTTTGCTGGAGGATCAATCAGTGTTCTCATTGTACAAGAACACTCATACATAAATGTACCCTCTCTGTCAGGGAACACTGTCTGTACACTGTGTACATCAGACCCAGAGAGAAAACACAACTTTGGCATTTGGAAAAGCTTTGTATTTTACTGTACAGGTACTGCAAAGAAGAAAAGAACTCATTAAAGAACCATGGTAACCCTCTGGATGAGGTGTTTGTTAAGTGGGAACAGTTCAAAGGGTCTTACCTCCATCTAACATTTCACCATGGGTCTCTAAAGTGGGTGCTTTATTTGCTGTAATCATAAATACTTCTCCGAACCTGAATTCTTCTCTGGATTCGACTAAATTATATCTGGCGGACTCCTGTGAAGGGTCAGTTTGTTTTCATTGGGTCTGCAAACATCTTCTCTTGTTCAGCTAATAAGAGGGGAGAACACACAGCTCTCACAGAGGTTATGAAGCAAGCCTCTGAAGACAAGACTAAATGCAGCACACAATGTCTGTGCAAATACACCTGGGTTTCCCCCTCCCATAAAAAAGCTATAAATCAGAATCATACATCCCTGTCAGAGATGTAAGAAATCCCATCCCTGGTCTCACACCCAGTCCACTTATCCCACTTCCTGTGAGCCCTTGGAGTCAAGCAGACCAGCCCAAAAGCAACCGTAGGGGATTTTGTGCACTGGAGCAATGTGTGTTATCGTGCACTGCTAGAACATCAAAATTTATGGCTCTATTGAAATGTTTGTTTTTTTCTCCCTCCCCCTGTTCATTGTTTTGTGAGTGGTGAATGTGAGTATGAGTCACTGGCGTGGCGTGTGCCAGCACAGAGGGGAGGGTGGCACTGCAGACCAATGCGAGTTAGTCTTATCCACACATCTGCCAATTCATCACACTGGGCAACAACGGATCACAGAAAATCTCAGTCTCAGAGACTGGCTTCCTTGTTTGACTTCAGCACATTTTTAGGACCAGGGGAGGATGGAGGATGCCTTGCTCTCTCTCTCTTTGCTGCAGGAGAGAACAAGCAAGATGAAATTATAGGGCTAGAACCAAATGGAAACCATGGTTAAGGTCCTGTGAAGTGGTAGTGGCCTTGAGCTACAACTCTAGCTGCTGCTGAGGAAGATAAATATATTCAGCATAACAGAATGTGAAGTAATATGACATGGTTTATGAAATCTCATGACAACAACCTCTTTTTTTAAGCAATTATTAGTGAAACACTGTCACGTATGCAGTGTCACATGCATACATTCATGGTGTACTGTATCTGTCTTTAGATCATTACCATGATGTTTTAACTATACCATAAATGCTGTATTAAATTCTTTTTGGGTATCTAAACTCAGAACTAAGTAGACATAACGTTGAACAATATGCCACTCCAATAACGTTAAAAATAAACATTATATATAAGAGTCCCATTGAGAAAAATGTATTTCCTGTCTACAATATCATTCAAGACGCCAGATCACACCTGTGTTGAAGCTGAATGCTATTGTGATGACATGCTGGGAAGCCCATGGGCTGTGGAGACAGCCAGAATTAAGATGTACACATCCGAGTAGGCTGGGCCATTCCAGACCATGTGACCGGCTTGGGTGCATGCCAGCCATTGGCACAGGCATGGGTACAGAACAAGGTGCGGAGTGACAGGCGGTGTTTCTCTTTCTCTCTCTGAGGGAGGCTGACTTTCTTGCAGACATGCTGACACACAATGAGCACTTCTCAACCATACATCACAATGCCAATGATGAGACAAGGATATCTTCATATATCTATCAAGACATCTGCTCTGCACAACTTCTGTTTGAAGGAGAGTTTTTTCGGTGTGTAGGGAGAGATACTCCCATTGCGTCTTATTATATGACATGATAAGAAATTAATCTGTATATGGTGAAAGGGTTTAAATAAAATCAACATCCTGTCTTATTTTCTTCCAAATCTAAATTAATTGATTGAGAGTCTTAAAGGAACCACTTGAAATGGAACAAAAATCCTCCCTTTATGTGCAGTGTTACAACTTACATCCAATAACTTGCAGGTGAGATGACCGATGACTTGTGGCTCATCCTGCCAGATGACGCACACAGTGCTCTGACTTGTAACAGAGACAGGTGCTGCAGTGATCCATAGTCTGACCTGCATGGACTTCATATATATGTTTTCCATTATCATTTGAAAGAACTGGTCTCTATCCCGTGCGCAACACAGAAATCGTTGTCGGCATTGTTACATTCACTTCCCACACACGGGGATTGAGTTACTGTGGTGACGCAAGGCTGCATGTCAGCTTTGTGGGAACTGAAAAAAAGAATCACAGCATTAGAGCAGGTGTGTTGTGTTTTTGTTGGACAACTCTGCCTCCCAGCCCTTGGCCATAAAGAGTAAATAATCTGAGGAAGTCCTCCACGTCAGAGAGATTTAAGACACATGAGTGGAGCGCTTGCAGTCGTGACGCGATTGCTACCATCTGTGTCTCCCCTTTATGGGCGAAGGAGGTGTAAATGGATGTTTGGAATGGGACATAGAATGTGCAGCAGGGCATCCAGGGCCAATTGATGGTGCCTAAACAATGAGTTCTATCTCTATATGACCTGGTGCCTACATGCAGACAAATACCTTACATAAAAGATGCAGAAATGTACAGGCTATGTTATGTAGTGAAGAAAGAAATGAGAGCTGAAATCGCTATGTTTGATCAGTGCAATGCTGTTAAAGTGAACATCAAGAAGGGGGAGTTAATGTGTGGGGCTGAGAATGTGATGCAGAGCAGTGCTCTGTCTGCGCTATGTTTGCACTGATGCAGAAAAGACAATCATTTTGAATTAAACTACTACACAGAGTTAATCTGAGTGATCTTGTGAAGGACATGGATATATGTGACATTAAAGGGAGCAGGCTTGACAGTAGTCTGGTTAAAAAGAGCAATGGTGCTTAGGTCTTAGGAGTAAAACACTTATGGTACAACTTATCCATAATCCCCTGCTATTTTTAAGCAGAAAGTATGCATCTGTCTTATGTAGCATATCCACGGACACATAATTTGAGATACTCTCTAAGATTGCATCTTTGTCCATGAAATTCCATTACTTTAAAACTGGGTTAGGAATGCACAGTGCACAACTGACATGACTATACAGTTTAAAGTTTTACTATGGCTGACATTTCTTTTGCCTGCTGTAATAGAAATGGTTTTCACATTAGGCCTTGGACTCCACAGACACTACCAGTCTCCTGCTCCTTCCATTGCCTTTGCTAAACCAACTCAAACATAATTCCTAGAAGTAAATGGCATTGGCACTTTTTAAAATAGTTAATTTGTCAGAATTGGGGTATGTCACAAAAAAGTCTGGCACTGTTGATTTTTGGGTGGTCATGCACGATATTACTAAGAGAGGAGACAGCTGCATATGTGTAAAATCAAATATTTCCTATGTACAGCTACATCTTGCATTCCCAAGACTGGAGGTGGTACAACCCACTGTCCACATATTAAGAGTTAATGGGCACTTAACCAATTAATTTTTTTTTTAATTATGTTTTCTTCAAATTATGGCTCCTCACATCACATCACATCTGTATTGACCTGTCTTCACCCTTCACCCCAAATTTGTTTATGACATGGCTGCCACATATTACACAGGCCGTTGGACAGAAGAAGAACTTCACTGGACCACCTAGATAGTCCTGTTTGTGCCTCTGGAATGTTGTTGGAGCATTGTAGAGGCCAAAGGGCATCCTTGTCAATAAAAGCTCTCTTTCTCTGTTCTTTCTCTCTAAGAGAGTGGTGTCCTCATCCCAGTCTGGCAGGATCTAAAGTAGGCCACCTTCCTGCTCTCCTCAAGCAAGGCTGTTTAATTCCTCAGAGTGACAGTAAGCACAGGCTATGGCACAAAATCACCATGCACCTTCCTCTGTCTTGACCTGCGCTACTGGCTCAACAGGCAGCAAAAACCTGTTCCTGTTCTTACACTCTTCAGACCCTAGTGGGAAAGACAGTCAGCTGCTGTCAGCTGGTGACCAGCACCGATGCAGGCAATCCCAGCAGTGCTGGATCTAATTCATTACTGACAGTCCATAAATGGGAAGCAAAACAATCATCTACTATGTTGATGGGGTACTAGCATGTTGGCTACTCCTAGCGCTGAATTATTTAACTAATATTTTGCATTAAATATCACGAAAGTCAGTCATTGTTGCCACCCTTAACTGCATTCCATGGTGCTTGAATGTGACTCCCTGTTCAAAACATCCTCTGTCCTCTTGCCCTCTGTCTTATGCACTCCTAAACAACCAGAGAACAAAGGTATACTGTCATACAGTACACTGCAAATGCCTTCAGGATACCCATGTTCATGGTTAGCAGTTTCTACTACTTTTCCTCAGCCATTGTGCTTTTCCTTGCCTGCTGTTTTCAAACCTCCAACAGCATTCAGCCAGTATTAGTCCTCAGGTTTAATCGATTCTAACTCCTTCCAGGTGCATCACACTTTTGACCAGCCCCCTCCTTACTGTGTCTGTTCCTCTTCCAATAATTCAATTACTGGCCGTTTATCTGATTTGGTCTTTTTGGAGGAAATTGTGCATGGCATGTACACAAAACACACCTGGCTTGCTACCAGGAGGCAACAAAACAACAACCCTTGACAGGATAGTCACCCTTACCTTCTCCATGCTTGGAAAGCAACCATACCAAATCATTCTTCTTTTTTTATACCTTTTAGGAATTTGACTCATTGTTATTTGTTTTAAATTCAAACCTAACTATAGAATTATGTCTATACTAATGCGATTTATGTTATGTAGTGGATCTCTAACATCTGAGCTCTTTCAGTAAAACACATTCCATCAAGTTCCTGATATTGCCCTGGGATAGGATAAACACATTCAACAAATTAAATACAAGTCTTTCCAAACCATCATCTGTCTCAACCAGTGTGTAAAATCTGAGCAAGAGGAAAATGTCATAAAGCATGAACAAGTGTTTCAAAGTCATAACCACCTAATTACACAGCAAGGGTCTGTCAGCGGTCTCCTTTACATATTCAATTACCCTTAGTATCCTTCAAGAAAGCAAGCTGTGGACATCCATGTCATAAATCATTTAACATATTAAACATTTTCAAAATAACTGTGGTTTAATATTAATAAATTGCTGACATTAGAGACTTGTGGACATTCTTTTTCCTTGAGACCAGAAAAAAAGATGTCTTTTAAGGTCTTTCTTGGATGCTTGCTATGGAAAAGCTGTATGTCCATATGGAATTTTTCAGGTTGCATTCTTCCTGGCAGGGAAAAAGGGAAACACAATGAATTAGATATCGCCATGGGTCTTGGCTAAAAATTCTCAGTGAGGTCACAAAATTAGTCATGCTGCAAATGATATATAAACCTTAGTCTCACTGTGGTCCTTTTCAGGTCACTCTCCCAATACTCCTGCCTGGTCAGTTTTGAGAAATAACTGTATAATGTTTAAAGACGTGTTTAAATACATTTTTGTCTTACTATAATGTGACCATGCATTATCACACTTAAATTTTTTCCCATTCTCTCTAATTTTGTACCAAAAGACAGTATCTTTTCCCTTGGTTTCCATTCTTAATAACTGGATATTGGACAGCAACGATTACAAAAGTATGATGCCAAGGTTTGTCAGTGAAGGTTGTCACCATTTTCTCTCCTCTTGACTCCATCCCTCCTCCTTCACACGTTTGTACTGTGCAATGCAGAGGGATGATGACATTGATCATGGTGAACCTGATTTTTCCCTGGGTCCGTTTAGTAAAAGCACTCATTATTTAGGACCTAGAACCCATTGAGCGAACATAAATGGGCTTGAACCAATCACACTTGCATTATCAGATTTGATCACATCTTGCAAACTTCTTACAGGTGCATAATGTGCCATGCTTGATGTCGTGCTTTCTGGAATGTTTATAAATCAGTGGTTACATTTTGAATATTTTCTATTATTTGGAGAAACTTGAGACTAGACTCTGTGTGACACAGGACTGAAAAGCCCTGGGAGGTGAATGTGATTTTACCATGGCAGTATATGAGAAAACGTGAACATGTGCATATGTGCTGTTGAAAGAGGAGATGCAGGCAGGCAGCGAGTGAAAAAAAACAACATAGGGATTTTTTTTCTGTCTTCAAAATGTCATCATTATTGTGTGGGAGTCACAGCAGTACACTGCCCATGAGTGCCCCATATGTGAGGGATGAACACATGGGCTCAGGCACAGAGTGCAGAAGGGGCTGGAATGTCATCTAGTGGAATTCTGTCCCACCTCCACACTTTTGGCTGCTCTCTCCAGGGTTGTGGCTTTGACCTTTCGGGTATTTTCCCCTTGACCTTTGCAGGTTCAAACCAGGCCATCAATCATAATTTATGGTGTTCAAAACATGTACATTTCAAGGAAACATTTGCTTTTGTGGAGCAGAGCAGACCATCACTGAGGGCTACCCTAGACTCAAACAGTGAGGCCCTGCTCTTGCGTGTGATGAACAGGCAGGTTCACTTTGAGAGAGCATGGTTATCAATGGCTTTGCCCATCTGACCTCTACGGCTTTGATTAGTCTCCAGTCACATGTTACCAGTGATTATTGTTTCTGATGCCAGTGAACCCCAAAATGTCCCTCAGAGTGAATTATGACAATGATGAACTTGTGCTGACTCTTAAAGTGACACGCAATGTAAAAAATGCAGACCAGCATGCAAGCAGTATGTTGTAAGGAGAAACAAATTGCATCCGATTCAAAACATTTTCCTATCATGCTTTTGATGGCCATGACTGAAATGTTTTTTGTTTTTTTTTCTTACCCACTTTTTTTTCCCTTGAGCCATTGCTCATCTTGACTGCTTTGTTTAGCGGAAAATATATCCAATAGATTGGATTGAATCAAATTTGCATTGGCATTACTACAAGACATTATGAAAAGCAAGTTACTGTCATAAACACCACAAATCTCAAAACATTAACTGTAGGGTATCTCTCTTTTTTTCTCTCTCTCTCTCTCCACACACACACAGACAGTATCACCTGGCGCCAAACCTTTACATTTTTTACCATTGTTAGTTGTAGCCAGGTGGCTTTGATATAAATTCTCCACACTTAATGAGCCTTTACCTCAGAAAGTTGACAATGGTGTGACAAATTTATCTATTTAACCTTTCATTATAAAACATTAGCCACCCCAGGGGTAGAGCTTAATGAAAACCATTCTGAGATGCCAAGGACTCCAACCTGTGAGCCACAACCTACAAGTCTGTGCTAGATGTTCTCAGTTTCTTAGAATGGAAGAAAAAAAAACATTAACAGTATCTATAGGTGGAATGATTTGTGCAGGTAAGGCAAAACACATGGCTGTGTGATAGCATCTGACCTGGAGGAGCAGCTCATGGTTGAATTCAACACACAGGAGATAGCAACCCATGCTGGCAGTGTGGTTGTTTTTTTTACCTTTCTCGGAGCAGCAGGGGATCTCTGTAATCTCCCATTTCATTAATCACTGTGTGTCTCTTCTATGGTTATCATTTCCTGCATCTTTCTGGCCATCTAAGTGGTTAAGGATCACACCTTTTCCTTATTGCTGACATGTTTGTAATATAATGGACTGCTGTCTAGACATGATGCATGTTGTTGGGTAAAATTATTGTTTCCAGAAGAACTGAATGTGAAATATTGACGTGACAATATTACATAATGGTCAAACTGACTTTTTATAGACATTTACAGAAAAAAAACATCAGTTGAGCATATATGACTTTGTTACACAACTTTACACTAGCCATGGTGAACAGATACAAACCTGCTATCAAGTTTGAATTTACTCTTCACCACCACCTGTTAAATCACACAACATTCATGAAATTCAACACATTGTCATGCCTTTAGTGGTCTAACTCAACTACATGTATTTACAAATCCTGCGTTCATTGAGAAGTAGCAGCCTAATTACAGGGTCAGAATCAGGTGGGAGACTGGTAGAATAACTAAATTACTCATGTTCTTTAAGCTGAACATTTTTAGCAATCAGAGGTCCCAGTGTTGCTTTAGTTAAGAAATGCTCTATGAGGTCAATGAAACAAGTTTGTTCAGTGGAGTTGTTTATATTTCCTTAAGAGTAAAGTTCCAATGTGGCTTGGAAAAACATTCACATCACAGATACAATATACTGCATTGGCAAGTGCTCTGTGCTGATGAATGACTTTATTTACTTGATCTGGAGGCCAGTTTGTACATCTGCAGTCTCTCAATTAAATGGGTTCCCACCACAAGCTTGGGAATTGTTGTTGATGTATTAACAGCTGTTCCCTGATTAAGGTTGCACTTCACTCTTTGTTAGATCTGATCTGATCCCACCCCTTGTTCCGCAATGGTAACTTGAGGCAACGCTTATCTAGGGACACTTTGAAGGAACAATATTTTAGACTTCAATTGAAAAAAATTCCCAGCTAGAAATATTTTGAAATGAAAAAGACTGACAGTAATGGATGTTTTCAAGTATCATTTCCATCTGGTTTAGATCCACAGATTAAATTGTACTGTTATTCGTAAATCGAAAACCAATTATTAATTGGAAACTGAACAATCGACAGTCAAAAATGTCAAAAATGGTTGTGATTGGTACAGAGGCTACATAGTTTAATATTTGTAAACTGAGACACCTCAATAAAGTGTTTTACATGACCTATTGTCACACAACTTTGTATACATTCTCTTTGCCTTCTGAGACTGGATTGAGACCGCTGCAAGCTGTTTTTCTGGAGTTATCTGTTGTTTTTACAAACTACCTACACTCCAAGGAACACGCATGGAAGGTGGGTCTTCTCTGGGGGCAAAGGACTGGGGTGGTCCAAAAGCACTTAAATGGCTAGTCAGAGGTTTAGTGTGGGCTGGTATCCTAGAAGACATTTGAGCACAGACCAGAGCCTGGAGACTACGAGTTGCCATGTGGTCTTTGAGGTTACAATCAAGCGCTGAGGGAGGTTCAGAGAAACTGTCTGTTGGGAGGGACTCTGTGACAGGGATACAGCTGAGACTGATGAGCAACATTTGCATGCAATCATCCACCATATGCCCATGCTAGCAAGTTACTCTGTCAGCTTGAACATCAGGGGAAAGCAACAAAGCACTCTGGTTAAGAAGCCTGCTTAAGCAATTAACATCTCTGCATGTCATTTGCGTAAATGTTGACTCCTTATAAAATTGGGGGAAAATTAGAGGGGACCATGACAATTCGTCATCTTACTAAATATATGGCCCTGGGAATCCTCATCTTGATTAGTTTGAAATGAGTTGAAAAGTCCATTTTACTCTCATGCCTGTTTTTGTTTTGGGCTGAGTGACGCCTGCAAGTGTGTAATTCACACACAGCCATTACCTTTTGTAATGGGTAAAGTGATGGTAATAGAGGAAACTGGTGAGTGTATTACTCACTCTGATTCATCACTTCCAATGGCATGCACTTGATGTGTGAAATTTATTCCAATTGATGTTTGTGTTTCCTAGCTATGTGTTGTTGGGTAGCAGCCGACTGCCATGTCATCATTTTTAATAGGTTTGATAGAAAGTGAAACTAACTGGGAGACTGGAGAGAGTTTGTGGTTTGTTTCCTTCGTGTTGAGTTTGCAGTGGGGCACATCAGCTAAGGTTCTGCCGCCAAGGTCAGTAGGCCTGAATTATAAGTGGGTGAAATTAGTGTTCACAGGGCTGACATAGCGAGTAAGAGAGATGTGTGTGTGTGTGTGTGTGTGTGTGTGTGTGTGTGTGTGTGTGTGTGTCTGAATTCTAAAGAGAGAGCGAGGGAGAAGCAAGCACAAACCACTGGAATTGTGAACTTTAGATTTACTACACAGAGCAACCTATCAGCGACTAGATCTCTTCTAGGACTCTGACAGACATAATACATAGGTTTATGTGAGTCATACCCCAAATAATGTTTTCATATCTGTCACTAGCTATGGATTGGCTTTAACATAATGCTCAGTGGTTGAATCCATGAACTTGTATGTCCTTGGAGGCTTATAGTAATGGATTTGGTTTTATGGAGAGTAAGTGTATTTTGGCAAAGACACTACAGTTACTATAAGGACAAAAAGGACAAAATGGCTGTCTCCTCCCTGCTTTCCTCTAATCCATGCAATGAATTTGCTTGCTGCTTGCCGACAGAAACAAGCAGCATTAAGGGCTCGAAAAGTGGAAGAAACTTAACCCTACTAGGAGAGCTGACTGTATTGCTCAGATGGTGAAAAATTCTTCCTGCTGTTTTCATATTTGTCTATTGTTTGGATTGAATCTCCATTAGGCTGCCTTCATAGTCAAGGCTTTTGGTCGAGACTTGAATGAGTCACTGTTATTCTTTAATAAGAAAAAGTAATTCATGGTTTTATTGCTCCATGGTTGGGAAGGCAAAGTTGACTCAGATGTGTTTCTTCATTATTTGTTTATATTTGGCTCCTTGATCCGTCTGGCACGACAAATTAAGGGGTCTCATTTTCAGCTATGTGAGGGAATTTTTAAATACATAATCATGGTTGTTTACTATCATAAAGCTATGGAAACAACTACATGCCACTCCTTCGAAGAAAGCATCTAAGTGGCAGCAATGAGCATTTATGCTGTCTAAAGGCCTGTTTTGCTTTGTTTGATCTGGCTTCAACCGCAGCCTCTCTCAGAGCATTCTCCAAAACAGCAACTCCAATGGCTGATTTGCATGTACAGTCGTCTGGAACTAATGTACTCTTGTGTTGTATAAATTTTATGCAAACCTGACAGGGGAGAGCTAATCCCCCTGGCATGACATGAGAGACCCCAGTGAACCTCTCCATCAGCATTGCTCCATATGATTGATGATCTCCCTTACCCACTTCTTCCCTCTTCTCCCTCTGCATTTCAATCGGGCCCTTTTTTAACGAGTCTGTGTTTTTTTGTGTTTTTTTAAGCTAACAGATATCAAGAAACATAAATTGAAGCTTTTCTTTGCACTTTTCTGTTTGCACTATTTCGTCTATTTGTTTTTCAGCGTTGACTGTTGTTTTGTCAGCGCTTTGTTGCTTTGGGTACATTATTCTTTCTTTTTGTTTTTTCCTTTTTTCCATGGTGCCAAGCATGACTTCAGTTGCTATAGCCTCCCCCTTTGACAGCACACACTTTTGGAGTGTGGACAAAGTCCTACGTGTAACTCACATATTCATCGAAGAGGTATTATGTAATGCGGATTCGTTTGTAAGCTCCAAGTTAAGACTATGGATGTTCCTTGCTTCAGTTTGCGGTCTGGCGCAGTTTCCATGACTGAGTTACGGTACCTGGCATGGCTCCTCAGTGTTTGTAGCCCATCTCAAGAGCACATATGATGCAGACATGATGACTGGAGGCCCTGGCCATGGGAAGTCCCTGTGACCGGACACACTGGGCCTTGAGAGATGCCCTGGCTTCCTTTGATAGCTTTGCTAATGCCTGGCAAGCCAGAGTACAGTGGGGTTCACTGCTCTCCTCTTCTCGTCTGGTCATGATTAGAATTTATAGGACTTGAGACCCCTTGAGAGCATTGTTGGAGAGAAAACACTGGGTCAGTTAGGGTCAATTTGGAGTTAAAGGGCTCTTGGTATAGTCTTGTATTGAAACAATGTAAAGTTTCTAATAAATGACTTCAATATGTTTCATTAAAGGTCACAACAGTATGTTAAATGTATATTCTCCAGTCATTTACAGAGTTGTTCCCTGATGACCAGCTAAGTATCACTGCCACAAAGGCTCGTAGGACCATATTTTCCCTTTTATAGCCCTAACAATCTCACCATTGGAAATGAACATGAACTTGAACCTGCCTGAACAAATGACAAAAGACAGCATAACCACAAATGTCCAATGATTTGACATGATGTCTGCTCTTTGCATTCTGTACTGTATATCACAATAATTTATGCCACATGTTATCAAGCTATGTACAGTTTTAAAAATGACAGATTATAGTGACATTACACTCATTACGCACTGATCACTGTAACTGTTTATGCCATATGCCATGACAGGATTATGACGTAGGTGGGTAATCTTTGAACATCAGACTGGATCTAAAAATAAACATGGTCATACTTTTCTTATGTGACTCAAATGTAATGCACACACATACTGGCTGCTGGCACACATAGACACACACTTACACTAGTGCTGGTTTTGATTGAGCATTACACGCTCTATATGACCTGAGTGGATCTGTGTTTAAAGTGGGATTATGGGTGATGTATTTTCCAGAGCCTTTTTTTCTGGTCAAGGGCGTCAACCATACAGGAGGCTTCCATTAGCCTGGTCCTAGCCTTGATGAAGCACATTTTCCTTGAAATGGGTTTTGCCCAGAGCAAATTCTCATTTGTTTCTAATCATAAATTACAGGACATCTATTAGTGGCCATAATTTCACTAAACCCACAAATAGAGTGGGATTTTGAGCCATGAAAGGCAATGTATGCTAACCATCCCTGAAAGGCTTTATTGAAAAGTGTCTTCCACCTTGTCTTTTTCAACTCCATCATATTGCTTTTTTTTCTTTCTTTCTTTCTCTCTTTCTCCTCCTTGCATCTTCTTCCCCGTCCTTTTATACTTCACTCTTTTTCCCTGACTTGAACAGCTTGCTCTGTTATGCCTATCAGGACGGTGGACTGAAGTGAAAGGGCCTCTGCGGATGCTGAAACGAAAACTGCATGTGTCGGGGTCTGTTTTGTCTTTCAGCGATGAAGGTTAAACGCAGACTAGAGCCAGATAGGAATCCCCCTTCTAGAGTCCCCGCAGGTTGGACAGAGCCTCACTCCTGCAGAGGGGTCTACTTTTGGGGATTTATCGCGCAGCCCTATGACTTCATTCCCTTCTCGGCTCCCTTCAAGATGTTTTGCCGGGTGAGTAATGAACTCAGTCCCTGCGGACTGGCAGGCCAGATTGACGTGGCACAACCCCAAACACACACAAACCACGGACTCCAGTTGTATGAGGTCCAGAGGAAAAAAAATACATCCAGCACTCTCATATATGTAGTAATTCATTGCACACACTGAGTGCATCTTATACTCTGTTGCTGTCTTGTGCCCTGCGTGGTGCTTATGTATATGAGCCTCTGCTGAGCATGCTATGTGGACATGAGCTTGCATGTGCATGTTCCATGAACACACACACACACACACACACACATATATATATATATATATATATATATATATATATATATATATATATTATATATATGCTGACTCAGAGAGAGTGAAAGAGAGAAAAGAAGTTGAGTGATTTTGTGTGTGGCCAACGTGAAATCAAAACCATGCCCACAACAAAGTGCTTCTCCTTGCAAGTCTTTCACCCCTGTGATTGATAGGCACAGAGAAAGATTCAATGTGGCCAGAACTGGGTTAGATGCATCAGATGTCGTCATTTTTTTCTGAATCAGCCTTTAAACTGGCACCGCAGAGCAGGAGTTTCTGGGAAAGCAGGTCACATAGACTGAGCAGGTATGAGCCAATGGAAACACACCTTAACCCCAACTGCCTCGCCTGACGCATACACTCTCTCATTCACACACACGCACACACTGTCCCTTTCTCTCCCTCTCAGCATTCAGCTTCCCTCATGCTGTTCCCCACACTAAACACTTTTGTATCTCCTCGATATCAGATGCACAGCTTTTTTTTTGTCTTTGGGGATCAAATGTTATTGATCTTTTTCTTACCTCTGTCTTACTTTTTTTGCCTCTTTGAGAAATGTTGTCATGATCCAAAAACAAGAAGCATGAATGTATTATTTATTTTTGTTGTTTATGTTTTATTTATTTATTTATTTAGTGAATATATTTATTATTTATTCCTTTTACTGAAAAAATGGTCTTGATGTGGTGTGGTGTGACATGACATGATGAATCTGTTCTATGGGTTTTTATACATATTTTGGGGTTTTCCTCATCCTTGTGGCTTTCTGTGAGGAAATAAACAGGAGGGTAAAGTTGACTCATATATCCCCACTCCCCATTTTACAGTCTGATTGTCTCTGCCTCCATAAAGACATGCAGATGTTGCAGCTTTATCTGCCTTCTCATTGTCAAGATTTAAGGCCCTCTGCCGTCACTTTGGAACAACACTGTGTGGATCCACGTCTACTGTAATTGTTTTTAAAACCAAATGGCCATGTCCAAAATGGATTTTTGTCATGTCGGCCATACTCCCTTAAGAACAGCTCATCGCTTCATGCACACATCACTTGATTATCCTTCAAAAGGGAATGGGATGTAAATGGTTCACTTGTCCAGCATGGAGCCAAAGCTGGTAGGTTCTCTTACACTGTAGAGAGTTAAGCGTTTGGGGGGGGGGGGGCGGGGCAGGGGGTTGGAGTGGGCAGTGTCGGGGGTTGGGGGTTGATGTTGTAAATATCAGTAGTTACAGCTGACTGCATTCTGTCAGCCGTTAACACTATCAGTTTCATAGGGGAGACTTCTGTTCCAGGGGGTCTTCTAAACCCCTCCTGACATCACACAGCGTACCATTGTCTTTCCACTGATAATGGTTGATGGAGCACCAAGCGGTGCAGCGGACAACTACCTCCTGCCATCTGTCACAACACACCCACTTAAGCACACTACCATTCTCTACCTGGCACTGAATGCCTCCAGACCCCCCCCCCCCCACACACACACACACACACACTCACACACACACACACTACCCTGCACCCATAACACCCCCCCCCCCCGCCGACACACACACACACACACTCACACACTACCCCCCACCCATAACACCTCCCCATCACTCCCCAGTGGCACAGGGCTTGATTATGTGCTGCATTCATGCTAACCCAGCCATCTCACGCCCTGCGCTGCTTGTTCTCTGTGACACTTGTGCAGCTTTCTCAGTCTCCCATCTCCAGGGTGGCTCCCTGTCCTTGTCTGCACGTCCCTGCTGTGTCCCTCGTTCTTAATCTGTGGGGGATGGCTTTGAGAGAACTGAAATAAAGCTGTCTCTCTCAGTTACACTGTTTTTGTTTGTTTTTTTTCAATGAGAAAAAGGGATGAGGTAACGAGCATTAATCTGAATGCAGCCATGTCCAAGAATAGTCTTTGAGGTGAGGGTAGAGGTGGCAAGGGACTGTGGTTGGGATTGAAGAAAACACTCTTTTATGAAGCAGTTAAGACTCTGTGTGTGTGTGTGTGTGTGTGTGTGAGTGAGTATGTGTGTGTGTATCTCAGTGTGAGTGCATGTGTGTGATGAGTGTGGATGTGTGTGTGTGATGAGTGCATGTGTGTGTGTGTGGTAAGTGTGAGTGCATGTGTGTGTGTGTCTGTGATGAGTGTGAGTGTGTGTGTGTGTGTGTGTGTGTGTGGGTGTAGGTGTGCATGTGTGTGTGAGTGCATGTGCGCTAATGACAGTATGTGTGTGTGTGGTGAGTATGAGTGCGTGTGTGTGTGAGTGTGATAAGTGAGAGTGCATGTGTGTGCGTGTGTAGGTGTGCATGTGTGTGCGCTAATGACAGCATGTGTGTGTGTATGGTGAGTGTGAGTGCGTGTGTGTGTATGTGAGTCTGAGTGTGATGAGAGTGAGTGTGTATGTGTGTGTGTGTGCGTGCATGTGTGTGTGTGTGTGTGAGATGAGAGTGAGTGCACATGCGCTAATAACAGCATGTATGTGTCTGTGCCTGTCAGGATTGTCACATGCCTTGAGCATAAAGGCTTTTTGTCTGTGGCAGGCACCTAGCTTGCTAACATTTCCCACGCTCTGAGCGCAGCATCAGCTTTGAGAATCCAATGGGTAGAGGAATCAGCTAGGATTACAGCAGGGCTTTGGGTTTTGGGTGTGGGGGTGGAGGTGGGAGGGTTCATCATTGAGCACTTCATAGTTCACTTTTTATGGGTTGTTACCATACTTGAATTCATGCCAGCAAACATTTCGCTTAAACAGTAATGTTGATGGAGGCCCCCTGAATACCAAATAGCCTTTCAACATAATCAGAGTCTCTGGTATAAACATACAAACACTCATGCATGCATATGCTTCATTTCAGCTAGCTAGCAGCTGTAGACTGCTGAAAGATGCTTCACAAGAAACACTTGTCTAACTCCTGGCTCCCTAGAGCTTGCTGTGATATCATCATAGCACCTTTGTTTTGGATACCTTGTGCAGAGATACAGTGACCAGTCCAATGTGGGACATGAACAATTGCTTTTTAAGGGCAACAAGGGTTTTCAAAGGAAGTACATCCTTTTAGGGATCAGGTCATGATTGTTGTAAAAAGGATGTTCATTTTTTTTACATGGTTTGGTATCCTGTCAGTGTTGAATAATGTTTGACAAATTGCTGCTTTGAAAAGAGGCTGTTTTGGAGGTTTGTGTATTCATTTGTTTGCCAGGCCGTTGGATGAAAGCTGTTGGCAAGTGATGCACTGTGTAAAGGAAGAGGTGTTTTTGAAAAGTTTAATGACCCTCATCAGCACTAGTTCTCTGCCATCCATGTGGCCATCGGCATGAAACAAGCTGACTCTCTCTTCATCCTCCTTAGTGTCTGCCGCAGGAAGAGCCCGGCCTGGGAGGTATTTTTCCTCTCCTTCTTGGTGGCTCCATGGAAAAGCGTTCAAAGGCAAGGGGTTACTGACCTTCAACAAAGGATGTTTCCTGCGGGTTGTCAACTCGTTTTTTGTACCAGAGGAAACAAGCGCTCCTCTCCCTCTCAGAAAGAGAGGAAAGAAGGGCAAAGACCTGGGCCTCTGAGTGAGGTAGATTTAGATAAATTTGATGTCTGTGGGCCACTTTATCTTCTCCTCTGGGGAGGCCCCAAGGGCAACTTCCCACTATTCTTCCACTGAATCGAGGTCAGGGAGCGAAGCCTCGGGCTGGAGATTCTGCCATCTTTATTAGAACTGGAGGTAAATCAGGCCAGGCCTCTTGTATTGCCACAAATACCTCTCCCTTGCTGAACACACACATATTTGTGAAATGGTGAAATGTAGCACAGTCTGGCTGCACAAAGCTGCACAATACCTTTGTGCTTTTAAAGAGAACATGTTTTGGGAAAGTTTGCATTGTAAAACAAAGCTCTTTTTGGCCAGCCGAGCAAAGAGTCATGACCTTTTTTAGTCTTGAGTCTTGCTATCAGCTGATGTAAATGGAAACATTCAGCCAGCATTCCCAGCCTACTTGATCACATATCTCAGACGTATCAATCATGCCAGGGCCTTAAGCCGGCACCGCGGAGTGTGCCTAAACAGGGCAGTATTTTAGCCTCACAGAGTTATGCCATGGCGAGACCACTGGGCGATTTCCAAACAGCTTGCAGAGCTTGTTATCATGCAGAGATGTACGAGCGAGCTCCAGCATCTCCATAAAAGAAGGGTGCATTTAAGAGGTGGTCGTCAGGCCCCGCACTCCTTGACCCAAAGCCCAGGGCCTCGAAAAACCCAACGTTGCCCTGGTGTGTTTTATGTGACAGTGGCGTCTGGGGGGGGGAGACACAGTTGAGCTGTTAAAGAAACTGAAGCAAGGAGTCATCCAAGATCTAAATGTCTCTGTGGGATTTTGATTTTTCTTTCTCTCTGTCTTTTTGAAGTTTTTCTTTCTTTCATTCCAGACCCTTCCTTGTTGTAAAACCCTTACTTAAACTAAAGTGTAGTGGACATGACACATCCTGCAGTGTTAAACAGGAAAAAAGGTTTTCTTGTAATGGTCACCACAACTAAACCAAATGTTTGGGTTTTTGAGTAATTGAGCTGTACTGGTGACATCACAAACGGAAGGAACCCAGATAAACAGATGCCCACTCACTTACATATCATGTCTTAATTCAGACGAGACGTTCGTTTATCCAACCATGACCAAATTTGTCCAAAGAAACTGCCACAATGTCTCCAGCAGTGCCAGCCAACCCAACAATGCCACTGCAACAGACACACAAAGACTGCCCCCTCAAAACCACAATTAATTCCACTGCTTTTATGCCATTTGAAGGTTGACAAAATTAAACCTAATGTCCTTATTTTCCCTAAGCTGTGGCTGTGGCAGACAGAAAGAGGAGTTGAGGAGTTGGGGTAAAGGAGACTGACTTTATGGGTCAGTCACATTCAACAGGAAATACAGCAACGTCGCGCTAACGGTGAGATCGTATTTTCCCCATTCTCTCTCCAGTGATTTCCTCGCTCTTCCCATTCCATCCTGTCATCCTCTGGCAGCCGTCCGCTTGGCTCCAAACTCCATTGTCTGCAAGCGTGAAAAACAAATGGGGCTACGAAGAAATATGGAGCTATGATAAGAATGGAATAAAGTCACTGAGGGCCTGAGAATGCGGCGTTCCTCGCTGCAAGTCTCTGATGGGCTTGGTCCCTAAACAGCTGCATCTAACCCGGGATGGAGGCCTCAGGCACAGACATGGAGATGGACACGCTGCCTCAGAGAAGCAATCACATCCGTAACTCTCTCTTTGTCTCTCTCTCACACACACACACACACACAAACATGCACACACACACACACAATCCTTCGTCCACTCCCTAAAGTGTTTTGACGTGGAGTGGGGCCGAGAAGTTGAAAGCTGCAGGAAGAGCTGTTTAGTTTTGTCAAGGACGAATGCGTCCGAGCCAGATGCCCAGACAGTGTGCCAAAACACGGCTAAAACAAGAGCGGGAACAGACCGGAGGGGGGAAGGGGAGCTGAGAGTGAAACATCTCACGCAGATTGGGCCTCTCGCTCTCTTTTTACATGACTAACTTCTCCTAAGTAGGTCAGCACCGATCGAACGTTCTTATGGCCAGTGGCAAAACAATGCCTTTAGCTTGATGTAATAGCCCTGTCCACTTCAATATCACAATGTTCAGTCGTGACACTGCTCTCCCCAATGGCTGTGTATACAGCTCACCTAATGAAGTCAAGCTTCCATATATGGCCAGGGAATGGGGTTTTCCAGCTGTTGCTCAGGATTGCTTTGGCAGTCTGTTTTCTTTTACACTTACTCACTCTCTCTTTTCTCTAGATGTCTGGCTCTCCATTGCTAAAAAATTATGATGAGCCTCTTGTTTGTCATGCAGTTGAATAATACATTTGACAGGTAATCACATCCAGGCTTTTACATATTCTTGTTTTGTATCATTGATTATCATCTTTTAAATGACAGGACTGTTGACTATTGAGTGGTTGGACATGATGGAATGTTTGATAAGACCCCTATAGGTCTGCTTTTTCTCTAGTGCTCTGAGTCACAACTGACTGTTAGCAAGGTGCATGGAAAAAAAAATACAAAAATGAGGTCAGTGAACTTTCTAAATGTTTTTTATTTGGAATAAATACCTTTTAGTCATGACCATTCAAAATGCCAGCGTAAACAAAAGAAAAATTATAACAGGACATAAAAAGGTATTTACATGACTTACTTGTGCAGAGCCAGATGGATGTATACATGGTATACAAGGCAGCCCATGCAGGACGTTGGAATCTTTTGCAGTACAAAAGCGCAAAAGGAAACAAAATAAAAACATTCCAAGTAATACAGGAACCATCTTTTAGATGGACGATGTGGTCCCTCTTAAGAACCGCACAAAAAAGTATATGTACTGTATGATGGGTTACAGAGATTTCAATAATTGTGAAACAAAAGAACAAGTTCACCACAAAGGCTGTGGACACCAAACATACACACTGTACAGCCTCGTCGCCACTTTTCGCCTCTCCAAAAACTCTACTAGTAATAACTTAGTTACTATGGCAACTGTACCAGACAGGGCATGATTATAGCAGCCGCACTGCTGGCTCAATGATAACATGAGGAGGAGTAGAGAACGATTCTGATAAAAAAGCAAACTGCTAAGTACACTTTGAGAATGGGACAAGGAGGAGCCCCAGGCTTCAAACTGAATGATTAATGGCGTGTCTCTTGAGCTAAAATGTACAGCTTGGTAGGTAGAGAGCCCCACCAAGTTTCAGTGATAGTGAAAGAATGAGGCACAGAGAGTAGACAGGAGAGTCGTCCTGGGGGACATGCTAGCATAGCATGCTGTGTGACACAGCACAGATGCCCGAGTGGGCCATGTTTATTTCCTGATCTGCTTCATCTTTGGGGATTTGGGCAGCTTGTCTTGTCTGTGTTTCTTTCCATGACCTCTACTCTTTCAAGTTCTCTTTGCAGGTCTTGTGAGACTACTGCACAAAAGGTTAGCTCTGTAGTTTTATTTGCTGACATCAAATATGAGGACTCCCATTTATCAATAGCATGTCAAAACAGTGCCAGGGGGAAATGGTCGAAGCATACACTCGGTTTCTCTGTGCTTACATGTACACCGCCTTTGTGTCTACACAGTCTCCCTATGCCCTGAAATGAAAAAGAATGAACCCTCAGCACTCTAGGACTTTGGATGCTCTTACTAGCCTAGCTGCATGAAGTTCAGTTAAGCCAAATGCATGACCGACACCACTGAAGCATGTATCTCCTGCTTTGCTGACTCTACTCTCTGAGATTATTAACCTGTGGAGTGGAGACTTCACTGGGTAGTGAGCCTAACCCTGTTAATATATTACCCTTTGCCAGTCACAGAAGGCCACAGCTATCTTTCTAAAGAGACAAAGTATCGAACAAGAGCCTGTTGCATTCAGACTTACCAATGCAGTGCCATTCACTTACCTAGTCTTAAGGTTAAAAGTTGATCAGTGACATTACCACTGCTTTGCCACACTATCTAAAGGAATGTTCCAGATATACACTAAATCCATATCTTATGTTGGCAAAGGCGATAACACACTTGAAAGTTGCTGTTATCCCTCTATATCGATTAACTGCTTACTCTAAACTTTCTCACAGCATTGGAATGTTTCAGGGAATATGTACTCAGCAGCCAATTACACTACCATGCAAACTACATCAAAATTAATTTCCTACAATTCTAGCATGATGGAATTGAATCTGAAAAAACTGTGGAACACTGTGAATTGGATTTGATAATGAGTTAATGAGTTAATAATGAGTTTCTTTCAAGACTCTGGGCACTGTTAGACTTGTGGACAGAACTGCTGGTTTCTACGGGTAGAAAACAATACAATGAGAGCATTATTTTCTTCTGTGACAACCAGAGGTAGACTTTGGTGTGCTGAAATCTGAATGGTCATCAGTGACTCGGCTCACTCCTTTACCTCTGTTGCTTTGTTACTTGCTCCCTCTTTCTGTTATTCATAAGCCCCTCTCAAAGACTGTCTGTTTTTATCATCCTCGTGTCTATCCCCGGTTGCAGGCAGATGCAAAAATGTATGCACCAGAACAAACACAGTTCTGGATCGTTTTTTGTTTTCTTTTTTTTTAGTGTTTCTTTCTTTTTCCTTTTCTTTTTTTGTTGAATATATCATTTAACAAAATGACAAGTCCGTATGTGACGTGATTTGGGAATAGGGAGGGGGCTTAGAGGTCATTAACAGGGCCGTAACGAACAGAAGTCCAGCTCCTGCGGCTTGCGTTGGCCCGCGCAGTGCTCGCGCGGCAACAACAGTCCCTTCCCGGCGGTGCAGCGCAGGGGTCGCCGCTTGAATCCCTTGCCGCAGGTCTTAGAGCAGGGGGACCACTCGCTCACATCCCACT
Source organism: Tenualosa thibaudeaui (assembly GCA_027481765.1). Classification (NCBI taxonomy): domain Eukaryota; kingdom Metazoa; phylum Chordata; class Actinopteri; order Clupeiformes; family Clupeidae; genus Tenualosa; species Tenualosa thibaudeaui. Next base: position 8,366,672 of record JAIFZK010000009.1, on the reverse strand, counting down.
CGGGGCAGGGGTCCCCGCAGGAGCGCAAAGCACTGGGCCGCTGGGCTGACTCGCAGTCCGTCCGTGGCCCACCGTCACTGCCCAGGCACTGCACCATCCGCCGCTGAAAGCCGTTGCCGCACGTCACCGAGCACTCATCCCAGCTAGAGGCTTGCCACTTGCCCGGTGGCGTCACTTCCTGCTTGGTGTACGCCGGCGGCAGCTTCTCCTTGAGCATGTCCCCAGTTTTGCTCCTGCTGTCGCTGCCGGCACCTCCACCTCCGTCCTCGGCCAGCACGCTGTTCTGGGCGCGTGTGCGCCCTTCCTTCTTCAGCACACGCTCCTCCTTGGTTTCGCGCGGCAGGTAGAACGAGTAGCGGATGCGCGGTGGTGTCATCTGCCCCACTGACAGGACTTCCACCGTCAGCGATTCGCCCAGCGGCTTAATCGCCTGCAGCGTCTCCGACAGGCCCGCCGTGCCGCTGTAGCGCAGCAGGCTGCCACGTACCAGGATGTCCCTCTCCACCGCCGACACAACGTAGTTCCCGTTCAGCAGGTATATGCCTTTACTGTTCTTCACCGCCAGGTAATTGTCGTCGTTCACCATGCCCTTGTAGCCACGCTGACGGATGTCGACATTGGCAGCACCCACCGGCAGCATGACCACAAAGTTATAACCATGTCTGGGGAGAAAGCAGGGCAGCACACACAAGCAGAGCACAACATTACGTCAGGATGTTTTATGGACTTAGCAGCAAAATAAGTAATGCAATATGTCGGTTACAGTGGAAGGTTACAGGCGGGCCGTGCCAAAGGGTGTGAGCGCATCTGAGTTCACTCACATGGGTTTTGTGAAGAGGCCAGAGACTTTCTTGCAGTTTCTGTTGTCTCCCCCACAGATTCCGCACTTGTCGAACTTCTTGCTGGAACCCAATTTGCCTTCACACCCGGCTTTGATGCACTTTCCTTGGACACAAACTGAGGAGGAATCTGGGGAGCAGGGCGTACCATCCACCACCTGCGGAGGGGGGTGAGGGGGGGGGGGCAGATAGGATATCTCACTTTTATTACATTTTTCAGAGATGCCACAGAGGATTTATAGAGCATGCATTCCAAATATGACCCCTTTTCAAATATCAGAGTCTGGCTAAATTTTACATAACCTGCCAACATTTGGGGCTTTTTATGACCTGATTTCCTTTTGTCTGCGTGTACAGATATGTGGCTAGCATCCCAGACGTCTCTAAGAAATATTAGGAGTTCAAATTTTTCGCACAGCGCAAGCCAATCGCATCCTACCCCCCTGAGATTAGCCAGGTCAGCATGTGCATGCCAAGGTCAAAGTGAGACTAAAGTGTCAAGCACATGCTGCTTAGCAGTGGGTCGGTGAGCTCTACTTTGGCAACTCTTGGCATGTCCATCTCTGAGAGGCTGTGTTTAACAGTACCTAGTCATGCCAAGACCCATGTTCTATTGCCTTGGAAAAGTACCATATGCCTTTCCTCACTGATTCAATAGTTAAATGACAGAGTAAATGACAACTAAACCTAATTGTCTTTTCACTAATCTTACACCATGAAACAAGATTGCTGGCATTGCATCAGCCCAATTCAAGTGCCTTTCACCCTAAGTTAAATGACAGGCTAAATGACAACTAAGCCTAATTGGCAAAATCTTTTTGTTAATCTTACACCATGAAACAAAATCGCAGGCATTGGATCAACCCCATTCTCCCATGCTACACCATACACTGTATATGGATGTGATACTTTGCTTGTTGGCTGATTGCACTTTTTCCTTGATTTAAAAGAGGGTACTTTATCTCTTAGGTGTGTTGAATGTCTGTGAGTAGCAGCCTGAGCACCTGAGAAGCCTGAACAGTGTTCACACTCCTGATTCACCAAGTGATTCACCGCCCTATCTCCTGAGCATGACGTGGCCTTCATCCAACTGATCTGAGGTCAGGGGCCTCTGCTCTATGTCACTGCCTTCAGACATTATTTTCTCCCTCCAGTACAGCTGAAGCCACATACCTTCAAAGCTCCTGCAAAGTTTCCCTCCTCAGCACTTGTATCTTTGAATTTACCTCCCCTCTCTTGCCTCTGATTTTATCTTTTTCTCTCTCTTCCTCTCATGTTTCCCTTCTGTCTTTCATCCTACAATCCTTGACTCATCATGATAAGGTTTGCCTACTTACACAACATTACACTACCGACTGCACTCTGCACTTCACTTGCAAAAAAACATTACACCCTCTACCTCCATCTCTCTTCATCTCTCTTTGTCTCCAAATCAGCTCACAGAACTGTTTATGTCTGAAGGAGCTATGTCTTCCACATTCAGTTTTGATGCAGTTTTGGAAGTGTCTTCCACATGCAGTTTGTCTGCCAAGGGTTTGGTATCATTAATACATACATAGAATATTATCCATATCCAATGGCAGAATCGCAAAGGCTTCAATAATTTGTCTTGATTGTTTTCTGTTCTGCCAAAGCGAATTTTGTTTGCTAGTCCCCTAGTAAACACCATTGGTGATGTCCTGGATTTAATAACAGGGAGTTTGTAAATATTTTTCCAGATGGGTTGGGTCCAAGGAATTGTTTAACGCAGAGGCCCACTAAAAAGCAGTGCAGGCGTTTGTTGTGGTGAATAAAGTACATTTGAGCAGGAAATGTTCTAGACAGTTCACTTACAAATTATAATGCATTCAAAAAGTACAAATTAGTCGGTTGTTCCAAGGTCTTTTGACGTCAGATGGGTCATAAACAGTCTTTATTAGGAGCAAGTAATAAGTAACCATGCTCAATTAATCCTAATTACATGCTGGTTTTGTCTAACTATTTGGCCTCAGCTTAAACCAGTGTTTGCCCGTATAGCCCCAATAGCCACATGGCTGTGAAATAGGTTGACAACTGTAAGATTGATAACATGCAACGAGATATTAAAACAGTTTAAAAAACAACAACAAAGGTTTTATGTCCATTTTCTTACCTTGGGGGCAAGGACATAAAAGTAGCCTGTGCCATTGGCTCTGCAGATGAGTTTACACTGATCCTTGGCTGAGACACCAGAATACTTGGGAACCCATACCACAGACGGAGCCAAGCGGTTGGTGTTAAGGCTGAAGCTGTTGAAAGCCTCGCACTGCTCCTCACGGTAGCTCTTGCCTGCACAGAAGAGGTCATGCATTACAGGGGTTAAAGGGCACGGGTGCCTGCAACTCAACTCAAGGGGGGAATGTGAGGTCCTGTTAAGGTCACTGCACTGTTTCTGTGAGGCTGAACGTATGAACTAGTCAAGTCGCTCCATTAGCACTAGGACAACCTATGAGCAAAACCAGAAATATTTCCCTTCTGGGTCCCTGGTGATAGTGAGCACGTTTATGCAAATGAGACCAAAAAATATATGCCACATCCTTAAACCTAGAAATCATTTTGTCAGCTTAATGTGGGAATTTACAGTAGGCTTTTCCATATATGGACACTTTTTTCTTCAAAATCGGGTCATTCAAGGCAACTTTCTTGTAAATGAAGGCTGTCTGTATTCAAGGGAAATACAAACATGTTCACAACAACATCAACAAAGTCTGGGACTATTCAGGGGGTGGAGCGGGGGTTTGGGTCCTCACCATTATCTGGGCATTGTGGCAGGTTGCAGGAGCGGTACTTCACTCGAATGCCCTGGCAGTATTTGCCCCCGTTGGCAGGTACGGGGTTGTTGCACTCTCTCTTAGCCAGCTGCACCCCACCTCCACAGGTCCTGGAGCACGTTCCGAAGGCACCCCACTTCCCCCATCGGCCATCCGCCTGAGGAGAGACGAAAGACAGCAGACGTGCCCAGACTGGTCAGCACTGAGCAGCAAGATTTTCACTTCTCCCTTTCTCGTTTTAGTGATGTGCCAAAAAAGGTGTCTCTTCTGGGGCAGTGGGTAACAAGCAGGCATTAACGCCCTGGGTCCTTGTAATACACACTTGACTAATGTCACACTAGTGTGTCAACTCCAGGAAACGTGTGAGTGTCTCACGACAATGAAATTGCTAGAAGGCGACGCAGACACAGAATTTACTTCAAAGTGCAGCAAAGAATTTAGCGGTAATTTCTGCTAAAGTGTCAGGTTCTATTGTCTAATGTCTACTTTTTGACTTAAGTATTTTACCTCTTTGTTCACGTATGCTTGGTGTCTCTGAGGCTAAAACCCCAGACTTACAGCCTGTTTGGGAAAGAGGGGCAGACTTCACTTCACTCACCTTGGTCTTGGTGGTCTCCTGTTTGTCAGTGCAGACACCACGAAGACAAAGTTTGCCATCACCACAGGCAGTGCCGTCGGCCCAGGGGAAGTGACGCGTCTGGCACACCAGCTGGCCACGGGTCTTTCCGGTACACCAGAGCCGGTTGCAGGGCATCTCGATGAAAGGACAGGGCTTGGAGCCTGTGCCGAAGGCCAGTTCACACTGGCGGTCAAGGCTATAGGAGACGCCGGGCAGCAAATCTGGAAGGGCCAAAGGTTTCTGTGGCTGATCAAGCAGACACTCGCCTGCAAAGAAGTAAAGAGGGTTCAGTGTGGTCTCTATACATACTATCTGGACTGATGGCCTCTTATTATACACTACAGTGTCATGAAAAGTACAGTAGGCTACAGTAAGGAAGTTTGAAAAAATACAGTAAAGAAGTTTGAATTCACAGCAACTTTCACAGCAACAAAGTAAAAAAAAATCATATAGTAACGAATGATCTTTTAAAAGAAAGGCAGATATTCTACAGTCATCAATCATATTCTACAGTTTGAATAATCATCTACTCAAATACAAAAGGTAACATTTTGATTCTTAAATTTGAATGAAGTGCAAAGACGTACATTTGGCCACGTCTAACTCTGCACAGACACTGACTGAGACCATAGATTTTGTAGTGCACTATTTTGTAGTGCACTCTTTTGTAGTTAACATCATATGGGAACCTCTGCACAAACATACGCACACTCAGTCACACACTCTTCACTAAATTACATAGTGTCTATTACTATGTACTAAGTAGTGAATTAACCTACATTCAGGTTACTTTTGTCAGTGCATGTTGGTACTTGAAGAGGTTGTGGTAAGGGTCAGGTTTACAACTAATAATGAGAATAGTATGTACTTTCATGAAAAGTATTGGGGTTACATATGTTATGACATAGTGTTACATTTGCTTTTCTAGGTAAATTGTAATAAGAACAGCATAATGTTTTACTTAATGTTTCTGACTCATAATTCTGTTGTATGTTTTTCTTAATTTAAAAGATTGATCCCTAGAGCAAAAAAGGCAGGCCCAATAATAAGCTTGAGGGACTGTATGGCCTTGGGTTTTGCCTGTAAAAATGTACTGATATCTGTGGTTTCCCCTTGAGCCTTTATTCAAATAAACAGTTATGTCAGATAAATGTTTGCCTTTTCCCTCTCTCTTTTCAAACATCAGATGTTCCCTGTGTGCTTTTGTATGTGTGTGTGTGTGTGTGTGTGTGTGCGTATGTTTGTGCAGAGGTTCCCATATGGTGCACTACAAAACCCATGGTCTCTCAGTCAGTGTCTGTGCAGTGACCTTCAGACATTCGCCTCTTTGAAGACAAGACTTGCCTTCTTGACGCCTCTTAAAGCTGTACTGCTAAACACCACTCCTGCCCATCACATCCTACTGTATATAAACATACACCCTCCCTCTCTCACCCCAACTCTCACACACATGTCTCTCTCTCTCTCTCTCTCACCAACTCTCTCTTCCACCACACAGACCTTCCTTCCCTCTCCTCACTCTCCTTATCACTGAATAGCACAATGCTGACACCGTTGAATTAAAGTACTGATTCAAACAGCACAGCTGTGAAGTTATTCTTTTGCTTAGCCTTTACATCTACTGCTATCCTGCTTATCCAACCCAAAGCTGAAATTACATGCACAGCACTGGATCATATTCATGAGACTCCCACAGCATTTTCTTTTCAGTAAGAAAGTGCACTTGAGTGTGAGGCTAATTTTAATGAAATACTGTATACTAAGGTGAGATACACTCACACAACTCTTGACAACATACTTACATATTTACAACATATTTATGCATTTAGCAGACGCTTTCATCCAAAGCGACTTACATTTGTCAACTATCAATTACATCAGGGCCAATTTCCACTAGAGCAACTTAGGGTTAAGTGTCTTGCTCAAGGGCACAACATTGGCAGCTCTGATTTGAACCCACAATTTCCAGGCTACTAGCATGCTAGCCAGGTTCCTTAGAAGCTACGTTACCACCACAGTCTGCATTGCTCCAGAAATAGTCACTGAAGGATTCATCTGAATGCGAGTGTGTGTGTTTGTGTGTGTCTGGGTATTTCTCTTTACAGCCTTCTGCAGTGGAAGTAATGTGGTGCAACAATCACATGCCCTTGTTGCTATCAGAACTAAACAACAGATCCATGAAAAAACTGACCCTGCCAAGATGCTATTTTAACCTGTGTGAGAAAGTTCGGGCGGACTACACCTAGCTGCCAGCAGGACCCACAACCACAGCAGGTTGCCTGTCATAACCCTGTCTAATTTCAGACAGATGGTGGCCCTCGAAAATAACAGCTAGTCCCTTGCGCTCCCCAAATTGCTGAGATCGGGAGCCAGACATGGTGGTTTGCCCTGGTTGGCAACGGCCATGGAAGAGAAGCTGCAACAGTCAGAATCACAGCAAGACTGAGCTGTGTGAGTGGCCTTACTGCAATCATCTCAAGGAAACTCACTTGCCAGCTTACTTCCCACAAACTGCTTTTAATATCACTGTGCCAATTGTGTGGCATTCTCCAACACATGACTTGTTTTTATGATGGAGCCACCCATGTCTGCTATGCGTTCTGACCTCAAACAACATTCATGGTGGATATTACACCTTCTAACTCGTGCCGGCCTCGTTTCAGAAACACAAAGTCGGACAAATGACGGTTGGAGCATGAGATTTTTTTTATCCACATCCACTTGTCTGGGGAAGGAACTCCACAGCTACATCTTTCCAATGCATGTGTTATTTTAAGCTACTTTTGTCTGGCTCTTAACCTAAGGCTTTAAGGAGCTAAAATAGTATGTGGCTGAAGGTCACTGAAGGTCACCATTACTATCCATCCTCTCTAGTTATAAAAAATTAACAAATTGTTGACAAAACAAAGGCTGCGCAGGCTCACCATGTCCACTGTCAAGGAAGTCTGTGATGATGGCTGCGCTGCAGGGAGACCAGGGGCTGGTACGGTTGATCTGGATTAATGTGGGGGACATCATGTGGTTGTGCTTCAGCTTCCCAAATACCTCCTCACAGGCTTTCACATTGTCGTGGGGCATATTGAAAACGTGGCCTGTTGAAAGAGAGAGAAAGAGTAAGGAAAAAGAGGTTGAGAAAGAAAAAAGATCATGAAAGGACAGATGAATCTCAGCATGCATGCCCCCAGCTGTCCCCTGTAAGTGCCGAGCAGCAATCAGGGGCCTCTGAGGCTTGTTTTTGTGTGAATCAGGTCAGCCGTCTCCCCACAGTCATGAGTCAGCGCAGGGGACTGGTGCCAATTTTCCGTTTTGTCTTGTCAGCAGTAATCCCACATGCATGAGAATCAGCTCTGCAGTGCCCCTAACAGCCCTCTAAGCTCTGCTCCCTACCCCTCCCATCCCCTCCACTGATCTTCCATCTGCATCCACAAACCCCCAACTACCACCCACCACCACCCCCCCACTCCCCCAGGCCAAACCTCCTCCATGACTCCTCACTTGAACCCCCATGAGGGAGTCCTGGAGTCTTCCCTAAACATGCCAGTGTTTAGTCGTTCCTTCCATGGTCTGACCACAGCTCTGGTGGAAGAGCTCCAGGGGAGGAACAGTGAGGGGTGTGTGTGTGGGGGGGCTGCAGTGTAATCAAAAACTCAAATAAACAACATGGGATCAGGTCGGGTGAGCACAAGGAGGAGTCAAGGTTATACGCTGGGGGAGTCATCAAGGCACTGCAGAGCACATCTCACCAGACAGAGAAAGAGGAGGAGGAGGAGGAGGGCCTACCAAGTTCATGGGCGGTGGTGAAGGCCGAGGGCAGGCCGTCATCTTCAATCACAGAACAACTCCTCTTGGGGTCACACATGGTGCCCACGTCCGCCATGCCCAAGGTGTCGCAGGTGGATGCTCCGCACAGATCCTGAAACAGACGCAGACACTGATTAAGATGGACTGCAGACCATGGAGGCTGGCCCCAAGTCAGACAGCAACAGAAACACAATCCCATCTGAATTGATTTAGCATCTGACCTCTTCCAAAACTTACAAGAAAAAAATGGTAATCACAACAACAGAGAGCAGAGATCTACAATTGCAATTAACCTGCCAGTGTTGACCACTGTGGGAATATGTCATCCTCATTGTGGCTGAGACTAAATTATATTTACAGAGAGCATGACCAGAGTGCATTGCTCATTTTGACACTAAAGAGCTCCTGAATTCTGGAATAACTGAATAAGCTCTGTGGCTTTCTCACATCAAGAACACATGAGCACAGACATATACTGATATTTTAGGTGATGAAAGAGATCTTGAAGAGTCACTCTGTAGTGTGTTAAAAGGATAGCCCAGTCCAGGCCACCTTTTCATCACAATCTGAAGGAATTTTGGGAAGCGCCTATCATTTCCAAAGAATTTCTTGACGTGTGACCAAAATCCCAACCAAAAACATCTTGAGAAGAGAGATGATTTGCCATCCAAAAAAGGGAATTTCACTTCTTGAGCATTTCTTCTACATCTGAAGAGAGCGATACCAGATGGCCTGTTAAATTTATTTCTGATTTTGGTGTTACATGAGGTAATGCTGCTGCTTCAGAATGTTGCAGCTGAGGGGCAAAGTTTCCAGTTGACCTATATATTTTTTTACCACCATGCTTAACACTAAACCTCTCGTTTACGTTTATTTATCTGTCTGATATAAATACACAGTTTCCTGATGATAGAGCAGGACATGGCAACACACCTTCTGGCCAGTCCCCAAAAAAAAAACACTATCTTGTTTTGACAGCCCCAATCATATTGACAAAAGCCATGCACTTCTTAGGTAAATACACCTAGAATCTAGCCATTACCACTTATCTGTTCATGAAAATATGACCTATCATATTTCTAAACCTCATAAGCCCCTCTGCAAGAGACCACAGAACCTGTCAGTAATGAATCATGCTTTTCAAAAGTGTGTCTAAAGAGAAGAGCCAAATCACTGCAACAAACTGTTTATTGACTCCAGTTGTTGACTTATGCCAAATCCGATCCAGATGTCCATATGTGAGTTGGAGTTGGTTATCAACAACAACAAAGGACATATATGCACACATATACACACTTACAGTGCTGCTAAACAAAAAGATGCATTGTTTTCCAGCACAAAACCATGTTTCAAAACTGACCTACTTCTAAAGTCAGCAGGTTTTGAGCTGACAACCACCAAGGGCAAACCAACCAAACCTGATCAAGCTTTGGCCTGACCTCCTTCAGTAGGACATGCCAAAAATGCCAAAGCCAAATAGTTAAGTTTGTGTTCAAAATCCAGCACAACAGTTGCAGTTGTAGAGTTCAAATGCGTCACCAGTCACAGAGGCACATTCTTAAGCTCAGTGCTAGAAATAAGAGTGTGGAAACACAGAGGGACAAAGACAGACATTTTGAGCATATTCATGAAGTGATATTGAGTATTTCATGATAGCACACAATGATTGATAAGTCATATTACTACCAAAGATCATTTATCTACTGTCTCTGTTAATATTGCTACATAGTAATGATAATTGCAGTCACAGACCTACAAACTTAAAGAACCAGAGTGCAGTATTTCACCACTTAATGGTTCTGATGACAATTGCAGTTTTTTCGCCAAATGTTATTTGCAAAACCATTATGTGACCTCATAAGCGTTCATAGTAATAGTTGCGTAGCTACTGCAACACTTTCTGAGTGCAGTCATGCTTACATATAGCCATAGCAGAGGTTATGATCCATTAAGAAGGCTTATGAATTAAAGTTTAGCAAAGCCGTATTAACTTTTACTGTATGCTAATGGAAAAACATCAGGGCTTTTGTTGGTCTGGGGTTCATGTCTTCATTACAATACATTTGGGCATTGAGTAGATACCCTCAGTGCATTAATTTACTAAGACCTAATGGCCTGATCTGACAAAGTCCTCAACTGGTCATTCATCCAGCTATTCACTCATTCTGATGGCTTCACAGTGAAAGGGTCCAAATATGATTCACTTTTCTCTATGAAATTAGACATTTGGAAAGAATGTCTGTGCTGCCTTTTGATGCTACACAAAGAGATGACTGTACATAGAAAATCTGTTCTCTGCAGAAGTCTATTTTGGTTCCACAAAGACAGACCAACTTCTGGTCTGTATTGGTGTATGAAACAACATAATGGACTCGTGTGTCATTTGTGCTGTTCTATTCTTGTGTATACAAACACAAGTGCTAAATCATTAAATAGTACACCTGGTACAGTTGTTGCCAACAAGTATACAGAAATATTTACAGCAGGGTAAATATCAGTCATTACCTATAAACATGGGGTCAAATCCATGTATCAGTAACAGTAAACTTGGTAAAGAAAGAATATGGAAGTAACACAAAGAGCCCACTACAAATCATCAAATATCCCTGTAATAGCTTTGACTGGTTGGAGCTCTAGTGTTTCTGAAGGCTGGTAAGTGACCTGTTTGTAACTTTGGATCGCTTTCAAAATATGCCAGACTAATGACACCACCTCCGTAACATAAAGAATCCTAAGCTTTTAAGTTCCCCTGGACGTTTGCCTGAAGTTAATTGAGCCTGACAAAGCCCATGGCCCAGGCAAATTAATCTCGAACCCCAAAAGTCATTCATCCTTGTGGGAAAACCTGACCTCACCTATGATGTATTGTGTGATTACATAAAGAGTTTCCTGCATCCCCATAACCTACCCCCCAGGTGTGGTTAGGACTAGTCACAAACCAACTCGGGGTGAAAAAAAAATCCCCTTCAGTGGGACTGACCCAGTTGGCACCCAGTGGTGCTAACATATGATTTTCATTACACTTTTATAACATCCAAACTCTTCCATGTGTGCATTGACAAACTGCTGGGTCTTTGAGTGATTCTCCATCTCTCTCTCCCTCTGGACCTCTCTGTTCTTTCTTTCTTCTTCTTTCCTTTCAGAGGAATCTCTAACTCTCCTCACCCCCCTACAAAACACTCTCCAAACAGCCAAAATCCACCCACCACCTGCCTATAGGGTCTTCAATTGTAATGCGAGTCCAAAGCCAGTGACACATAAAATCAATCAACCACAGCACTGCAAGCATAACAAAGTTCTGGCTACACTGACAACCTTTTAATGGTGTTCATGTAACAAGCTCTTTCTGACCAAACTATTAGTCTTTGTTGCTATGCCTCCCATGCTGTTAATTGTTTAGCTATGGGGGCTGGCTTGTGCTGGCTTTTATGAAGCAAATTTTACAGTTACAACTCTGGATGACGTAGATTTCAGATGGATTGCCGAAAGCTCTTTTCCACACACTACAGCTTCAGCAACAGGTACAAAGGAGAAAATGACTTACGCGGGGGTGTGCCAAACCTGCAACTCTGCCAGTGCACCCAAAGCTTTCTTTATTATGTGCTAATCTGCTGTGCAAGAACTCAATAAAGGTGAGCACGTGGGTTGAGAAAGGACGTACACCCGTCCCACAGATATTTCTCTCTGTTTGCAGGGCATCAAAGAAGTGTGGTGACTGACGACACACTGCCAAAGTGTAGGTTTCCATTGTACACAAAAAAAATGTCCCAGCAGTCACAATTGACCTAAGCCCAATTGAAAGCATCAATGACTTTCCACGTCCCCATATCTCCCAGAGAGTGTTCAACTGCATTTGCATTTTGTGTGTGAACAGAGGCGTATTTTCTCATAACATGGAAAATACCCAGGGAGAGTCTGGGGACATGCAGAGCAAAGATGAGGCATAAGTTGATCCTAACACACACATACTCCCTCTCTCGCACTCTTGCACACATACACACAGGCACAAAGGAAGGTACAGTTAACATGGTGGGAAATGTTCCTGTGCCACAGAGGCGCGGTGCTACTCCCCCGGGCCGTAGCTGCAAGGGCGTTCTGCGGTCGGGCGAGGGCCAGGTGGGCCAGGGACCTGTGGGATTTGGAGGCTTCTCTCGGCGGGATCCAGAGGCTTGCGCTCCAGCTGACTAACCCCTCCAGGAACAGCCATAATGGGAAACAGGCTTCCTCAGAGGGGACAGCCAGTGGGATGGAGAACTGAGAGGGGAAAAGTTAGATCACTCACAGCTGGAGCAGCACTGGGGAAGATCCTGCAAGAAACAGGACACTTCCCGTTGTTGTTGCACCCCTCAGAGAGCTCCATCAGTACAGCCGCTGGCAGATTAGGTTATAAGCACCACATTTAGGCTCCTACAAATGACTGTGATTATCAGACTAAGTCTCTACTGAGTGCATCTTTCCCAATGACATGCTGCATTATTGCCAAGAAGCATAGGCCATTAGTAGCCTCATTTGGTAGTGCTCCTTGTCAAGCACTCAAGAGTAGAGCTGCAGTTTATGCTTTGCATCATACAATATGCTGCAGAGTGTCATAACTAAGATTCAGGTCACCAAAATAGAAGAGGAGTGTGTAGGAGTTTGTTTGTATTGTTTGGCCAGTCTTGAGAGAACTGCATGTAACCTTATACTGTATATGTTGTAACAAAAATGTAAAACACTGAAGTCACTTGAATGTCAGACCCGCTCTTTTTTATGGTGGTAATACTTGCAGGAATTTAGGGAGTGACTTTGGACCCTGGCACAAAAACCTAGCAGGCCCCAAGGAAGACAACAAGGGAAAAATTAACCCCCTGGTGGAATTACTCATTTTGAAAGCAGTGGGTGGTCCCTGTGATTAACATGGGTCAGATGTTCACCATGGCCTGATTTTATGAAAAAAAAGTTGATTAGTAACCATGGGAGTCTCAGTGCTTATGAATCAAATTTACCAGCTGTGATGAAGATCAGACTGTGGTCAGATGATTCATTCAGCTAACAATGTAGGATTCTCTAGGCATGTCATGAAATCAAATAACAATTAAGTACTATCATCATGGCTATTACCAACACATTATCCATATATTAATCATGTCGGACATATCTTTGCCTTGCCTGATGACACAAATCCAGACTTGACCCTGCAGACCCCCACTAACGGTGTTAGAAGTTGGGGAATGAATCTCAAGGTAAACCCATGATCACAATGTAAAACAATCTCTCAGTTCTTCCGTTTCAATCCATATCAAGGTCCTGACATACAACCAGGAGGAGAAGAGTACAGGACAACAATAGATGGGGGAGTGGTTGATTTTATCCCGAATGTCTGACAGATGTAATCTTCCACAGAGTGAATTATCTGCAGACAGCAGCATCCTGAGGTCATGTTTGACCTCTGACCTTCTCCAGGGCACATAAAATAGAACCCATGAACCTGATGCTCCTGTTGCAACCTGCCTCTCTCGATTTCTTGAGCGTTTATCACAATCCAGTTAGACAAAGTGTTCAGAAAACTGTCAACACGTGTCCTGCTAAAACTTGTATGCAGTGTTGTTAAACAGCAGATTTTTTTTACAGGCTTTGATGCCAAAGTAATAGAAGTTCAACAAAAAAGCAATACATGACATAACATAACCATACTCATAACCACAACAATAATCATAACCATATTGTTACTCTATAAACATCATAACTGTTGGCTGGTCACCATCTTTCAGATCCCAAAACAATTACCTTTCTCAATTATGCCATGAATCCCTTCAATAAAAGAGCACCATCTGTTGAGCTATGTGGATATCTTACCTGTTTGGTAAAAAGTATGGCAGTGTCCCAATACTCGGGGTGCTTGTCGTTGTTTTTGTTCAGCTTTTTCTGCCAGGTGCAAAAGTTACGCAGTGTCATAGCTGCGTTCCCGGAAACCTTCGGTCCCTTGTCAGCCTCGTTAATCACCATAAACTTGACAACTACGATGCTGATGGAGTTGAGTATGCTCGGGTGCTTGTAAAGTCTGGCTGCTACTGACATCAGGGTCAGGAGGTAATGTTTAAGGTCATCTCCATGGAATTTTGCCATGGACTCGTCGGCAACAACCAGCGTCTCGACATATCTCGGAATAGAGGCAAATCGTTTTGACCGGCTTTTCAGGACAGTTTCTGTCATATTGCGCGCGTTAAGATCCCTTAAATGCTTGTATTTCTCCAATGATTGCGTGGCATCCTGGTTCAAGGCAGAGTCCACGGCGCACCTGGATGTAGAGTTGCCACTGAGATTCGCGTTGGTCCGACGACGGATAACATGCGCTCTCTCATCTTTCCAGTAGATTCCCGTGGACGTGTCATTCATTGCAGGTTTGATGAAATATTCCCAGCCATTGTAGCCAAAGGCACCATGCAAGCCATTGCAAATACTCAGTGCAGCATACGAATACCGCTCAGAGTTGACATGACCGGCATAGAAACACCGGCTCAGTTCTGCGCTCTCAGCATCGCTTTGCGCGGAAACAGTTGGCCCAATGAAACTTGAATCTGGATGCAAATCTAGAAGAAAATCCTGATCAAATGCGCTAATTTTCAAAACAATGTGTTGGGAAAATGCTTCCCCCTCGTTTTTAACAAAATTATTATTTCCTAAATGAGGCTGATCAAGACGCGTAGGGAAGCAAAATTCACTCTGCATTGAAAGAACAATGTCACAATGAGCAATTAGCGTGAGAATAAGAATATTCATGAGAATAACTGTCCTTATGAACATTGTGCTGATGAGGGAAAACAATTATCAGATATCTGAGAGCAGTTCGTGCAGCAAAATAAAAAAATGATCCAGCGATGATAATCCAGATACCACAATCTAAAAAGTTGCCTTTGCGCGTCCACTCATTGCAAAATCACTAGTCAAAAGATCCATTCCCCTGCACTACCTGTTTGCTGTAGCGATTCTGTCCCTCTGTCGACTTTATGCTTGCGCGTCATGTGTAAACATTAAGGGATTGTAATCAGAGTTTTGGGGAGGTGCTCGTAGATCTCATTGGGTATGCCTCCCAGGTTAAGGTTAGCTCTGCAACCACTTGTAGCTCTGCAAGCTTTAACATCATCACTCTCACGTGCTGCAATAAGTGTGCTTCCCTCCCACTTTGCCTGCTCGAGGAGCGCAAAGCATCCACTGAGCAATCGAGCTACGCAGGACAATACAAGCAACCAGTTTTCACCTAGAAATAACTGTCAGTGTCTAAGAATTATTAAATTTATTTCATAATTAATTACACAGACCTATGTTGACTGTTACGTGTGTAGCTCGAACTACAAAGGTACACATTTTAGGATTAAAATAAAGAACACTTGGACTGATTTGCAATTGCAATTTGCACCACTGTAATGTGGCGAGCCTGCCATCTATCTCAACACTTCGAACTCTCCAAGATATTGTCAAATCTAATTTAGGTAAATACGCGCAATCCGATGACAGCGACATTTGACATAATCAGTCTAATAAGTCTAATCAAGGATATTTAGTCTGAGAACTGGGCTATTGTCACATATTGCATTGGTGGTGAAAATAGCATACAACCTACTACAAAGACATCAAGGTACGGGGTGTGGCAGTGACTATACTCTGTATATGCTAGGACAATACAACAGTCATACCAGTGTTAGGTAGAGGGAGCCATATATATATATATATACACAAATATTTATTTATTTATTTATTTTCTTTCATTACAAATCATGAAACACCCACCGTTTGGAATCCCACATTTGGAATCATGTTGTTTGCCTTATTGACATAATTTTCGCAGCGTACGAGCGTCTTTTCTTTCTCTATATTGCCAAAGCTATTAGAACCCGTTGACAGCATCTGAGGCAATGTAATCTACAGAAGGGGGGTAGTGAATAATACACTACCACAAGCACGACATCTTGTGGTAGTGTATTATTCACAGAGACCACAATACAATTGTAATTACTATTTGTTTCGATTATGATGAAACTTTCAACATGGAAATATCTAGTGCTGCGTCGTGCGCTTGTTCTATGTCGTGCATTACAGGACGCACACTTTACGATCTGTTCGCTTACTAACTAAAAATAACGTGAGAGTGCCACCTTGTGGATGTCGCTCATTCTTCAATTGAAGAATTTGGGTGTCGTGATTAACTGCAAAGGCTGCAAGTGCTTAGCAATCCCTGTTTCTCGCTGTTTTTCAAATTATATATTGGTAAATGTGTCCAATAATAAGCCCTTCTTGTGGTAAGGTTTTGTTTTGTCAAAGAAATATGCTTTTCTCAAACAGAAATAACTTGCTGAATGCCACCTACCCCTTGTCTTTAAATGTAATTGGGTATTCTATTGTTTTCATAAGATGATGCGTAGGCCTATTACATAACGCAACTTGCCACGGGATTTTTTCCACTCTCAAATAAATAAACCAACGCATGTCCAGTGATTTACAACGTTTTTACGGAATTGATTTAGAGTTATATATAGGGTCGTTTCTCGATGTTGTCTGCTCTCCACTTTATCGCTGAAATCTGAAAATTATGTAATATATTGACCTGCTTCGCATTCTAAATACCGGCAGGTGACGATCTATATCCAGTTGGGATTTGGTTTTTGAATGGACCTACTTGGCAGACTTCTATATGAGATGTATCATCCAAGCTATCCTGCTTCTTTTTAGTCCAAGGTTTACACGAAGCAGTCAGGGCTGTCAACATGCTTGAGCAGCCAAACATACTTTGGGTAACTTTGTGCATTCCGCAAACGAGCTGCGTGCTGACTTGGTTAATAATAGTCCGTATGTCAAACTGGAGCTATTGAAGGTGGGCGTGTCAGGACGTTCCCATTGGATCCAAACCTGATCCCAACGTTGTTGAGGTTTTTCATGAGGCATGAGGGGGAGGAGAGAGTAAAGTTCTGATGGATATCAAAAATAAACCGCGTATGTTTAAGAAGGGCAAGACTGTATAAATACCGCCGTCACGACCAGTCAACGCTAATACCGTGGGCTGTAAGGGTGTTCTTTAGGTTCTAACTTTTCTTCGAGTTAACATTAACAGCCTGTTTAGAAAGTTTGTTTCAGTTGTTCTCAAACGAATAGTTAACAGTTCCGTGTTGTTTTTGTTGAATTGTAGCTAGATCTTACAGCTGAAATTGTTCATCCCCAAATACGCTACTGACATTGTGAATGTAGCCCCACAGGCTACACATTGCTCACAGCGGATTTATTTGCCGTATATGGTAGTCTTTTTAGTACCGTTTCAGCTGAAGCATTGTACCCTGTCTATCTAGCATATCATGGGTTATTATTTGCATATTGTCTTCTTCACGTTCTCGTTTACATGTGTTGCGCTTGGTGAAGTAGTTGAGTCGGAGGAAATAATACCTGTCAGATTGAGTATGAGAAATACTGAGCCGCTTTTGACTTTCCTGGGACGTAGCGTAGAGCGGCTTAGTTTCCAATTAAACGCCTTTGGCAACAAATTCACTATTCATTTAACTCCGGATAGTAACTTTGTCGCTCCAACACTCAACATTCAGCACGTTAACTCGAAGCATCTCTCTGCCCTTCTAAATGGCACCAGCCCTGAGGATATCTTCGAAGATGACAGCGAGTCGTTGGAGATGGGACAGGACTTTAGAGACTGTTTTTACTCCGGAACTGTAAACAACAATCAAGAATCTGTGGTGGCCGTCAGTTTGTGCCATGGCATCCAAGGATCATTTGTAACGAATGGCGATGAATACTTCATTCAACCCAAAGAGCGTGGTAATGAAACCAGTGAAAGGGCATTTTCGCAGGTGCACGTCATTAAAAGGAGAGTTTTCCCAGTCTCAAATGCTGTAAAGACTTTGTATGTTCAAAGTGGAGCTGCCCATTCGCCTTTATCCAACACTAGGCCCACTTCGTCCCATGGAAAGACGGATGACAAGGTCACACAAAGAAAGAAACGATTTGTGTCCTCTGCTAGGTACATCGAAACCCTGGTGGTGGCTGACTCCACCATGACAAGTTTCTACGGGGATGAAATCAAGGTAACTTGCAAGTCTCTCCTATTCCATAAATAGCTAAGCATAAAAACAATGCAGGCGAAAATATTACCTTCACCTTTTATGTCAAGATCACAATGATATAACTCAACAAACCTTTTCATTTTGACTTCACACAGGTGTTCGTTTCATAGCCTATACTTGTGAATACAGCCTGATCTACAGGTGTCCATCTTATAGCCCAAACAAGCGAGTACTTAACATGCCAAAGCCATAAATCCTGCATAGGATAGTTTTAACAGACTTAGTTTTAAAAAACCTTACCCAAACACCAAATAATTTGCCCCCGGTTTAGGATAAAATATTATTTTTCAGTCTTTTTGTGCACAATATTAGTTCAGTGTCATCACTATAAAGTACAGTAGTTTCCACTACCACTACTTTCCGAGAAACAATTAATTTCAGGGGATGTGTGAGAGGCGGGGCGGGGACGGAGCCTAGAAATTCAAAGCTTCAAGCTGAAGCGCGTCGTGGATTATCTCAGTTCTGACGCGCGTCCTGAACTGTGCGCGAGGTGAAGCTACCTTGGCCAGTACCGTAAGACATGTTCCCAGTCTAAAAGGTCTCAAGTACAATAGTCCTTGACTGCTTTCTGTATAAACATCTCACATAAACATTTAAACGTGGCTCGCCATTAACGCTCTTCAAAGCATAAACAGACCCCTTTCATTATTCTGGTCAGTGAAAGAAGAGGAGGCTTACGTCAAACACGCATAGAGGTATTGACTTTTTGCTCTGGAACAGATTCTTTTACAGAGACATAGTCTGCATTGATTGAAGACGTGGATCCAAGCGCATGATCAGAAAACAAATTCTGATATATTTTTGCATCAAAAGTGCTCATAAGCGTTCTCAGATAATTTTTCAAGAATCAGGAATCATTAAATACAATGTGATATATGTAGAACAGCTTCTAATGGTTTTCTTATATTGACTGGATAGGGAGGCTATATACTACAAAGTGTTTGCCTGTAATAGGGCCTCAATAGGTCCTTGCAAGACATGAAATAGACTTGCTGGCACAAAAACCTTGAGTTTTAGTTAGCACCATCTGGATGTTAAGGGATGCCAAGAGGAGTTTGTTTTCAAGCGCCTTCCACCCATTTTATTGATGGAAAGAAAAACAAAAATGTTTAAATATTTCTATTCCAATAGGCTCAGAGATTTGTTTTGAGCTTTCCTTTTAACGTTTCACATAGACATTAACTATCCTAGATTCACCCCATGTATATAAGCATAACCCATTGCACTGGTGGTCAATGTGAAGACTTGCAGCTAGAACAGATGTGTCTAGAGAGCACCTGAGATAAATTTGATGAAGGTTGCATTTGCCACAGGTGTACTGTGTCTTCCATAAGGACAGCACACATATAAATAAAAAAATATTAAAAATTCCAGTATTTACAGTTTGTTAAACAGTTTGTAATCTTTACTGTTTCAATGGAACGAATCTACTATGTCCATTCCAAAGGGCCTCTACTAAACCACGTTGGTTAGGGCATATGTCTACTGGATACTCTTTTGTACTAACAGGGTGACAATGATAAAGACTAGGCTAGGCTATAGGTTAGGTAATAAGTGTGCTTATTATCTTCAGACAGACAACTGTGGGATCTTATTCCCTGACCATCTGTTCCTATTTCCCCCAACAGCACTACCTCCTGACCATGATGGCCATGGCTGCCCAGATCTACACCCATCCGAGTCTGAAGAATGCAGTGAGCCTGGTGGTGGTGAGGATGTTCCTAGTGGAGGACGAGGAGGAAGGTCCTGAGGTGTCCAGAAATGGAGGCGTTGCCCTGCGCAACTTCTGCAACTGGCAGCAGCTGTTCAATCCCACCAGTCAGAGGCATCCACAGCATTATGACACAGCCATCCTCTTCACCAGAATGGTACATTGTTATTTTCATGGTTTAGGATAGGAATATGCTGGCCTATGGACAGTAAGCTATAATGTGAGAGTATTTGATTTGAATAGTTTGTGTAGAGTAATTTTGTTATTTAGTGTGAATTTTTCAACTAGCATTACAAAGGGTTTCATGATTGGTCCTAGGTCATAGCACAGAGGTGATCTAGAATTTTTTGCAACATGTAACATTCTTTCCTTTTCCCTCTAAGAATGAAATTCAGAGGAAATCACAAAAATGATCAAGAATGACAATAAAAATATGAGGTATTCTAGTCTTGGTTCAGGCATTGCTTGTTAAAACCAAATATGGTATCAATGTGTGTGTTTGTGTGCTTGTGCATCTGGTATTGCTGGTGGTCCTCGTCTCATTCAGTGAGACTTAGATATCTTTACCATACGTTGACTTTTTAACTTGGGCATCTAAAGGGCTGTGAAGTTTTGGATTGGACAGTGTGGATATCTGAGAGTTAAATTTTCTCCCTCTCTTTAAGTCTACAGTCTGCCATGTATTTGCTTCATTTTATGATGGAAACACTGACAAATATGTTTTGCTGGCAAGCACTCGCACAGGGAAAAAAAGCCGTCTGTCTGGAACAAATGGACCGATGTCTGGATATCAGTGTCCCCCTCTACTCTCCACTCTAACCCTTTCCTCTGTGTGTGTGTGTGTGTGTTTGTGTGTGTGTGTGTGTGTGTGTGTCTCCCCCCTACCTCTCTTTCTTTCTCTATCCCTCTCCCTCTCCCTCTCTCTATGTCTGTCTCCCTCTTCGCACATTCTCTCTGACTTGCTCTCACCTCCAGGATATTTGCGGAAACAAGTGTGACACCCTCGGGGTCGCAGATGTAGGCACCATGTGTGACCCCAAAAGAAGTTGCTCCGTTATCGAGGACAATGGCCTTCAGGCTGCCTTCACAGTGGCCCATGAGCTTGGTATGTGTGCCCTGTGTTCCTGCGGTTAGCCAGTCTATGTCAGCTATGACAACTCAAATGGTGCACCGCTGCCAGAGAGGTCTAATTTAGGCTCTCGTTTACAAAATGTGCGTCTAACGCCCTCCAAACCCCTTTTAGCTCTTAAAACTTCAGGACTTATCCTGCATTCAAACACTGTCACTTTGTCGCATTTGAACTGACATGTCAGTTAGGTTTTTGTTGAGCGATCCAAACAATCTGAACAAACAGCCGCCGAAAGACTGATGCTATGTAAACAAGGGCTTACATAAGGATCAACATGGCAAGGCCTGCTGAGATAAAACAGGATATAACAGTATAAATAAATCCAGTATCATGCACAGTAATACTAAGCGTCATGCATTCGTTCCTGGAAAGCTGCTCAGTTTGACGGCCTGTCTAAAATACTTGTCACGTCAGAATGGCCCCCATAGTTTAAATAAGGCTCCCCTCAACTGAATGTACATTTCAGTGACTCACTCTTCAGGCCCATCAGTAGGGAGCATTGCAAGATATATAGATTCTTGAATTTAACACTACATGGAATGGAACTGGGGCATGGAGCGGTTGTTACATTTAAGAGGGTATTAACTCTCTCCTGTGCCCTTTTTGCTCACAGGGCACGTGCTCAGCATGCCACACGACGATTCCAGGAACTGTGAAAAGTGGTTTGGGCAGCTTGACGGACACCACATGATGGCACCAAAGTTTGTCCACCTCAACAGAACCTTTCCATGGTCACCTTGCAGTGCTCAATATATCACAGAGTTCTTCGACAATGGCCACGGTAAAGACCGGGTTTCACTGTGTCAACACATTGTTACCTTATGTCTATATTTACGGGGGGGATACATGCTGCAGGTATAATGGACTGCTGAAAATAGGGTCGTCACATGGTTTTTGTTTGGTGCTTGTGAGTGAGGGTGTGTCTTTTACTGGCAGATGGTTTCCCTTTGGTTAACATGGGGTTTTCAGTTTTCATTTGGTTTTGGCACCAAGGACAGAATATTTCCGAAAGCACTCCAAGAAAAAAAAAAAAAAGTCATAACCGTCAACATTTTTAAGGCTCATGTCCTAGAATGTCAGTCTGTCATCATGTAGTGAATGGAAACCTGCCACATGAAGTGTTCAAGTGTCGTTTTGGACTCTGCCGCACAGCGTCTCCGTATAATGTGGGACAACGTTTTTATTTTCTTACCCTTGCATTTTTTCCCACTCTCTTCTCTTTTTTACAGTACCCTGTCTGACTTAACTTACTCCTTCACCACTAATAGCTGGGTTTAAAGCCGCACTATGTAATTTTGCTGAGAGTGTCAAAACTAACAACCACTGCAAAGTAAACTGCTCGGTTCCACCGCAGCAGTCACACACAAACCTAGACACACACAACCCCCTGCCTCCCCCCAGGTCAGGTTAGTGGCAATCAGGTGGAGAAATGCCTCAGATTGTTGGGGAAAAAAGGTATTTCAGGTTCACTACCACAAGCAGAGCCTGACTTCAACTCTTAAGGATGTGCTGTTGTTACATCCATGCCTCCTTTGAGCTGAAAAAAGGCAGAGATAGACTTGCGCCGCAAAATAGCAGACGTATTTCCTTCACTTGTTGATTTATATTGTCGATATTTCAGTCTACACTCTGGCTTGCGTTCCCTCTCTACTCCTCTGACTCATCTCCTGTGAGTCACGCATTCCAGGTTTAACAACTGTTTTCCCTCACAGAGAAATCAAGTGTAGCCAAGCACATGTTGTTTTAACCAGACAGAATATTGCCACAGGTAAAATGGTGAACTAGTCGTACAAGTTTCTTACATTTTCTATCAATAATCCCAAACACTACTGCTTGTGTTCCTGCACGCTTAACACAGTTTGTAGAGGGCAAAACTACATTATTACCACAGCAACACACTCTTCTTCTGCAGCCATAGGGGGTTACATTTCTGTGCTTGAATTAAAGGCCTTTGTTCCATCTGCAGTTACTGGTTAGAGGGTTCTGACCACGTTTGTTGTAATTGCAACTGTGAGTCCACAGATACAGATTTAGATTTGAGATGATAATGCTTTTCTTTGGTTGCAAACAATTGTAATTTGTTTCTGAACCGTATGAGTCACATTTCAGCAGGGTCATCATGTTTTATTCCATGCCTCTGGGTGTTTCAACATGCATTCATCTGTCTGTCTGTGTCTGCGACTGTTCACGTGCCCCTCCAGGTGACTGTTTGCTGGATCCTCCCGAGCAGACTCTCTCCCTACCAGCCGAGCCCCCAGGCCATGTCTACGGCCTGGACCGCCAGTGTCAGCAGGTCTTCGGGGAGGACTTTGGCCACTGCCCAGACGCCCAGGAGGTCTGCTCGCAGCTGTGGTGCCGCGAGGAGGGTCAGCTCCAGTGCACCACCCGCAACGGAAGCCTACCCTGGGCTGACGGGACGCCGTGCGGGGAGGATGGCCACTGTCTCCGCGGCGTGTGCATGAACAACACGGAGGAGGAGCTTGAGGTAGGTGTGTGTGTGTGTGTGCCTAAGTCTGCCTCAGAAAGCATTGTGAGCTCTGAGTCACCACAGTTTGATTTATCGTGACAGAGCACAAGAAATCATCTCAGAAATCATCACCAAAATTACCTTTGTAGAGATTTGTCACCTTTCAACACATTCAATGACATTCCCCTTGACAGTGTATTTTTTGACATTTTCATTTTTTAAAATACTTACCCTTTTATATACACACACACATGCACACACACACACACACACACACACAGACACAGACACAAGTAAACACAGACACACGCACATACACACACACTCACGTTCCTCTTTGGCTTCCTGCTACACAGAGTATCTTAATATAATTGATCTAGTTTAAATTCTGCTCCCAGATGCCAGACATACTACAGCTGGTGCAAGTACATTTGGAGGAGCTCTTTTTTTAAAAGGTGGATTATTTTTGGAGGAGTCATTTAAAAATAAAGTCACATTGTATTCAGTAAAGCCCCCTTTAAAAAGAGAGATTATATTTGGTGCGGCCCGTTAAAAACTAGCTTGTGATCCCAGACGGCTTGGCTGTCAGAAGACCTGTCTCAGCCAGCTCGTAAAGAAAGCCCCTCAGAAATGAAATGTGTTATTTCTGCACATGCCTTGAGCACCAGGCCTAGGAAGGGGTTATGGCTGGGAGGCCCTGACACGTGTGTCAGGCCCAAAGTGGAAACATGCCAGGACAGTGACACAGGAGTATAGTATAGCGTAGTACGTAGCATGTCTATTTCATAATCCTTCATATTTGCCAACCATGAGAATCGAAAGATAGATAGAAAGAGAGAGAGATTATTTGTTATGAGTTGTTAATCATTAGTTACTAAGTTTTTTGGTTCCTGAATAGCTTTGAGTTGATAGACTGGTGTGTGGTTCAACTGTTTGGTTGATTGCTCAGGCCACACATGCAGCCTGAGCAATCCCTGTGTAGCCTTCTTCTCTGTGAGGCCTGATTCATCTGTTTGTGCTGCAGGTGCCAGTGGACGGTGGGTGGGGCGAGTGGGGCCCGTGGGGTCCCTGTTCCCGCAGCTGTGGCGGGGGTGTCGAGTTCTCTCACCGCGAGTGCACCAATCCCGAGCCCCAGCACGGAGGGGCCTACTGCATGGGCCAGCGAGTGAAATACCAATCCTGCAACATTCAGGCCTGCCAGGAGGACCACGGTAACTTTTTCCATTTCTCCTACTTGATGTTGGTATTTAATAAGACAAGTTTATTCACGAGAGAGGTCTGTAATTTTGCTAAGCGTTAACACAAAACACGGCATAGTTATACACGTAAAGGGAATAGGAGTTGAAAGAAATGACATTTTAATCATTAACTGTCACCTGTACTGCTGCTTAATATCTATGACACTAACAGAAATCCAAAATGTTCTCTTACTGGAAAGAATTGAACTGTAGTGCAGTTCAAGAATTGAACTGTAACTGCTTCAATCCCATAGGGAAGAGCTTTAGAGAGGAGCAATGTGAGAGGTATAACACCAACCGGTATTTGGATATGCACGGGAACATGAAGCAGTGGATTCCAAAATTCGCTGGCGTCTCCCCGCGCGACAGATGTAAGCTTTTCTGCAGAGCCAAGGGAAGTAGCGAATTCAAAGTCTTTGAACCAAAGGTATGGCCTACATTTGTTACAGAGAGTTTAAAAATTTTCTGCTGTCACTTTTTTTTTAAAAACCAAGCCCATACGTCACTGTGAAACAATATCTTTTATTACTGCTTGGTTAGGTCATAGATGGCACCACCTGTGGGCCAGACACCACATCTGTCTGTGTCCAGGGCCAGTGCATTAAGGCTGGCTGTGACCAGGTCATTGGCTCCAATGTAAGATTTGACAAGTGCGGGATCTGTGGTGGTGATGGAACATCCTGTCGGAAAATTACAGGATCACTAAATAAAGCCACGTAAGTGTGCATAGCAGATATTGATGACATGCCTATATAATATATATATATCAATACATCAATCTCAGACACACAACTTATTCTTTGTGTGCATAATTACAAAAAAAGCATGAACTAAAATATAAGGCTTTCTTGTACTTCATTTGTGCAGATATGGATACAATGACATTGTGACCATTCCCTCTGGAGCCACCAACATTGACATCAAACAGCGTAGCCACCGCGGGATTAAACACGATGGCAACTATCTAGCCATAAAAGAGGAGGACGGCCAGTACATCCTGAATGGCAATTTCTCTGTCTCAACGGCAGAGCAGTACATCCCGGTCCCTGGAGCCTCGCTTCGCTACAGCGGCTCCTCGACCACACTGGAACGAATCCTTAGCTTCCAGCAGCTTCAGCGGGCTGTCACAGTGCAAGTCCTGTCTACAGCAGGAGATGAGGCTCCCCCGAGAATCAAGTACACCTTCTTCCTCCCCAGAGATGTTCCTTTCACAAAGCCCAGCATGGACCGGGTGTCTCCGCACACCCTTCTGCCTTTCGGTGGTGATGATTGGGTCATAGGCGAGTGGTCAGAGTGCTCCAAAACCTGCGGCTCAGGCTGGTCTCGTAGAAGTGTGGAGTGCAAGGACGGGGCGGGATCCCTGTCCTACTTCTGCGACATGGACCTGCGGCCAGCTGACATCCGCCCCTGTGCAGATTTGCCATGCCCTGTATGGCAGATGGGTCCGTGGTCAGCCTGCTCGCGGACCTGTGGGCCTGGAGAGCGCCGCCGAAGTGTCCTTTGCCTGGACTACACTGGGAAGGTGGTAGACCCTGGGTTGTGTAGTCCAGACAAGAGACCTGAGGCTGTCTCAGGAGAATGCTTTTACCAGGACTGCTGAGGCTGTGTGTGGGACTGTGGGTAAGAGAGGAATGGGCCAGGTAGATGCGTGATCCGTTTCAAATGTAGTGATCCAAATTTCCTTTTCTAACCACCTGACCGTGTTGCACAGATCAGCAGGAAAACCATAGCATAGAAAGGGAATAATAGAGAGGTCACTTAACAAAAGTAGCTAGGATTGCAGTCTGGTGCCTAGAAATATCATCTATATCACCGATTAACTTAACTTCATTTGTTGATAACTTCTTTGATGTCGCATTGTTATTATAACCACTATTGAAGTTTCTCCCTCCCCTAGAGATCTACCTCAAATAATATAACAGTTCAATACTCTCTTTAAATGGTTGTTGGTAGAAAATACTGTCTATATTTATCATTTCAACAAAGGAATATAAACTTTGCGAAAAAAACAAACATACAAACAAACAAACAAGCAAATGAACAGACCGAAAAACCTGCTGAGTCTCCGGTGGGCTGGTTGAGTACCTTTAATCCACAAAGCATTGTCTTTTGGGTTAGTTTAATCACTCCACACTGAACAGGATCAAGGCTTTGTGGCTGCCTAAAAGCTGACAAAACTATTTATTTTCATTGATCTTTGCAGAAAAAAAGATCTAAATACTTTTTGTGAATAGTCCAAACAATGACGACAACCACTTTTTTGTTGTAAACGGGAAAAATATTTCTCTGATAGATGTAATCATGTTACCATGTCAGTGAATGTTGGGTAATCATGCCAGTGGCTTATAATCTGATCAGATAAAGCCAGAAACTGTACAGTGATGGGAGCTAAAGCAAAGAAAGCTGATGAATCAAACTAGCAGAATCTTGAACATTTAATTCAGGAACACTGGATCATCTTTTGGAATACAACAATACTCCTCCGTTGAACAGAGATATTGTTACACTACACCCATCTAACAAAGCCATTCAGCAGGGTTAAGCTGATAAACATTTATTTGCAAGTTTGTTTTTCATCATATGTGATTTGGGGTAATAATTACCAGATCACAAAATATGACTTTTCTGGAGAAATGGAAGGCCTTGTCTGGCTCTCTTTTCATATTGTGGGAAACATTTAAGAATTTCCATGTAGTTTTGGGTTAGTGCTCATAGTTATAATTTACACATGATAGCCTACATCAAACAATGAAGATACAGCAAGTACTTTTTTGTACTTGCCCCATAGACACATCAGTCTCTTGTATTTGTTTAATAGGCCTATCACAATTGTGTGCATCCTGGAAGGTATAAGTACCCTTGACTTGTAGAGAAATATTTAAAGAGAGAAAAAGACTTAGTTCTTCCATTGTGTTGAATGATGATGTAGAAATCATGTTTAACTATTGAAAGTAGACTAAGCATTGAGATAGCATCATTATGGCATTTAATGTTAGAGACGAAATAAGACTGACCTATGTATCTTTTATATGTGAGTGTTATGGCATTCCAGGGGTGCAAGTGGGGAGATTTTTGTTTTATATGTAGATCTGAAACAAAAGCATTCTATCCCTTCAATGAAGGTCTGTACAATGCTATTGTTATAGCTTCCTTTTAAGCTATTTATTTTTTTTCTACCTTCGGACATCTATTTGTTACATTTTTCTTGATGCTGCTGTCTATCCAGAATTGTTCAAAGTTGAATCACTAATTAAAGTGTCTTGTCTAAAAGTATTTTTTTTTCAACTTCCTTTATCAAACTTGTCACAAATCATTTGGAATTCTTCACTGACAATAAAAAATGGTGTAATACCTTTAAGACTGGTTATTGGTGTGGTCTCACAACCTATGTAAAATATAGCTTGTTGGCTAGTTCATCTCAATTCAGTTGACTCGTGTAAAAAATAAATGACCACCATATTGTTCTCCTAATGAAGATAGCCTACTTTATGCCCTATCTAAGCTGCATGCTGCATCTGGAAGACAGGCCTATTATAATAGCAAAACTGAAGGAGTAGAGATTGTTGTTACTATTGGGCGCATGGCATTCTGGGATAGAAAAACACAGTGCTGAATTTGCAGCCCACAGGCTTCCCGCTGGTGGGATGAAAAAGCTGCAATATCAACAGATAAAGAAATGTGTTTTATTGTTTTATAGTCTTTTACATTGTGTGGTCTCTGTAACCCACTAAAAGCGATCGTATGTATGATACGCTTGAATGAATGAAACAGAATGTTATTAGAAGCACATAGTGGGACTTGCAAGCTAGCTAGCGTTAGCTCAGCGATTCATTAGTTTTTTATCGGAGCTGTTAGCACATATGCCCGCTACGAACTGGATTGTTATTCGCCTCAACTCCAGATATATTTTTCACCGCTCTGCTTTGTTTGGTAAGACGAAATTTCATATTTTCTACTGTGAATACACATATCGTGGTAACTGATTGCGTAACGTTATTCTTGTAACAAAAATTACGAGCGTGTAACGCTATCATTGGTAATAAGCTATAGTAATTAGCGGCTAAGTAGACATATCACTAGCAAGTTGAGTGTAAGCTAACCAGCCAGCTAAGTTGGCGTTGACGTTATGGACCGCTGAGTCTGATCAAATGTCTCGGTTGACATTTTCGGTTGACCGTGCTGTTGCGTAGACACTTTAACCTATTATGTTCTAAATAGATTGGCTTGGTCCGTGCGATTTGTGATTTTTTTAGGCCTGTGTTAAAGTTAGCTGATCAAGTTAGCCTCTCGCTAACTGTTCTGATTTAACGCCTACTTGGAACTCCAGACTGCATTTGAGAGAAGACTACAGACGACATGAAATGTGTGCAGTTATGTTGTATGGATAGGTAGCTAGCTTGTCAAATCCCACAAGCCCATTTTATTGTTAAGAATAATACAACTGCGTCATCGCCAAGCTCAGGTGTTGTCAAGTTAAGTCAACCCAAATGTCAGATGTGTGCTAACGTTATCGTAGCTTGCTTTTTGTAAACTGAAAACAAAACATAGCTAGCCCTGCTCATGTGGAGAGTCACGCCCCCTTTAGCAGTGTTCCATTGAAAACAATCTAAGAAATCTGCTTAGATATGTCGCAGTTTCAGTAGATATAGTTGTGTTTGATTACATCTGTGAAGTTGGCACGAGTACTGTCAATGGAAACATTGTTCCAGTCGTCAAAATACGGTATGAGAATACCTCCCCACTTCGTAGTTCATTGCATGAGGGCTTAGAATGTACGAAAACATGTTTCAAACTGATTCCGTAGTCAGCCCTTTATCTTACTGATCTGTACATTTGTACAGCATCCATAATATTGAGGATCAATGCTTGTTAATAAAAAAAATGCGTTCGTATAAAAACTTTACAAGATCCTATTGGTATGTCTATTCAGTGCACTTTCATCGATGTTCCTCATGTATTTTTGTCTCTTTTTCTTTCTTGGCAATTAAATTGCCAACATGCAGTATCTCACAAAAGTGAGTCATAGATAGATACATTTATCCAGTAGGAAATTCAGTAACAGAACTTTGTAAATGAAGAGCATATTGTGGCCTGAGGTAATTGACAGATTCAGCTAGGCTATATGGCCCTGTTGACTTTAATAATTAATATTCCAGAGCATTAAATCGTTATCTAGTTGGATGTTCTCAAAACAGACTGCTGTTTTAGGCGTTAGTCATCTTTATTGCAAGTCAAAACTGAATTTCAGTGTTGTAAATGGCAAAAAATTATCCCCTGACTCAAGCTATAATACTTGCTATGATCCTAAGGTAGCACATTCAGTGAAGGTATCATTTTCAGATTTTGTATTTGCGTTTACACTTTATATTGAAAACCAACATTTTCATGGGATCTTTCATTTAATGGTTATGGATGATTATATTTCTTCAAAGGATTAGTATACAGTACATTTGGTGTATGACACAGCTCTACTTTCAGAGGGTTTTGTTTGACACCCACTTGTCAGCCTTCTGCTGAGTAGCAAGCATGTGCTTCACTCTTTTACAACACAAATTTAAGAGCAAGAAGTAGCCTGCCATTAGAGACACAGACTTACTGCTGAACTGAACAGTCTTCCATCTGTCTCTGAAGACCTATAAAGTTTTTGCCATTAAGGAATGGACTATACACTTCTGCACATCTCAGAAATATGATTTTCCAAAGTATTTGGCGAATCTCTGGATTGGAATGAATTCATTTCTGAAATGTGCAAGGTCTCATAGTGGTAAACCTTTAAGTGCACGGGTCACGTAATGTTATCCTTTTTGTAAAAAGAGAGAGAGAGAGAGAGCAGGAGAGAATCAGATGGACCCCTAAGCTCTCTGCTGTGCCTGAATTTAGACAAGTGTGCTGCTGATTTTTTCACAGTCTGTCATGTGAATCCAGGCAATGCTACATAAATTCCCAGCAGATGTTGTGTGAGAGACTTTGTTTGGACTCGAGAGAATTAGAGAGCTGAATGCTGCAAATGTTTTAAGACTTAGTCATACTTCAGCGTAACTGTCGTTTGTATTCCACTCAGCAGTTGAGTTACAGTAGCCATATAGACCATTCTTGTGCAGCTTTGATGAGCTTTTGTACAACCAAGCCATATAAATATAACCTACACATTAGCCTAAAAGATACAGCTGAAGTCTACCACTGATTTTATTTCTTCTACCATACTTTTTGTCATAGTACATCTGCTGATTGTCTTTTTCATAGCAACTTTTCAACTTTCAGTTACACTCTTCTTCCCACTTCTTCTCTTCCCATGCCAGCAACACTCATGACCAGCTGTATCGTTTTGTTATGCAACATAAATTGTTTCATGTTTCATGTTTTTTTTGATTGTTGACATACTTGTAAGAGTATTGACTGACATATCCTCATTGTTATGGGCAGACACCATCAAACACAAAAACACAGAGAAATTAAAGGGAACTTCTGAATTGTTTATTTGGTTTAGTTTTTCTTTTTTCCTAATTTGCTTTTAGGAGTCTGGTAACGTTTATAACAAAAACCACATAGTGAACTCTCACTGACATTATAAAGCCAGAAAGCTATAAAGACAGTTTTCTTCAAATGGCACAGACATACGTGTCTTGTGTCTGTCTCACACTAGATTGCACATTAGAAGCTAGATGGAACAATTAGATGGTGATAACACGGTGAACTTTTTTTGTTGTGAAGTATGTTTCAGCTTGTCACTAATAAGGAGTATTTATGTGTTTGTTTGTTTTTTTTTGTAGGATCATTGCCAGTTCTCCTCAGCTTGAAATATGGGTATCAAAACCTTTACCCACAATTCACCAAACCACAGTCAAGAGTTGCTGGACAAGTTGAACGTGCTGCGAAGCGAGGGTCACTTCTGTGATGTCACCATCCGTGTCCAGGGCCAGCTCTTCCTGGCTCACAAAGTGGTCCTGGCCTGCTGCAGTGACTTCCTGCGGGCCAAGCTGACGGGAAAGGGCGGGGAGGATGACCGACGGGAAGATGAGCGGCCTGTTCTCGATCTGCACCATGTGACGGTAGCGGGCTTCGCCCCTCTCCTGGAGTACGCCTACACCTCAACGCTGTCCATTAGCACGGAGAACATCATCGACGTTCTCGCTGCCGCCAGCTACATGCAAATGTTTGCCGTGGCCAACACCTGCTCGGAGTTCATGAAGTCCAGCATCTTGTGGAACCCCTCGGGGGCAGGGGGCAGTGGTGGGGGCATCAGCGGTGCTTCTGGGTCGGGCCAGGACCGCCCTGGGCCTCAGGAGGCCCCTGAGGGCCAAACAGGGTGCTCACTGGCGCCGCTGGATGCACTTTCACCCTCGCCAGTCTCCTCCGAGTGCAGCATGGTGGAGCGGAACATGCCGGTGTGCCGCGAGTCCCGCCGCAAGCGCAAGGGTTTCGCCAGTCCCCAGCCAGCGTCTTCCTCCTCGCCGCAAGTCCCCAACCCATCGCCCTCATCCTCCTCTTTTCCCGAGAGCTCGGCCCAGGCCGTCGACCCGACGTTGGCCTTCACTTGGACGTACCCGTTCGGCATGGATCGCCGTTTCACTGCCGAGAAAGCCAAACTGGCAGAGGGGCTCCTGGAGTCAACGTCGGGAGCCGGACCCGACCCCAATTCTCGGGCATTGGTGGAGTACCTGGCCTGTGAGGGTGCACGCAGCATGGGCATGGCAGGCACGGGGAGCGGTGGTGGTGGGGAGGAAGAGGAGGAGGAGGGTGTGAGGGTGAAGGTGGAGCGCCTAAGCGACGAGGAGGTGCATGAGGAAGCTGCACATCATCCGGTCAGTGCCTCCCACAGCTCCCTCAGTGACCAGCAGACCGTCCCTGGCAGCGAGCACAATCAAGAAGACCTCCTCATAAGCCCACAGTCTTCATCAATAGGTACACACAATACACACATGCATCACCACACACATAAACAATTCTTCATCAGAATGTGCCAGTGACAGGTCCACAATAAGAAATTCAAATATTATAAGATGGACACACACATAAACACACACGCGCGCACACACACACACACACACACACAAACAAACTCTCTTTCAGCACCCCTCATTATTTGAACATCATCATACTTTAAGTTCATCTAACCACTTGTTATTATGTCAATAGTGACACTTTGAGTGAAATCCAACAACAGCTACGGTTCATACACTGGTCATTCCCCATGACTTGCATTTAGACTTGCTACAGACTTGCAACAGCATGACAGTTGGAAGGTCAGCAGCACGCTAAGTCTGGAGCCGTGAGCTCATCGTCTCATTTCGATTTCAAAGTCATGAGCTGAAGAACGAAAGAGCCAAGACAACAGAAAGTGTGTCATGTCCAAACGTGCCAGGAGCTATGCCCATACAAACATTATGAGCGTATGATGTGAGCATTCCACTTTGCTCATAGTATTAGGAGAATTAAATTGGGTTTGCTTTTTTCGGCACGTGTGCAGGGGTTCAAGACATTGGTTGCCCAGGCACCCAAGACAAAATATTTTCAGTTGTCTCAACTCATCATAAGCGCAAGTTGTCTATTGGACAACTACGAAACTGAGACACGTTAATTTTCCCTATTTTTCAGGCCGTTCCTCCCTCTCCGCTCTCTTTAGTATTCCATTTGATAGTCTGAAATGAAACGTTTGTGGTAAAAATGACTATTAGTCAGTGACGAATATTTAGTGGAACGAGTTATTTTGGGGATTCGAAAGTTGTTTTTAGTTTGTTTGTTTAGTTTTTTTTAATGATCTGAAATAGTTGTGTATTCCTTGAGCAAATAATCCAAAATAGTTGTGTATTCCCTTTGCTTATCTAAGGTAGTGAGGGAAAGGGCTTTTTTGTTGTGTGTATGTGTGTGTGTTTGTGTGTGTATGTTAGGGGTTGCAGCTAGTGAGTCAGTCCAGCATCTCGTATCATGGCATCATTTAGAACAAAAGATGCAAAATATTACCATAACATTACCATAACATTACCATTTTGTACATTCAGATCCAGGATTATGCACCAGTAATTTCAGATATATTGATTCAATTTAATATTAAAAGATTAGAAGAGATTCTTAGAAATTGTACCCCTGAAATACATCTAGTAAACATCAAAAAGATAAGCAAGCACATTTGGGATGTTGGTTGTCCAGCGGACCACCATATGAATTTCAGTGTTTGTACACCCATGGAATGTAAACTTGGCCAATGTATTTTAAACTTACTGGAACAGGGTGAGACGATGTGCACCCTCGCCTCCTGTACGATTGCAGATGCTCAGGGCAGCTTTTTTCTCTCTCTCCACAGGCTCCATAGATGAAGGAGTCACAGAAGGCCTGCAGTCCATTCAGGGGACGCCCAACACCACTGGTCACATGGAGGAGGACGAGAGGCAAGACTTAACGTCTTTTTGGTTGTTTTTTTTTTTAACAGAGTGTTCTTTTACAATGTCTCGCTTTTATAGTTTCACGAAAAAGGACTCCTCCAAGGAGAGGCATACTTTTTTTTTTTTCATTGTTCCTGTTTCCATCCTTTCCACACTTATACAATGTCCATAAAGAGTGAAAGCTAATGTGATATTGTCGTGGCTTTTTTAGAGGGCAGACCAACTGCCAACAGGCTAGAAGCTTTTTGGCCCGTGCACTGGAAAGTTCTTGGATCTTGGGTTTCGTGTTGGAATAATGGCAAAAAATGAATTGTCATGATGCAGAACAAAAGAGGGGGAAGAAAAGCCTCTTGTCATCTAAGCCAGTGTTGCAGTGTCTTTTCTGACCTTTTTTGAATGCATGATTGAAACCTTGCTGGTCTTTGCAGGATTAAGAAAGGGCACAGTAAAATTATTAAGTGATTATGCTGTTTTAAATCAGACCTGGCAAACACAGTAGAATACCAATTTAGGTAAACAAGCTCCAGTGTGCTCTTCCAGAAATTAGAAAAAGTGGAACGAGGAGGGAAGAGGGAAGGGAAGGAAGGCTTCTCTCGTCTGTTAATAGTTTTCCCGTCCGTTGCTGAGAAGTGCATCTGTTTGATGTAATTTCCTGTAACATGACCCGTGTGTTGGTTCTTATTTTGCGTCCCCAGGCTGGAGAATGTCCAGTATCCTTACCACCTCTACATTAGCCCATCTAACCGGCCCAGCATCAAAGGACCGGCGCGACCCTTCCAGTGCCCCACCTGCGGGGTCCGATTCACCCGCATCCAGAACCTCAAACAGCACATGCTCATCCACTCTGGTGAGGATGCTCATATGCCCTAACTGTACTGTCTGCATCCCATAGCTTTCTTTGGATGTTGTCAGTCTGTACAGCATGTCTGTCAGATTTGCTAAAGTTACTCTGGCCAAGCAATGACCATCCCACTCATCCCCTATATTCCCCTCAGGATGGATAAAGTATCTTTCTAGCTCTGTATTCAAGCATGTCTTTTTGCCATTGGTCCCATTTTAAGATTGCCTAGGCGGTTACATCTCAAATCAAGGTCCTCTTTCTTTTCGGGGTTTGGCCCATGATGGCAGTCTGACTCCTACATGACACTGGCCCTATCTGCTTCTCTCTCTCTCTCTCTCTCTCCCTTTTCTCCTCCCATCCATCTCTCTCTCTCTCTGCTTTTGTGACCTTTTACAGGCATTAAACCCTTCCAGTGCGACCGCTGCGGGAAAAAGTTCACACGAGCCTACTCCCTAAAGATGCATCGGCTGAAGCATGAAGGTAAACGCTGTTTCCGGTGCCAGATCTGTAGCGCCACTTTCACTTCCTTCGGTGAATATAAGCACCACATGAGGGTCTCCCGCCACATCATCCGCAAGCCTCGGATTTACGAGTGCAAAACATGCGGCGCCATGTTTACCAACTCCGGCAATTTAATCGTACACCTGAGGAGTCTCAACCATGAGGCGTCAGAGCTAGCAAACTACTTCCAGACCAGGTGAGGTTTTTGGCCAGCAGGAGCACATATAAAAAATAAAACCAACTTTATGAAAAGATGCATTAATACTTAGGGAGCACACATTTTTACTCCCCCCTCTCTCCCCTCACAATTTAAAACAGCCATGCATGTTAAAAATTATGTACTGAAAGCTTTGAAGTAAAAAAAGGAAAAGAGAAATTAAAAAGTCACAGTTGTTGCTACAACACATGTACCAGAAACTCAGTTGTAAACATGCTAAAAAGGAAACACGTTGTTCCCAAATCCAATAAAATTACAAAAGACAGTTGTTCATGGTGGCGCAACATCTGGATGGCTCTTATCTGGACTTGTTGTACTTGCCAAAGGCACACTTTTATCTACATACGTTACAGCTGCACATTAACTGGCTAAGTGATGCTGTCTGGGATTTCTTCTGAGAAATGTCTTTTTTTTTTTTTAGCAATGCCATCATTAAATAACCAGGAAAGAATTCTGCTTCTGTTTCTGCTATGCAAACTCTATCCCAGTTACTTACGTATTGTTGAACTAAGCAACCTGCTATCCTTTCTATGCTGTCAATTGAGATAATCTTGGGTATTGCAATGTTTCTTTTTAAAAACTGTAATTATTTTTTTGTTTGTTTTGTTTTTTTAACTTTGTCTCATAGCTCTTAAGTGGGTAGAATAGCAGACTGATGCCATGCATTATAAGACTTAGTTTGATTGTATTTTGATTCAACTGTAAGTTAATCACTACAGCGTTTCTTGTCTGCACTGAACCCAGTCTGTTGAAGTACAACTGCAGGCACCTTTGTGATGTTAGCTTAGCCATAGGCACATGTAGCTCGTCCAGCCTCACTCTGCAGCCACTCTACGGAGCTCCCCTCTCGCCTGGCCTCCGCCGCTCGACTGCGTCCAGCAAAAACAAACACCGGCGGGGCCGGTGCTCACAAACATGAGGAGGAGTGAGGCAATGTGTTGGCCACGGTTCCCCCCAAAAATAAATGCTTTGCCGCACGTCGTGTGTTCGTGCGCTGGCATGTGGTCAGGGGCGCCGCGTTCTACGTCTTGATATGCGTGTGTGCACGTGTGTGTGTCTGTCTCGCTGCTCAGATAACGAGGAACAGCCGCCGAACCCTGCTGGCGCCCGAACCAGGTGGGCTCTGCCGTTTGCTGGGCTCAGCTATCACGCGGCAAAGGAGCCACGCGACCGTGATGTTCCTATAGCTCCATCCATTAGTTACACAGAAAAAAATACCCGGAGGTGGAAACCTCAGCATACGCAGATGTGTGTGTGTGTGTTTCTACACAAGTGGGTTGTTTTCCATACCATTAGCATTGGCCAAGCTTGCTTTTATAGGCGTTTTCTCCTCTTTCAGGGATTTAGTTGAGAGGAAGGCGGTACAGGGAGTATTTTCCCTGACAGGTACGTGGCACGGTAAGATGACTTGGTGTGCTCTCTCTCGCCCCACCCACCCCCCACCCCTGTGTCTCTCTTCCTCTCTCTATTTCTTTTCTCTTCCTCCTTTCTTTCCCTCCCTCACTCCCCTTGTGCCTAGTGAGTTCCTCCTCCCCGAGTACCTGAGTCAGATGCAGGAGGAGTCGCTTGGCCACTTTGAGATGACGGACCAGGCATTCGAAGGCGATGGTGGCGGCGGCGGCTCCTCTTCTTCCTCTGTCCAGATGCCCGTCATATCTCAGGTGTCCTCCACCCAGAACTGCGACCTTCACCTCTCCATGGCCCCACCCGAGGCCCCGGCGTCCCGCAGCACGGGCCAAGGACGGGGTGCAGGGGCCGCAGGGGGGGAGGTGGTGGTGGTGTCGGACGAACCAAAGACCAGCGTCGCCATCAACTCTCCGGAGGTCCTGGAGGAAGAGGAAGAGGAGGACGGAGAGCGGGAGGAACGTACAGACAAAAAAGCACTTGTGTCTATTACCATAGAATAGGATGTGATTCTCCCTCATTCTCATATATATAAAAACCTTCCTGAGTCACAACACAAGAGTGTGTTCTGGACAGTGATTGTGTTGGTGCCTGGCAGTCGTACACAATTTTTGTGTGTTTGTTTGTTTGTTTGTTTGACTGTCACTTTTTTTTTTTTTTTTTTACAATTACTTTGCCGTGATAAACGTGGCTTGGTGTAATTGTCATTTGTATTGTGATTGCATAGGAAGTGACAAATGATAAACATTATTTTCTGCAAGAGCCCTTTCCATTTGCAGTACATATTCTAAATGCACACTGGACTGTGATTCTCTTTGGAGCTGGCAACCTTAAGCATATTCCTGTGCATCAAAAGCTCTTGTCTTTGTTTCGTTGTGACAGAAAACATGGCAAATATACCCTGAAATTGTTTGTCAACATTTGACTGTCCTGTAAAGCTGTTTTAATTTGTGTGTTAGTTTTAAAACAACAGATATTGTGAGATGACTAACTTTTTTTTTTTTTTTAAGGAAAATGTTTGTCAGATGTTTCTTTTCGGTCTGGATGAGAAGCGCCTTACCCCAATCCTGTACAGAAAAAGTGTACAATCCTTAGTGTGGTGAATACAGATACATTCAAGTTCCTCTGTTACATTAAGGGCATTGCTTTTTAAGATATTGCAGCATGGTCAGAATGAGGCACTGTCACACTGAACAAGGCCATGACATTCCCCCCCCCCAGCCCTAATCTCTCCTTAATAATAACACTCGTTCCACTAAGATTTCAACATGGAATCTGTAGACAATCTCCTTGTGTCTGATCAATCATGCCAAGTTTGTGGCATTCACAAGGGAAACTTGCATCTAGAGGCAGAATGGATTTTTTTGGGGGGGGATAGAATCCACAAGCTGCTTCCCCAGTTACAGTTTTAAAGCTTTGTGAAAAGCGTTAAGTTAATGTGTTTTTGCAGAGTGCAACTGTACGTGAGTTTGTGCAAACCGAGGCAGTGGAAGTGCAGGCTTTTAGGTCCAGGTTAGCTGTCACTAGTGTCTTATTTTTTGAAGTGGAAAAACTATAATCTCATTCTGCTGTCCAGCTGAGTAGCATAGCATGACTGACTGTGTAATACCTGCTTCACTTGATGCACATGCTGAAGCAGTTAGAACAGTTGAATCATTCCCAACTACGCTAATCCAAAATCAAGAATCGCTACTTTTTTTGTTCACCCGTATTAAAAAAAACGAAGGCAAAGTAATTTGGCAGTGGTCACAGCTAACCTTTGACTGTGAGGTTTTGTGTTTGTCTTCTGCGACGTTGGCTATTCTGCTTCTGCACAGAACACTGTGTACCCCTGTCACACATAGTGCAGTCATACACTTGGATTGTTTAGGTGTCTGAACATGGTCAGGGTTGAATGTTATGTGCTGAAAGATACTGCAGAAGTGAAGTATACAAACGTATTTCCAATTTGCAAGTTTCTTAAAGACTGAAAATGTGCCATTCTTTTATTTGTGCCTACTACAACGTCCCATCAAGTCCTGTTTACTCAATTAGGAACGCAAGGATGCAATGTTTTTTGGTGATGTAAGAAAGCTTTTATATCTGTAAATCCTTTAGCATTTACTTGACCTCTTTAGATATTTAATATACATATCTTTGTGTCTACCATTTGCACAGGGCAATCATTGTTAAATGCTGCTTAGTTATAATGTGATATTTTTAATGTGATGTTTTCCAACATTTCAAGAAAAAAAAAACTTCTCCCTTATTGTGCAATACAGTTGTAATACAGTGTACGTTTGTTTTGGAGCATCATATAAAAAAAGAATGTATTGTTGGTCGTTTAAAATAATGAGCAATATGAAAGCGAAAGTTGTGAATATTGGAGGTGGTTGACACTTCCTATGTTAAAAGTTATTTGTGGTTCTAGGAGGCTGTTATAACGGACTAAAATGTGACATTTCGGTTAGTTTTCGTTACGCATTTTTGTGTCTGCACTTTCAACAGAAGCTACAGGTGCAGAGGGTTTCCTGCAGTGCGACCGCGGGGGGTGGGGAACTCTCCCTCTGATGTCAACTGTTTCAATATCAGTCACTGTACTGTACCATACAGTAGCCCACTGTATGGTATACCAAGCTCTATGCCTGAAAACTTTTGTCTGTGAGATCGTATGAACGCCCTATTTCTATCAGTAGTAATGTGAATTGCGTGGTCAGTGCAGTTATGTCTGTCTTTTCTAGCTTCTGGTGACGCACTCTCTATAAGGTTTCAAATATTGCAAATATTGCGGTCCCAGACCTCACTGTGGTACTGGCATGTTTTCCTACAGAAACATATTAAAAATACTGAGAAAGAATACAGAAAAAAAAACTATATAGCATGGTTTAATTTCTTGGCTGTTTTGTCAGATGTGTGCAACTACGTTTTTTTGCATACAGTAGTGCATCTCTTTACAGTGCTTAAAAAGCAAGAGGAAATGGTATTCAGATGTCATGACACATTTTGGTCTGTTTTTTTGTATTCATCTAAGTATAAACTTTGTATATTTCTATTATCTGTGTGAGTTTAAATAGTTGATGGATTTGAGCCTTACGTCATACTATACGCTTTGTGACAATGTCTTTAAAGTGTCCCTGTATAGTTTTATTTTCAAAAAAAAGACAAAAAATGTTTTTATTTGTAACTTGTGCCTTTGGATGCTGAATCGGTAGTGCGTTTTAATAGTCATGAACATCCATTGCTATGATTCGTATCACAACTACAAATGCTGGTAGTGCTCTGATGTAGCTTGTAACCTAAAGTATTTTTGAAGTGCTAAACTATATTTTGTTTCTGTGCATTTTTTATTTTAATATCTACAAATGTGGTGACTGTTTTTTGTAACTTTCCAATGATTTTCATTTTGAGTTAACTGTGCCAGTGTGTTATACTAAACATGTTTTGTATAGACAATGTTTTGATTGAAAGTAAAGTCATAAATTAATCTTACTATTGGTCTCAGGCTACCAGTTGTTTGGATGCTCACCTTCCAGTGTTTGAAAGCAACACAGGGGCACAGAAATGCGTCGAATGGGCTTAAGCCAGGTGAGAATGTAGTGTGGACAACCAGAAGTATGATTCATTTGAGGGACAGACAATGTCAGGAGTGCTGTGAGGGGCCCAAGATGATAGCATGAAGTAAATCACACAGATTTATAAACACATGAGCACTTCAAGGGGGTGTTGTTGCATGCATGTGTGTGCAGAGAGGTGGTTGGGTTGGGTTGAGAATGGGGAGGGCAGTGATAGGCTATGATATAAGACTAGATTTTTAGCTAACTCCAAACACCTGTTTGTGATTTGGTGTGCTCTTACCTCACGACCCACACATCAGCCTTGTTGCACATTCTGCAGGTCAGGAGAGAGGATGGTGGAAATTGGGTCAGAGCTGCAAAGTGGGTCATGCTCCATCAGTTTGTTAATGGACTCAATTAAGTGGCTTTATGTCTTCACTGAAAATGACAAGCACATTTCCAAGGAGAAACTGCATCATTACATCAACTTTTTTTTTTTTTTTGGCGGGGGGGATATCTCAGAACTGGGCCAACTGTATTATAACTTAGAGGTTATGACGACTAATTGGATAGGCCTGTAAGGAATGTACAAGACCATACCCTCACTCACAACATGTGCTTCCAACACCTGCAGAACCCACTAAAGTAATGTTACATAACAGGAAAGGACCACCATCTCTTCAAATAAGAAAACTGACCCCAAGCCAAGACTTTGTCATGGAGATTACTTTTGTTGTGATGAACTGTGTGTCAAGTCCCAGTTTTCCGTCATGTGACTGCCGCACAGGAAGAGCTAAAACCTTATGCAGGGAAGAGCTACAATGTTGCTGCAATATAAGATGTGTTATGGAAGCTACTTTTGAGGTCTATAGCTTTGCAGATACCTGTGCTACTTTATAGCAGAAGATACTGACCTACTGGAAAGTTATCCTAGGGAGAAATATAGCTCAAACAACTCTGTGTAAAATTGTAATTGATATGAACAAATGATAATATGAAATGTCATATATCAGCAGAAACTGGCACTCACTTGAGTGCATTGATTTATTACGAAAAGTGCTTTTTGATTTGTCTTGTCTGGGAATTTCAGGAAAAAATGTAGGATTTTAAACAAATATTTTTACACATTATCAATTTTGAATTCTCTTCCTTATATCTGACTGCAACTGAAAAAAAAAAACTATTTGGGCCTTTCAAATTTAAAATGGGCCTGATGTCTCTCTCATCACTCAGCAGCTGTCAATCTTAACAACAAATGAGTTATGGCCAAATGAGTTTGTATCAAGTGAACTACACAAACTGACTAACTGTCAAAAACTAGTAGATCTACTGTACTTGGACTATGAATATAGATCTATGAATATAGTTGAAGTACAACCACCATGCCATCTTGTTAGACTAGTTTAAGATGTACTCCAAAGGAAAAGCAATAACAAATGAAACTGGTGTTTTCCTGTTGACTACAGGAGTGTATTTCTCGATATTGTTCCAGTATATGCATCAATATGCAGTTGACACACAGTGTCTTATCTTACAGTGTAGAATCCACTCCCAGGTCACTGGTCAGGCTAATCGACCACTCAGCAGGTAACAAAGGAATCCAGCTGTTGGCTCTATGCTCTAGATTTATAGTAAGGAACGGTGAGTTCACCTTACTTTGTTGTAACGGGTTTCCATCATTGTGGCGACAGCAAATGCATTCCGTTTTGCCCAACGCAGCCGTTAGTCTTTCTGCACAGACCCAGCATCCTTTTCACATTTTGTACCACACACTGATGGACGTTGACCACATGCAGTACCTGTGTTATGTAATGGCACCGGAGACGCTAAAGCTGCAAGACTGAATGGTTAAGTGCTTCCCCAGACTGTCACCGGAGACGCCTCCTGTTTCAACAAGGTTTCTTAGGCATAGTTTCATCTGCCAAGACTGTTGTCGTCAAGATCAGTCTGGTAGAACCATCCATTAAACATTTTAGAGAGAGGGCCAGTAAACTGTGTACACAGCCAGACATAGGGCTGTTAAATGAATGGATGTTATGCCACACATAATACATGACTATTTCTTCTAATATATTACATCTGTTGGAGAAGGAGATAACATTTAATACAGAGTATTGGCCTGTGCGTTTGTGAGAAAAGGGGTAGATTTGTAGGACCCCAACTTTCTATTCTGAAAAAATATATATATTATTAAATTACATTGAAGTAAGCAATAGGTCTCTATTTAAAAAAATGTTAAGCCTCTAAGAGGAGTCTGATAGGTTCCTTACAGACTATATTGATGTCAGTAGGAAAATATAGTGTATTATTTAATCTGGATGGCATTGTGAATTTTATGGCAATTAGGCTGTATTTCCATTTGTAACAGGAAAAAAAACGTTCAACCGATGAGTCAAGGTGAAGGTGTATCTGTTGGCGTAAATTTCCAGGTTCCTCTGATGCTGTCCAGCTGTTGATGTTTAGTTTCTGATCATATCTTACTCCAGAGGAAAACGTGCCAATGTCCACCTGCAGTGGATTACGGAGAAGCGTTACAGAATTTCAGATCTTATGCAATGTCAAAGATACCATGACTCAAATCAGGCTGAGGTTAATGGAAAAAGCCAGCCAGCCAGCCACTGCTAAAATCAAATACCCTTGTACGCATACTGAAATATAGAATTGCTTTTGTCTATTTAGAAACCATTTTATTTGGACTTTTTTAAAAAGGTTTTTTATTTTTCAAACAGGAAAGAAGTGACGTGTAAAGCTCTTATTCAGGTTATTTAGAACACATTCTTATTAAATTTACTGTTAAGTTCAAGATCATTGTATTATGCAAAGAGTTTGGTCTCATTTCAATGGACACCAAGTGTCTTTCATGTCTAGTCTAATGAAGTGCTAAAGAAATGAGGTGCATGTGTTTATTTCTACTTCCAAGACAGGCTCCAGGGGAGAGAAAAACCAAGCCCAGGCGATGGGCCTACACAGAGCCGTAAATCAGATGACCAAGAATGGGTTGTATCACAGGGAAGGGACAAGGATGTAGAAAACCTCACTGGTAAAAACCCTCTCTGAGCTTACAACATCTGACATATTGCCCCTTGACTCTGTGGAGGGGGTATTGGTTAACCCCCACCGCCCCCCCGCCCCCACAACTGAGTGCTCCTGAACTGATACTATGTATTTAGCCAACAGGTCATATAATGTGGAACAGTTGGACAGATAACAGAAGACGTCATAGTAATGTCTGTTTTACTTTGTTGCATCTTCGCTGACATCTGGCCCTGTCCAACACTTTGATGGCTTTTTCCCTGTGGATAAATGTGTCTCTACCTGCCTTGTGTAAACAAAAAGTAAAGTAACTTTATATAAACTAAAATATTTAATGTGACATCAAACATGTCTGTAGTTCTATGTATTCCTCTTCCCTATCTGAACTCGTCGCTCCTTGAAAGCTGGCTGATAATGTATACCATGAGTCATGTTCCTGTTTCCATCCAGTGATGTTCTAATTCTTACCACAACAACGGAATCAGCTTTCTGGCAGCGTGTTGGACTGTAACATCACTCAGTCATATTGTCATTTCATGTTTGCCGCTGTCGCCCAGGAGACAGTCCACATACTGTGCTTGGAGATACCCAGAGCCAGGAGGCCCTCCTGTCTCCTTACAGAGGTGAAAAAGGTAATAGATAACAGTCTCTATTTCTTTCTTGAGGCATCAGTGATGGGCCAGTTGTTTCAATTCCACACCATAGAAGGGCATCAGGGGGATAGCCAGATATATCTAGGGGAAAACAGTTCTATAATTATGTTTAAATTTGTGAATGAAAGAGGGGGAAAAAAAACAGGTTTTACTTTTT
Source organism: Tenualosa thibaudeaui (assembly GCA_027481765.1). Lineage (NCBI taxonomy): Eukaryota > Metazoa > Chordata > Actinopteri > Clupeiformes > Clupeidae > Tenualosa > Tenualosa thibaudeaui. Next base: position 8,322,260 of record JAIFZK010000009.1, on the reverse strand, counting down.
TGGGGAAACGCACATGCTTTCAATATAAAGCATCTATCCAAGTTGGTTCATTAAATGAGATTTATTTTTGGTAATTAATGCAAGGTATTGATATTGAAGTGTCTGTAAAGATTTATTGCAAATCAGAGTTCCAGTCGGAGAACGTCGGTTTCTCACTCTTTCTCCAGAGACAGACCTATTTTCACTCGACTTAATTGCTCTTTGCGCTGCACTCATTAAATATTGAGAATCTCATAACAACTGTGCTTCCTAGCACTTCAGACTCTGTGCCAGGTGCAGTGAAAAGAAGTGATAGACTTCAATGTTCCATTCTTTCACGACTAAGAGTAGCGTTTTGTTCCATTGCCCTTTTCCATTGCACGTTGAGAGAGAGTTGTTGGAAAACTCTAATCTGACGTAAATGACAAAGTTTAAAACATAACATGATAAGAAAGCGTCTCTCCAGTCAAATGGAATGTCAGCTGATTTGAAAGTGCAACGGCCTCAAGTGAGGTTTACGTCATCATGCCTCCACATTCTTCCATCGACAGAGTGCTTTTGGGTGGATGTATTGATGTCATCCCCAACTGCTCTTACTCCAAATGCACACCCATTAAAAAGACTGGTGTATAAATGAGTTCCCTTTTTAGACAGACAGTCCAAACGGTGGCCGTTTTAAAATCTGAGGCCAGAAAGTTAATCACGTCACTACCTTTCTCTTTATAATCTGACTACCATTAACTTAGAGGTGGGTATAGAATTTCAAGTATTGTTGGACTTAAATAAGAAAGGCACTGGTGAAAATATTATCATCCATCCCTCACAGTCTGGGTGTGAAGGTCACAAAAAATAAAACATAAAAAGTTTAATCTGTCACTTCATCTTTCCATGCTTCTCTGGTCTGGGCATAAACACATATGTAGTGTCCCCTCACATGGCTACTACTCTGGAGTGGTTTAGAGTTAGTGACCTCGGTTAACATATACAGCAGTCATCGCAGCAGCAACAGAACATCACGCGTTAATCTCTTCAAACTTTTCTCTCCCAGAAGGTTTTGATGGGAAGTACTGTAGTTCCTCTGGACATCCCAGCACATGGATTGTGTTTGACACTGCTTATTGTTAGTGTATGACATAAATGGTATGGGTGGATGTTTTGTCTACATTTTTGTAATATATATGTCCTTATGGATAAGTGTGCTCTTAGAATCATGTTCCCTTCTTCTACATCTCTTACTGAATATTTGAGCAAAGTTAGGGAAATAGCTTGGGGGAGGTGGACCTTGTATTACATCAAGGAATACTGCGGACAAACCAGGAAGGCGAGACTTCCATTGGCTAGACATGACCTAAAAAACCCACCAGATGAGTCAAACCTCACCCGTAAATAAAAAGGCTGATGTCTGGGAGTTAACCATGATGACACCATGCCTGTCCTGTTGCTTCTTTAGAATCCACAAAAAACAGACAGAAAATGAAAAGACGAAACAGATTTGTAAAGAGGACAAGGTCCAGGAAGCCCATTAGAATCGCCCTCTCAGTGTGAGAGCCTTTCTCAGGGAGATGCTGGGTATCCTTTATTGAAAGAAGGAATGTCGTAGCTCACAGGGTTCCAACTGCTTTGACGTAAAACACCCCAGCATTCCTGCGTCCTTCCAAGGATATGTTTGTTGCCATGGCAGCCAAACGCTGCTCTGGGACAGCCCATGGAGAGCATCCCAGAGTCCCTCGCAGCTGGATGGACGGAAGTACATTCCTGACCGTCCCTCTTAAAAATGTCTGTGGAAATAAGAGAAGCCCAGAGTGCTTCATCATCCCTGCATCTTATCATAAAAAAACATACAAACTGCCTAATCACAGTGGTCAAAAAGCATTCTCTTCCATTTTTTCCCCAATATACTACTTTGCTGTTGAACAAAGAAACTGTTATTTTAAGGACTTTTTTGTGGTTGCGCAGTTGGACAGGCTTGATGCTCTTTCCTGTTACCAAGCTGTGATAATAATTGCTGGAACAGGTTTCTTGTGCGCAGCCCAAACAGCATCGCTGCTTTAAGTGACTCAGGGCTCAAATGTTGCCTGCTGTACTCACCCAGGAGGTGAGGAGAGAGAGGGAGAAAGAGAGGGAGAGAGAAAGAGAGAGAGAGGAGACAGGACAGAGGAGGTGAGGGTAGCCAAAAGTTAGTAGCCAAGACTGGTCCTCCCCATCATAAATTAAAAAAAAAAAGTCATTTGCAAAAAAAAAATTTATGAAAAAAAAACTTACCAAGGAAAACTGATGACACTACCATGTGTGTACCTCCTCTCTTGTCTCCTAAAGTTACTGAGATAGCTTTCACAGATGCCCACACTCAGTCTCAGTCACCCCTTTAGTTGAACCTGCACGAGAGCCAGTGAAAAATCTACACACTTTCAGTATCATTTGCTATTGATATTAAGCATGCTCAGCACTTTGGGGGCTCTTATCCTGAGTGCTTCCTATCTTGTTTTTATTAGCTGTTTTTGTCTCCCATTCTACTGTTTGTGTTATGGCCCCTTACTTGCTTTTTTTTCTTTCTACTTCAAAAAGCTGGTGCTTGAGAAGGTTTATAAAAGCGAGCTTGTAATTGAGATGCACAGCTGAGTGGAGTACCCACTAAAAATACATCACTGGATCAAACCCCTGAGCTGATGCATTTTGGCTTTAGCCACTTCACTTAGGTATATGGAGACCACAGTGAAATACTGTGCGATACATGCTGTCTGCCAAACTCCGCTTTCCATTTTCGAGCTGAAAATCCACATCTCCTTTTTTGGTAGCCTCAACGGTTCACTAAGACCCTGCAAGATGAAATAGTGTGTTTTCCTTGTTGGTGGTTCAGATGAACTGTCTCTACCTGACTGTCCCACAAGGTAAATGGTTTGTCTACACAATTGCATTGATGAGACACTTACTGAGACTAAAACCAACACACACACACACACACACATACACACCAAGAGGGAGAGAAACCTGGTGAAGCAACTGAGGAGGTTGAGTGCAGTCTGGGTAACTCTTTCTGTTCAACTGAGCCACATCTGGACACCAATCTGCACCCTGCACTGCCAGGGACTGCTGGTGGAGTGAGGAGGTGCGTGGAGAGAGGGAACACCAAGTTCAGATTCAAACACACACATGAGAGAGAGAGAGAGGACAGAGAGAGTGGGCAAGAGATTAAAGGAGACCATTTGCCATACTGTTATTTGTTTTATGACAATAGACAGGATGAGATGAGTATCAGAGGAAACTACATAACAAAAGACAAGATAAGGATGCAATAAGAATATCTCTTAAAAATAACATGGTTGTTACACAAGTGTCTAATTTAGTAGATATTCCATCTCTTTCATGACAACTGTAATAGCTCCGTCTGTTTCAATGTCAGTACCACATGAAGACACAGTGTATTCCCTCTATAACTTTATGTGGTCATGCACTTGGAGAAGATGTCGCTCCAAACTCTTCAAGTAAGACGGGTCATTTTGTGTCAATCAAATGCTTTCTAAGAAACACTTGGCTAGCTGAGTGAGTGTATATGACTCTCAAGAGATTATCTTTGTCAGGACTGCCGCATCGCTGGCCTATGTAGGCTCCTGTTCAATATCCGGGTTACACCATAGCTGGTGTAAGTAATAGGAGTAATCAGATGTGTTGTTATGGTATGGTGTGCATTTTACATGAATGGTCAAATAAAGCAGCGCAACAGAACATTTTCTGACAATTACATCAAAGAAATGAGTTGTTTGCATGGGTTCAGTGTGCCATAATTCAATATTCTTTTTACATAACTTTAACTGTTGTTCCCACTTGGATTGTGTTTGTAGACTAAATATCCATGACTTGGGCTTAGACTATGTTGTCAACATAATAGTTAGAAGCAGATTCATGGATCACAGACTTGGCATATACCAAGTAGGAGACTGAGAAATTTGAAGAAATACTGACCCCTGGTGAAAAACTGAGAACACTTCACAACACAATTAAAAAGTGTAAGTAAAAGAAGAACAATTAAATGAACTGTCATATTTACTGTGTGATCTGGAAAAGACCTGACAACAAACTTTAATATCTACTGTAGGTCTTCTTGCACGTCCTTACAAGAACAGTACTATTCTGACTAAGCACAACATCAGCACAACTTAGCCTCACTAAAATATGGCTCAGAACAACCTGACTTAGCAACGTATAAAGAGATATGGTGAGATGATCAAAACACACGTAAACAAGTGCTTATCGTGTGGAACTGCACCTGCTGGGTGGAGCAATGAGTCACCTGTCGCCACAAGCGATCGTGGCACCTGACATCATCCTTTCCTTGCATTGAACACCTCACAGAATGCTCTGACACCAATAAAGACAAGTACTTGTTCGGCCTCAAATGACAGCATAAGTGTTAGATAAACATGTACTCTGTGAGGAAAGATGATTTAATGGAGGATTTCTGGCACACAATCACTGACAGTCTCTCAGATGCCTTGCAGATGAAATAAAATGCCATACATCATCTGTGGATCTTTCAAATCACAAACTGGCACAGACTGAAGTGGTGTCATTCTTACCCCGTGTTAAATATTGCTCTGTGTGTTGCAATTGCAATGTCCCACAGAGCGCTATTAAAAATATCTACATTTCAGAGACATTTTGCCAAGTATTTGGGTGTACAGACAAGACAGTAAAACCAAATGTTGTGACACAAGTACTAAATCTATTTTCTAATTTAATTAAAACATGATTGCATCACATTTTATGTATTTACCATCGTAATAACAACCAGGAAACTGGTTGGTTGAATTCTAATTGATATGTTGGTATGTCAGTCTCATGGACTACCTACTCAATGAAAGGTGATGCCTTTTTTAAGGTAGTGATATTGTCTGAAGGAAATACCTCTATCGTAGACCAGAGCGCTGGATGACTGCCAGGGGGTAATATTTCCAGAGGGATGCTTTGAAATGGCTTTCCGCCATTGGACACCATGTCCTTTAGGTGTCAGTCGTAACGTCTGGAAGCCATTCAGTCAGGTGAAGGAAATGTGATGGCTCTGACATCAAGAGCAAGCTTGTTTTACATCAATTGTTTAATCTTTTATTGATGAGGGATTCGTATATCTGTACACAGGCTCTTTGTGGAGTTAATGAGTTTTGCTTGGTTTACTCATTAAAAAGGTATCAGGATGTTAAGGATCATATCTAATCTCCCCTGCATTTGTAATTAAGAACATCCATAATACTCCCAGAAGGACAAAGGCCGTTTTTGTCTCCAGGAGAATTGTAGGATATGCTTCTGAAGAGAAAGCATATATCCAATAGGACAATATATTAATATTTCCTGGCAGAATGAGTTTCATCTTTGGTTTTTATTATTTAATGTGGTTATATGCTTTGATCTAACCTGAGCCCTGCCACCCCAATGCTTCTGACATTTTTTTTTCCATAATTTTTTCTAGAGTTTGATGACAATGTTTGAATCTCAAGCTCAAAGTGACAGACAAGGCAAAGATGACATGGAGGAAAGCTGTCTCCAGGTCTGTTTCCTCCCCACTTCAGACACATATTTCCATAAGAAATCCTCACTCACCTGCCACCTGAGATTAAAAAAGATCAAAGAGCATTGCCTTTTCCTTTCAAGCAGTGTGCACGGTCTAAAACAGTCATCTCTTTCCACATGCTACAATCAGTATCCACCATCTTTTGTAATAAACATACAGCACAGTGGATGAGCACCAACACATCTTTCACTCTCTCTTGTTAACTCAATTACGGCTCCTTCATGCAAAGATTTGAGCTGATGCCTTAATACACAAGGCTGGTAGAAGGAACAAGATGCTGTGAGTGTTCTGCTGCCAGAGTCTGTCAGACCTCAAAGGCAACTCAGACGCTACTTGTTTCCTGTGCATGCTGATAGTGATCGTCAGAGGCTTATAAGCTAACCTGCTTCCTGTTCTTAATTAGCAGTGCTGACAGGCCCCTCATCACCCAGGAGGGACTGTGCCAAGGAGATGGCAGCAATGAAAGGGCCACCTTGTGTCCAACACAAAGTTGACTGACAACAGGGAGCATAATCTGACTGCAAACCCCCTCCACGGAAACCGCTCACACCTGTGCCACCTGAGATCAAAAGTGAAGGTGAACCAAATGACATGAGAAGAGGCATGGACTTGCTTTGAAAGTTTTGTCTTGAAGAAGTGATTTAATATATATGTATATGGGAAAATCCAGCGTTATGGACATGACATTTGCACTATTGTTGCTGAACTAAATGCCACATAACTTTAGCAAGCATAGCAGTGTGTCCTAATTTTGTTTATTTTATTAATCAAACTTAATAGCTGAATACAGGCAAACCCACAAAATTTATACAATGATTTACGGCATAAGAATATGAGCCTTGTAATTTGCATTGGACATGACATTTAATGGACAAGTTATTATGAGAGATTACAGTTTTGTATGTAAAGTTTACAGAGACACATCGAAATCATTAGCTTTATACCAAGCAGGACATCTGGGTGAACATAGAAGAAAACTAAGTTGTAAAATAAGTCGGTTTTGACTGGAGTTATTTTGGGGAAACTGGCGTTATGGATGTGACATATCTGCAGGCTTTCAAAAACACAATAAGTGTGAATGGTGAATTGCAATGATTGAAATAGTAGGTTTGATGCCTGGGTGGGCATGTAGCTTTAAGGCTGTCTTTCTGAGAGGAGCACATAAAACATAATAGGCATTCAAAAAGCACTGCGTTAACTTTAATAGCATTGCAGTAGTATAAGCCGTTACCAGTGGTACAAACAAGTGCAGATCTCAAGCAAACCTCTCCAATTAACCCTCCGTTGCCATAAAAATGTTCATTAACATTAAAGGTTGACAGGAACCATAGAGTAACACTATCAGCATTTACAGATATTGCGCTGAAGCTCATCTGCACTTGACTTTACCCAGAACAAGTCACTGTCTACTTGCCTGCAAGAATCCATGTTGTGCTCGAAATTATAGGCCTACATTTACAGCTAAAATAATAGGCTACGAGTGATATCCAGGGTGCGCTTCATACGCTTGGCATGGTTTGGATATTAATGTCAACATTCCATTAGTTGTAAATGACAGGCTAGATGTTACAGTGAGCTAAACCAATTATTGCTTAATCGTATGCATGGACCAGTGAATCTGCGCGCAAAACAACGTTGGGCACAACTTACATTGACAAGATATAAACACAACTTACAAGACATACACACTCAATAAAACAAAAACTCTGATGGAATAGCCTATTTCACATCAAATAATTAAAAAGGCACACTGCTCTTGCCTGACGGTAATTTTTTTGGGGGAAAAAAGGTGTTCTGTTCTCTTGATCGCACACCTCGGTGAAAATCAGAGTTGGAAAACATTTACCCATTATTGTGATTTCTTACCTGGACCTAATTTCACTGAAACTCGAAGGCTGAGTGCAATAGGAAAGTGAATTGTGAAACGTTACGGATGTGACACAATTCTAACACTTAATTTAAGTGAAAAAAAATCATCATATAATAAACTGATAAGAAAATGCTTTGCACATGACATTCTTTCCTTGAAGCGTTTTGAGTAGTGTAAAGATAACCTCAAATTCGTTCTTCTTCATGGAATTCACGGAAGCACGCACGCACAAACGGCTTTTAAACGCACTGTTGAAGCAAACCAAGCGAACTATAGCTTTATCTTGCCTTTGTCATCATAAAATTATGTAAATGTGTTACAAGTTTTCGCACTTTAAATAAAACGCGTAAAACAGGCGTTTTAAAAACAAGGTTTCCGTCTTGGCTCGTCACTCATAGAAGATGTAAGCAATGGAATTATCTGTACAAATCCTTTAGAAGGTGCGTCATACAATAAAATATAGATCTCAGTGAACATAAGTTATACTTTAAGATATACAGACACACACAGCGTTTGTATTGCAATTCTTCCCTCCATATTTCAACATTTTTCTATTTCTTCTTTGGCATTAAATTGCTGTGCAAAAAAAAATTCGGCATGCAATTTTTAGACACAACCAATCAGACCTATTCCAACAGGCCATAATCCCTGGTGTTGTAATCCCTTGCATTTTCCTGTGGAGAGGTGCACCTCAGGCACCACTTCTCTAATAAACTGGGAAAGGGCACCTCCATGTGGTTCTGTTTTGTTACCTGTGGCAAACAAGCAGCCTTAAAACAAGGACACATCTGAGAGATGGGAAAATAACAACCCTATAAAACCTTTGTTTCTCCATACATGCTGCATCACAAGAGAATGAAGCTATATGTTACAATAAACCAAAATTCACAGATACTGCTGCTACAATGCTGGACACTGCAAGGATGACATTAGCATAACACATCTGTGTTTTTGAATTGACCGAACACGAAGTAAGTGTGGACATTTAATTTTGTAATTTTTAAGATGTTGAGTACCATGCTTAGACATATTTTGCCATATATTTGATCTAAATGTGATTTAATTGGATCATTACTAATCACTGCTCTGAGCTTCTGTTTGGTGCCATTGTGTAACCTGGCTGTCCTGAAATGTTGTTCAGCTTGCAAACTTCTTCAGAAAGCACAGATTGTCCATAAAGTCTCGACACTTTTTCATATACAAGAGCAAACATACTTAACACAAACCAAACACCTACAAAGTTAAAAGAAAAATCACTCTGTATGTATTATGCATAATCAAACCTCACTGTTAGCTTCTTCTCAAATTAAAATGCCATGTCCATTGTCTGGTGACAAACTGGGTACATTTAATTGGTTAATGTAGTCATACAGCAATTGGCAAATGACAATGAAATACAGCCACTGAGTTCCTTCATTCCTATGATAAACACAATCTCATTTGAAAAGTCACTTCTCCATACAATTTGTAAGGCCTGAGGAGACTAAGACCAGAGACGGTGCTCAGTTGTAAAGAAACCCACAATATCGTGGGACACACACTCTCTAGTCTAACCGATGTTGGAATATGTAATAGATACATATGCATCACAGATCAGTTTCAATTGAAACAAAGAAACAAATAACAAAATATCACAACTTGTGAGATTTTGTATATTCGACTTCATGGTGAATGGTCATGGCTCATCTAGCATGGAAGTAGGAATTCAGAATAATTCGTTTAACGTTAACCAGTAGCCTAGCTAACTATGTTTGAAGCTGAATGCCAGCTCAGAATTCTCGTTTTGTAGCCTATGCAGTGCGGAAATCTGTAGGTTGCAGAAAGACTCGTCAAATGATTCGACCGTAACTGACAAACTTTCAGTGTGCTGTGTATTTTGGACGCATCTTTCGGCTTATTCACACACATCTCCAGCGGCAAGGAGGAAACAACTGCGAGAATCTCCTAGGGTACTGTTGATATAGTCTCCACTCCAGTCCTCACTCACATATGTCCACCTTTCTGAACCATTTGCGAGAAGCGATTTGTGATGGTGAGCGTTGTGTCGATGAAACGTTCCACACAGCTCTCAAGACACGTCTCTGTTCGCGAATCTAGCTTCGAACTAGGTTTGTCCATACACTTGTCCCAACAGACATCAGTAAAATTATGCACCTGTTAAACACAAAATGGAAATATTTTTATGGGGCAGCCTGACAACCATAGATCAAAAAACATCGTGTTACTGATAAAAGGTCGTGCATTGAATATCCGTGTAGGTTAACTTACCTGGGCTTGAAATTGTGCTTTCTGTTGTTCAATGGCTATCAATCGCTGCAGCTCTGCAGCATCTGTCTTTTCCGAGTTAGCAGATGATAGACCGTAATCGGAGCTAAAATCTGCCATTCTTTATTTTCCTGATATTGATTAGTCTGAAGATCTAGTTAGGAGTTACAATCGTATAGCGTGGACCGGTGTGGGTGAAAGTCGAACCAACCCTGTTTTCCTGGGTCCTTCGATGTTAGTGTCGCAAGTAAGCAGATACGTATATCATTGGGCTAAAAAGTCAACGGTGAAATTGACATCACTTACTGGTGGATTTAGGTGTCTAAGGTGCCTTAATTTAATGTTCATCCAAGATCTAAACCATTGAGCTCAGTGATTTATTTGCTTTTACTGTACTCTTTCTTTTTCTCTTTTATTGGGCTAATACTATAATTCATGCAATTTCACTACGTGTCTTACATTAGTATTTTAATGTCTGTGACAAATAAACTCCTTGATTCTTGATCTAAACATACAATATTTGTCAGGGAATATCTTAGTTGATTAATGACATAGGCTACACAGGCTGTGTGCTACATAGGCTGAAATTAAAATGATGGCTTTACTTACTAAATTATTTAAGAACACAATTTCTAAAATCATTATAATAATGCTAAATACTGTCAGTACACTAAATATGACCAGAGGCTCTCATATGGCCTTTATATCGTTAACGTAGTTTGTTCTTGTCTATAATAGGCTATTCGCACACCTATCACAAGGTCCGCAGTGGTCACATCACTGAGCTGTAGTCTTGCAAATTAAACCTCACCGGGTCACATAAATCTCCTAACGTCATAAATGTGTGACAAATCTTGAAAATGTTTTTTTTTTTTTTTTAAATAAAGCCCTTCAGTGACGAATAAGCAAATAACTTGATTGTCTGAGCTTTCCGTTTTACACACATGACGTAATGAAGACTTCCATCGCGCTAGATGGCAGTGTATTTCGCTATTTTCATAGTCCGAGCTTTAAGTAACAAGCAGTAACGGTGCAGTAACTGACCTTGTCCCACGATGGCCAGTTTCATCAGGTTAAGTTCTGTATGCTACCGAGGTGCAAAACGTAAGATGATGTTTATTAGCTGGATGATATTTTCTTTCACGTTGTCTTAACATTTTGTTTTGAATCAATTTAGCACCTGTGAGCAGTGTCTATACGTAGTGTAGTTATCTTGCCAATAATAGCAGACGCACCTATATCCTATGACTAATTTACGTTATATCTATATTAACTTATGCTTAAGCTAGAGTGAATTTTTAGATGTTTATTGTTCCATGTGTCTTTTTACTTTCTGTTTTTTGTAGCTCTGTTTGCAAGGACTTTACCTCGTGAATTGTTGGCATGTCGGACGTTACGTGACAAAGATTCCGTTCAGGTCCATGCATCATCTCGTTCAGGTAACATTCGCAGATAATTTTATTGTGTTTGGGTAATAGCCAAATACTGTTACTTCATTACAAGCTAGGGTCTTTCTTTGTAGGCTATTTGTTTTGTTTGTGTCTGTAGTTAGAGTAGGGCAACGTTAGTCTCGGGAAAAGTTCACCTTTGTAACGTTACATTACCTTTTAGGGAGTTAAAAATAATTTTACTTCACCGTATGCTTTGGAAACAAGGATTAAAGAGTTTATTTGTAACATACATTGAAATACTAATGTAAGACGTATAGTGAAATTGTAGTCTACAAAATTATTGTAGCTACAAGTTTCAGTTGACTTTGACAATACACTAATGTCTGATTTATTGTTGTAGCCTAATGGTTTGCTCACTGATTTACAGTAGGAATATAACGACTCTATTGTACGTCCTATATTTACTCATATCACCATTATCGAGAGGAGTGTGCGTGTGTGGTTGTGGGGGAGGGGTGCAAGGGATGTCATGAGGACCCAAGGAGGCATTTGTTTAAAATAGGCTGAGAACCACTGAACTAAAGCTTTGTCTCCAAATCAGTTGGAGTGCATTATTTGAATTGAAATGGGCTCTGTAAAAAGGTCAAACTAATCTAAACTAAGCAAGAGTGGGAGCTGCAGTATCAGGCCTCCATCGTACGCTGCCATCACCATAGCAAGACTATGTAATTTATGGAGTTTCTGACACTTCCCTCTCACAATGTATCTAAATTTACTAGTAGTCAGCTTTTAACACTGTTTGAGAGAAGAAGATGTTATATAAGAGGATCAAATGTGTCTTTCTGTTGTCATTAGCTGAACACTCCAAAGCTGCCTCCATGCACTGGACAGGTGAGAGGGTGCTGAGTGTGCTTCTACTGGGAATGGCACCTGCTGCCTACATGTACCCAGTGCCAGCAGTGGACTATGCTGTGGCTGCAGCTCTCAGTCTTCATGGCCACTGGTAAGGCTAATTTCATGTCAGTGCCAACTGTGATAATTTGTGATGTTTCCCCTCTTTGTTCTGTTCATGTTATAACCTATAGCGTTACATGCCTTGGCTTATTTCAAATACATTTTTATTTGTTCAATGAGCTTTTCTCTGTATGTATTTCCTGATAGAAATGATTGATATGCATTGTGGTGAATGTGTTCACATTTGTAAGACTTACTTTACTACATTGAATAGCTTTATAATAATATATATAATATAATAATATATATAATATAATGTGATCAATCTTGTCTCTCTGTGGATATTTGTGTGTAGGGGGATTGGCCAAGTCCTAACAGACTATGTTCATGGTGAGACTAAAATCAAGCTTGCCAATGCTGGTTTGTTTACTTTGTCCATGGTCACCTTTGCTGGGCTGTGCTATTTCAACTACAAAGACGTGGGCATTTGTAAAGCCATCACCATGCTATGGAGCATCTAAGGCAACATTAACCAGAAGTGAGTTAAAGTGAGAGGACTATGTCCTCTCTGTGGTACCAAGTTTCAGCTCATGTAATACACAACTTAGTCGTTATTCACTGTCAAGAGGTAATTTGGAGAACTGTAATTTTTCCATGTTTATTTTATGTCGGCACTAGAGGGAATCTAATTTATTGTAAAGTATGTTATGTCTATATATATAATATGATGGTGTTTCTTTTTGTCATGGCCACGCACACTTGAACACTTTGTCTCATAAACACATACCTTTGTGTAGCTGTACCTTTGTCACTCTAGTCTAGTAATGTGGTTAGACTGATACAGGGTGTTATATCCTGAAATGGCAAAGCATTCCAAAACCATTATTTACAGACAATTATATATTGCATGCCTTGTTTTGTCTTTTGTTGTTCCACACTCATAGGAGTGAATATGTACCGAGGTCAGAGTTTAAACATGTTTTTTTTTCACCATTAAGTGTCCTACTTATGATTACTTAAGCAGTTCATGAGGGGAATATCTTCCACACGACCTATAAGGGTTACATGTAAATCTTGACAACAATGACTCATGTTATTTATTTCATTTTCAATAAAGCAAATATATGAACCTGTAAGCTTGACCACATGTAATCACGGTTACAAATAATAATTTTATCATTCATCATTATAGAAAAAAATATTTTGTCACACCCTTTTGAAAGCTTGGGGTTCCCTAATGACATATCAGTAATAAAATTTGTGTGTATGTCGTTGGTCAGTGTATGTATGCATGTGTGTGTATGCGTGCACCTGTGTCAAAGTTCATCTGTGTGTGTGAGTGTCTGAATGCATATGTTTGTTCAAAATTGTGCGCACTATCAGTGTGCCAGTGTATGTTCTGGAAAGTATGTGTCTGTGCTTCGCTCTAGAATCTTTGCTTTACAGTTAGGTTAACTGCCAAGATGATTTTGTTTAAAAAGAGGGTTCTTTCTTGTCCATTATTACACGGCTCTTTATAATGGTGAAGAATGCTCCGTTCACTTCAATGGGACTTCCCAACGTTCTACGGTCTGATAAAGGACTGTTAAGCTGCTTCCACATTGCCCTGACAAACTCCAACTCCAACATTCTAAAGTTGGAAGCTGTCAAGATTCTTTAGAATGTTCACAAAACCAACTGCCAGTCCACTCTGACCAGACTGCAACTAACAACACTGACTTTCACCACCTAGTAACATGGATGTTGAGACTGAGAGTATACTGAATGTGGCCCAGGTAATTTTGGTCTACTTGGCCGATAAAGCTGCTGTACGTGTACGTGCTGTACGTCCAATTTAAGTGAAGAACATGGTTGTAAAGGTGTGTTGCTTTGGAGGTGAGACCTTCCAAAGATTGTCATACCAATTTCGGATTGGTTGTTCAACTATTCGTGAAATTGTCCCTGAAACCTGCATGGCTATCCATCAAGTTTTATGTGAAAAGTATCTAAAGGTATGTTTTAAATATACTGTGCACTCACTGGCCACTTTATTAGGCACAACATAAAAGGTTAGATCCCCTTTTAAAGGCATGGGGCAGCCAGAATGTTGCCAACGACAGAAAATATTTGACTGGAATGACTTGAAATGACCTACAGGAAACCTAATGGTATGATGTGGCACACATGAAGTTTGACAAAGGTAAATAAATGGTAGTTTATTGATACAATAAACTGTAGCTTAAAGGTAACTTAAACGGTATGTAAGTTTGTGGCCAAAACTGGTACTGCAATCACGTTTGAAATACAAAGCATAGTATCCCCACCCCCTCCTCTCAGATAAGAGGTTAACAGCTAGGTTGCTATCACCAAAACACAATATACACTTATTGTGCCTTCATGTGCTATGGTAACTACAGCTTATATTTTTAAAGCTATGATAATTATTAGCTTTTTTGCTACTGTTGGCGGATAGTTTTTGGTGTCTATACAATGTTGTCATTGACAATTGTAATGCATGCCTAAATGCATTGAATTGCAGCTATTTGTGTTAACAAGCCATTGAACAGGTGTACCTGATAAGTCATAGTAAAATGTGTTTGATGTGGAAAAATGTAAAAACACAAAGTAATTAAATAATTATTTTCCATGTTTAATTATCATCAGCAGCAATAACATATAAATATTCAATGTCTAAATATTCAATATCTAAAAATGTGTGCACAAACATAGATGCACACATATGTAAACATTCCAATATACCCCCCAACACACACACACACCTATATCCTTTCCTCCACACCTCCATAGTGTCAGTTATATCCAAAGTTGTCATATGGATTTTGTGAACTAGGAACATTGTAAATCATATTAGCAATTTGACCTTGGACATATCGAAAATAATGTGGATCAGAAGCTTCCATAGCTCTGAATTCTTGTTCCAAATTCTTGTAGGACTTTATGTTGTCTGAACGCTTATTCTTATTAATAGAACGTAATTGCATTCTGTATTTCTATGTCTTTCTCCTGTGCATCATCTTGTGACTTCCTTTTGCGTCCAGAGGTTTTAGGAGGTTCAGGAAGTTCAGGAGTGACTTGAGAGGAAGAAGTTTCTTCCAACACTTCCAAATCAGTTGCCGAGAAATTCTGTTGGTTTTCCTCAGCCACAGAATTGTTAGCTTCATCTTCAGTTATTTCAGATGAAGCTTCCTGTTAAAACAAAACATTGACTTTATTTTTCAATTCTCTCCTTTTAGTGCCCTATGCACAAAGAGGTCTAACTGGTGAACAAAGAGTCTACAATTATAGGATGTCAAGAGCAAGACAAGTCGTTGAAAACGCATTCGGCATACTGGCCAACCGGTGGCGGGTATTGTTTTCCACCATCAACCAAACACCACAAGTGGTAGAAAACATCGTCCTCGCATGCTGTGCACTGCACAGTGCTGTGTATGAAGTGCCAGATACAACCCCTGATACCTGGAGTCAGGATCCCTCTTTACGTCAGGCTGTTGTGCCTGGATCTACCAATCACACTCAGCAGGCTAAGATAAACAGGGAAAAGTTTATTAATTTCAGTAGCCTAATTCAATGTAAAACATGACACTCATTATTCATTAGACAGGCAGTGAAGTAGTAACCTGACTCTTGCCATATGAATTTCGTTCTGCCTAGCTCCACACATTCATCTGGGATTCCTCCTTTGGAAACTTTGGCAGGGCCTTATCAAAACTCCTTTCATATGATTGGATAAACCACTTGTCCATCCCTTTATTGACAAGCTACTACAACCACTCACGTTGAAACCATAAGGTGACACTAATGAGAGCGTCACTTCTCCGCTACGTCAAATCAATTCAAATTCCGCCCGGCGATCCTGATTGGCTCGATTACTTTTTAATTTTTGGGATCGGAGCGAGTCCAGTCCAATGTGTGGAGCTCCGTGGAACGCCATGTGGAGCTAAGCTAAACTACATTTATCTGGCGAGAGTCAGGTTAGTAAAGTAGGCCTATTTCGAGCCATTATTTATGTTAATTTTGATGATAATGTCTTACAGCTATACCCCAAATTAAGAGTCTCACAAAATTACAATATTAGACTACATAATCCACACTGAAAATCTCAAGAATCTATACCATCAGATCTGGGTGAAGTCAGCCCTCTGTTCAAGCAGGTATTTCAGATTCTGTGTTGCGCAAGCTACTCAGAAAATGTTTCCCTATGGTTACATGTCATTATGCACTATTTTTAGTACATGCTTTCTAATATGACTGTTTATGACTATTTAAATTTACTGTAATGTGCACACGTGACTAATAGAAGGTTTTGATATACATTATGGACTTTTTGTTTAGCCTATAATTATGGCACCACTCATGCAACAAATGCATCACATTATTACAAAGACCTGATCTTCAATGGATCTTAGATGGAACATTTGCTGCTGTGAGCTGATGCTCTAGAAATGTAGCTTCAGGGAAAGCCATCACACTATATGGACAAAATAACAGCTAAGATAGCCTAATAAAAATCTAGGGATTCAGAAAACGGCTTCACTACAGCCACACTACTCAAAAATAGATGTAGATGTAGCCTAGTGAAGCTACTGCCCAACACGGCAGATTCCGCTACATCTGCAATATTGACGGACGCTAAAGGAAAGATTGGAAACATTGTTGCAAATCTGATACAGTTGACGCTAACCTACCCTACAGATTACAAGTCACATTTCACTTCATTCAACACTAAAATAATCAATCACTATCTGGATCTATTCCTACTGATTCATAACCTACCTCATCACCAAATCTTTTTCAGATAGTGAACTGCTTTATCCTGGAGGCTAATAGCTAACGTTAACAGGTTAGGCTACTCACCAGAGCTCCCCAGGCTCTCCGCGATGAACTTGATGGCTCTCAATTACCTATCGCGGTTTACATATGCTTGACTTGTTATGTTATAAAGCTGTGGTTTGTCTTCCCACAGATGAAGGAGCTGTTCTTCATGTTCTTGTGTCCAGAAGCCAGCCATTTCAAACATGTAGCGTAACCTACAAATAGGCAGCCTGATACTCCCGTGACTATTCAGCTTGCGAATATGAGTTAGTAGTCAAGGGAACGAGCTCTCAGAATGTTGTAGTTCGTTGGAAAACTGTCTGCATTGGGCAGACATTCTACAACTCCACCAGACCCGACTGTACATGTCGAACTCTTCCAACTCCATCCGACAAGAACAGACAAATACAGACTGATGGTCCACACTGACCCAACTGTTGGCGTTTGTTGGAGTTTGTCGGGGCAATGTGGAAGCAGCTTTACTGTTAAGTATAACCTTTTACTGTCTTGTACGGTCTATAACAGACCGCTGTAACCAATCATCTGATGTGTAAACTAATGGACTACCATCCATTTTAATCATTAAAACGACTATGATCGCAATGATAAACATGCTTCGTAGTCATGTGTTTTTATGTATTCAATATGTAGTCGTATTATCAGAGATAACGTTCTGCGATGTAATTTTCGTGGAATAACTCCCTTCCGTTTAAGTGGAACACTTTCATTGTTTAAGTTAGATTTATTGGTGGATGCTTTTGGGCTGAAATCCTTGTCTCCCTTGACGTGCGCCATTGTAAAAAGGTAATTAAACCTGTTTCCTGAAGTTCCGGAGTCTGCCACCAGTCTGCAATTCTTACTACAAACTAATTACTTTTACCAGATAGCACAACCAGACATCTCTCATGTCTTTCACTCCCAGTCAAACCCAAACCACTTCCTGCAATCCCAATCCATTTGTCTATTACTTTCCAAAATTCATCTGAGGTCATTATTTCTTAAATTTCAGTATGATGATGTGCCTTGTCTGCCTCTAAGTCACAGGCAGATGCTCACACATACACACTACAGGCTATATATTGCATAAATGACAGAAATGACCAGTAGTCCCCCTCTCAACCTCCACCTAAACTTCTCACTCCAAGCTGAGCTGATAACGCCCTGCTGTGGACAACAGCCTGTATAAAGTATGACAATGTCTATATATCTGAGCCCAGGAGTCCATAAGATCACAATCCACCAATGAGTTCAGAGGGTCATTTTCAAATAATATATGTTATGAGTTAAAAGTGCGTCACATACAAACCCCGGCTCACCTCCCGTGCATTGAAAACGGTTCATAGTGAACTGCTTTATCCTGGAGGCTAATAGCTAACGTTAACAGGTTAGGCTACTCACCAGAGCTCCCCAGGCTCTCCGCGATGAACTTGTTGGCTCTCAATTACCTATCGCGGTTTGCATATTCAGTTTGCGTATTCAGTTTTACTGGAAATTCTGCATTTTGTATTCAACTAATCCTTTGTAATCTATCCTTTTTACATATTTTAATTAAGTGCAACTGGATTTGTTATTGTAGTGCAAGTGTGGCTGTTGAGTGCAGGGTGGAAGAGAAGTGACAGTTCAGCATGTGTCCACTAGAGGCTCACAATCTCATGCCTTCTATTTATTCACCATAGTCACCTCCCCCATTGTGACTTCATGCAGCAGAGACGTCCGGGTCCCTTTGCAAACAGCTTAAAAGCAGACTCTCTTGTTTCAGAGCCACATACTTAGGATCTGTGTGTTGAAATACGGCTGGCAAACATAGCACACTATGTCCTGTACAAAGATCCAGACCTCGGGTAAGACAGATACTGATTTGTTTATTTGTATCCTTTTAAACAGGTTCATTTGTCTGTAAGGTTTGGCATGGCATGAAGCAGCTGGTGCAGATTACAGTCTTCACAGGCAGCTATATCAAACATGTCAGGCATGCACAGGAAGACTTCCAAGAGAGTCTGAAGTTTCTGCAGTCTGCAGGATTTCTGATGTGAATATTTACTACTACTGCTACTACTAGCCTGCCATTTAAAATGACTATTGCACAACTAGTGCGAAAACTATGAGATACATTAATCTCTATGCCTTGTTGTTCTCATCTCACTGAAACAAGAGCCTGACCAGAACAAGACCAAAGACGTAGTGTGATTTTATAGTGTAATAGTCTTCTCTCCAACATATTCACAGCTAAAGTCGAAAGCCAGGGCATATTAGGTCAGTCTTATGAGCGTGCCAAGACACGTCTGATGGCTTTATGCAGCTGGATTTCATTATGGATCAAGCCCACTCTGCATGTCTAACTCTCTAACTGCAACAATCCTAGTGGCTCGAGGGAGATCCATGACATTATTGAATGTACTTTTTTTGTAAACATTTTTGAATAATGGAAAACATGAGCACCATATTGCCAATTGCTCGATGGTTTTCAAGTCTCTATTGTGTGTTAACTCCTTTTCAACATTCTCTGTTATGGCAAATGTCAGTCCACAGTTACTGTTTGTAAAGGCACACGATGCATCTTTTCCCCTTCTGCAGAAGAGGACCACTGTAAGGTTGGCTGTCAAACAGACATACATGGATTGCAAAGCATTGCAAATCTTCTACGCTCAGTAGAAGAGACCCCAGAGCCAATCACCACACAGGTGAAGGGAACCATCCCAACCTGGATTCATGGGAATCTGCTCCGCAATGGACCAGGAAAATTTGAGTTTGGCAATGAACGGTCAGAACCCAGCATATCTTGTTATCTTTGTATGCAGAAGCCCATTAACCTGTGTCTATAAATGGCACATAGAATGCATGAATGGAGTATTATGTTTTGTTCTCTGATGATGAAATAGAATATACAATATAGAACTTTGTCATATAAGCAAAAATAAGATTAAGTGCAATTTTACAAGCCCAATTACAACCTTATATTTAGGATTATTAGGGTAATGAAATGGTTTGTTAACAGCCCCCCTTTGGCAACCACAATTGAACTACAATTGATTTGTGATATGTGACATGACATGTAGGCTTGTTCTAATTCCCCCATGTTTTACTATTTCTAAGTTCAAAATTTTCATACAAGAAAGAGCAGTACCATATCTGTTCATGACACCTCTAACCCTAGGCCATTCACAACCTCAATACACCTTCAATAAAGTCAAGGCAAAAATGGTTTTCCATTCTATGTCTCTTTGAAGACTCTTGTCTTGTAAATTTCAAGGTACATTATCTGAGGCAGTTACATGATGTTACATCATACATTTGACATCATGCAGTAACTTGTGACCTCATGGCTTCAGTTAAACTACAGCTGTGGGGGTAGGGTTTTTCATTTACCAGGGCCATTTTTTTTTCTAATCAATTAAGGAACTAATGAGGAATAGTGTGAGCAGTATACAGTGTGTACAGCATGTACACACCAGTTTTTCCATTTAACTTTTGAATACAGATGTCCATAGTAATACTAGTCTGAAAATGAATGTTATTTATACATGTTCTTGTTTGGCTTACATATCTGACTGACTCCTCTTTCTGTTCTCTCTTTCCCCACAGTTACAACCACTGGTTTGATGGTATGGCTTTGCTGCATCAATTTAGGATAGAGGACGGCCAGGTGACTTACAGGAGTCGTTTCTTGCGCAGCGATTCGTACAAAAAGAATACTGAGCGTGACCGCATAGTGGTCTCCGAGTTTGGCACAGTGGCTATGCCTGACCCCTGCAAGAACATCTTCCAGCGCTTTCTTGCCCGCTTTGAAATGATCAGTGAGTGATGCCTTTGAATTTGCTCTAATAGGTTCTTTTCTGTTCTGTTGCTCTTGTTGTATAGCCCAGCTCTGTTATTGACTATGCACATGCAAATGCAGTTGTTCCTAAATCAGTTGTCAGTCATTTGTGCTGGATATGAGCATGTTTCCTTATGACATCCAATTACTTAATAATTACGTTCTGATTCTGATATCATGCAAGGCAGAATTTCACAGGATATGCATTCTGGAAAAAGAGAGGAAAAACAAAATTTTAAGTATATATCAGTAACAAGTAACAGTGCAAGCCCAAGAACATTTCTGTCTGCGTAACAGAAGGAATCTGTGAAATCCCCACTTTCATGCTGGTTGAATCGTGAAGATTGTGGGTTTTGGATATAATTACCTAAAGAGTAACCTCATGTCAAGGGAAGCACTCTTGTTGTTTGTCTTGTGTTTGTGATGCATTTTAAGATGATTTTACAAAGAAAAACAAAAGTATGGACACAGTCTTCTGGTCTGAAACATTTACAAATGCAAGCAAGCAAAAAAACAGACCACAGCTTGGAATGTTGTCAAACCATGTTTCAAGGACATGTGTACAGTTCCATAACTGTAGAAGGAGGAAAGGGGAAAGGGAAGGATAGAGGACTTCCTTACAGGATTTCTCTCTAAACACATGGAGGATCATACTCAATAGTTTGTGAATTTAGATTAGCCTTTGGTTTTCATATATATACACATACTTAATCACACTGGTCAGTTGTGATGGAGTAACATTTCATTCACATTTCTTTCTCATCAAAGAACCAACTGACAATGCAAGTGTAAGCTTTGTCAAATACAAAGGCGATTACTATGTCAGCACAGAGACCAACTTTATGCACAAGGTGGACCCTGAAACTCTGGAAACTGTTGAGAAGGTACAAATATTTACTTTAATACTTGGAACACAGAAAAATCAGGAGAGTCTTCTACAGGCTCCCTGTGTATAAACTGTGTTATAATCACCTGTACTATGCATCATCTGTATCATATTTCCCTTGTTGTCTTATTGGGGGATCTCATTAGGTGGACTGGAGCCAATTCATTGCTGTGAATGGAGCGACAGCACATCCGCATTGTGATCCTGATGGCATGGTCTACAACATGGGCAACTCCTACGGTCCAAAAGGTCAGACACAGCAAGATCTTGGACATTTTACATGTGTTCACATTTTTACTTACAAACATCATCTGCAGTCCTTCCTGCACTGATCATGTTATGTTGCTGTGCAAACCTTTGACTTGTTTGCTCATTGATCTTTGCATACCAGACTCTTTCACTTTGGCAGCACTTTGTGCAAAGAGTGTGGACACTCTCAAAGTTTATCTCGTGGTGGCTGTGTACTTTGTACGAACGCTAAGCCTTTTGGTTCTGCCTTTAATTTCTGTTTCTGATTGAATGTTAAGAAATCTAGTCAAGTAAGCATCAGCCTTTTATGAATACACTGATTAGTGCTTAAGCAAAATGCAATATTAAGTAAACGAACTAGGCGGCCTTAAGGCCTTTCCAACAAAATGCGTAGCACTGCGCTCCCAACATTCTATTTCATTGTTTTCAGTACAATTCCACACACTAGAGTGCCAAACTCTGCTGCCACCGCCTGTTGGATTCAAGTCTATTTTTTCGGAGCCATTCATTGGTGATCCCATAGGCTACTATGCTATGTTCACTGCCTGCAGTGCACTGCCGGTGTACAGAGGCAAATGTAATTGTCGAATTTGAAAGTGCTCCTCAATAATGTCAGAGCTGGTGTGTGAAGGCCTTAAGTCTGGCTGCTGGGCATTGGCAGAGCGGGTAGAATCTGACTGGCAATTTTTACATTTTTCTTCCTCCTTCAGGTGTTTTCTACAACATTATTTGTGTTCCTCCTGAGCGAGAGACAGCAGAGGACACTCTTCAAGGCGCAAAGGTTCTGTGCGCTATCCCTGCTGCTGACAGCGGCAGGCCATCCTACTACCACAGCTTTGGTAAAACCCATTCACTATACCTCCATTACCACAGCCTTAAGACCATTTACATTTATGTTACATTTATATTTATATTACGTTATGTTACGTTACATTTATGCATTTAGAAGACACCTTTATCCAAAGCGACAGGATGAACAATCAAGCTACATAGAAGCAATCTTAGAAACAATAACACTAGTACAGCACTCAAGTGCATAGGTGGATAGTACAGTGGAGGGGGTAGGGAAGTACAGGGTAAATGCTAGGACAGGAGATGTACATTTACATTTATGCATTTAGCAGATGCTTTTATCCAAAGCGACTTATATTTGTCAACTTGCGTGGGACGCATGGTCTGATCTGTTATAATGCATTTTAAATGAAAACAGTGAATGTGGTGTGAATGAGGCATTTTTGGCACTGCTAGAACATGCTTTGGTTTTTGGTGATTTGGTGAATATAGCCATGCTGTAAAGGTTTACTCTTGTGGTGGTTTCCTACCCTTCGCCCAGAACTGCTCAGTGCTATCACTGATGGCGTGTTGGGGGAAGAAACTTGTGTTTGCATTTACATTTATGCATTTAGCAGACTTACATTTTTATCTTTTATCCAAAAAGACTTTCTTTTTTTTTTTTTTTTTTCAACTATCAATTGTTCAGGGCCAGTCTCCCCTAGAGCAACTTGGGGTTAAGTGCCTTTCTCAGGGGCACAACAGTGACAACTGGAATTCGAACCCACAACTTCTCAGGCTACTTGCACGCTAGCCAGGTTCCTTAACCGCAACACTACCACCACCTTTTATCCCCTTAGAGCGTTTATCCACTCTACATACAGTATGCCATCCTAATTAATTTCAAGATGATGGCAAATTGTCAGATTGTCAGATAAAAAGGACACTTTAAATAATGGTGAATTGTTACATAGTGTTACTTTAAACATAACTAAACAGAAATATTTATTTATAACCTGCCTATGGTTACTGATTTTGAGTAGATGATAGCTGAAAACCTGTACATCAGTCTAACTCAAACACTTAAAAACTCTCAAACCTTTTAGCTACTTCACCTGCTTCTATGACACAGATATACCTAAACTCCTGGTTGATTCACTATGTGTGATCATTATCCTTTTCAACATGTTTTAATGAATCTTGTGTTGTGTTTCTTGTCTGGCCTTTACACAGCTATGTCACCAAACTATGTGGTGTTCATTGAACAGCCCATTAAAATGAACGTTTGGAAGATTCTCTCAGCCAAGCTGACAGGAAAGAGTATTGGTGATGCCATTTACTGGGACCCCAAACTTGAGACCATCTTCCACCTAATCGACAAACAGACAGGCCAGGTGAGCAGACCAATCAGCAAAAAACGTTGGCGTGAGAACCTTTTTGATGTCTTATAGTTGCCTTACAGTTACTCTATGCACTGAGAAAACTGCATGGTGTGTCTCTTATTTATCCTTGTAGGTCAGTTCGGTGAAGTATCACACCAAAGCCATGGCCACCTTCCACCAGATTAATGCCTTTGAGCAGGACGGCTTTCTCATGCTGGATCTGTGTGCCTCAGATGACGGCCAGGCCATCAACATCTACAACCTTCAGAACATGCGCAAGTCAGGGGAGGCTTTGGATCAGGTATTAAATTGCCTTTACCAAGTTAAAGCTTATTTGTCATATGCATACAAGTACAGTGTACCCTGGAACTCTCTCAGCCCTATCATAAGAACTAGCAATAAATACTGGCAATCCAGGCCACCCTATTACGCCATATTTAAGGGGGACATCACAATGCATTTCTTTATATTTTTCTTCAGTTTTTCACTTGTATTTCTAGAAAAGAGGGGGCAAATCCAAATCTGGCCTAGGGCAGCAAATTGGCCCTGAATAAATACAGCCGTCTCTGTTTCTTACGCATTGTGTATTTTCTGTTTTTGGTATATTATGGGCCTGTTTCTTGAAAGCACATAAAAACATATGAACAGTTTAGTTCCAAAATACTATTAGCACCATTTTAATGAATTTTAACAAATATTTTTTTACATTTTGTTTTTCAGATGTATCAGTGGATGTATCACTTGATTTATTTTTACATAATAAATTCAACATATTTAAAGTTTGGTCACAATTAAAAACACAATTAAAAAAGATGGATTTATAGCGTTTTAAAACCAAACTCTTCATATGTTCTTGAGTAATTTAAACAAGACCTGTGTTCTTTGATAGAATCTTTCTCTTCCTCTTTCCTACTTATGTTTATTGTCTGTCTAGATTCTGACTGACTTCTTTACTGTGAAGTGTTATGTATGTTATGCACTTACACATCTGCTTGCAGAAGCAATAAATCCAGACAAGGACACAAGCTGTCTTTGAAGCAGGATGTTTCATAGGAATGTCTTTCAGCTGTTCATGCAAAATGTAGAAGAGCACTTCCAGGAGTTTTGGATGAAAGGAAAAAAAAAAGACTTTTAATGTTTTGAAGAAATGTTTACTCTACTACTCTACTTCTACTTCTCTGTTTCACTGGAAAAGCTGATGGACAATTTGTGCTAAAACATCCTAGTTTGTGTGCTTGTTTGGATATATGACTTCCTCCAACTTCTGTACAGTTGTTTCTGGAATTTTGACCACAAAATATGTCTGTATATCTCTGCTTCATGAAGGTGTACAACAAGATGTGCAGAGCGTTCCCTCGTCGTTTTGTGCTGCCTCTCAACATAACTGATGACACACCTATGAACCAAAACCTCAACACACGGCCCAACAGCACAGCAACAGCCATTAAAATTACAAATGACAAGGTATTATGTTTGTGCAGTTGTTTGTCTTTCTTTGTGAGTGTTAGGGCTGCAACAGATAATCAATTAAGCATGGACTAATGTGGTAATCAATTAATCGGTTCGGTTGCGAGTAATTATAAGGAAAAAAATCTTTATCTCTTTATTTAATTCTTTATTCTCTGTTGCAGCTTTTTGAAGTTAAATGCTCTTTAATATCCATCTTTCTCATTGCTCTGTGACGGTTAACGTAATGTCTTCGACATATACCATAATTTCCCGATTGCTATCCGAAGTTAATACATTGATCTTGCAGAATTTCATTACCTATGAGGTTAATATATAGGTGAGGGCTATTCATGGAAATGAATTTCTTTTCATCATTCTACTTAGTCTTGAAATCATGATCTGATTGGGAATCAGTAGGTAATGTTTAGTAAACCCTAGGTTAATATATGAATGAGGGTAACACACAGGTGAGGTTAATATACGTGGTTTTGTTTTGTTTTTAGTTAGCTTGGCTTAAAACACTGACCTGAGATTTATACTGGGTGCAGCTTATATTTGGGAAATTACTGTACCTCTTTTATTCCAACAATTTCTGATATCTGGTTCACCAAATAATGAATTGATTAATCAAGAAGATAATGGAAGGATTAATTGATGAAGTTATTGGTTTGTTATGGCCTTAAAAGGGTTCAAGATGTCATGGCTTTACATTTTGATTGATCTCTCCCTGTCTTTAGGTGTTCTGCACCTTTGAGAATCTCCATGGTGACGACATTGAGGAGTTTGGTGGTTTAGAGTTCCCACAGATAAACTACAGCAGGTGTAACACCAAGCCTTACCGCTACTTCTATGGGTGTGGCTTCAGACACCTGGTTGGGGATTCCTTACTCAAGATGGACCTGAAGGGCAATCAATTGAAGGTGAAACCACATTTCATTCTCCTTTTGAGTCACACAAAAATAGATACACATTCACAATCCAGTGTTTTTATTTATTATAAGTCAATCGTGTTTGTATGTCTTTCTTTTAGTTTTAGTTTTGGTGTTTGTTCTTTTAGGATGTATAGAAAGGAAAAGAAATTGTCCTTGAGCTAGAGGGTTGGTCGGTACCATCTGAGGGCAGTAAGGCGCATAGTGATTTTTTTGAATGGTATACCACACTAGAGTTAGAAAATAAATGATAGCTTTGCATTGGTAGTTGCTTTTTGTGTGTTATCACCCCTGTGCCTCTGGAGGGACATATGGTTGAATGGAGTAAAAATTAGAACTAGTAGATATCCCCCCAAAACTTCCGCAGTTTATTATTTACAGTACTTTTGAGAAACAAGACAATAATTTTTTGTATTTGTATTTTTTACAACTTTTCTGAACTTACTGTTTGTTTTCTTACTCTTACTCTTTGTACATGCATGTATCTATTATCTACTGCAATTTGCAATAATTTGTATACATTTTAGGCCTAAGCCCTAAGCCCTTACAGTGCAGTACAGTGGCTATGCTGAATATGAAATTGATTGTTAAGAGTGATCATTTCGGGATCACTACCAATTTCAGTGGACAGGTTTCAGTTAATGTTACATCACATCAACATTCAAGTGTATGAGTTTAAATGCAAATAGAATATTAAAATATTCAGCATTCTTTTTTATTTTGCTAATTGTTGCTTATATGTAAGTGTATATCACCTCATTTACATATTTATACATGACATTCCAGAAAATGTGCAATACAAAAAAAATACTGCTCTATTCAGCCCTTAATATCACCCTAGGTTTATAATGGACATAAACAGGCTAATACACAAAAAGTTACCCTGAATGTAATGCAATCTCCTATTTTCATACCTTGACAAAAAACACAATGAGACTTTGAATAGTAATGGTGGGCCAAATTTGGGGGTCTGGCTCAAGGACTGACATGATTAATGCTAGATTTTGGTTTCATAATGAAGGAACCATGATGGGTAGACTAACTAACTCGACTTGTAACAACTTTCCTGTCTTCCAGTCCTGGTACCAGGAGGGTCTTTTCCCTTCTGAACCGGTTTTTGTTCCATGTCCTGAGGCGGTGGAGGAGGACGAGGGGGTTGTCCTGTCAGTGGTCCTCACTCCTACTGAGGTAGGCAACAGTCACACAACATTTAAGGATTTCTGGAAATTTCAGAAATATACACTCAAAAGGGTTTTTTTTTTTTTTTTTTAACTCAAAGGCGCCCTGCCACACAAAACCATTTTTACCTGTTTTTGAAATATCGAAATTCGAAAAGTTGGTCAATTTTACATAGTACTGCCCAAACCCTGTGTCATTGGCGGAGAGAACTGATTCATCGCCTTGTGATTGTGATAATGCATTGTGATAATGAAGCATGTTATGAGGTAGTGTGTTGGAGGACTTTAGGGTTGGCACAAGGAGGCAGAAGGAAGTCAAAAATAGCAAGACTTGCAATTTTCTTTTCCCACCAGCAGTGATGAGGCATCCCTAACTCGAAAGAACACAGGAGAACACAGGCAGACTCTCCCAAAAGTCACCACACAATGAATCTGCAACCCCTTAAATGGGTACCTGAACTGAAATGATACCCCATTATTGACAGTACATATGTATTGTTGCTAAATAGACACCACCAGGCCTTATATATAACATTAATAAATAAGTGTATTTAAAAACATGCACTATAAGGCCTCCATTGATTTAATTGATTTTGCAAGGGTGCAACTCCACTTGCGAACGCCCCCCATGCATATAGTCATCCTGAAACAGGAGCGTGCTAAATAAACTGAGATCTTTCTCCAAGTGAGTGAATGGTTGTACACGTTGCTGTGAGTGAAATGTTTAACGTGGCTTTAACAGCATGTGTGCACCCATCTGTTTAGACACACTTAAACTAACCAAACAGCACAAGAACACATCAACAAGCATGACATGATATTACAGGCTAGAACTAAACTAGACATGAATGAATGCAACAATATATTCCGTCTGAAAGTACATGCGGCCGCCATTAGGACGCGATGAGGACACGCAGTAAGTCACAAAGCAGTTACCTGGTTATATTGGCTAGTGTGAAACCCTACACATTACATGCTTACTGTTGCGAAGTGTCTGTTTACACAATCTCCACGCAATTGGTGTATGTGCGTATCATAGGCTATGTCTTCCTCCGCTTTCTCTGAAATTATAATATTCCAGAATTTTCTTCAATCCTGACATTAGCGAACCAATGGAAATATTCACTCAATATACCTTGCAGCACTGACATGCTACAGCAAAAAAAAAAAAGCACAGATCATCATCATACACAGCAAAACAAGGTGCTTTACTGTAGGGCTATTTGAATGGGTTGCATAGAGCCCTGTTAAGGTCTCCTTGGACCCCTGTCCCTCCAGAGGCAAAGGGGTGATGACACACAAAAAGCAACTACCAATGCAAAGCTATCATTTATTTTCTAACTCTAGTGTGCCCAACTAAAACCAACTGAACAAAGCATCTCTGGAGACCTCAGAACAATTTGACATACCATATAGATATGTGGCAGGGCACCTTTAAAATGACAAAATGCAACCAACAGAGTGTGAAGTATCAAAGTTTTTTTAATAATCGCTCTTGCTCTGTTTTGCCTAGATGTAAGCTAAATTTAGCATCATATCACACCAGCTAGAGCTTTGTCGACTTCCTCAGAATACCACTTTGTGTGATGTATGGTATTCTATTAAATACAGTGTTCAGTTGAATAGTTCTATGTGACATCAAGCGCAACGCAAGTACTACAACATTACACACGGCTCCTTTTTTAAAAAAATAATTGACTCTGCCATTGGTACAATGTTTCAAAATGTGTTGTCAAAATGTCATCTCAGAACTACAGTCCCCTCCAGCTGTGAGTAAAGATGTGATGGCATGCAATTAACTGAGTGCTGTGGGTGAAGAGAGAACTCTGTGCCGCTCTTGTAATGAGCTGCTTGTGAAATCACTCATAAACCCAGATGTCTTGAAAGCTGGTAGCACACTCTTTGGAAGACATGGAAAGTACAAATAATAGAGATTTGGCTCATGTTTAAACTTAATCAGAATTTTCTAATGTCACTGATCTGCCACTGAACTGCACTGGAAGAGTGCATAACAATTAAGGAATTATGAAGATCATTGTTAAATAATTGACGAGCCCAGATACCAGCCATAATGAATTGTGTCCACCATGAAGTATGCTTGGTCATAATGCTTATTGTTAGTTATTAGCACTATGTTCTTGACTATGTTTGACTGCTGTTTTACACAAATGGGACAATATGATGTGACTTAAAAGGACACATTAGCATGTCACGGTCCATACATGTTAGCATATATATCTTAATATTATCATATGACTACATAGAGATTTCCTATTTCTTCTCAGGATAAAGCAACATTTTTGCTGGTTCTGGATGCTCAGACCTTCAAGGAGCTGGGCAGAGCTGAAGTACCTGTCAACATCCCATATGGTTTCCATGGGGCCTTCCAACCTACTACTTAGACGACCATGTGCTATGGTGAAGACAGATGGATGACGCCTCATTCCCTCAGAGGGAGCTGACCAAAGATTCATCTCTTGTATTAAACATGCTGATTGTAGCCAGTTACCATCATATTGTAACCATTATGACGCTGGCTCATAGTAGGCCTGAGGAATGTTGTTCTGTTTCACGACTGCTGAGTGTCAATTAATAGTTTGCATGAAAATGGCATTACATAATTGTGCCTTCAGACCTCATATGTCATATGTTACATGTTTACATTTATTTTTTTTAATGTAATCCAAAGTGTCAAGTAAGGTTCAATATGAATGAATGGTCACGGAGGGTTTAAGAATCCAGAGTGCCAGTTGTTACATAAATCAAAAGCGCAAAGTAGATGGAAGATAAATGAGACCAAGGAATCAAGTAAGCTGTTTGTGAGTGAAGTCAGTATGAGTTTGGAAGAGTGCAAAGGTAGCTAGACACAACATGAAAAATCTTTTAAAGGTAAAGAAACTGTGAAATGTATATACTTACATATGTATAACATATGTACATTTTACCTCTGCACTGTTATGTTCAGTAACTTTTTTCAGATATATGTTTGTTAATTATATACGATTAATTATATACGATTGTCTTAAAGCATATGTATACTAATTCAAATTCAAGTAACACTGATTAACTTAATTTGGATGAATTTGTCTGACAATTCAAATTGTGAAACAATGCATCATTTTGTGATGGAAAAACAATTTTAATTGATATGTTGAGTATTAATATTGCCACAACATTTGTTACACTTTGTACTTTGCTATATTTTTAAACTAACTGTATTAATGAAGTTTTAAAGCCTTTGAAAAAATGTTCCTTCTGGTCATTATTCTTTTCAAAAAAATGAATAGGCCATAATTATGGTATTGTAGGGTACATTCCTAATAAGACAAATGGCACATTTTCATTAGGGACCGGAGCCAGCCCTAGGGGCTTTACCCCAGTCCTAAACTCCTAGGGACCGGAGCCAGCCCTAGGCTTTACCCCAGTCCTAAACTCCTAGCCCTAGTCTTTCATTTCCATTAGCTGGAGCACCGGGGATATTTGCTAATAAAGCTAGAAACCTCCAAAAACTGCATAGCAACAGTAAATGGACTGCATTTATATAGCTCTTTTCTACTCCTACAAGTACTCAAAGTGCTTTACAGAGTATGCTTCACATTCACCCATTCACACACATGCACTCACACACCGGTGGCGGAGGCTGCCATGCAAGGAGCCAACTTGCCACCGTGAGCAATTTGGGATTCAGTACCTTAATAGCAACAGTAGCAAAAGCTATGTGACAAAAGCAGTGACAAACATTTAAACATGTTGCTGAATAGTTAGAAACTATTATACTTTATCCTCTACATTATTATTAAGTGAAGAAGGTAAAAAATAAAAGTAAAAATAATTGTTTTATTGTTGCATTTAGTGCCATATACAATAGTTAAAAGAAAAGTATTCAGTGGATTACAGCAAATGTAGCTTTGTAATAAGAACATAAACTATAATATACAATGTGACTGTATTGTGTATGATCTCAAGACCTATCTCCTTTATTTAAGGAGACAATGTAGTCTAACATTTGATAATAATTTTGTACATTTGAATTTTCAAAGCTCTCTGTCTATTTTTACGATGCATACCTCTAGTGACAACCTGAGGAAATATGTCATATTGTCTATTGTGCCAAAATTGTATTTGATAAGCATTTTAAGGCTAATAGGGTAGTGCCAAAGATCCTGACCTAGTTTGGCCGTAGAACTTTGCACTATTTACCACAAGGGGGCAGTGTTTACCTTCAACACTGTAACAGACACTTTACACTGTTTGTCTCAAAGCATAATTATGGTTGAGATATTGACTTTCAAAACATCTCTCACCATCAATTTTCACAGCTTTATCAGCCCCACGCCCACCCAGTTCTGTGTGTCTGCCTGTGTCTGTGTGTCTTTGCGGATGCTATTTATGTGTGTGTGCATGTGTGTGAGTGTGTGTGTGTGTGTGTGTGTGTGCTAGCTGGGCACATGGAGCAAGGGGAAGACAGAGAGAAAGGAACAGAGTGACAGAGAGAATGGCAGAGAGAGGGAGAGCAACCTTGCATTTTCATGTCTCCGCAGCATTGCTAAAATTAAAGCTCTCATATTTCCTGTAATCCCTACTCATCAAATGGGAGCCGGCACACAGGAGCTTAGATGCTAGCTAGCACAACTCCCCTGCTGCCACAACGCCCAGCAGCAGCAGCACACAGGCTACAGCTTCCCATAAAACACAACCGCTTTTGTCCCACCTTGCAATCACCACACTGGATTGACAGCCTCATGCACCAATGTCTTCATGCATCTGTGTGTATTACTGTGTGTCTAGTGCAAACAGAAAGACAGACAGACTTTATTGATCCCAAAGGAGAAATTACAGTATTGCAGCAGCTTTGAGCACGAATCACTATAAACACAAAACACACTGTGTGTGTGTGTCTGTGTATGATAATGCATGCGTCACAAAACAGGCTTGTGCATAACCAGAACATGGTGCAGACTCAACATCTATTATACAATCTAGCCCCCCCCCCCCCCCAACTTTTTTTCTACGCCCCGTCTGGTGTTCACAGTTTTATTTTGAGTTCCCAACCACTAGCCCAGCGACAGACTGACAACACTGAGGCTTCGGGATGACTCACGGTGGTGTTTGTGTTGCCTGCAGTTATGTTAAATAAAGCACCACACAACCGACAACAGACCAAGGAGACTGTAGTGCGAGCCAGGGGGGCCTCTCTGAAGTTCACACACACACACACACACACTCACTGAAGGGCCTCACCCCTCTACACCCCCAAAAATCATCCCTCATGTCTAATGTCACTTGTTTCCATTCACATTCTCTCTCCCTCCATCCCCCACTCTGTGTCTGCAATGGGGTCAAATGGTTACAGTATGATAAATACCATGGTGTAGTCAAAGGCTTAATACGCATTCACAGCCATGGGGGTTTTTGAGGACTGGATGATGGAGAGCAATGTGCAGTGGCCTGTGTCACAGTGCTGCCACTAGAGGGCGCCATGAGCAAGGGTGGGACAATGGCATACGCAGCGCGTATGTGTGTGGTGTACTCGTGCAGCCATTGTGGCGGTCGTTGTATTAGACTGTTCTCTGGCTGTTGAGAGACATGCATAATTACTGAGCAGTGGATTAAATATGCATGACTGACTTACTGACTGACTGAATGAAGGAGTGAATGAATGCATGAATGAATAGATGCATGCATGCATGACAGAATGAATAAATTACTGAGCGGTGGGAACTGAGACCAGTGCAGAGATAGAAAAATTTAGGTTGCCGGCAGCTGCATCATCACAGGTTGTTTGGGGCATTTCAGAGTTACTGTGTGTGTGTGTGTTTGTGTGTGTGTGTGTGTGTGTGTGTGTGTGTGTGTGTGTTCAACTGTGTGAGTATGAGTGTGTGTGTGTGTTTATATGCATATGTACATACATAGGTTCTCAAGTGTATAAGTATATGGACATGAATGTGTGTGTGTAAGTGTGTGTGAGAAAGAGCCACACACTCACGCCCTTGTGCCCTGCTGCCCTGCAAATCCCCCTCAAACACCTGCACTCAAAGCTCCCTGCTGCTGTGCCACGACTTCAAACAGCTGCCGACTCGGCAAGAGGAAGCACATTTCAACAGAGACCAGAACAAAAGAGAGCAGGAGAGAGTGGGGGGGGGGGGGGGATTGAACCCGACACAAGACACAAGACACAACACACAGACATTTACTGATACGGAAGATGAATGTGTTACTTATAAATGAAATAATTTGTTCATAAATACTGTTTTGCTTGCATTTTGGGCAGTCTTTCAAATTTCCATATTTAGTATATTCTCACATTTTCCCATTGACTCTCATTTCAGGGTGGCAATGTGACGCATTCTCATTCAATTCCAGCCAAATAAAAAAAAC
The DNA here is from genome assembly GCA_027481765.1 of Tenualosa thibaudeaui. Lineage (NCBI taxonomy): Eukaryota > Metazoa > Chordata > Actinopteri > Clupeiformes > Clupeidae > Tenualosa > Tenualosa thibaudeaui. Next base: position 8,288,390 of record JAIFZK010000009.1, on the reverse strand, counting down.
GTAACATAACTACAAGTGAATGAGAGAGTAGTGGCTAATGAGCACTCTAATTAAAGTCTAGGAATATTTGCATACGCTCGGCCAGATAATGCCACATTACCAGTCTGGAAAAAGGAGCGCCATCATCATTCGTTTTAATTTCGTTCCAGCCACGGCTTGGTGTGGAGGGTAACCTTGCCCTAGCCCCGGAGGCCGGCCCTTCTCTCACGTTCCAGAGAGAGAGAGAGAGAGAGAGACGTTTCCCACGGACAGGTCCCTCTGTGGCACCGCATCACAAACAAAGCAGCCTCTCTGGAGCCGCTGCCAGTCAGGTTGGAGTTTTTCTTTTTTTTGGATGTGTTTTTTTTTTTTTTTCCAAAAGAGGGAGTCTGTGGAGAGGGTCTTTTCCACTCCTGAAAGATCTTTAGTATGCACCTGTATGCACGCTGAACAATGAAGACACCGGCCGTAGGTGTGGATTTCGAAGGAGCACATCTCAAGAGCACACTGCTGGCATCTACAAAGATTCCACACACAGTTCAAGTTTGCTTTTATTACAAGCTTATTACATGTTAATAACTTGTTAATTAAAGCATTTCTAGGTAGAGCCAGTGCTTCAGACATATTGAAAATTGTTTGAGTAGAGCTCCTCAGGTGTTTACATTAAACAATGTTGGTCATAAAGGGGCTTATTCTATGAGAAACTGATCCCACCTATCCCACGGTATTAGTAATAAAGCAACAAATTCCTAAGCGTATCTGTATAATATAGGGACCCAAACGTACATTTATTTCAGTCTAACTGGCTCTTTGTTTTCACACTAGAGAGCAATGAGATTAAAAACTCAGTTACCCAGGAGCACATGATTCCCTTAGACTGACAATCTGAGTCCTGTGTTTACTGTGGAAATGTCTCCCTCTGCCCCCCCCCCCCACTCTCTCTCATTCACATGATTCAGCTCATGTGAGTCTTCCAGGTTACAAAGGTCTTCACCATGAGGACAGTACCATTGTGTGTATCTGTGTGTGTGTGTGTGTGGGAGAAAGAGAGAGGGAGAGAGAGAGGGATGGGAGTAAGGGTGAAAAAGAAACAGGGAATGTGAAAAATGTATAAAGAATGAATGCGAGGAAGCAGTAGGATGAGTAAATAGGATCTCTAGAGAGAGAGAGAAAGAAAGAGAGAGAGAGCAATCCATGTGTATCACAGTCATGTGTTTATTTTTCTGTTTGTTCATCCCCCCATCTGTGTATCATTATTTCGGCCTGTGCAGCATGGACGTGTATGGCATCCTGTCTGACAGTCTCTTTGTTTGGTTCTTAATTACAGGCACTACAGCAAATCCCAGCCATGGGTACATTAATTATCACATTCTCATGAAAGTATGCTCCAAACCACCCCTCTGTTCCAGGGCCACTGTACATGTTGATTTCAATGACATTAATAGATGTGTCCCATTGTTGTGGCTTTGAAATCAATAAATTTGATAGGAGGCAAAGGAATATGCAAATGTACATTTCAGTGGCTTTCACCTATTCTCTGCAATATAGCCTATCAGTCTCTCCCATCCTTACAAGACCTTAACCATTATCAAGGCTTATAACGTCATATAGACAAATTTGCACAACTGCTTTTCCATTCATTTTCTGTTTCCATTGAACATAATGCTAACATACTGTATCTTCCCCTTCACATACTGGTACACAGAGAGCATGCACAACTACCATGCACATAGCATGCACCCGTACACACACATTCACACACACACACACACAGATTCCCTCCCTACCACTGGCTCTCTGAAGCATCTACTTCCAGACTGCCTTTAACCCATAAAACATGTCTAACATATTAATCAAGCCTGTATGTACGGGCCTCTTGCACTGCCCTTCTGCTGATTCCAGGCGACTACGATTGGACAATGCTGCAGTCCTTGTCGGCCAATGGGGAGGGCCTGTGCCTCTCCTCTCCTAGCAACAAGACTCTTTCCTTTATGTGCGGCACAGATCGCAAACCGACACCCATAATATTACGACATGAATAATGGCAACTTCACGGCTTTGTAGTGGGGGGCAGGGAAGGAATGGGCTCTCTTTTTCCCTCCCTCTCCGATGGCCTCTCACTCGCTCACTCACCCTCTCTCTCTCACTCTCTTCTCTCCTTCTCTTTCTTCCTTCCTGCCTCTGTATCTCACAGTCTTTCTCTCTCGGTTTCCCCCTTGCTCCCTCTCTCTCTCTCTCTCTCTCTGTCTCTCTCTCTCTCCCTCTCACTCTTGGCTGCCTTAGCGTCTCTCCCTGAGAGCGCGCCGCCAGCTCCTGTTTCATCGTCTTAAAGGAGTAGCCCCGTCTATTTGGACGGTGGGTGTGCCGAGGCATTATGGGTAGGGGCATGTGTACCCGTTGACCCCGTGGTACTGCAGCGGGAGGAGCTGTGGAGCTGCATGTGTGCACGGCGTGTTCACTTGCAGCCACCAACCTCGTTCAGCCCACTCACAGCTCACAGCACATAGTCTCTGAACACATTGCCAGTCAGCCTGACTGAACTCTAGATCACTGTCAGGAGAACATTGGGAAAACATTAGGACAGCGTTAACACAATGCCATCTCAGAGTAGGGATGGATGAAGATAGGAGGTCATTCAACATAAGGTGATGTGATTATTTGAAATGCCATTGATGCTCCATGATCCTATCAAATCCCCACATCCCATTCAAAGAGGTGATGCACCTAAGTAGTTGTGTGGAAGTGATGTATCCAGGAGGACTACATACGACATATCTGACACACATGAGAAAATATTTTTCTCACACAGACACACAGACATAAACACTCAAATTATATCGAGGCTTTAATGCACATGCACATCTGTCCAGAGGGTGACACTGCTAAGCATGTTATGGTTGGGATTATCCTTTGAGTGATTTTGACAGCTTTAGTCCCGTGGCGGAGGACTCGCTGTGGGAGTGCTCGAACACATCCCACCACCCACCACATTTATACCCCCATCCCAACACACACACACAAACACACACACTGCATCGAAGCAGTGTGCTCGATACGCGACGGCTGGCGCTGCTGTGTCTGTGAAAGGCATCAAGGATCCAATGCTGGCAGTGTGTCAGCAAGTCCTTGTCACCTCGTGGCCACCTCAAGTGAAAAAATGCTAGAGACATTCATACAGAAGCACTTGACCAATATACACACAAAATGAATTAATAATGAAATCAATGTACACACATACGAATTTGCAGGACGAGAAACACTTTCTACGGTCGGAGTTTCAGACCAATAGTGCTTTGATTAAAAACAACTGTTTTATGCTTTAGGTTTATCGTTGGGCAGGGAGGGGGCAGGGAGAGAGGGGAGACGGCTATTTGGTGAGTTGCAGGTAGGAAACAGGTGCTTGCTGAGTCCTGATCCTTGGTGTCATCAGTGTGGGGCTGACGGGAGGAGGGACAAAGGCAGCATTGAGAGCCTGCTCAGGTTCAGGAGAGGAGGGATAGTCTTACAGAGAGGCCGCGAGTCGCTGCCAAGTCTTCATACAGAGGCTGCCTTCATCCCTTCCCCTACCTGTCCACTGTTGTCTAGGTACTTTCCTGTGTATGTGTGTGTGTGTGTGTGTGTGTGTGTGTGTGTGTGTGTGTGCGTGTGTATGCAAGTGCTCACCCACACACACACGCACACACACAGAAATGTGGAGTCACTCGAAAAATACGGCGACTAACAAGAATCACAATAGGACCTCTCTCTGTGTACCTGCCCCCTTCCTGGTAATACTACTGCAATTTAATTTGATAATTTCCACTTGGATAGAGCAGAGACAATTAGGCAGACAAGCACAGAGAGCCTCATTAATTTGACTACACTTAGGAAGTCTGGGTCAAACATTGCAGAGTTTTCAGTTCAAAAGATTGGAAGAAAGTGAGTCAGAAGGTGACAAGAGAGGTTAAGGTGTCAGTGTCCACCTCTGTACCGTTTTCCCGCCAATCGTCACTATTCCCGCCCCCAGACTAAATGGTTAAACTTGCCCTCAGCACAGAGGCACTGTCCAACCTTAGGTGACCTTCCCTCCACCTCCTCCTCCTCCTCCTCCTCTTTCTCTGCTCACCTCCGCTCCAAGGAATTCTGCTGGTGGGGTTTTTTAATATTCCCCTCCCGTTTGGCGGCCCGGCGTTAACGCGAGCTGACACCACAGATTATCGGCAGACAGCAGGAATGTTGCGGCTCTTTTGTGCCACGTGGACCCAGGCCAAAAAAATGCCTTTTTTTGCGATGAAAAAAAAAAAAAGACAGCAGGAGATCTTCACTGCACAACACTCTCCCCTGTGGAAATGAGGGGGTGTGGGTCCTGAGACCCTGTGACGAAGGTGTGGCACTGTGCCTTGGCAGGACACAATGGACAGAAAAACAGAACACACTTGCCCCTGAGCTCGAAGGCAAATAAGCTAGAAAAGGACTTCCTGTAGGCAATCTGCATTTACAGTAAATGCCATTCAAGACACTAACATCTCTCTAAAGTTCACTGATAGACTGTACATTTGCTCTGGACCTGATACAGATTTCCTACTGTATACAGTTGGGTTCTAAAAAGTCATATTTCTTTAGGCTTGTCTAGGTGGCTCTGAGGTGGATGGACGGGCAGACCTTGAACCTTGAACAAACACACGGGGCACATTTATACCTCAGGGGAAACGCTGGCAAGGATGGGAGGGCGATGGAGAGAGACAACCCCTGCAGGGTCGGCCGGGAAGCCCCGCTGGTCTCCACTGCACAGTCTCAGACACCTGGCATTTTGTTGGTGGTCATGGTTGCCACAGCAACCTGTTGAAGACTTCGCCTGATCCGCACAGACACACACCCACACACACACACACACACCCACACCGACACCCACCCACCGCCCCCATGCCAAAGGAAAGCCGGCCTTCGGACATCTTGAAGTGTCGCCCGCGATGTGTGTGGTGTGGGATCTGTGAGCGAGCCACCACACTTCGACTGAAATGTCCCTCCAGCTCCATATTGGGATGCCTCCTCTATTGTCACCAATGCGAGGATGGAGGAGAGACTCGGACTTTCCCAAGGACCGAGGAACACAGAATCACAGACAGGATCTTTGTGTGTCACTCGACAGTCTTTATCCACAGACTGAAAAATGTAAGCCTTTGACAGAAGAAGACGACAGAGTTTACAAAATCAACTGAAGAAGCTAAAGCCCACATACATGGTGCACCACACTAAGTTGAGACAAGACATGTATGATAAACACAGCCCACCGTATAGATCAAGACATGCGGTGGCGGTAGAGGGGGTTGGGTTTGGGAAAAAGAGAGTGTACTAAGATTAAGGAGAGAGAGAGAGAAGCCAAGGATAGATAGATAGAGAGAGAGAGATAAGATGGGAGGAACATGGAGAAGGAGAGGAGAAGTGGAACAGAGAGAGTTAGAGAGAGAGAGGGAGTGAGAGAGAAGAGTGGAGTAGAGAAGGAGGGGGGGGGGAGAAATAAGAAGCCACTCACATTAAATGGGGTGAGAGTGTGGAGAGGGCCAAGGGTAGGAAGGAAGAAAAAAAGAAAAGAAAAAAAAGAGGGAAAGAGAGGCCCTCTGAGTGAAGGGGGCCGGAGAGAGGAGAGAGGACAGAACGGAGAGTGAAGAGGGAGGCGGGAGAGAGAAGAAGGGACACAAGGAGAGAAAGGGAAACAAGAGATATTGAAAAGAGAGGGAAATGACTTTGTGCACCAAGAAAGGCAAATATCACTGGTACGCCATAACACACTTCCAGGCACACACATGCACACACACGTACACACACACATACACACATACACTGTACAAATAAATGCATTAACTTTTCCCAGAGAACACTTGTTTGCTAGCAGGCCAGGCATGGATAAATGCATTGGTATACATATGCAGAAGGGCTCAGCCGATCATGACGACAGTTAAGCAGGGGTGCTGAGGTTGCATCAGCACACACTTACACTTTTTATTCAGCAGACAGTGTGTGGTCTGCATAAAAGAAGCTGCTAACATCTGTAAATCTGTACACATCACATGCCTCACCAAACCACCCTTCAGCCCAGACATGAATACACATGGTCTATGCAGAAGGAGCTATAATGTAGTATTAGAAGGGCACGTAATTACAGACCTGTACATATCCTGAAAATAATTTCAGGATAATAATTCAGGACATATCCTGAAAATAATTTTAATGTGGAATACAGGAGGATTTGGAGTGGTAATTTAGAGCATGTAAATCACAATGAAAAAATAGGTTTTGGAAAATATACTATAAAATTGCACCTGTGATGCCATTAATATCTTGAGAGACTCCAGATCTGGGGTGCATTTCTCCCAGCCATCATGGGCCAGCCATCATGGGCTAACTTGACAATCATTAGTACCTTGGTTCCCTGCTTGCTGACCACAGAACAACTAAACAAGCACACTTTGTAGACAGGCGTGACTAGGTCATTCATCAGCCATATTTCAGCAACAACTGAGCTTACATTTGTAGAAACAAACTCCTAATTTTATTCAAAAGGATGTGTTTGTCCCTGTATACAGTAGATCCATTATACCTCTCAAATATGTTATCCCCCTGTCAACAGGTAAAAGAAAGAAACAACAAAATAAGTCCTTTAACTAATGCTAATGTATCAGCAATTTTTAAAGATGAGTAGAAGCTAACCATAGCTAGCTAAATATGTCAACAGCCCCAAAACACAGTGCTTCCACAACCACCACTAAGGTCCATAGTCCTTCCAGCTGTAGTGAGGCAAGTTACATGGTGACTTTAGAGAGACAAGACACAAATCAACAATATTTACTATATTTACCAATATACAAAAATATTGCAAAACATAACTACTGTTCAGTTTCATACTCGGTTGTGTCCATAAAACTGCCTACATAACAAATTGGCTAAATACCTGTGTTACATATCCCAAGAGCAGAGGTTCAGCACATATGGATGGGATATTAAAAATAGGTTGGCGTTTAGATAAGGAACATGAACATATGGTTATGGTTTATTGCTATGGCTGTGGTATGCAGTTACATGTCTGGGCCAGCGACTCTATGGAGCTGTCAGGTTTACAACTATAAGAAACAGGAGGCCTTTAATGTACTTGCAGCAAAGCTCTGCAATGCTCACCACAATACAGTCTTTGTGCTCATTTGAAAACATCCTGCTGTGAGTGCACCCAGTGTTTCCAGGTTTCATAAATGCAGGCTACTGCACGACATGACTTTGCATGGGCCCTATCTCCCAAGTGAAAAATAATCAAATTACTGAAAATGTCATTATGCTACATTGACATGGAAAGGAGGAGTAACAAAAGAGTGAGTGACAATCGGCAACAAAACTAAAAATGTAACCCGTCATGGAGCTGGCCCCGTGAACCCTGCCCCTCTATACAACATATAACAAAGCTAGGAAAGCACTCGGAGGGTGCAGACCTCCGCCAAGGCAATATAGGAACCAATATAAATTCCAGATGGTGTTACAGATCAGCACCAAAATTTAATCAGCTGTTCCTTGTCCTAATACCCACGTTGTATGAAAATTTCATCCAAATCCGTGCAGTACTTTTTGAGTTATCTTGCTCACAGACAAACACACAGACAGACAGACAGACAGACAGACAGACAGACAAACACCAGAAAATATACGCACAACATACCCTCCTTGGCGGAGGTAACAACTGCAGACCCTTTGCTCCATATCTCGAGCTGAGCAGTTTATGTTGTTCCGTCCAATTTGAAGTGAATAACTTCTGTGGTGAGGGAGATAAAGAGAGCAAACAACAGAGAGAGAGAAAAATAGAGAGGGAGAGAGAGAGAGAGAAGGAATGGCACGGCCCGCAGGCAAACATGCAGCATTATCTCTATAATCATCTATATGGCAGTTGCACTCAATGTAAACCCTGCAATTATCAACTGTGCCACTGACTCCAGCATCTCTCTCCCTATCTCTGACGTGCATGCATGTTCAGCACGCTTAATGAGAAAAGACAACAAATGGATTATACTTGGTTGGCAACGCTATGGCGGCATGCAGGTGCACCAATCTGAGCACGTCACACTGAGAAAGGAGAAAAGAGAGAGAGAGAGAGAGAGAGAGCCATGTGAGAGGATGGAAAAAGAGTTCACGCGCACATTCACATTAAGGAGCATATGTATGTATGTACCTCAACGCTGTTTGGCCCCCAGGCATGGAATTTGTGAATGCTCAGTGACCCTTGACACCCCCCGCCCTCCTGGGCTGGAGAACAGTATGTGCTCTCTTGCCCACTCACTGGTTATCTTCTGGTGCTGTTGAACTGTAGGAAGAGGTCAAAGAGCCCCGGGCCAGAGTGCAAAAACCCTAAAATTTACAGTGGAGAGCTACCAGTTGAAAACAATCCCAAACTGTATGTACTATATGCATGTATACAGGCATGCAATATGCAGTGGTAACATTTAATGGGGTTTGTTCCAAAGACTGACACAAAGAAACAGGCAGCATGTTGCTGTATTTGGAAACATTCAAGTATAGTTACTGTATAGTCAAGCATAGTTACTGAGCTGTATAAATCAACTGGAATGAATTAGTCTCCAAAGACATAGCAAACACAACAGTAAGAGGAGCATTCTCAGACAGACAGCTTTAATATTAGCTGTAATACACGTTTCCTGTAATTTACCAGATATTTACCATATGCAATTTTCTTTAACTGTGCTCATTTATGGGGAGACAGAGGACATAGCCAGAAAAGAAGTCACTGTGTCTTTCTAGTCGAGTGGGTTTGAAAAAAGGCCAAAGAAATGTCAATAAGACCCCTGTTGACCACCTTATGTTAAACCACAAATAGGGGTGAGAATGTCTTGCATTATAGAGAATGAGCTTTCTCTAATTCCTGCATATTCTTGCCAACCATCTTCTTGATTACATCCTTTAACAAGCAAATTTTCTTTTGTTATAGAAGACAATATGTTATGCACAATAGAGCAGTATTAGGCTTCTAATACTTTAGTTGTCTAAAAGCCATCTGGACTTCTTCTACTCAGACTGTAACTCCTTGGATAAACAATGAACAGTTGAAATGGAAAAAAATGAAGATTCTCTTTGACATTAAAAGCTTGATAAAAGTTCATAATTCAACAGTTGTCTTTTTTCACAGGCAAAATCATTTGTTACTTTTCAAAAGCTCAACCAAGAGACCCCCCCCACACACACACACATATCACACACATACACAAACATATTTTTACATATACTGTAGTTAAATAATTATTTTTTAACATGTATATACATTTATACTTTATGACATTTCATTTATACTTTTGCTTTCAATAGCAATGATTTTGCTGTCCCTGCACGTGTCCATACAGTCCAGACAAATATAAAACCTCAACACACGTAAGTGGCACTAGTTTGTGTTAGTGGGGAAACTGACTTTTTTTTAAAGGCTCATGAGTCACTTCAAAAAAAAAAAAAAGAACAACATAGCATGAGCAGACAGATTTAGATGGAATGCCTTCCTCCTAACTTTCCGATGTGGCACCGATTCACACACATAATCTCCCTGTCGGGGCATGTTCACCACTCACGGGGACGAAGATTTCTCAAGAGCATCACTTTTTATTTCCTTTTCCATTAGCTTCATTACATGTTGATCCGTTAGCCTGACCTGGGTTTACCCAAGTGTTTATGTGCTGCAATCGAGTGCCTGGTGCGACAACCATTTGCCACCCATGGGGAACGCAGTGGAAAAGGCACCAGAGAGGAGGGTATTTATATAAACATGCTCAAAACAGAGCATCCATCCATTTAGGGCAGAGAAAGAGAGAGACTAAGGAAGCACAGTGTAAGCTTGACTTCAAATAAAACACACTTAAGTTTTTCTGTCAGTTTGTCTCTCTGCCTTTTTGCTTTTAAGCAATCTGAAGACACATTGATCTGTGAAGTAATGTGGCGGGCAGCTTACAGAAAATTGCTATTAATACATCTTGGGGGGAAAAAATAGACCTGAGATCATTTAGCTGAACTTAACTGCAGTCTGTCTTCCATCACACATTGATACTGATGTAGCTGTAAGACTAAGATGAGAATACAAAAAAATGTATAAAAATAAAATCTGTGAACCTCAACAGGAATAGTAACTGAATGTCTTTTACAGTAGAGGTCAAACCTTTCTCAGCACAGCCATCCCAAATCAGTTTGTTTTCATTGTATTGTCTTTTAGCTACCTTGCACATCTCACCACCTTAATCAACCACACTAATGGGATTTTTACAGCTATAAAGGGAGGGGCATGAGGTCATGTTGTTGCATGTTGTTGCTGAGATTCCAGTCATCCTCCATCTTATTGTGTATATGTGAAAGACTCTCCGATAAGCCTCCATTGGCAGCAAAAAAACTGAAGGGAAACTGACTGTCATCTTGAGCATAATCAAGTCAAGAAGAAAGAAACAGTCCTTTTCAGTTTTGGGCCTCGTTAACCTTGGCTGCCAAACAGACGGTGCTTTCCTATGACACACTAATAAAAAACATTTTAAAAACGGTCTTACATGCTGTATTTATAGTTATTACATTTGCTCACATTTGACAGTACAAGGAAGAGCATTCCATTACAGTTTCTATTTTGAGAGGATTTTTATTTTGTTAGGGATACTGCTATGAGTAAGAATAGACCTTTATGCATTTCTCATAATGAAACAAAATGAAAGTCAAACATGAAAGTACTGCAAGAAGATATACATTTACAAAATATATTTTAATTTAATTATGAATGCCATTGTGGCATTTCCTTTCTATTCTTCCAAATAAGATGTAAGAAATGTGATTCCACTACTGGAAAACTTGCTATTCTAAACATCAAAACACATCATGCTACAGTGTAGTTTAGGATCCATTTTTAGTTTGTTAAGCCAAACATTTTGTGTTTCTCTGCTAACATTTCATTCATGTTTATTTAGTACACACTTTTCAAGTGCTTGTGCTAAGCACATAAGTGCTGCGAGGATCATCCAATGTTTAGTTTTTCAGAACTGTTCTGAGACAAATGCATCAAGCCGCAATACAAACACGTCTCATTTGCACAGCATGCTCTTTGGAACTTGGAACTCTTAGCCAATGCTTAATTCTACAGCATGGAAGTTAGCCTTTCTGAACATTCTCAGAATTAGTAACCACTGATCCATCTTGACCGATCCATCCAGATCCATTTTTCATATTTGAAGTTGGGCAAATGCTCCTCGAACAGACAGGCAAACATAAAATGTTTTCTTGTTATTTTAATATTGGCAGGATATTGTGGTCTGCACCATGGTAATGGTCACATTACAAGTCTCATTCTTCAAACCCATGCATCCAGCCTCTAAAACACCACGCATATGCACAAGCTCTTGGACTAGTAACACAGTATGTGTCAGCATCAAGAAAGCAATGCTCACACAACACAGCTAAGTGCTTGGTTATTTGAAAATAAATTTCCTAATTGAAGCCTTGAAGCTTCTAATGGAGCTTTCCCCATATGCACAAACTCACACTCTTACATTTTGAAGAAAATATTGACTTGTCTTGAAGACAGCATTAAAACTGGCAAGAAAATACAGTATCTACAAAAGTAGCTAATCTTTGCATCTTATTTTGTTGAAAAGTACTGGAAACAGGTTATGTCCAGTGACTGTTGCATGGCCATTAATATAGAATATCTTCTGTATACTAAACAGTATAAATAATACATCAATAGCATATAGAATATATACATCCGATATAGAACCATACTGTATGGCAGTAACTCAGTTCTGATATAAATCTGAATCTGGTTTGTCCATACATCCATAAAACATCATGGGAAAATTCCAGTTTGGGTGACATACTTGCACTGAATAGACTAATTAGATCAACAGTAGCTAAATACAGACAACTTATTGTTATATGATTATGTGTGCTCACATAACATGAACTGATTTGACAGTGATGGTATCTGTCTAAATGTAATAGTGACACTTGCATCTACATTTGCTACCATTTCCCTGAGGGGAAGTAAAATCTGAAATGTCTCTCTCTCTCTCTCTCTCTCTTTGTTGTGTTTGCACTGCTTTTTCATATTGATGCAAAATGTTCCTTGTTATTTTTTCCTATATGCTGTAGGTAAATGAGAATACCACTAATACATGATGACTAGATATCAAAATAGAGCACAATATATTATGATTACTGGTATTATAGCCTCATCAAACTATGTCTGTTGTTAACTATTCTGCAGATAAAGTATAGTACAGCCTTATAATGTACTATAGGAACATAATGATCCACTTTCACATTAACTGTGCATTCATTTACAAAGCAGAACTTCGACAGAGCAATGTCAGCAATGTATATAATTTTACACTCAGCAATGTATATCCTAATGTGCAGCATACATTGAGGGGGAAACAGGCATTGAGGTGTTGGATACTGTACGTGACTTTGAGCTTCACCACACCCTTAAGTCCTTCATCCTCCTTTCCTTCCTGCCTTTCCACCCCTCCCACAGGCTATCAATCTTTTCCTCTGTGCAGGGCTCTCCAAGCACTCCCATCAATAAGGCAAGCTTGTTTGTGTCTCCAATTAAACCAACACTATGTCAACTTTTTGCCACTATTTCAGTTATTTGTTTTTATCAGACAGTTTGTTTGTCCAAATTGATATGGATGGCACATAGTAGTAGGAAGAGTGGATAAACACAAGTAATTTCTACCAGTCACTCAGGACATGCACTATGCAGTTCTGCAGAGTGCACCTAAATAATAAAACAATACCTTTACAGTATGACATTGCTGGCTTCATTGCCATCAAACACCAATTGGCAGGTTTGAGGAATGTCAATAAGGCTCTGGAAAATGTTTGAAATGTTTCAATGCGCCTTTTGCCAAAACCAGTGTTGCTTTAACTCAAACACTGCATTTTAAAATGAATGTTAAGTGTCGAGCATGTTAAAAATGCATCAACAGAAATATTCTGACAGATGCCTGCCACTTTTCACAAACCACATTACTTCACAGATAAACTGTGCTCCCCTCAATGTATGCTGCACATTAGGATATACATTGCTGAGTGTAAAATTATATACATTGCTGACATTGCTCTGTCGAAGTTCTGCTTTGTAAATGAATGCACAGTTAATGTGAAAGTGGATCATTATGTTCAAAATACCCACAGCAAGAAAGTCTGAGAGACAAAACTGACAAAAACTGTCACTATTTCTGTGTTTTATTTAGCCTAGAGTAAAGCTTACATGTTGCTTCCTTAATCTCTCTGTGGTAAATTAAGGGTTGCTCTTTTTTGAGTGAAATCACCACCAACATTACTACCAATATCAGTATAGTTATATAAATACATTTAAAAACTAAATGTAAAAAAGTATTTATGGTAAACTTTTGTAACACAATTTTGATTGAATATGGAAACTTCTCCAACACACATGGGTTGTTGATTCAATGATTTATTGATTGATTAATGCATTAATGCAATTCATTTCTTTATTACATCCATTATTTATCTTTGTACAATTATACAGTATGCCTATATGATGTGACAGTTATTACAAGACAGTTATTTTATGACTGACATATAATCAGTTCCTGCAACTGTGATAATATTTACAAGCCATCCTTCTTACTCCATACACATACATTCCAGTAATTCTTACAGGGACACGTATAACATGCATATAACCACCTGTATAGTAGGTGATATCAGGGACACGTATGCATATAACCACCTGTATAGTAGGTGATATCAGGGACACGTATGCATATAACCACCTGTATAGTAGGTGATATCAGGGTGCTTAAAAATTGTATTTTAGATAGCTTTAGATTTGTTGTCATTTGTGCTGAATATTTTGCAAAAAAACAAAACAAAAAAAAACAATAAGAAGTTTCATGCAAGCAGAAATTCATTCAGTTCTTAAAACTTTGGGTCTATAATTTGCTGCACAGTGTGAAATTTGGGACATACTGTAAAATGAATTCATGTTTTGCAAACATGCCTGTAATTGTGATGACAAGTTATTTTCTTTTAACAATTTCCAAAGGTATAGGCCCACATATCATAGTTATTATTATGAAAAAGATAAATAAGGCTGCAGTAGTACTAAGATCGCTATCCTGCCTTATGTATAAATATGTATGAATATGTATGTATATGTTGCATCAAAATTGCTGACCACTAACACAGCAATTCTGTCATGGTTAATATTTATTTAAACAAATAGCTACATTCAATGGGAGAAAAAAATGTAAATGAATGAAATGAAAATGTACTTGTTCATGCTCTTATGGCTAATGTCATATGTTTCCTGTTCAGTATGGAAGTATTTAGCAAAACTGCCACATTTCTTCACCCTGTAGATTCATCAGCTTATCTTTTTGTTTTTGAGATACATAGCATTTATTGTATTTAGAATAAATAAATAAAACAAAAATGCCCGTCAACAAAATATCTCGAAATTATCTCAAAATATCTCTGAATTTCCAGAGTTCAATTAGCATTTATGAATCAAATCCTAGTGCTGATTAATCAGACATTCAAATTCATCTTTCAACTATGTCTTAAGTAACTAGCTGTCCACAAATAATAACTTAAAAAATTGATAATAATTTTAAAAAACTTAAAAGTCAATTTTTTCTGCTTTCACAAAAACTACCTGAAAAGCAAACTGATCAACTTCATGAACCTATTAATGAAATTTGTACTGCATATTTATATTGTAGCACTTCTTTGATATTGGGGAAATAGTATCTCTGGGGTAATCACCTTGTAATATTCTAAGAATTTGTGATGCCACACCAAAGAGGCACTTGATGTCTTACAGAAATAACTGGTAAGAGTCCTGAATCTGTTTGGGTGATTTCAGAGAGCTTCTCATCCTTTTATTCTTATCCTCACAAGGAATAAAATAATGGGCAGTTAATTCTCTTATTTCTCTTTCAAAATTTCTCCAATCCAACAATCGGTGAAAAAAAAATAAAGTTCTTACTCTGTATGGTTTTACAACACAGTACATTCGACCTGGAAATGCTCCTTTCTCTCTCTCTCTCTCACTGTTTGCGGTTCTGGGCTACGCTGCGCGGGCAGACATGCCAGACAGATGTTTCCAGCTGATTCACATAAAAGCAGAGAGGGGGGAAAAACTTTCATTTTGAAGTTGACTTGGTGGCAAGGGTAATAATAAAATATTGGATTTTTAATATCTCGGCCTTACTGGTGCATGCCATGGTGCTGTTATCACTGTTACTCTAATTGAAGCACTGGAGGGCATGCTTTTGCTTTTAGGAGATCTATTTCTAGAGTTTGGAATGGACCAAGGCCTCCTTTCTAAGTATTACACAAGAATAGACGCGACACAAATGCCCTCTCTCACACACACACACACACACACACACACACACACACACACACATACACACAGAAAGAGAGACACTCACACGCACATTTGCAGGCAGCTGTTCATCTACCTGCAAGACGACACAGTCTTTACCAGTCACCCACTCAAAATGGAGGACTGGAGGACAAGATGATGTCACTGCCCACGAGGGGAAGACAGACAGAAATGGTTTAACTTACTCAAGCCATGCAGGCTTGTGTTTAGCAACGGTCATAACATCACGCCTGAGAGCCAGGCAAAACAAAGAGATCCTAAACGCTTCATATCAGTTGCCTGGCAGAGGGATCTCTCTATCTCAGGCCTCTATCTGTTATGATATCATGAGGGAGAGGAAAAAGCATGGAGATGAATCCATAAATGTGTGTTAGGACACATGAAGAAAGCACATGAGGTGTCCACAGCAGATATCCAGTACGGGGTTCCATCAGGAGGAATAAAATCTATCAGGCAAAAAATAGCTGAGCTTTTCTGAAGTTGAGGTTATGATTCAACATTCAAGCACCCTCAATGGCTTAAAGGAAGAAAATGAAAGGCTTGATCTAGTGCTTGAAATCAAAGCCAACGCTGTTACTGATTCACTCAGTCTCATTTTGGGCAATCTTACAGGGCAACGTTCTCATCACAGGTGAACAGGGTGAAACAAAGGTCAAGTGGTATGAGTGACCAGACCCATGTATGATTTCCTCAGACAGTGTTGCTCAGTAACACTGTTCAATCATATAACACCTACAACTGTTCAGTCTATCAGTAGCTTTGCAATAGTCTTAGCTCTTATTCCTTTTCAAAGGAAAGTCACATGCTTTGACTGCTGGAAACACAAATCACGTTGACAGAGGAAGCATACATAGCAATAAAAAACTCACTATAACTCAATCAATTTCAACATTTCAGCATCAATTTATATCTGAAGTAACAGTCGGATGCAGAGCAAAGAGTCTGTGTACAAATAGTTGGCAAGAGTTTCCTTCCTTCAAAAAGTACTAATAGAACAGGTAGCTGCATATATGATATGCACAACTCATTTGCCAAATCCAGGTAAAAATATGGTTTGATGAATAAAACAATTGGGCCGTTTGAGATTGGCCTAATGCTGACTGCTGAAATATGCCTGTTTCATACATGAAATGTATTGGTAATGCCAGTGACAGTAGGTTATTACACACACAACCTACAGCAAGTTGTCACTGGCAATTCACTGTCATTCAACATTTAAAAATGCATCAAGTTATCAGCTTAAGCTACGTTCAATCAGCCTGTCATTAGAACTAGTGGTGTTTTATTTGGAAAAAAGCGCTTAGAGACAAATCTAGCTACTTTTTGGAGCAAGAGATTACTCAGTTTTGCTCTGCAAACGAGAGGGGCAATAATGTTGTTTAGGGAATCTGTTCAGCGAATGACTGACAGAACATTTATTAGCAAAGCAATGCTGAACTCTTGAGAAAAGTAGTTAAAGCTGCAATCGGCTGAAGATGAAAACACTTAATATGTAACAACAGGATCAGAATTGTGCACTATAAACTATCACCAGGTTTAAAAAGGCAAGATGTTTAGGTTGGTGTACCCTATGTTTGTTATTACAGTACGGACAGTTGTGTGCATTAGAACTTATGCACAGAAGAAAATTGTTAGCTATTCTGTCGAGTATTCTAGCAAGTGAAGGGGAAAAAACAGTCTTCCCCTCTGTTGGAGTGGACATAGCCTAGGTATAGCTAATATTACAGCCATTTATTATGCTAAAAATCATGTGTTGTGTAACTATTAGATAGTAACAATAGATGTTAAATAGGCCTGCTATGAAATTAGGGTGTATTAATATGTATTAATAAGCCTATTGGCTACAGAGTAGAAGTAGTACGGAGTAGTACGGAATAGGCTAGTTGTAGGTCTAAAAAGAAGTCACTTTATTGAACTTTTTTTTTAAAGGCCAATATAAATATTTGGCAGATAAAAGTTCACCTTACCAATGGCAGGTAGGACAAAAAGTTAATTTAATACCCTGGTGAGAGCTAGTGTGAACACACACACACACAGACACACATGCAAACACACACAAACATACACAAACACACACACATACACACACACACAAACACACACACAGCCAGACAGAAGAGTGCAATGAGGAGGAGAGAGGGGCCTACGTGTTGACAAGAATGAGGGATTCTCTCAGATGAGAGGATAAACCCTCTCGGCGTGACACAGACCTGCATGCAGAGCGGATTAAAAGAGCAGGTAAGCAGAACCATTCCAACGCAGTACAGTCATTTGCTGAGCAGATAAGACTCACTGCACACTAGGCGCTAACAAAGCATATGTCCATAGTATGCACCAAGCTCGTAATCCACAGACCAAGAAGATGCATCAACTGATGAGGCCGATCTGAGTCGTCCTTTTGTCCTCCACCATTTCAAGAGCAATAAGCAATCTAGTTATTAGTGCCAATACGGTCGCCAAGGCCCATATTATCTCAGTCTGAGTACATGCTAATCACAATGGAACAATAAACGAGAAATTAATTTGCCAAACCAAAAAAGGGGAACACCTGAATACCCACATGGGCACACACACACACACACACACAGACAAAAGTTTATCAAACTGTTATGATGATGCGATCTTTGATGTCAGCCATTCTGAGGCTCTGCCTGTATTTTTTTCCCTCTTTTAGGCTAATAAGCTTAAATCTGCAGACCGGTCATTGCTTTGCCTTCGCTGATCTCTAATCCCTTCTTTGATGATACATTAAGCACTGAAAGGGAAGTCATTGAAAGGTTCGCCGAAGGCCCCAGGAAGTCTAAGGACCTCGCCAGTCATCTGGGACCTGGGAAAAGCCCAGAACAATGGCGGGAGTATCAGCCGCTTTTCTTCACACACTTTATAGGCAGCCCTGGGAGTTGTGTGATCCATCTGTCTATCGGACAAATACATGTACACATGCAAAAACACAGCTTTATACTGACCCTTAAACAGATTAATACAAACGTGTTGTGAAAATTTTTTTTTTTTTAAACAAACAACAACAAAAAAACAGGCTACAGATCACTAAGAATCCAGTTAAAATATGATAATCCAAAACTTTTCAGATTTTATTACTTTGAGTACTTTTGATATTCAAAAGCTGTGCACATACTGCAAAATGACTGGAGAGTACCTAGATGGCAGAAAGACATTCTACAGAATGATTAAGTAAAATATAACACAGCTACATGTTATATTAGCTTCAAAGCTTTTTATAAAAAAGAACATATGCAGAATATATGCACCTTTATTATCATCAGGATTTTGATTACTTATTACAATTAAATTAGCCTGTCTATTTAAATCTAATGCACTGTAATGTTTATATTGTAGTTTAATTCCATAACTGTTACATGTATCTTGACTATATGAACAGCCTACAGCATATATGGATACTGGTATAAAACAAGCTTTAGGGATATAGATTTGCAGTCTAATTTGCATGACCACACACACTCACTCACTCATACGCACACGACACAAAAACACAAACACAAACACAAGTCTGACTAGAACAGATCCAATCAATGCTGTTTCGACTGAGAGCAGCTGTTGGAATGGATCTAAGAACACCAGTCTGCTGTCGCCATGGTGACACCACCGTACGGACAGCTGCAGAGGGATGATGCGAAGAGAAAGAGAGGGAGAATGAGAGAGAGAGAGAGAGATAGATAGATAGATAGAGAGAGAGAGAGAGAGAGAGAGAGAGAGAGAGGGGGCTCGAAAATGGAGTCTGGTGTTATTGAATTTCTCACGGACAGCAAGAACATCCCATCTGTTCTCTGGGCCTGCAGGCTTTAGAACTCCAAACCTATGTTCTATGGCCTGGGGGAAACACATAAGAAATGTTAAAGATGTTAGCCCATTGGTTACACTTGCTGCTAATGCACCAATCTATTGTAATTATGACAAATTAGTTACACTGTGTGAGCCTGAAGTTAGCTTAACTAAGTAATTACCATGCAATTGTATATCAACTATACAACATTACATGTGTGGAGAAACTATTAATTGGGTTATGGGCCTGGAAGAATTAGGAATGGATAAAGGGATCATGTTTTGCTTTCACTTTTTTTGGCCTGGTTCTTGTCATGCATATTAGTGTCTGAACAAAGTGATATGTGATATTTTGTGAGCAATAGTTGCTCCCTTTTAATGCGTGTCTTGCGACTCAGCCACAGCAAAGGAAAATGTTCAGAACTGCACAATAAAATCATCAATCCAATTGTCCTTCCATTAATTTAAGCTGTGCTTCTTTTAAGGGTAGAGATGAACTGAAGTGTGAAACAGAAGTAGTGGAGCAGCTGGAATGTTGGCATGGGACAAATGCAATTTTCAGATTCAGTGGGCCTCTTCATTCCTTACCGACAAGAGTGTAGCAGGGTAACATTTGGAGGTATGTTCAAACGCTCAACATGGACTTTAAATGTACAAGGCTAAATAAATACATTTTGGCAAGCTTTCAAAGACCACACAAAACATTCACAACTTTTCTTTTCAGAAGTTATTTAACTTTGGTTTTGTTTATTGTTTGCCACAAAATTTCTTTGAAAGTAAGTAAGTACGTTTAATTTGTATAGCACATTTAAAACCATTTAAAAAAGTTTTTTTCAAAGTAAGTCAGTGGCAAGTTGTAGAATTAAAAAAAAAAACACAGCGGTATATTTTTTATTTCACAGTAAGGCAATTGCATGTTGTTACAAGGTACACAACACCTTTACACACAGGTAAAGGACAGATAAAAAGAAAGACAAGAATAAGGAAATAGAGAGAGAGCAAGAGAGAGAACATAAGTAAGTAAGTGAATGAATGAATGAATGAATGAATGAATGAATGAATGAAAGAATGAAGTACAGTGAGTGCATTTGAGAGCAAGTGAATGGGAAGGGAAAGAGTTTCACTTCACATTCCACTGTCATTTAACCGCTTGGAAAAAAATACAACACACACAGGGTTCCTGTCTCGTTCCTATGGCAACCTGAGGGCTATTATCGTACCTTGCCATTCATTATGAAAGGACTTCAGTTGACAGAAAGAGGGTCGGGTAGGGGCAGGTAGGGGGGCTACAAGAGGGGGGAGAAGGAAGATTATCTCAGCTCACAGCTGGGAAATGAGAGATGGAAAGAGACAGACAGAGAGAGAGTGTGACAGAGTGTAAGTTAGAGAAAGAATGAGAGTGAGATAGAAAGACAGACGCAGAGAGAATGAAGGAGTGTAAGTGAGAGAGAAAGAGTGAGAGAGTGACAGAGAGAGAAGGAGAGAGAGAGACAGAGAGAGAGAGAGGTGAATGAACAGGTTTGCTTTTGTGTGTCATTACCCTTTGATTTCATTAGCACAAAGAGGCTGAGGCCCAGTCCAGACTTGGCTTAAATAAAATTTGAGAAAGACAGAATTGCCCTTGAAAACATGCACCGCCCACCTGGGTCACTGTTCCTGCCCATGATTCTTGTTACTGACACAGAAAGACCACTACAA